>OZ007501.1:30332691-31532691 GCA_963931805.1 Microdon myrmicae
AACCTCCGCATCCACTGATCCAGTGATAATAAATCTTGCTACGGTTTGTTTCTCAACAATTCCCAAAAACTAAGGAAGTAAAAACAAAATACGTCAATTTTATCGGACATTTAATAAAGATCCACCATTTTCTTTTTTTGAACTTCAATACACTTCTTTTTAGTAGATCCCTGCCTACAAAACCTGCATCTTTTGAGGGCCATCATTTATTATTATTATTAGCCGTGCTAATACTTTTAATTAACTAATATGATTAACTGCCGTAATCGGACAACACATTTTTTTTTTTTTTTTTTGGGTTTCAGCACCCTGAGCAGATTGCACAAAGAATCGGATATTAAGAAAAAACATTTGAGAGTAAACAAAGAATGGTAAGGTACCAAAAAATCTATTTTTGTTTTGAAGAAAAAAAATAGAAAAAGAGACTCGTTGGATCCAACGGTAGTTTTGGTACAACATGTATCTCAAAAACTCGTTTTTAGGGCATATTTATAACAAATTCAGAGGCCACTGGCATTTAATAGATTGTCCATACTATGAATTGATATTTAAAAGCATTAACAATTGTGTTTTTCCTCGCACATTATAGCACCAACGCAATGCTGGATCTAGGAATAGTTTTGATACTACATGTCACATAAAAATTTGTTTTTTTTTGGGGTATGTCTAAGATTTTCGAAGGTATAATTGACCACTTGAAAATGAACCGCATATTTTTTAAGTCACCTACTCAGTGTTTCTCAGCTACTATTAGGCTTCCCCTACATGAATTAAGAAAGTCTTGAGTTACTCATGTGATTACCGAAGACTTATTTGAGAACCTCGCCAAGGCAAGGAATCATTGAGGCGTCACATTTGTTTTTATGTACTATATCACTCTGAAGAATTTTCTGAACAGAATCTTACTTCATGAAGCAAGGCACACTTAAACACTTGCCCAAGTCTCACTCGAGTAATAATTTAAAGACCTTGGAGAACAGAATCACAATAAAACGTTGGTACTGTCTAACGATGCAATTGGGCGCATTTCGATCTCAATTCATAATCAAAGCACTTCCAAGAGTGTATCAGATACTTTTTTTAAGAATGAGCTTAATTTTTGACAGGAAGCAAATTTCAAGGGAAAGACCTTATGATCTTATTTCAATCTTTTTTCAACAAAACGCTCGTCAGATATGGCTGCCTCGACAACATTTTCGAAGGTAAATCACTAATAGCAGGAATAGATATATAAAACAGATTGCGTTAAAAACGGACTCATATTTTGATCCAACCAAAATACGACCAAGTCCTTCCATAATAAACCTCTTTTAAAACGCACCGCCAGATTTTTCAAATTTACCCGTCAATCGTGTATCACAAGTAGCTGTTCCATTCTGTCTATTCATCTTAATTCTGACACTTTCCACCATCTTTCTGACGGGCATACAGAGTAGGCCAGAAAAATTGTGAACATAAACGAGAAATGGACATAAACACATACCGTGCCTGCTGGTTGTTGTATAGCGGCAATACACCTCGTTACAAGTAACACTTCTAGTTCCACTTACGTGCTTATCACTGACAACCGTTTAAATATCCACCGGAAGTAACGCCGCACTTCGCATGTTATCACTTCATAAGTTTCAGTACAACTTCACTCGTTTCCGTTGGTTCGTGATCGACGTACATTGCGACAGGTATTCACTGCACCAACACGGAATTGCAGAATTCAAATTTCCCGTGATTAGTGTTAATTAAAGACGCGTATTAAGCTAGGAGCCTTGGGACGTACTCGTTTTAAGCGATTACATTCATCACCTGCCTGCGGCGGGGCGAGTTTTACAAGGACATGTCACGAACAGAAAGTAATTCACTTCACCGAGGACAATTCAAATCAAACAAACGTACGTAACGATTTATTGGTGCATCAGTTTTGCGGGCGGACTGCGTTTGGGGTGCGATAATTCCGTCGACGCCACTTGATGGGGACGATTGTGATTATAACGTCTGAATTCAAATTGGCGCACGTTATGGGGGGAAATGAAATGAGACTAGGGACCACGAAATGATCAGGGGATAACGGAAACGGCGCGGCGGCAACTATAGACTCGATATTCGTAATTTGAATAGTATCCTGTTTATGGCCGTTTAACCCGAAAATCTTCCGACCACCGGTATAGTGTGTACGTTGCGTGTAAGTTGCTGTTGCTGGTGTGATGTTGCCGCTTGTTCTGCTGTTGGGGAGAATAAAACCGGTAAAAAGCATTCGAACAGTTGAGTTGTGTTGCTCTCGTTAATACAATTCCATGGCATATTAGATACAATTTACACGGAAACACTCTCGCACACAGCTGTGTTACAGATACAACTCGTCCAGGAATGGCTAAAAATATAGTGCAGTTGTGTATGTAGGTGTGAACGTATGCAACACATCTACAAGCCACCGCACTGGATCCCTCTTTCCGCCCACAAACCAAGGAAGTTCAACCCTTTCATTGCGGATAGTATCCACGTGAATATATGCTGGTGGTAGTAGTGTGGAGCTGCGATGAATTCGTGTGTGCGGATTTGTATGGATCTCATATTGTTCCTTACATATGAAGGAAGTGTCTGAAGGCGGAGAAACGGGGGAGGAGGGGCGCACTATTGCGTGGGGTAGGACTGATGTGCTTGTTCACAGCAGGACCTGCATTATGTGGCACACACTTTTGGGGTAGACCGAAAATTGTTTAAATTATTCCCACCCATACAGAACCGCATGTGTATGCCGAGAGAGTGTGTAAAGTGCGTACATATGAGAACGCACTGTACGCATCACGCATCACCCACGGATTTGGTGACTTTGTCTCGCACTTTTGGGCAATGAAATCACACCAGAATACTGCTGGCACTTTACGTACGTGCAAAGGATATTCAGTTGGTTTTGTGGGCATGCTGACATATGGAAAGATCCCCCGATTATACGCGCTATTGTCAAATAATTTAATTGCAACATCTCACCGTGTTCGATGCAGTATGCAATTGAATGTGCACGTACGTGTTTGTGTGTGGATGCATCTTGGAGGACTTCTTGGCTGCACAATATAAAACTGGTGAATTCACACCTTTCGCCATGCATGAAACTAGGTTAGCCAAACAGGCTATGCTGGTTGGTGTGAATATAATTTGGGGTTCACCCGTTATACTTGATTACTGGTTCAATACTAAGAGGGATTCATTGGGTGGACACTGTATTAACTATGACAGTAGTTGAGTCACATAAACACAGGGACTAAGAAAACTGCAAGCAAAGATCCACTGAGAATAGTTTCAACAATTACCCATTATAGTGAAACATATGTTGGGTATGACAATATTCATTTAATATGCAACATAGTTTGGTGAGTATACTTCTCGTCTTCATTGTGTGCTCCATCCGCTGTATTATGTCTGCAGAGCTATAAGACCACAAGTCGTTTGGTATTATAAAGGATATTCAAAATCGCAGTAGCGCGTCTTTAAAATTGAATTCACTTTACTGAATCAGTTCTTCGAATCGTAGAAAGTTGATTGCGCGTACATTTGATTGTAGACCTAAGGGACCAGTATGAATTACCAAAACGCCTAAACCCCAATTCTTTAATAAGATAATATCATTGAACTTTAAAAAAAATATTTTTAGATTTTCTGAGAGTGGACATTTTTTTAAATTGCGGTTCTTTATGAAAACTTATGGGTCTATGCTTTTTTTATATTCTTAGTATCTAAATTAAAGGCTAGACAAAAAATGCTTAAATTCTAGCTTAAATATCTTATATAATAACTTACTGGTCCTTCGCAGACGCCCTAAGCTAAACATTACTTAATATTTGTATAATTTGCCTTTCGGCGACAGAACTTTGTGGCAATACTTATAATTATTTGAAAGACAAAGAAAAATTTGAAAAACTTTGTCCATTTTTTTGTTTTTTTTTTCTTAAAATTTAACTTACTTAACTTACCTATTTATTTATTTTTTATTTATTTTTTATTTATTTTTTATTTATTTTTTTTTTATATGTAAAATCACTTAGCTTAACTTAACTTAAATCTTATACTACCCTAATTCTAGAAAAGCTAAGTCTATGTAAGCTAGCTGATGATAGTGTGATTCTATACCGACTTTGGTATCCAGGTCTTTATATGCTATTCAACCACCAGAACTGTTGACGCTGTCTAATACTATCGTCCCGGTCTCTGTGGCAGATAGCCCTACTGAAGCGCATGAGCTCTTCTTCGGTGCGCGTTACTTCCCGGTCGTAGCACAATCGCCCGTCTACGGATGATCTACTTACATGATAGATCAGCGGAATTCCGGATCTATCCTGTATAAGCCCTTTCATGTCCAAATCAAGGAACGCCTCTGGTGGAACAAAACCGTTGCGACGCACGTTCTCATAGTACAGGGTATTTGGATAATAAGCCCCGAAAATTAGGTCATTGGACGAGCTTATTGCTCTCGCAATATGTCCTCTGATTAATTTAATCATAAAATTATCCACCCTATTTATGCAGGCTTCATTATATAAAGTCTCATTTGAGTAGTACCTTTTGTATTCCGATTCCGGTGTTCGATATAATCTGAGACAGGTTCTCAGACACTTCCTTTCGAACACCCGATTGAGTGGTGGACCGAGTGTTAATATCATTCTTTCATGGGTGTTCAGATTATATGCAACTACTTCGGCTATGAACACATGAAGATCGGCGCCTAGTCAATCCTCAACGATCCCGCAAACATCGATATCGTGGAAAAGAATTTAAGGGAAAATCCTCGACTAGCAATTCGGAAAATGGCAGCCCATTGGTTATCCAAGAGCAACTGTAGATGAAATTGTGAAGAAATACTTGACGTTCCATTCTTTTAATGGGGGATATTCCTGTAAGTATTTTTTTTGCATTCTTTTTTTTTTAACAATTAATTTAGCATCTGAAGAATGTATTCTCAAAGTTTGGGATTCAACAGAAAATCCTTAATCTCCCTAGAAAGTCACCAAAGTGGCCTGGAATGTAAAATGTTCACCGATTCGTACGACAGCAATCGAGTAAATAGACAAGATCGACGCGCATTAAATTCATCCAAAGAGGGCAGAACTGCTCAAAAAGAGAGAAAGAAAAAGCAGCTAAAATGGACGATTTCCTTGAAGTACAAGGCATAAAAAATATAATAGAAATAGAAGAACTAAAAAAAAAATGTCTAACACATTTAACGTCTATTATAAAGTGTAACTTCAAAAATTGCAATAAACGCTTTTAGTTTTTGTAAAAAAATATTGAAAAACACGTCGTTTACAGGAATTTCCTCCTTAAGTTTCAAACCGCTCGAAAACCTAAGAGAAATGGCTTTATGTTTCCCAGAGTATCTTGTTGTGCCGATGTTGTAGCAAATCTTAGGGAGCGTGTCTCCTTGTCCTTAAAAGGACGAGGGTCTCTTTGATAGAGCCCTTCCCAGTTGCTCGTTGCGGACGTCACCGTGCTTCCTGGGCCACCGGGAAGCGTGACGACCGATTACTGAAAAAAGAGACCTGCTCTCGCCTTCGATTTCAATGAGCAGCCGATGCTCATTCTCGTCTTCTATGTAAAATACTTCTCGTTCGTGTCTTCAATTTCGAATTGAAATAACAAAACTCACAAAACACTATTATTAACGACTGCTTTATTTTACAAATTTTAAGAAATTGAGAGAAATATAGTTTTAAACTTTGCTTATTGGCGTCCTTACATCACGGACGCCAATCACGACTGATCCTCGAGTCTGAAATTCATCACCCTTATAAATGAAACCAAATCGAGATTTTGTATCTCGAAGAGATCGGTTTCAAAGCAAAATCTTGATTTAGATGCTTCGGCTGGATCCAAGTGTTTGTTTTTTGAGATAAGAATTCGGTTAGGCGAATTCTCGGACACATGAGCGTGAGTATGGAAATTGAACATGTGGTTCAATTTACCATACTCACTTGCTTTTGTTTAGGGATTACTGGAAATTCGTTTATCGGGATTTTGTATTTTTGAATTTGGGTAATTGATTTGTTTGAATCATCCTGTAGGAGTTGGAACTTGGAGCTATGTGTGGGGAAAGGAGATGGTAGGGCTTTGCAGAGCCCTACAGCGATATAAATAAATAAACGTCTTCTTTTATTCCCTTCTCAAGTTACATTGCAAGTGTTTGTTAATAATTAGTAAATGTTAGCCTAAAAGATAGTTTTTATTGTTAGTACCTTCTGTGTGTGAGACGTAAACCCATTCTTAGGTAATGGCTTCCTCCTTCTTCATCCATGCTTCTCTATTTTTTCCTACTTTATCCAGTTCTTCCCAGCAATTTCGGCTATATCATCAACGCACCGTCTATAAAGTCTACCTACATATCTTAATCCTGCTGGTTCTTTCCACCGCATTGTCTATACAGTCCATATTTTGCCTGTGAGTTTTAGGGCATCTATAAGGGCGCCTGACCATTTAGTTTTTCGCCTGATTATGACGCTGTTTGTGTCTTTCTTATTTTGAGGATACTCCCTTCCATTGCTCTCTGTTGTAATTCCTTTTTTCCATTTTCTCCGTGTTGACTCATGGTTGACACCCATACAATAGACTAAGGAAGAGGCTGGTGTCAATCACCAGCTGTTTTTCAGGTTTAGACCGTATTCTCCTTTCATTATCTCTTTAAGCGATCAACATTTTTTCCAAGCTATATGTGTCGAATTCGCAAATTACACTAGTGGAAAATTCTAGTACGTTCGTATTTGCCAGCTGTCAGCTACCAGTTGCCAGCGCGTCGGCGACAGAGAGAGTGAAAGATACTTAAGCGTCACTTTTTCAAACATTTCTCACGGCTTTATTCTTGGACGGTGATTATCCATCGGTTACTCATCCCCTTGGACGCAGCTCAGCTCTCTTTAACGCCGCTTACACATCGTTCTTCCTTATCATTTTGGACGCTTCTTACTCAACCGTTTATATCATCCCCTTGGACGTTGCTTAGTCAACGGTTTATCTCATCCTCTTGGACGCTGCTTACTCAACGGTTCACCTTATCCTCTTGGACACTGGTAACTCAATGGTTTACCTCATCCTTTTGGAAGCTGCGTAGCCAACGGTTTACCTCATACTCTTGGACCCTGCTTACCCACCGGTTCTCCTTATCCTCTTGGACACTGCTAACTCATCTGTTTACCTCATCCTTTTGGAAGCTGCTTACTCAACGGTTTACCTCATCCTCTTGGACCCTGCTTACCCACCAGTTCACTTCATCCTTTCGGACGCTGCTTACTCATTGGTTACTCATCCTCTTGAAGGCAGATCACCACCCTTGGACGCTGCTTATTCATTGATTTTCACCATCCTCTTGGACGCTATCTATTTTACTCAACAGTTTTCATCATCTTCTTAGACACAGCTCACCACTCTTGGACGCTGCTTACTTATCGGTTACTCATCCTGTTGGACACTGCTCCCCGCTCTTGGACGCTTTTTTATTTTTCTGTTACACATTCTCTCGGGAGAGGTGAACCCATATGCCCCGAGATGCCACCAAATAGCAGTTGTAGCTCTTTTTGAACAGTTGCATGTTGTAATACTCTGGAAACGCCGGAGGGGGGGAGTTCACAGCTTTCCCACAATGTAACGTAACGAGTTCTAATGCAGAGAAGTTCGCGCCGTCGAAAGATAAAACGCAAACTCGTGGGATCTGTCGGATTGTCTTGTGGAGTGCATATAAACCGAATTGGGCAGAACAATACCACGAATCTTCGAAGAACAGTACCCGTGATAATATCTGTAAAATAGACAAAGCTCAGCTACGCGTCTTCGATGTGATAGCGACTGTAGTCCCAACGTCAGCTCCGTGTCACCGATCAGACGATGGGTAGATTTCCAGGCGCGTAGTTTTTGTAACTCGTTCAGTTCGTGGGGCACCCACCTATCGAGTTTCTTTACCTTTCCTATGAAAGAAAAGTGTCCACTTATTGTCATTGGGTATACTTATATGCTCTGTGCAATCTCCCGCACCGACTTCGTCGGGCCCACATCCACCGTTGCTCTTAAAACATCGTCGTCAACTAACGTTTGCGGCTTCCCACGTGGTTCATTTTCGAGGGTGAAATCACCCGAACGGAACTTTCAAATGCGTCATTAAATTTCGTGATGCATTATGTCCAATTGTAACTTCATAAAGGAAGAGGGTTCGAATTTGAGCTGCCGACAATATGGTAAACAATTCCTAAAAAAAAAGTAACTGTACTTGTAACAAATCCTAAAATTCTCATACGCCAAGCACGCGTACCGCTTTACTTTATAAAAAAAGAAAATTTAACGTACTGACACAGATGTTCACTTGAAAACTCTTGATTTCCGACTGAGCGAAAATCGGACATTTCATGCGGTACAACCCAATTTGTTCTGCTGCTAGTGAGAGTAATCAGGTCGCGAAGATTAAGATGGGCCGGAGATGTGGCGCGAATGGGGAATGATAGGACCGTGCGTAGAATTCTTGACGGTACACCAACGGGAAAGAGGCCGTCTGGAAGGCCACGGTGGAGAAGGGAGGAGAATGTAAGGTTTGCCCTTAGGGAGATCGGAATAGTTGGTCAAGCGTTGAAGTGTAGTGTCCTCTCTTGTGATCCTTGCCACAGAAAATCAATTATTGTTTAATTTTACCTGTGATTGCTGTGATTGCTTTCCTATCCGCAGCCTGTGATCGCTGTGATTGCCTTCGATTCCTCGAGAGCTAAGTTGGAGGTAAACTTTAGGATTGGAATCTAGAGTAAACCAAGTTGTCCAAGGGCTTCTTCAATAATGTTCCAGTTACAATTCCTTCTCCTTTACAATTCATTTATTACTTTTCTTTTTAATTCTTTCAAACCTCACTTTACACAATTGACTCCCAGGAACGGGGACTGCTGCCTTTCTTGTTCTTTTTTTCTTCTTCTTACTTTTTTTTCTTTTCGCTGCTGACTGTCTCACTATCAACGGGAATCAATCCCTTTGTTCTTTTTTGTTTTTTACCGCCGTTAACGAACTCGAAACCGTATCTTTCAAAAAGGGTCAACCCTCCATCTCTCTCGCTCTCCACTCACGTCCACTTCGAAAAACAAATTCGAACTCGAAGAACTGCACGATCCACACCCGAATCAGGGTGGGTTCAGAAACTCACTTCAGGATCGTACAATTCTTCCACCACCTTACCATCATACCATGTTAAAACAAAATTATATTAAACACAATTTTCAAATGATGGTGGTGGCCGACGTACGTAACACACCTCCCCCCTCCACAAGACTGCGTGGCATTCTTAGGAGAGGAATGTCACGCCGGAGAGTGGACGGCGGAGAGCAAACAAGTAAACAATTAACAAACCAACCAATAGATAAATAGACAAATAAATAAACATGCCTAGGTGTTAAGGTTAGTAAGGATTTTCTATATATTTCGTACTACTTATACATTAGGGTTAGTGGAACAAAATAAATAATGCTTAAGTGCTAATGTTAGTACGTTTTAGGCTACCTATATACTAGGGTTAGTAAAAAATAAATAAATAAATAACACTGATGTATTAACCCTAGAGGGGGAGCAACAGACAAGCACTCCACAAAACCAAGGACAACACAAGCGTCCGCGGCGGGTCCGACACTCAATCCGATGGTCCGACCAAAAGCTCGACCGCCCACACGATCCGGTTAGGACTCCCCCGCCAAGGCGAGGTGATCCCCTCTCGTTCAACCACTCCAAAATGTCACCCGGCCGGCGAAAGCGTCCCGCTCCTATATATTTACTTTAATTCTCCTGTTTTTGGACTCGGTACTTGCCCCGGTCCATGGGTTGGTAGATCGGGGGTTTGTCCCGTTTCGGCGGCAAAACCTACCATCACCCGACATTATAGTGCGCTTTCGCACTTGCATATTTGCGATCCAACCCCTAGCACTGGGGTTTGCCTCTGCAGTCTGCGCTGGGACTGCGCCTGCAGCATTAAGCCTGGCCTTAAAGACTTTTCGTCAGACTCTCAAGTTGGTATCCCTCGACGAAGGTCACAAGGACGAAGATTCCGGAGGGTAACCAGAGTCTGGCCAGGTAGGATCAGGGGCTCCAAGTTACAGGAAGGCTCATCCTTTCCTTATTTGTTTTTTATAAAGGGTGTTGTCTATAACTATGTTATCAACGTCCGCTGTTCGGGGTTCATCCAGATGACCCCTTGGGTAGCACGTGGTCGAACAGCTTTTCGCAGCCCTCCCCTGTATGGGTAGGGTCTCCGGGCGAGTACCTGCCGCAGTATCGACCTTAACAGGTCCCTTTGGCACGTCTCCCCGTTTGGCTGCCACATGTTCAACCCTTCCCGTCCCATAGTTGACAAATTGAATGGAGAATGGCACGGGATTTACGGTCGTTCGGGGAAAAACCAAACAACCACCCGGCCCGTCTACCTTACAATTCCGAGACAGGAAGTCGTACCCCAACAATCCGTCTTCCTCCAAACCCGGCAAGGAGTCTACTATTTGGAAACTGCAGGGAATCTCATGGTGCAACTTGAAATTCCCAGTGCAGCATCCCCTCGACTTGCCTTTGACAAACAGCGCTTGGAGCGTTGTAGATTTATCCACATCCATGCCATATCTAGGATGGAGTGCCTTCAGCTTCAACAGGCTGATCTCAGCGCCGGTGTCCACGATCAGGCGCGTAGGGTTCCTACGGCCAATGTCTAGAGGGAGAGCGACAATCGGGACTCGAGTCGGCGAAAACTGAGAACAGCTGGAGCTGGGTTTCATTTTTAGTGCGGTCGGGTAGGATCTTGCCGACCCGACCTTGGGGAGTTTCCCGAACTCTCCCATTTCGCCTTATGTCGACACTCTGCCGCCTTGTGGGTGTGTCGACCGCAAAACTCGCACAATGTTCCGCTCCTCCGTTCAGGAATATTCCGCTCGGGAGTTCCACTGGACTCCGAACTAGCGGAACTGGAGCTATTCTTTCTGCCCACTTTGGGCCCAATGCGCCGGGGCTGCCATTCCCGGCTCCCCGCGCTGCCTGATGCGGCATCATGCCTCGCATCCGTCTTTGAGGATTTTGAGTCCATGGAGTCGGGTCGCTTACCGCCACCGCTCGACACGGACAGCCGTCGTCCATCATCCCCATCCACCTTCCGAGAATCCCTACTTTCCGCGATATCATTACCGGCGCTTCGATTTCGCCGACGCCGCCTCCGACGCCCTCTGCGCCGATTTCTCGCGCTTGCCCCAGTCTCCACACGGGTGTCTTGTTCTCGGCTCGCAACAGGTGCTGTTCCGGCGTGCCGCTTATGGGGAGAACCCTGGGAATGCTGTTGTTTTTCCCACCTTTGCCTGTATTCGCACCCGCGCAAGCTATGACCCTGTCGGCCACAAAACTCGCAACAGCACCGGACGCTGAATACTCTGGGGCCTGATGTCGCCGGCCCGCCGCCCGTAGACGGGGGCTGCGGCTCTGGTAGGGCTCTCCGCTGATACTGTGGTCGCTGATAAGGCGGTTCTTGTCGTGCGAATCCGCCCTGCTGACCTCTACCCCTGTATGTGGTCTGGGGACCGCGCGTCCTCGTCGGACGATCCGGGCAGTCCACCATGTCGTGGCCATACCGCCAGCACTCGCGACAGAAAGGAGTGTTCCTTCTCCTCAGGCACTCGTCGTACACGTGACCCCTCACTTTGCAGAAACTGCATGTTGTCTGGGATTCCAGGGGGCGAGCCGATCGACCAACCGAATCCCGGGCCGGATTGTCCCGACCCGATCGATCTCCAGGCACATACGCCCCTTGAGCCAAACCCTGCGACCCTTCACTCCGACCCGAGGAAGACACGGTATTTGACCACGCTCCCTCGCCAGAGGAGGCCGGAGCATAGGCACCAGCATCCCGTCTATAATTGAGAGGCCCGTACGACTGCTCCCGAACGAAACCATCCTCCCCCCGTCGACGACTATCAGGCTCTTCGGCCGGCAACACGAATGACACCGCCCGGGGATTCAAGTTCGATAAAACCGGCGCCGGCGCCGCGGTGTAATCCCTAGAAGTGGAGGATGAACCTTCCAAAAGGGTCGAGCAACTTCCCGGTCCTAACTCTAATGTTTCCGACACTGTCGGCCGCGCATCCACAAACAGGTCGTCCTGCCTCAGCATTTCCCTTCGAGCTCGCTCAAAGCCGGTTAGGTGGTCCACCAGGCTACGAAAAGGGACATTACCCAACGTGAGGAGGAAGTGCTTTAGTCCTTCCTCCCTCAGACCCCTTACCAACACCGGTTTGGCCATGCCCTCAAGCTGGCTGGCGAAGACGGACCTACCCTGGCGACCATAAAAGCGCTCAGCTGCCTCCTCGCACCGTACCACGGCCCGCTTCACTCGGGAAACAAAGCCGGTGGCATCCTCGGAAGGAAGTTGTCGCATTTTGGAAAGTTGTGCACACAACTCCTCATACGACACCCGGGGTTCGTAGGCCTCTCTAAGACGCTGTTCCGCTTCAAGGAATGTCGTGGGTGGTCTCTCCTCGAACATCCGATAGGCCTCGTCGCTCAGCCTAGAGGGCAGCCACCGGAGGAAGGTATGTTCCTCCTCCACCGCCAGCCCACCCAAGGTCCTTCTACAGCCTTTGAGAAACGAAGAGAGTCTCTCGGCCGTATCCGGTCCCTCCTGTCCCGAAAACATGGGGACCGCCTTCGACACAAGGTCGAAAACCCTATCTGTGCCCATCATGGTCCGTACAGGACATGGTTGTGGGCCCAGTTTAAAATACGAGGGCATCGGCGTGTCCTCCATGCTCCCGACAGGCTGCTTACCGACGGTGGGAGGGGGGCGTGTTGGCGATCGGTCGTCCACAAATTCGTCCCTCGAATCATGGAATGCCTCCGGATCCACCTCGTCAACCGGCGGCTCGGGAAATGCCTCGGGCCGTGCCCGGGCAGGAGTGCCCTCTCGGACATCTCTCTGACGTTGCCTTGTCTGCATTTATAAACTTCAAAATTTTTCGATGCTAGGACCAAACCCGGAACCCCGAAACAAAACAACACCCGGGATAAACAACGGTCCGAACCCCGAGATCCAACAAGAAACACAGCAGCAAACACCACACCCCCGACGTATATCGGACACAAACCCACAACGTCTGAGCCGATAGTGCTTTATCTCGAAATCTTCGACCGCCAAAGGTCGCACACGAGTTGGCTGTATATCGGATATAAACCTACAACGTCTGAGCTGATTAGTGTTTTATTTCGAAATCTTTGATTGCTAAAGGCCGCACACGAATCGAGGGGGGCCGAAAAACAACAAGTCTTGTGGAGGGGGAAGGAAAAACAACAAGAAATACGATTTCCACCACAAATAAACAAACACTCCCAAGGAACACTCACTCCAACCGCAGCAACAAACGGCAGACCACGCAAGAGACGCCACAGAACAAACAACAATGACACCGCCCGCGAAGAGAGAGAGAGAGAGAGAGAGAGGAAAGGAAAAACCTCAACGTGCCACCCGTGGCGCAGAAAAACAATGTCCACCCTATTGCAAACTTTGTAACATAGAGAAAAAATTTTTAACGCGACGATGAGTTAACAATACCAAAAACTACACATCACGAATACAACGCGCAGCTGAAAAAAAAAAAGGAAGAAAAGCAGATTCCCGGCTCCAAAATAGAGAGGTAACAATATCAAACATAAATTCATAAATGAAATATAAATATAAATAACAAAGATTGGGGCTACGAGTAACAATAAATATGCCCCAATAAAATATTCAAAACTGTTAACATTCACATCACCTGCAACTAAAACATTTTAACAATTATCAATACCATAAATGAAATATAAATATAAATAAATGAAATATAAATATAAATAACAAAGATTGGGGCTACGAGTAACAATAAATATGCCCCAATAAAATATTCAAAACTGTTAACATTCACATCACCTGCAACTAAAACATTTTAACAATCATCAATACCATAGGCCAAATACAATATTAACAGCAAAAGATCCAAAAAAAAAATAAGTTTTCACAAAAAATTTCCCTTGTTAGCTGCTTCACTGCTACGCTGGATTCCTCTGTTCTGTTATGGCGGCAGTAATGGGAGCCGCAACTCGATTTCTCCTTCCCGTCGATCTCTTAAGCACAGCTTGGCGCTGTACTTTTGTCTTGGCAGTAGTTGTCGTTCTCTGGCCGCCGCCAGATCCGCCGAGAAATTTCGATGATCCAATTGGTAGTGCCCCAAAAGTATTTTTAATTCTCTTTCAGCGCTTACACTGTTCCTTGGTCCTCTCCAGAGAGTTGTGTTGCAATGTACACATTTGCGGATAGCGATCTTATCTTAAAGCACAATCACCATCCTGTCCGCAGCGCCAATGTAGTGTCCTCTCTTGTGATCCTTGCCACAGAAAATCAATTATTGTTTAATTTTACCTGTGATTGCTGTGATTGCTTTCCTATCCGCAGCCTGTGATCGCTGTGATTGCCTTCGATTCCTCGAGAGCTAAGTTGGAGGTAAACTTTAGGATTGGAATCTAGAGTAAACCAAGTTGTCCAAGGGCTTCTTCAATAATGTTCCAGTTACAATTCCTTCTCCTTTACAATTCATTTATTACTTTTCTTTTTAATTCTTTCAAACCTCACTTTACACAATTGACTCCCAGGAACGGGGACTGCTGCCTTTCTTGTTCTTTTTTTCTTCTTCTTACTTTTTTTTCTTTTCGCTGCTGACTGTCTCACTATCAACGGGAATCAATCCCTTTGTTCTTTTTTGTTTTTTACCGCCGTTAACGAACTCGAAACCGTATCTTTCAAAAAGGGTCAACCCTCCATCTCTCTCGCTCTCCACTCACGTCCACTTCGAAAAACAAATTCGAACTCGAAGAACTGCACGATCCACACCCGAATCAGGGTGGGTTCAGAAACTCACTTCAGGATCGTACAATTCTTCCACCACCTTACCATCATACCATGTTAAAACAAAATTATATTAAACACAATTTTCAAATGATGGTGGTGGCCGACGTACGTAACAGAAGGAAAGTCGGCGAGGTTGTCGCGATGCCACACTGGCGAGAGTTCTACCTCGTCCCCGCAACTTCCTCTAAATGTTCCGACCAGTACAACCCGAGGGAAAGCCAAACACCAACACAGGACACGTAAAAATATGAAACACACTTTTCTTCTATTATTAAGGGTTCCTTTATTGTTGTTTTATTTTCTTATTGGATACTAAAATTTTACGGTAGCACTGCGTGAAAGTTACATTATGAAGTCAATAAAGAAAACACAATCTTCGAAGACTGCCGCAAATATAATATTCGACATGGAGTTTGCAAACACTTCGACACGACCCCGAGGTATATTACGCATCTCCGCAGTGGGCGGAGAGCGGAAGATCGCGTGACCATGATGGTCAGCGGATGGAATTTGACTCCCCGAAGAGAGAGAAAAACTTTTCGCTTAAGGGTGTGGCCGCCACAGAAATGCACTCTTTCAGTGCAGTGGTGTGTGTGAGTGGTTCTTTCATGGATGAGAACGAACCTACAACAAAGAAAGGGCATAAAGTGCATTCATGGGATACGATTTCGGTAAAGCAAATAAAACCGAACTCGTCGGATGCTAATGGGATCTTGTTGGAAATGTGCTAATGGGTTTTAGCTAGGTTACTGGGAAATGGTGTTTATGGCATCGCTAGTAAGGGTAGGCATTGAATTCATATTTGCATTTGTTTATGCTATAGGATTTAATCGATGCCAAGAGACGCGGAATGCGTATTTGCTTTGGTCCCTTGGATGTAAGTCGCCAGCCAATGTGTATGTAGGGAACATTGATGTACACATGGCGCGGCTGGGAAAATAGACGGCACAATATTTATGGCCCCAGTCATGACGGTTACATTGTATACAAACCGAATCATTTTGTTTACAGCAATTTGTCTGGTACCGAAGGTGCCGAATTGGTTTGGAATTCCAGATAAGTAAAGCAAGAAATCTTACGGAAAATTGTATGCGAAGAGAATGCATGAAAGGTAAGTTTTCTTGGACAGGGACTTTTTAAGATCATAGATTTGATATATATGATGCGTGAAGCATTTTCGGGTACTAATGCGATTAGATTAGTGAAGTTAGGAAATTGGCTGAATGTTATGGGGGTTTTACGGTAAGTAGACAGTGGGGTTTGGCGGAACCGTCACAAGGTCATGAACTTTCGGGTTCCTATAGGCCAATAAATAGTATAGTAGTAATAGTAGCAGTTTTATTTTTTATAAGATCATCTATATATGCAAGATCATGAGAGTAAAGATATTTCCCTTTACAACTTTAATCGCATTTTTATCAAAACGACCTTTTCTACATGGGTCTCCATTATTTAACAGGGTATATATAGTCGATCACACCAACTCTTCCAGCTTTTGAGCAGTTCAAAACCTTTTTTTTTTTACACTAGTGAAATAAAATGAAAAATTACATTTTATTGGAAGTGTTTTTCCCTAAAAAAAATAATATTTTATCCAGTAATTAACAAAGTTCGTGCGATTTCACTACAGAATAGAAAAGTACCAATAGTCATGTGTATACAGAATATTTATTCTCCAATATATCGACCATCCGATTCTACAATCCTCTCCTACCTATTTATAACATATTTTCCCGGGAACTCAGAGTACGGTGGTTCCGTGTTTTCAGCCTCTTCTCGAGTTTTGAACTGCCGAAGGGCTGATATGTTTGTTCATGGCCAGAAAAAGGTGATAATTCATTGGAGCAACGTCTGTTGAACATGGAGGATAAGGAAAAAGTTCCCAGCCTAGTGAAGAAATCACCTCCAGGCTGATCCTTGCTACATGGGGCCTCGCGTTGTCTTGGTGTAAAAGAACAACCTTCTTGTTCTTGAGCGCATGCTGTTTTTTGTGAGTCTATAGCGTTTGAAATAATAGTGAAGAAGATCGTGTGATTCGAACTGACGCTATGACAGTTTGAATCGCCAAAAATTGTACCTAAGCGTTACCCATCAGGCTACTGACCGTGTTTTAAATTTGATTTTTAAACTCGACTATACTCCACTGATGTGAATTATTGTTATTATCGCTATGGTATACGGCTCTGATGTATTTTTCTTATTCGATTTTTCGTTCATGTTCTTCACTATTTTGCTTGTAAATTGTGTGTGTATCTGTTATAGTCGCCACACCACTCCCTCCGCAGTAACTTCGTTACGATCAGATTCGTATGCGAACGACGGACGAACGAGAGAACGAGAAAACGTCGGAGGCTGTGCTCGATGCGGAAGTCGTGACCGTGTGTGAAGTTCTGCTTACTATGGGAAAGTGTATGCTGTGTGTACAAATCCCGTCGTAGTCACCAACAATAGCGTTTGAAATAGTAGTGAAGAAAAACGTGTGATTCGAACTGACGCTATGACAGTTTGAATCACCAAAAATTGTACCTAAGCGTTACCCATCAGGCTACTGACCGTGTTTTAAATTTGATTTTTAAACTCGACTATACTCCACTGATGTGAATTATTTTTGTTATCGATATGGTATACGGCTCGATGTATTTTTCTTATTCGATTTTTCGTGCGTGTTCTGCACTATTTTGCTTGTAAATTGTGTGTGTATCTGTTAGAGTCGCCACAAGTCCTTCGGGTACTCTGTTTTACCACTTTCCAAAAACTCAGAGTACACAATCCCAGCAGTGGTCCACCACACATACAGCATCACATTCCGTTAATAAAGAGCAGGTTTACCACTCAAGGGCGTTCGTACGATCGTTTTCTGTTGTAATATATCGACCACTTTTCGTCAGAAGTTAACATCCGGTCAAAAATTAAACAACTTTTGTTCCTGGTAGGCAAGGAAGAGTAAATACTCGAGATGTTAAATACGGTTTCCAGCACTCAGTTCGTGGAGTACCCATTTACTCTTCTTCCACGATTTTCCCACCTTATTTTAGTGTTACTTTTCTCAGGAAAGGCGAACCTATAGCGCTGAGTCAGAGCCCTGAGATGTTTTTTTTTTCTCGGTCGTGTCCATCAGCCAATTTCCGAAAGATGCTCAAGGATTTTTCCAACCATTTCACGAAGCCTATAGTTTAATGGGGTGGTATTTAATCGGGCGCCTAGACTTTGGAACCATACCTACCACTCAATAATTGCTGCCGAACTCCACAATAGCAAGAGTCGTCGGTTGAACCTAGGTTTGCACAATAAAACGCAAGACACAACCTCTTTACCATCTCAGCCATTGAGGCGGCTGATACAACCGCACCCAATTTTTTCCATTCCTTTCCGGAAACCGTTGAGCAAATTCCTGGTATACTTGGCTAACCTCTTCAATTTTCAATTTTAATTAGTCCAAATCGATTTTTGTCTATACAATCAAGGTTTATCTTCAAGTGTCTCATTGCCAGCCGAAAAGATCTGAAACCACTTTTTGGCAGTTCGTTTACTATCAGAACACTTTCCGAACGCTTCAGATGTTTTTTCTTGCTGCATCTACACCTGTTGCACCAATTTGAACGTATACAAAAAACAAACCCTAATAATTGGGATGGACCCAACCATACTTAACTACGAATTTCTAAACTGTCACAGTCAACCTGTTCTCTACGTTGGCCGACGCAACATCGCGATGCATAAGCTTTCAGGAAAGCCTTAATACATGTACTTCTAGCGGTGGATAAGATGGCATGAAAAGTCACGTGCGTTTTAAAAACCGCACGAATTTCCTAGGTTACCCGAAACTTGAGAGAGACCCCTTAAAAGTCAAAACACTGAATGAGCACGACAAATGGGAGAGGATAAGGATTTGAGGATACATTAATAGCGTTTCGGGTCGAAGCGAAATTAGTGATTCGGTTCTGCACCATAAAACAGTTAGCACAAAAGCGTTAACACAGAAAACCATGGCCGCGTGTACACGATGATGTTACACCTTGCGACATAAGGTATGGATTTTTTAGTTTCCTGGTCCGGTACATAGCTCTGATGACTTTTCCTTTTCTCGATTCTCTTTTGTACTGTATATTTTCCTCTGTGCGTCTGTGTCGGTTCGGATCGCTAAATATTTATACATTGCCATGACGAAGAAATACATAATCAGACAGAGCATTCTACAATCGTGCGGTTGAGCTAAAGAATGATTGTATATGTCTGGAATTCATGAATTGATGTGAACTCTCTAATTGACAGATAGCGCGAGAATATTTGGAGATGTGGGATGTATCCACCCAGTTCAGCTGATCAAGAACTTTGATAATACCTGTAGAAAGGGCTAACGACGTAATTAAAAAAGGCACGACTGGCTCCACTATGAGTTTTTCTGCTGGTTTTTTAATCCCATTGGACACATGACTAATAGTGGGAGCTGTATTCCAGTTTAGGGCAGATATAAGTATATTTAGCCATTTTTTAACAGCGACTTAGTTAAAAAAATAAAACAAATTAGTTAATCATTAAAAACTTGTTTTGCTTTCTTTTAAAAGAGCTTCTATTTCAAGAGGCTCAATTCTTCAACGAACAATCCAGTCATCCATACATTTTTAAAGTCATATTCCGCGACTGCCTCCATATCTATCAACCATTTGCGTGTGGGTCTTCAATCGACTCAAAATCATTCCCACGAGGTGGTAATTTGAGTTTCGAAAACGGGAGGTGACAATTACAGTTTTGGAAGGGTTACAGCGTGCCATATGTGGAAAATGCCATGCGCCCTCGATCATATTACTACTGAAGAAGTTGCTCTTTTGTGGTGCTGCATTTGGATAAAATTGAACTTTTTCGGAACTTGCTATGCTGCGATGTATCTCAACTCAAATATGGCGAACTGACTCGTGAAAGATGGATAATTCCTGTAAAAAAAAAAATGTAAACATTGTATGTCATGGTTTCCGAGCACTATTTTCTTTACTAGTTAGATGTTTTCTTCAGTAACTATTATAACAAGTCGCCAGGCAAATTTTTAACTGCTTCATGACCCTCGTTGAACGGTTGATATGCCCCCGTTTTCGAACGAGGGTCCGTAGGCTTTCGATAACATTTTCGCCGCGTCCAACAGATAAAAACCATTTGCAACAAAATTTTTCCATAACACTAAAAGTACATTAATTTTTTGGACGCTGACAACAAGCACGTTGACAGATGGCATTCAAACTTAGCGTTAACATAGATGTCAGTTGTACCAACATGTGTTTTTTTTTTAAGAAACTATAAACGCAGGACGTTTGTCCCAATTATTATTTGACAAAATGTACGTATTGCAGGCTGAGGAAGCCCGGATGAGGTGAAGAATTCGTTGTATCTCTTCAAAGACCCTATACATGCGACCCCACTTTTCGCGACTTCTGATATGTGGATGATGGGTGCCCCTTTCCGAAAGCCGGTTGAATGTTTGCTGAAGCACATCTATTTAGGAATCTGTTAATTGAATGCAACAATTGGAAGTATTTTCGCAGCAGCTTAACGAGTGAAGGGGACTATCTATTCAAAAGAAAATGGGGGGGGGGGGGGGGGGCATGTCACCGCAGTCAGCGTTTGTTATTTTTCACTGACAAGGAGGCTTTTGGAGATAAAGATGTAAGTTTCCGGTTTTGCGTATCGAATAAAACACAGAAAATCCATTGAAGATTCGAGAGGACATATAACAACCCCAATTCGCACATTCAAAAAGGAGAATTCTTAGTCGACCAAAGCATGGAACAAAAGTAAAACACTCTCTCACAAATAACCAAAATGTTCAGTTGCTCGTAAAGAGCATCAAAAATTCTGAAAAAAAAAGAATCTTCTGTCTTAATTTAACAAACTTTGTGGACCACAAAAATATTAACATTTAGAAAATATAATTAGGACACTCCCGAAAGCACATGGTTCGGATACGACTTGTTAGGTGACTGGTTTCGTTCTATAGAGGATTCTATCCTCACTAATTAATGCCTAGGTCTCGACTCTAGATTTTTCATTGAAGTTTTTTCCTATCATTTACGTGAGGAAACTCTCACATTGTCGCTGCCTGTGTGCCAAAGATGCGATGCGGTTCTCGGACTTGACACGCTGCAGCGATGTTTGATTTCAGAAACAATTTAGCGCTCTACGATTTTATTATTCATAATTCGCTTCGCTTGCAATTACAGATGCGATGGTGCTGGATTGTTTTACCTTTCGGTGGTTAAATAAAGTGTGACTGGGTGCTACAGTATAGGAACTGTGTCATATTGCTCTTAATGGCATTTTAATGCCATTTGGATTTACAACATGACCGTTGAGGAAAACCAAAATCGCCACGAAGTTCAACAAGTGTATGTGAAGTTAGGGGCATAAATATTTGAATTTTGATTTAAATAATATAAACTCTTATTTATTAATATTACTTATTTAAATAATTATTAATTATTTTTTACCATTGTTTGTTCCTTTTCCTTTTTCTTAATTTGTTCTTTAGGTTTCTTGTTTTAGTTGTTCTTTTTCTACGGGTTGTTTTTCCCTCCTTTACTGTTTTGCTTTTTTCAATGAGCGTTTATCGTGTGGCATTTTTGAAAGTGGTCTACATCCAACGGCGCTGCGATTCTGAATAAATAAGTCTACCTAGTATTTGGTTCATTAGACAATTTAGATTTTACAATCATGGACTACTTGATATCCGGACAGGCTAAAGTATGATAGATTTGGAGCATGGTCCCTTTGAATAATCTGATGAATTTCTAAGCTTGCAGGACTATTTGTGGATTCGTCACAGCGCAATCTCTTGTGGAGTTGAGTGAACCATTAGGGAATAAGAAACAAACGAATTATGTTAGTAAGAAAGTGGGACCACTCCAATACTTTCAGTCAGGCAGTCATAAACATAAGTTCTTCCTTGACAACAAACTAAATATTTCTCATTCATTTAAGGTTTTCGCCCACAATTGTGGATTCTTGAACTCTCCGCAACTCTACCCCCTCATCCATTCCTTTATCGGGTCAAGGATTTATTAGATTGTCATTTTGCACACTAAAACCACCAACAAATATATCCCCTGGGGCCGTACCTCATAGTGCTAGGAATCATTTAACGTAAATCCCCCCTTGGTTGGAGTGGATGGTTCTAAAGTGTAACAGATTTCAAGACGCTAAAATATTCAGCACATTAGACTTAAAAAAAAGGCTGAATATGCCAATAGTGGAAAGTTCACAGCTTGATAACATCGGGTGGACATTACGGATTTCTATACGCTTCAATTGGATTGTGAGACGCTCCCACTGTATTTCAAAGTAATATTGAAGCTATATCTTTAAAGACTTCATATCTTAGAGTATCGTATTGCCATACCTTAATGATTGAATTTTGAAAAGCAAAAGTTTGAGAGACAAAAGTTTAAATTTTAAATGTTGCCAATAGGTGCGGTCATATTGTGGGGGTGCGAGTATGTTAGTCAACGTATGACTCGGATTCACTTTGTCCCCCGACGATGTTATTCCGCTGAAAATTGTTCGCCAGAAGGAATAGAAGCAACGAAAACACTGTTTAATTTGTTATTCGGTTTTTTGTTTGTTTTTGTTTGGTAGAAATTTGTTGTTGTTCATCTGCTCCTGCTTCTCGTGGTTGTTTCTGGTGGGGTGTAGGAGGACAAATACCACGCATCTTGCCGCGATACGATGCTAATGTAACTAATGGAAAAGTACGATTTGTCAAATTATCCACAAGGAACTAAAAAAATGTTGAGGACTGCGGCGAGTATGTTGGATGGCGTTTCAGATAGTTGTGTGTCGTAATTAAATTTGCTTCCGTGTGGCGGCGCGACCTGACGCAGTTGTGGTTGGGGTGGTGACTGATCTCAATTAGGGATAAAATTTTGGATTTTATTTTTGCACACAGGACAACCAATAGAGATCTCGCTTCTGCTCTCTCATTGCCACGCCCGTCGAGGTATGGTGAATACATCGGTTAATTGGTAGTTGACGAGCATGGGAGAATGAGAGAACAGAAACACAAAGCACTATGAACCCGGGGTGGGTTTGGTTGAATGGCATGAATCAATGCAGCTCTGATGTAGCCCACTGACCCAATTCGGTGAATGTGCTGAGCTCAGCGTGCATTAGCCTGTAGGGAGACAGAATTATGGAGGAGATAAATATGTAGCTGGTGCTATTCACCTGCGAAAAGAGATCATTGATCCCCAGAGAATGTAGTGTCTGGGGAAAGTGAGTAGGACGCCGACTTGGCTAGGGAAATCTGATCATGGGAACTAAATTAAATACTTTAATAATTTCCCCAGCGATTGCATGATTATGCAACCGCGTCGTTTGATCAGACTATGCCGTTGCTAACCGACATGATGCGATTTCCGATTGAAATCTCATGGGTTAGCGCAATGGAGCTGCCGTACGGCGAAAAGATAGCTAAACTCAATTATGCATTATCTGCATAGGATAATGAGTTTAGCTATGCGTCCTTTTGGGAAACATGTTTTGCAGGTGAATTACCGAACGGTGGGATATGGGCTGATATGACGCGCTGAAAGCGGTCGAAATAATGTGTAAATTGTGGTTGAAATTGTGGGTTGGTTCTCCATGTAGTATACAGAAACCCACAATATCATCTTTTGTATGCCGTTTGTTAATATACACAATTCATTGCTTTAATTGCATAGAAAAGTAGGTTATTGTAGCGTTTTTCGACAATAGTGAAGAAAAAGTGATTGAAACCAATGCTATGACGGTTAGAATCACAGTGAAAGATATAGCCAAACCCACAAAATGTGAGACATCAGTCAGTTATTATTCTGGTCTACTCTGTTCTGGTCTACTGGATGCTAACCTAAGCTCTGAGCTAAACTAAGCTTATGTTATAGAATTCGACTCTGAAGATGTTTTTTTTTTTTTTCGTTAATTGCTGTTGATACTTTCCACTATGGTTTGATCGTGTGAGTATCGTATGTCATGTTTGTTTAAATTGCCACGGTACAATTCATCCGTCCGAAGAAACATAAGCAGCGAACAATCTCTCATAACCCGCCAACGAAACACAACAAGTTTGTTTATGCCTTACTCGACATTTTAGAAAGTTTATTCTCCAATATGTGACTGTCCCTAGATCTTTGTCTCATCTACTGTGGAATGAAATTTAGTTCAAGTTTGGGAATACTCAAAAAGAAACGTTTGCAAGGCTTAAGAATTCCCTAGCTGAAGTACCTGTACCGTACAAAAGGAGCAGAAAAAGAAATTCATACCACCACTTCCAAAATCTATCCAGGAACCATTCTATTACAAAACGATCGTGAAAACAACCTGATTCAGCCCATGTATTTTGTGAGCTGGAAGACCTTGCGGCAAATTCAACAGGCATGATACATGCAATCATAAAAACCACAGCAAGGAACCGCATCAAAAGAAAAATCGAAAAACGCAATCATCAAAACCAGTAAGTAATAGTCGAAAATAATAAGTCATCACGTTGCTCTGATGCGCCGATGCTTCGCTTCTCAACAACTTCCACGTGAGTTCGATTCCCCAGATTAGCCGCCTCGACTGAGGAGTAGGACTCCAGTTATGAGCTAGAGATTTCAGCTATAATTAAAACTCTTAAGAAGTTTCGCATTTTCCTGCTTGGAATTCCAATTAAAATATTCACGGACTACAGGGCTGTGGCGGTTCTTTAATACATTCCGAAAGAACCGCCCATCCTCTTAAATTAACCACCTTCCTCTTTCCATGCAAGCCCATAGTACTTACCTGCAATTAGGGGCAGCGTAAGCTCCCCTGCAGCATCATACCTGAAAAGAAAGCCTACCCGACGGCATCCATACATTTTGAATTTCCCTGGTTCATATTCCATGAACCAGTTCATCTCCTATCGGCTCAGCCTGTCTTCAATTACGATAAACAAACGCTGGCCAGCGTATTGTTGAGATAGCTGTAGCCGATATTCTTTCCATAGTCACAATTGTATATCGCGCCTACACCCTTAGGTCCGCGACAGTTGCGACAATTCCCCGTTATCGGCTATCAACCGATCATGGAATTTGGGCATGGATAAGATCATTGTTTAGGCAATCTTACCCATGCTATTCCTATGATGACCCTGTAGCGGTTCCGCCAAACCCTACGGTCTACTTACCTAAAAAAAAACCCCATAACTACTACCCAACTCCATTAAGTTTGCTAATGCAACAGTATTAGTACCTGTAAATGCTTCACGCATTGTATAGATCACCATCTATTATCTTAAAATCCCTATAAAGAAAACTTACCTTTTCATGCATCCCTTCGCATACAATTTTCCGTAAGATTTTTTTCTTTGTTTACCTGGTATTCTAAACCAATTCGGTACCAGACAAATTCCTGTAAACAAAATGATTCGGATTGCATTCAATGCAACCGTCATGACAGGGACCATAAATATTGCGCCGTCTATTTTCCCAGCCGCGTCATGTACCTTTTCATACATATTGCCTGGCAACCTTTTTTGTTTGTCTTATCAATAAACAACCCAAGCAGCTGCAGATAATTAGCGCAATAGACGCTGAAACCAAGTTCTCCAGCATTTCCTAATGCAAATATGAACACGATTTGTACTGCAGCCAGAGATGCCATAAACATCCAATTTGCTTTTAGCACCTTTTTCTCCCAACGTCGAAAATAGCGACGAGGCATCGTGTAAACAATGACCCGCATTACCAACGGCGCATTTGGTCATTTTTTCCTTTTGTCTTTGCCGCCTGCCTGTTTCGTTGTTCCACAGCTGTCAAGCACGTGTGAATAGCACCGATATGAACGATCACCACACATACTACCATGACCTTTATTACAAGATCTGGTTTCCTATACCACCAAGAGAGACTTTACGTGTCTCTGGTGTTAGGTAAAAACGATATCCTTATTGGAGAGGATATCGGTTGAGTGGTATTCCAACCTTCAAGGCGGTCGGGTCACCGCCATCCACCGTACCGGCGCCGGTACGGTGTGGTATCTAAGAGTCGTGTCGAAGTGCTTAATCCATATTAAAATTAATTAAAACTAAGTCCGCACCGTGTGTGCTTTAATTACCGATAAAATAAAAGTTATAAATTACACACGACAAGCCGCAAGTGTTTTCATTTGGTTTTACCTCTGGTGGACGGTATGCTGAGACGATGTACTTGTTTTGTTTCTTTCGGTGGACCGTGCATTTGACTTTCTTTCCCGCGGAACCTTAGTGACAAAAAATTAGTGTGTTTAACTTTTCCTGTGTTGATGTCGCGGAGTTTCGCTTTGTGTTTCCCTCTCGGTGCGCCTGTTTTCGGCGGAATTATGATGGAGGAGGAAGTGAAGCGAGTGTCCGTGTTAGGCACAATACTTCCTCCCCACAACCCGCCTGAAATCTAAAGTAAATATACAGTATCTCACAGTGTTCGTTTTACTTACCCGCGTATTCATTCAAATATATAACCATCCAGCCTGGCCCCTTGCCGCCGTCGACGAGGTTTCTGCTGACTTATGTCAACAAAATAATTTGCCTCCTTGTGCACCGGAGCCATACGGCTAGATTGGATATTGCCTACATCGGTGTTTCCAAGAAATCTTAGGCAAATACCACGATGACCCCTTTGTATCATAGGCACATCATTTACATCATGTGTGCCACCATTTGATCTGTGAAATAGCGTTTTTGTTTACTTTTGAAACAAAAATCTATTTCGATACCTGGCATATATCATCAACGATGTATGGGTACATCGCCGCAGCCCCCGATCATCGTACGTCTGTTTAATCAGGTGTCCGCCGATCATCGTCCTCATCGCAGGGCATCGTACTTGTCCTATACGGATACATAGAATCCTCCCCTATCGATGCAATTCGCGGCCATTGAATCTGATGGATGTGAGTTGCATCGTGGAGTCAGATTTCAACCCCCGAAGGCAGCACACGAGTCGAGTGTTCACCGCCCCCGAGTTGTCATACGTGAGTCCAGTGGTTATTAAATTTTTAGTTCAAAGTTAACGATTATGTCCAAGGAGTCCAATAATTATTACATTTTTTAATTCAAAGTTAACGTTTATGTCCAAAGCAATTCGGTTACAGTGGTTATCTAATTAAGATGAACGTTTAGATGTGTACCAAAAACAGCATTGTATTAGACTGTAGTGATCGTTTAAGTGCCGACTAATATATTAAAGGAACAATTAAAAAATAATAAAAGAACATTCAACGGAACAACAGCATCTGTGTTTTCATCTGACATTTCTCTGTAGTGCGGAGTCTCCAGGAACTCGAGTGCGAAGGTCGGTGTTCGTTGACACAATTTTCGTTGATAATCTCCTGTGAATAATCCGTGGTGTTTTCGCTCAACCTGCGTCCGTGCTGACGCCTCTAGCGAAAAATACCCGCAGAGCTTTCACACGGACAATGTCGAATAAGGAAACGTGTCTTCGGGTGGCAAGTTGATCTTTACAGATTTACAATATGATGTCGGCCCAGCTACTCGAGAATGAAGTTTGAAGGCGTATTTTTGGTGCGAAATATGATGAAAATGCAGGACAATGGATGGATATTCCACAGCCGTAAATTGGTGGAGCTATACCTCAAACCTACAATAGTGAGAATAATCAGGTCACGAAGATTAAGATGGGCATGTAGCGAGAATGGGCAACGACAGAACCGTACGTAGAAGTTTTGTCTGAATACCAACGTGAAAGAGACCGATATAATGGCGGAGATGGGAGGACAATGAAAGGAGTGACTTCGGCGAGGCCGGATCAGAGGGCGACGCATGGAAGCAAATTGCACAGGACAGAGAACGATGGCGTAGCCGAGTCAGTGAAGTCATAACCTTTTGGGGTCCTTCATGCCAAAAAATCATAAATATCGATCGGGCTCAGCTATTCGACGCGTATATGTGATAAGTTATAGCCCGTCTACTTATCTAGTACAAGAACGAGCTGATGGATTAATCGCTCAGATGCAAGAGGTGTAAAAAGATGATCTGTACCTGCAGAAAATATCGAAAGCTACTAAAAAGGGCGGAAAGAAGACGTTATAATTAAACAAGCGACAAAAACGTTTTTTTTTTTTAATATATTTCCTTCTATGAGAAAAATATGACTTTTTTTGAGGCTATCTGATGAGAACCCCCCAGAGACATTTTATACAAAGTGTTACAGAGAAATCAATTAATAGTCATTACGAATATGGTGCAGCTGAAAGTATTTAAAGAGTAGCATAAGGAAAGTCATTTTAGATCCAAAAAGGTTGAATAAGCTCTTCAGCAAGAATTCCGGTTTTCCAATATGAAAGCTTAAATCCCGAAAATCACCTTCGGTGGATTTCTTTAACTAAAACAAGTTCTGAGCATTTACTCCTGCCTAGTGACACAACTTGGTTGTATGCACTATTGTCAAAGGCATCGAAGGATCTAATCGTACTCCTAAAATAACAACGTGTAGTCTTTGGCAACCACAGAAGAATTGTGGAAAATAGATGCACCATTTTCAGATCAAATATCCTCAACGATTTTTGGGAATTCAAGTCCATTTGATCACAACTGGTGCGCTACGTAATAATGATCAAATTAAAAGGATGAAAGAAATCATAATACCAGCCCTAACCTTGGAAACTGGTATAAATACGTCGATATCGCAAGGATCATTTGAATTCATACTACAGTGGAGGTGTGGCATCTCTAACAGATACACACAATTCACAAGCAAAATAGTGAAGGACACCGAACGAAAATCGAATAAAAAAATACATAAGAACCGTATACCTAGCGTTAACAAAAATAATTCACATCAGTGGAGTATAGTCGAGTTTAAAAATGAAATTCTAAACACGGTCAGTAGCCTGATGGGTAACACTTAGGTTCAATTTTTTTCGTGATTCAAACTGTCATAGCGTCAGTTCGAATCACACGATCTTCTTCACTATTATTTCAAACGCTATTGAGGTATTCGAATGACTCTGTTTCAGTTATCAGTAGTGTAGTGTCCCGCTACATAAACCCCTTTTAACACAAGTAAATATTAACAATTCAATTAATATAATGTTCTTATCGCACATGAACCGATTACTCGTTAATTGCCCACCTACAGCGCGCAGTCGTTTCCAACTCTGCGCTACTCGCTATCTAATTACGAGTACATTTTTTTGCACCTTATCGTATATCGTCATTCATATCCAGAAGCAAACACCTGGCACGGGAGTCCCTCTAATCTCCTCTTTGATTTGTATTACCACTGCCAGCAGCTATCACACGCAATGCAGCGGATAACGACGATTACCATACGCCATAAAAAATTGCTTGCGCCTATATATGGATAGTGATTCGAAGCTGACAGAACGAATGCTTGAATCGAGGCCGCTGCACTCCAAGTGGCCTGATCAAGTGGAAATATCGACGAATGACTTGGGTCGGATGAATGACTCGGGTGGGATGAATCCACTCCATGAGGGTCAAAGTCGACGAAGCGAAATTGCGCGGGGGAAATAACAGCCCTTAAGGTCACCCTGAGTGGTGAAGAAATAGTTGTAACATGTGCAATGCCTTCCCAATAATTTGAGTATAAGAGGAGTGGTTGCACCGGGATTAGACTCAGAGTGAACTGTTCAAGCAAAAACGTCGCGGCTCTAGCATAAGTACAGCGGGCCTGCGGTGGTACGAAGTCGCGACGCCTCACGGGCGAGAGTTCTACCTCGTCCCCACAAACTGTTCACTGGACACAAAAAAGGAATTTTTTTCCTTTAATCACTTGACTGATGTTCGCCTCCCTGAATACCACATCGGATTAGCTGCGTGAGTGATTGCGCATTTCCACTTATTTGTCACGATTGGAAGTTCTCCATTTAACAACACCTAAACAATCCTTACCGAAACACCGGTCGCACAAGTGAAAAATAAAACACGCATTTTGTGGCTGGTGATCACCGCTTTTATTGTAATGTATTTTATTGTTAACTTTAGATTTGTACACTATTGTTTTTATTGTTTCAATTTTATGTAATAAAATATTTATATCTACTTGAAAACATGGTTCAAACATTCACTGCGGGTTTAATTTAAGTGTGACGTCATACACGAATTACACAATTGACAAGAGACGTAAGCAACACACGTTTTTAACTAATAAGGAGACGCACCGTACCGTACGTACGGTACGATGGACGGTAGACGACCCAACCGGATCGGCGGTAAGAATACGACTTACCGATATCCTCTCCAATAAGGATATCGTTTTTACCTAACACCAGAGACACGTAAAGTCTCTCTTCGTGGTATAGGAAACCAGATCTTGTGATAAAGGTCATGGTAGTATGTGTGGTGATCGTTCAGATCGATGCTATTCACACGTGCTCGATAGCAGTGGAACAACGAAACAGGCAGGCAGCAAAGACAAAAGGGAGAAATGACCAAATGCGTCGTTGGTAATGCGGGTCATTGTTTACACGATGCCTCGTCGCTATTATCGACGTTGGGATAAAAAAGGTGCTAAAAGCAAATTGTATGTTTATGGCATCTCTGGCTGCAGTAGAAACTGGGTTCATGTTTGCATTAGGGAATGCTGGAGAATTTAGTTTCAGCGTCTATTGCGCTAATTATATGCAGCTGCTTGGGTTGTTTATTGATAAGACAAACAAAAATGGTTGCCAGGCAATGTGTATGAAAAGGTATATGACGCGGCTGGGAAAATCGACGGCGCGATATTTATGGTCCCTGTCATGACGGTTACATTGAATGCAATCCTAATTATTTTGTTTACAGGAATTTATCTGGTACCGAATTGGTTTAGAATACCAGGTAAACAAAGAAAAAAATCTTTCTGAAAATTGTATGCGAAGGGATGCATGAAAAGGTAAGTTTTGTTTATAGGGATTTTAAGATTATAGATGGTGATCTATATAATGCGTGAAGCATTTACAGGTACTAATACTGTTGCATTAGCAAACTTAAGGGAGTTGGGTAGTAGTTATGGGGGTTTTTTCAGGTAAGTAGACCGTAGGGTTTGGCGGAACCGCTACAGGCCTTTTGCTTAGAAAGAATAGTAAGTCAAGAATTAATTTGAGACCTGAGGGCGAAAGGTCGTCTTGATTAAAGATATAATAATAGAATAAGGTTGTGACTAATCAAGAAAATCAATAAATATCCATAAATAAACTAATTTAAAAAAAGGTAATATATATATATGTATTTTTCACTTTCCGCATACTCGCTCCTCCCTCTTTGGGAACAATACTGACGGCCGGTAACGAAATGTCGAAGGAAATTAACAAAATATTACACTCCGGCAACGCTAGTTGGCATGCAGTCAGTAAACTGACGAAATCCAAACTACTATCACGTAATATAAAGCTCCGTGTCGGTAGAACTGTGGGGAGGAAGTAATGTGCCTAACACGGACACTAGGTTCACTTCCTCCTCCATCATAAATTGTTCACGCGAACACTGCTCACAACGCAAGGGGGAAGAAAACGATGGTTGACCTTCGCGCCCAAGCGGACACAACACAGAAACAAAAACACTCCGGCGATGCTATTTATACTTAAACTTTTTATTATGAATGGTCCTTACTTATACTGGTGTTGGCTGATTCTTAGACATTCCACACACGAACTGCGGCACAAACGATTTAACCCACCGTACCTGCGCAGGTACGGTGGATGACGAGCACCCCGACCGCTCTGAAGATTTAATTACGACTGGACGATCGTCATCTCATGCAGAGATGCTTTTGGTAAGAAAAAAAGGAAGAGAGAGAAAAACTTTTCTCTTAAGGGTGTGACCAGTGGTGCAGTGGTATATGTGCGCGATCGAACAGATTCAATGTTGTTGCATGTGTTCGAAACCAGGCAGGCGGCAAGGACAATAGGGAAAAATGACCACATGCGCCGCTGGTAATGCGGGTCATTGTTTACACGATGCCTCGTCGCTATTTTCGACGTTAGGAGAAAAAGGTGCTAAAAGCAAATTGGATGTTTATGGCATCTCTGGCTGCAGTAGAAACCGGATTCATATTTGCATTAGGAAATGCTGGAGAATTTGGTTTCAGCGTCTATTGCGCTAATTATATGCAGCTGCTTGGGTTGTTTATTGATAAGACAAACAAAAAAGGTTGCCAGGCAATGTGTATGAAAAGGTATATGACGCGGCTGGGAAAATAGACGGCGCGATATTTATGGTCCCTGTCATGACGGTTACATTGAATGCAATCCTAATTATTTTGTTTACAGGAATTCATCTAAGGGAATTTGACTGGCGACGTAGATGCCGAAATTGATTGGAAATTCCTGGTAAGTTAATAAAGAAATCTTAAGGAGCAATGGTATGCGAAGAGAATGCATGAGGTAAGTTTTCTTTACAGGGACTTAAAGATCATAGATTTGCATTTTTAGGTGCCGAATGCGAATGCATTGGCGAGGACTTGAGCGTCTTGGGTGATGATTATGGGGGTTTTTTAGGAAGGTAAACCGTGGGATTTGGCGGAAGCCCCACAGAACCATAATCATGCCGATTGTTCTATACGGTTGCGAAACATGGGCTTTCACAAAACGGGAAGAAAACAAATTCCACGTATTCGAGAATAAAGTTTTAAGAGGTATCTTTGGCGGTAAATATGACGAGGAGGCAGGACAATGGAGGAAACTCTATAACCACGAATTGGCAGAGCTATACCGCAAACCTACAATAGTGAGAGTAATCAAGTCGCGAAGATTAAGATGGGCCGGACACGTGGCGCGAATGGACAACGATAGGACCCGTACTTACAATTCTTGATGGTAAACCAACGGGAAAGAGACCGGCCGCGATGGAGATGGGAGGACAATGTTAGGAGATCGGATCGGATGGTCGAACGTGGAAGGAGTGCCCACGGGACAGGGAATAATGGCTGAGTCGAGTCGATAGGGTCATGAACTTCCGGGTTCCTACAGGCCAATAAATAGACAAATAGAGCTAGGTGCGTCTTTGGTGCTTGTACGACTCATTTTAAATTCACTAAACCACCGACAAACGGTTGTGTTCGAAGGAGCAAAAGTGGGATAAAATAAAATAGGAAAACACGATGGACCTTAACAATCCAGTACTTCTGTTTTCCATCTGAAGTAATGCAATCCAGGTTTTAATTCCGATTTGGAAGACTTCGATGACAGCTCAGGCAAAGACTGAAGAATGGGCAGTGAGGCATCCATGCGACCGTTTAAATACCACCCGATTCAGTTATACGAATATATAGTCATATATATTTTCATGAAGTGGTTGGCAGAAATGCTTGTTCATCTTTCGGAGCTTGACTGAAGGATCCGGTTAAAAAAACTCAGGGGGCTAATTCAGCCCTATAGGTTCGTCCTTGCTGACACAAGTAAAATGAACCACTTTAAAAAATGTTAGTTGATCGAAGTCAGAAAGGCGAGAGTTAGTTATGGCCGTGAAGGGAGGGGATTCGACGTACATACGGAACTGATGGAGTCTACTCTGCATTTGTTTTAATCTCAATTTCCATTTGGTAACTCTTATAATGTTTCGTAAACTGGTATCCTTAGAATCTACAACTCCCATTATACGAAAATCTGGACGTGGAACATAAAAAAACACTCTCTATCACTTTCAAATATTGCCATTTCATTATCTTTCGAATGAATGAGAGATTTGATTAAAATTAAGTTTAGTGTTCTTTTTTTCAGGCCACAGTTATATGGGGCTTAAAAAAATGCCCCTTATTAAAAAAGAATTAAATAAAATAATAATTATAAAGACAAATTATTATAACAAGCAGATTACAACATTTTTTTGTATGTATCCTGAATTTTGGAAGACTTCGATGACAGCCTCTCTGACTTCGATCAACTAACATTTTTTAAAGTGGTTAATTTTCCTTCTGTCAGCAAGGACGAACCTATAGGGCTGAATTAGCGCTCTGAACTTTTTTTAACCGGGTCCTTCAGTGAAGCTCCGAAAGATGATCAAGGATTTCTCCCAACCACTTCATGAAAATATATATGACTATATATTCGTATAGCTGAATCGGGTGGTATTTAAACGGTCGGATAGATGCCTCACTGCCCATTCTTCAGTCTTTCACAAGTCTTCAATGATTTTCTACATATAAAAAATGATGTGCAAGTCTCCTTTTATGTGGAGGTTTCTCCAATACCAACAAATCGCAACAAATATGATCGAGAAGGTAGTTTTAAATGTTGCCAATTGACAAGATGTCACGTCACTCCAAAGTTGTTTACATTCTGTCTCTGGAATTGATTTGGCCCGCAAAATGAGTTTCATTAATATTCTTAGACTCAAAGGATACGTCAAATTCGGCGTGTGTCTCTCAATGATTTCGATATACCGCAAACAATCAACTTTTTTGTACAACTTTGACGTCCTTTGTTTTTGGTATGTGATTTGGGAATATCCGCCTTCTCTCTATAAGTGTATGTAAATCTTTTGAATAGCCTTTCTCTAGTAACATAATCCATTCGACTCTAGAAATCATTAACCGCCAGACGTCAGATCCATTAAATTGCATCATAATGGATATTCTTCATCGATTCACCTCTTAATTGAGCTGTTGGACCATAAGCGAATGCGAACGATAACAACGCTCAGGACACGTCAGTTAGTGTCATTCGATAGATGACATCGGATCGAATTAAATGAATATTTAATTATGGACGGGAATTAAGTCCACCGGATCACCGCCACGCACCAATCAATCTTTTGATAATTTGCACATTCCTTTTGGATTGTTTATACTCGTTTTTTTATTCCTTTATTTTTTTCTTTTACTTTTTGCTATTTGCTTTTATTTTTTGTGTATCTTGCATCCTGTCGGGACCGGGTAGCTTAATAAATTTTATATAATAAATTATATTTAATCACAAATAGCCGATGAATACATGCTCATTTAGTATACGTCCGAAGGACACGTTTTCCACTGCCTTCACAAGCTGTGTTACACTTATCGGGCCTGGGCCTGTGCGTGTGCACATTGAGAGTTGATGGCCAGGCAATGATGCAACTGATAATGACTTAATAATTCATTGGCAGGATGTTTTCCCCAATGAATAGTTGGCATCATCCTTTTTTTTTGTATTCAGCCTGTGCTACTGTGTGCCAGTTTGCGACATAACATGGATGTTGGGACAGTAATTCAATAATAAAATCCACAAATTCTTTTAATCCCCAATATTCATTATGATAATAAACTCGATGCCGCACTTACACCGTCAATTAAATCCACTTAAAATGTACACTGCTCCAGTTTATTACCTGACTGGGGATGCAGTAGTGGTCGAGAGCTTGCTGAGATATGTAACAAAAAAACAACAGCCACGATAAAATAAAAACAAAACATTGGATGATGAGTGTCCTTATATCAACCAACACCAGCTAGGCGGGCAACAATATATGATGTGGTTTAGGTACAAAATTAAAGTGATTGCCTATTAAAAGTCATTATTATCCGTGCAGCGAGACACTTTTCTGAGTGTTCCCCTATGGTGGTGTACGAGCCCTACAATCAGAAGACAATTTTGTGCCGCGGGTATCCTTACAAAACCCTTCCTATGTTTGTTTCCCTGTAGCTTTCACGGTTTTCAATCCCCGTCGGGACATCAACTTCCGGAAAAGTGTGAAAACAGATTGACTAAAGTTTTTGTATGGCAATCGTAGGTCAGCGCTAACCAAACATTTGCGGAAGGATACAAAACCTCGAAAAAATATGAAGAGAAAAAAGAACAACGAAGTGAGTCCTGCGAGCGAAACAGGAATTACGACGATAAGAACGATCTGGCTCTTCCTTTGTTTCGGCGGCAAGTGAAAGTTTTGCATACAAATTGCGGCCGGTGGGTAGTTTCGGGGATTTTTTTTTCCGGTAGTGAGTTCCATTATGTGTGCAACAATGGATGATTCAGTCACATGGGGCATGGTATTGGTACATCTTTTGGTAATCAAGGACGGATGCATGTTTTGTGCTCGCATTGGAAAACATTCAAATGCGAAAAGGACAATCACCGCATGTAATTGTGGGCGGTTTTTATTTGGTATCGTCAAGGATACAGGTTCAATAAAAACCCCACAGTTGCAAAACACAAGAACACTAACTGTACGGGTGAAGATGGTAGCAGTAAACTCGGCTGGAAGTCCTTTGTTGTCGATACTCCACTGTCGACACGTCCAATATTCATTCGAGCTGCGCACGGTCGTCCTACTGCTAGCAGCAGCCTTTCGTCCAGAAAGAAATAAATAATAAAACAATTTGTGTTGTGGTGTTGAGCACTGTTTTTTTATTGACACTAATTCCTCCTCTGTTACAAAGTCACAAATGTTAGCTGCGGTTAAAAACACATCTCAGTATCTGAAGAAAAGTCTAAGCACTTGTTTAATTGAATTATCCTAATCGCGACACTGTTCATTTAATTACAAAACGTCCGATTCGTCGTGCTATCACCAGAAACCGGAAATGGCAATCAAAGGATTTTTTTGTACTTATTATATCGCGCACTCTAACTGAGGATTAACGGACAGCAAGCGAACTCCACGGAGGATGAATTTTGACTCCCGGGTCGGTGCGTTTGCACACTTTGGGTGATACAATCTGACTCAACGATGCAACTCACGCCCATCGGATTCAATGGCCGCGAATTGCATCGATAGGGGAGGATTCTATATGTGTCCGTATAGGACAAGTACAATGCCCTGCGATGAGGGCGGTGATCGGCGGACACCTGATTAAACAGACGTACGATCATCGGGGGCTGCGGCAATGTACCCATACATCGTTGATGATGTATGCCAGGGATTGAGATCGATTTTTGTTTCAACGTAAACAAAAACGGTATTTCACAGATCAAATGGTGGCACACATGATGTAAATGATGTGCCTATGATACAAAGGGGTCGTCATGGTATATGCCTAAGATTCCTTGGAAACACCGATGTAGGTAATATCCAATCTAGCCGTATGGCTCCGGTGCACAAGGAGGCAAATTATTTTGTTGACATAAGTCAGCAGAAACCTCGTCGACGGCGGCAAAGGGTCAGGCCGGATGTCTATATGTTTGATTAATATGCGGGTAAGTAAAACGAACACAGTGAGATACTGTATGTTTAATTTCGGTTTTCAGGCGGGTGATCATAGGCATGGCATGGGTAAGATCGCCTAAACAATGATCTTATCCATGCCCAAATTCCATGATCGGTTGATACCCGATAACGGGGAATTGTCGCAACTGTTGCGGACTTAAGGGTATAGGCGCGATATACAATTCTGACTATGGAAAGAATATCGGCTACAGCTATCTCAACAATACGCTGGCCAGCGTTTGTTTATCGTAATTGAAGACAGGCTGAGCCGATAGGAGATGAACTGGTTTATGGAATATGAACCAGGGAAATTCAGAATGTGTGAATTCCGTCGGGAAGGTTTTTCTTTCAGGTATGATGCTGCAGGGGAGCTTACGCTGCCCCTAATTGCAGGTAAGTACCATGGGTTTGCATGGAAAGAGGAAGGTGGTTAATTTAACAGGATGGGCGGTTCTTTGGGAATGTATTAAAGAACCGCCACATAACCATTATCCAAAAAATTGCGATATTACATATATCATGAACCGAAAGCTCCCCCGACTACTAAAAACGATGCCTTGATTTACGATAGTATAGTATTAGGTTGGGAAAAACCAAAAAAATTGATTTTTACGTATTTTTCAAGACGTTATTTAACATGTAATAATCTTCCACTACAAGTAAAAACTGTAGTCAGATACCTTGGAATCTGGCTCGATCAGTATCTTTATTTTGATAAGTATACAGCAGCTGCTCTCACAGCAGCGTAAAACGTATATGCAATGACACAGAGATCGCACGAACGATTTTGGAGAGACATATGAGACGGACATTTACTCCGGGAGGAGTAATAGAACACATGCTTAGTTCAAAACAAGCATGGTCCGTATCAAATGGTATTCTCTGTGAAATGATGCAGCAGTTGCGACGCGACGAGCGGGGTCCCGCCCCACGATGGAATATCTAAAAGAAAATTCGGCGGGGATCAACGGGAATATGAGCCTGGCGGGAGGTCAAGAGGTATCTTTTAAAGATTTCCACGTTCCTACCGAAACCAAAAAAAAAAAAAAAAAAACAGAATCTCTTCCGTAGTAGTCTTCTGGACCCCAAGGTGAAAATAATATCATACTCAGCATTTATCCGACCCGTATTAGTGTATGGCTGCCCGGTATGGTACAACATATCCCCATTTTACATGGAGAACATTGTTGCTCGAGGTCAATACACTTGGTATAGCAATTTTTCAATATTTCAATTCCCTTTCTGTAGTATGAAATGTCCAAGCTTTTAAAATACGCCTCGTTTTCCGCGATGACGTCATCGGCCAATCTGAATTTCTTTAACTGGAGCCACGGCTTAAAGTTTGGGAACAGATAATAGTCCCTGGAGACAAAGTCGGAAGAATACGGAGGGTGAGCATCCAATTCAAATCGTAATTGATCGAATTTGGCCATCGCTTCCAAGGACGTGTGTGACGGTACATTTTCGTGATGGTAGTGAATTTCTTTCCTCGCCATATGGGGGCGATTTTTCTTTATTTCGTCGTTCAGTTTGTCCAATACCCCTGTATAATACTCTCCTGTGACTGTTTTTCTCCTCTGGATGTCATGCGCATCCTAAAAAAACAGAGGCCATAACCTTCCCAGCCTAGCGTTGGTGTTTTGGTCGCTTTTGTTGATTGCTCTCCAGCCACTCTGCAATCTGCCTATTGGACTTATGCATATGATAATGGACCGACGTTTAATCCATAGTCACAGAATCGCTTGGTTACGCTGCAACAACGCCAAATCGCCCGTTGAATCATCAACGCAACGCGGCACATGTTTTGATACATATTCGTCTTGAACAACGATTGACTTACGATTCTTCTTCTTCTTCTTCGATCATGCGCATCGATAGATGCATTTTCAATTTTTCTTAGGCCTAATTACAATCAAGACAATTTATTTACGGATGTAATTTACGCATCCGCTAAGAAACATCCACCGTGGCAAACTCTTTGTTTACCCAATATTGAACGAATGCTTACCCCGGGATTCCAGTTTGTTCGCCGACACTTCTTTATTACTTTTGATGTGCATCTGTACAAACTTGTGTTTACACAATGAACGGAAAGTCAACGACACCAGAACTAGATTCAGATTTTCTGCACATTGAGAAGTTCGCATAAATAATTTGGTGTATTAATCAAAAAGTAGAAGTTCACATTAGGTGAGTGCATTTAACGAGGAAACGGATCCAAAGGGGTTTTTCTTTGTCATTCGAATAATCATAAGAAACTAAGAAGATAAAAACGAAATTAAAAAATGTTGTAAAAATGAAATGACGGCTCCAGAGGGTAAATGTACGGGGGTGACTGGTTTTGCATGCAACAAACCAACTAAAATATCTAAATACCACTGTAGTCACACAAAAGAAAAAAGTTAATGGTCTGGAGATTATTTTGAATTAAAAATACAGAACACATAAGACATTAACCTCCGCAAATCAATGATATATTTTGACATTTCTCAACATTTTGTCAAAATAAGTAGCAAATTTAGTACCCAAAACCATCAGGAAGGCAGTAGTCCGTAGATCCACACATATCGCTCCATCGACTAAATCGACTTCGGTAACATCTTCGTGTAATGGTTTTTAGATACTATCCGACTAATGGGAATACGTATCATCATCATCATCGGCACTACAACCGGGATACGGTCTTGGTCTTATTTAACAAATCTCTCCATCGGTCCCGATTTCGAGCCGATGTCATCCAGTTTGGCACTCCCAGGCTCTGGACGTCCTGGTCTACGCCATCCCTCCATCGCTGACAATGTCTGTTGCGCTGTCTCTTTCGATACATCCTGTCACAAAGGACTTTCCGGGCAGGCTCCTCTTCGCCCATTCGAGCTAGGTGTCCCGCCCACCGGAGTCTACCGAGCTTGATTTTTCTTACAATATTAGCTTCAAGGTAGATCGCGTACAACTCGTGGTTGTACCGTCTCCGCAATCGTTCTCCCTCACATACGGTACCAACAATTCGCCTTAAGACCTTCCTCTCGAACGCAGCTAAGAGTTCAGAGTGCCATTTATTGAGCACCCATGTCTCGGATCCAGACATGAGTACTGGTAAGACCATGGTCTTATACGATAGCAGCTAGTAGGTTGGATGATCTGGATAAATTTCGGGATTTAAAGACCCTTGCTAGACCATAGTAGGCTTTGTTGGATTTGATCAGCCGGTCCCGTATTTCTTCTTCCATATTGTTATCAGCTGATACTATTGACCCAAGATAGTTAAAGGATTGCACTACTTCAAATTCGTGCTCCACTACCCTGATAGTTTGACCAACGTTAGGTCTTCTCTTCGCAGAAGTTGCCACTCATTAATGTGCAGTCCCAGTTTTTGTGCCGCCTGCTCCATCTGGGCGAAGGAGTCCTGTACAGCCGATTCGGTTCTACCGATGGTGTCGATGTCATCTGCGTAGGGAGGTATCTGGCTGGACTTGGTGACAAAAGTCCATCTAGTTGTAACGCCAATGCCAAGTTGAAGAGGAGGCAGGCCAGACCGTCCCCTTGTCGGAGTCCATTAAAGATGTTTATTGGTTTGGACAACAACCCCGATATTTTTACTTGACTAGTTACGTTGGTCATGGTCAACCTACAAAGTCGTATCAATTTGTTTGGAATGCCGAACTCTCTAATGACATTATATAGTTCTACCTTAGCAATGGTGTCGTAGGCGGCCTTAAAGTCTATGAATAGATGATACAATAGGATCTTAAATCCCAGACATTTTTTCATCGCCTGCCTTAGGGTGAATATCTGATCAATCGCTGATTTGCCCCACTGATATTGACCAATGATGACTTTAGCGTATGGGGCTATCTGATCTTGTAGGATAGTGGAGAGTATCTTATAGGCGGTACAGAGCAATGCTATACGACTATAGTTGCTGCACAGTGTGACATCTATCTTCTTATGTATGGGGCAAATTATTCTACGACGCCAATCTTCCGGGAAGTAAACAAATTCCGTGTATTCGAGAATATAGTTTTGAGGGGCATCTTTGGAGGTAAATATGACGAGGAGGCAGGACAATGGAGGAGACTCCATAACCACGAATTGGAAGAGCTATATCGCAAACCTACAATAGTGAGAGTAATCAAGTCGCGAAGATTAAGATGGGCCGGACACGTGGCGCGTATGGCGAACGATAGGACCGTGCATAGAATTCTTGACGGTAGACCAACGGGAAAGAGACCGGTAGGACGGCCGCGACGGAGATGGGAGGACAATGTTAGGTTTGACCTTGAGGAGATCGGATCGAATGGTCAAGCGTAGAAGGAGAGTGCCCAGAACAGGGGACGATGGCGAAGCCGAGTCGGTGAGGTCATGAACTTCCGGGTTCCTACAGGCCAATAAATAATAATAATAATCCTCCGGTATTTCTTTTTGCTCCCATACGTGCACCACGACCTCATGAATTGCTTGATGCAAAGCTGTCCCTCCTTGTTTGATCGGCTCAGCTGGTATACCATCAGCTCCGTGAGCTTTATTTGATTTGAGCTGTTTTATGGCCTTTACTGTTTCCTCAATGCTTGGTGGCGGCATTCTCCTCGCGTACCCGCGTCCTATTAGACTGCTGCATTGCCCGGTATGCAGCATTCTTACGTTCAGTTGCTAGTTTGCACTCATCATCAAACCAGTCCCCCCCCCCATCTCTACGACTATTGCCTAAGATGGAGTTAGCAGTACTAATGGGAGTGTTCTTAAGGCGTGTCCATTTCTGTTCTACTCCCGGCATTCTGACCCCAGCTGTCCGAGGGCGAGTCCTACCCCATGACCAAAGGTGTTACTGGTATTCTCATTGCGTGAGGTAGCCGTGTTGATTCGAACCTGATCCGCGGATCCAATACATGTCCGTAAAGCAATCCGTACTCGGAAAACTATACCAACAAGATAGTGATCCGAGTCGACGTTGGCACCTCGGTACGTCCGTACCGTCATCAGGCTCGAGGAGTGGCGGTTATCTATCAACACATGGTCAATTTGGTTGCGAGTGGCTCCATCAGGTGATACCCTGGTGGCTTTGTGAATAGCTCACGCGGAAACCTGGTACTTGCAATGACCAAGTTTTTTGATGCTGCCATTTCGATGACTCGTAGTCCATTCTCACTAGTGTTCTCATGCAAACTATGGGAACCTGCGTAGCGCCTGAAAACCGGCTCCCGGCCTATTTCGCAATCAAATCACCAACAACGATTTTCACATCGTATCTTGGGCAGACATTGAGGGTCCATTCGACGTTCTCGTATTATTCTTCTTTTTCGTCGTCAGGAGACTCCTCTGTAGGTCCGTGAACGTTTATGAAGCTTATGTTCTTCAACTTGCCTCGCACGCGAAGAGTGCATAGCCCTTCGGTTATTGCATTAAAGCCGATAGTGACAGGCTTCAGTTTTTGGCTGACTAGAAAGCCTACCCCGAGTACATGGTGTTTTGCCTGACAGCTGTAATAAATGTCATACTCACCAGTCCCCGTCCATCTTATTTCTCGTAATGGTGTTATGTCAGCCTTATATTCGGACAGGGCATCGGCTAGCTGCTGTGCAGCTCGAGTGTAGTGCTCTTAAAAAACCCTACCCTCATTCAAACATCCTAATCCCAGTAATCCTACACTTAACCCTTAAATCTAATCAAAATCCTAAAAAAACCTAAACTAAATCCAAAATTCGCAATAAACGAATAAAAGATTTGTTTATCGCTTAGCATTTGTCCCCACGGCATAATTTAAACAAAAATCTCAACTAAAATCAAAATTCGCAATAAACGAATCAAATATTCGTTTATCGTTTTGCATTTGCCCCGCGGCATAATTTAAATTCAAAATCCACAAATACATTATCTCAATCGGGTAAAATCCCTCATAAATTAAACAAACAAAACCCAAATTCCATTACATATCCTCATATGCACAATAGTTTCATGAGAATTCAGAAAACTGAATTCTTATCTTAAACAAACATTGAGCATCTCAGGTGGAAGTGGAGGAAGTGCCCCAGGAGAACAACCTTATAAAGTAGATGAAAAGATACTTTTAATGGTTTTGTTGAGCTGACAACTGCCTGCGGGGACGAGGACTGTGAAAGGCGAAAAAGCGGCAAGACCAACAACAGCACGTGTCTTTTCCCTCAGGCTCTGAGAAAGCACGGCGACGACCACAGTTGGACGTTTTTCAGGAGCGGTCTAAGAGATCCCTTCCCCTTTTAAGGACTGGAAGACACGCTCCCTGAACAAACTACTACACGAGCTCTGTATAGTGAGCGGACGTCCCATGAGTTAATTCCTTAATCGTTTAGCCATTTTCGTTTCCGTGGTCGTCGTCGTGTATCCGGTCCATATACGAGGCTTGGTGAATTTGCCATAATTTGTTTTTACGGGCAAGGTTATTAGCCCTGCGCCAACCTTTCTCAGGACGTCGCTGCATGCATTAGTTCACTACTTGGCGGCTGCCAAAGTAGCTATCCATGACTGTCACGTGGAAACTGCATGTCAACTTGGATTGAACAGGGACAACGATCGTCCAGGCCTTCGCCGGGTTAAAAGCAATCAGTGACTTTGCTCGCTCCCATACCCGTATAATATAATCATACCCGAATACGTATAATCATCAGAATTAATCCAGCCACATTGAGATTGACTATAATCAAATGATATCCTTATTGCACAACTGCCACAATAAGTCAGAGCCATCAGTTGAACTCTGTTCCTCGATAGTATAGTGGTTAGTATACCCGCCTGTCACGCGGGAGACCGGGGTTCGATTCCCCGTCGGGGAGCCTCTGGCGCAAGACTAATGACCTTGCCCGGAAAAAACAAATCATTATGGAAAATTTAACAAGCCTCAGGACCTTCTAAATAAGGCCAAGACCGGCTCCCGGTTATAGTGCCGATGATGATGATGATGATGATCAGTCGAAATCACGTACGGGTGGACACTTTCATATCGCAATATCATAATCGACTATGCCATCGGATCGATGCCCCTTTCCTAAGGAACTTAAGTAATATCATCAGGTTAACGGTCTTGCCGGATAAATCTATAAATGTTCTTCACCGTTTTTATTCAATATCAGCGTTTACTAACCTACCGCTTTTCATAGCATCCAACTCGAAACAGACTTGAAAACATTACCATACGACCTGGCAATGCCTTCTCCCCTGAGTTGGATAGAGAAACCAATAAGGACATCCTTACAAACGATTGTATACGGCACGCGTTTGGTTTTCACGAAAAAAAAAAAAAAACAATTCTCCATGAGAAAGTTTACTTGTGTGGGTGATCCAGGGTTATATCCTACTTGGCGTTTCCATCAACAACCGCCATGCTCACATATCATTAAGTTACCTCGTTACTTCAGCTCACAAATCCTACCAACTGGTCTCTCCGGGTACCACAATTACACCCAACAACGAGGTATATTTCATTCTTTTTCCTTTCCGTTACGTTGATTTGTTTATTTATATATTTATTCATCTTTTTTCATGTCGAAGTGATTTACAGGATGATTGTTGTTCCAAACTGATTCCGTGTTGATATCCTTAACCAATGAACATAATGGCACACGCGACAATGGCACTGATTGAAATGAACTTTCAAAAATAGGTGCGACGAAAATAAAAACGACATAAAAAGGAACATGAAATGCCCAAAAGGAAACATGGCACATATGCCGACATCGCTTAATTCAATCGGTGCAAAAAGTAATCAAAAGGACATGCAAGCAAATTTAATGTGGCCGCATCCTCGCGGGGTACCATTGATCCTGTGGCCGTGCGTTTTCCTCCTACATTCCTTCAGGATACGAACACGTAGAAACAAAACGAAGCTTTGCAACTCATGATAATCTTTTCAATTGCCTCGACCTAGGGGACTGTGAGCGAGACAATAGTCCTGTTCCTTTTTTTCCTCTTTTGGACTTGTACTTTTTGGGTGTAACCGCACTTCCGGGCGTCGAATGCAATTTTTTGTCCACCTGAAGTTTGACCAAAAAATGCAACTGAGCAGCAGTAGTACACTGGGGACACAAGGACGATGCCAAAGGATATGAAAATGTGAAAAATGAAAAACCTAAAAAACGACAACAAATACGCAAATCTGCCGCAATCGAAAGCCACCACTTGTGTGTGATGTTTTCCTGGCTTTTTCCTCCACTCTTTTTCTCAGTCCAGGCATTTAAAGTCACTTCGGGGGTTTGGGGGTTGGCCGTGATAAAATGAGACGAATCATAAAATCAAAAATAAGGACCCTCGCGGAAAAAGAGTACTTCAACGTTGTTTATTTGTTTTGGGCACTTGGTTAGAGCGCGACCACAGTCATGTTGGAATGGACTCTCCTAGAGAGACTGACGCTCCAGGCCCCGGCGGTAAGCTGGAGGCCGCATGCACCTGACTCGTCATGGAATGCATGAACACCGGGGAATCGTGCGAACGAGTGCGGAACTAGGAGGTTTTAAAAACTCTCGATTGTTGTGGTTTTGATTTTTGCACTACTGTTGCTGTTGTTGGCGTCTGTGTTGCTGCAATCGATATGTTGGTTTTTTTTCTTGATTCTTCTCCAGTTTTATTTTATTGTGTTTTGTTTGTTGTTATCAAATTGTTACGAGTCACTTATGAGACGGTGCCCGCAATGACCAGCCCCATCAACATCAACGCCGACGGCTGCGGCTTTTTATCGTTGTGGGTATAAAACGCTAAGTACATTTTTTTCGTATTTTTATTTTACCTTTTTTTTGCTTTTTGTGAACATCCGACACTTGTAGTATTTTTTGGTCAACCGAAATCATCGATTTGTGGCAGAGCGGTAGACCGAAATCCATGACTAGTAGCATGAAGGGCGGGAAACACGGCCAATTAAGCACATTTTTATGGAATGCATTTGTTTTGTGATTTCTTTTTTAAGCTTTGCTGGGTGTTTGATAAACTGTTCAAATGCCTTTTTGATAAATTAAGTGAAAGGATTAAAAGAGCATTTCATTTTGGCCACAGTAGATGAAGTCCATTCAACTCTACAATGCTTAGCTTACACATGCACGCAGTTCGAGTGAGAGTAACTGATGTGGCATTTTATGGTATAAAAATGGCTGCCGTATCTCTATTTCTGTGGCGCTATGAATTTCTAATTCTCAGAAACTGCTACCCAATCATTGATTATGACGCCGTGTTGGGATGTTTGAAAATGGGTTTATAAAGATCAACTGAGTTTAAGTCTACCGCAATCGGATGTTGCCCTATTTTAACAATAGTATCATGGTCAGCCATCGTATCATACAGTGCCAATGTTAAGTGGGTTGTTCAATAAGTCTTTAAAATATCCAATGGATGACATTCGTGGCATTGAAAATGGTCTATTTTTAGTAATCATCATTACTCCCTAGTCAGATCACGTAAGATTTAATGAGAATAAAACCTCAACACGATTGGTAACGTGTTTACTCTCGGTGGAGAATAACTGCAATCGTGTAGTCAACGAAAAGGCTGTTTTGGCGCTTTTGACAAGTTTTTACATGGATACATAACTGTAGACGAAATACGAATACATTGCTACACTCCAGGGTAAAAAGAATAGTCAAAGCGGTTGGGGTTCGAAAAAGATTTTTTTTATTTTATTACACTTCTCTGAGGAGAGGCGAACCTATAGCGCCGAATGGGCGCCCCGAGATGCCATCAAATAATTGTTGCAGTTCTATTTGAACGGTTGCAGGTTGTAACGCTCCGGGAACACTCGCGTGGGAACGGGGTTCCACAGCTTCCCCACTCTGTAATGGAACGAGTTTTGATGCAGGGATGCTCGCGCCGTCGGGAGATGAACCGCAAACTGGTGCTATCCGTCGGATAGTCTTGTGGGGCGCATATAAGCCGAATTGCGTGGAACAATACCACGAATCTCCGAAGAACAGTATCCGTGGTAATATCTGTAAAACAGACAGGGGTCGGCTACGCGCGTTCGATGTGATAGCGGCTGTAGTCCCGACGTCAGCGCCGAGTCCCTGATCAGGCGGATCGCCCGTCTCTGTATAATCTCAACTAGGTCGAGGGTATGTTTAGGAGCCGAGCTCCAAACATGAGAGAAATATTCGAGCGCGGGTCTTATTTGGGATTTATACAGGAGGAGAAGTTCGGCCGGAGTAAAATATTTTTTGACTCTAAAAAGATAGCTCACTTTTCCTGAGGCTGACCTGGCGATGCTCGACAGGTCTTTATGCCATGATACATTCCCACGGACCGTGACGCCGAGTAATTTCAAGCTTTCCCCATCTTTGAGAGCCCGGCCATTCATCGTCAGCTGTGGAACCGATGATCCACTTTTCTTTGTGAATGTTGTGTGGGGTGCGAATTCGCGACGTCAGAATGGGCGCTTGGTTCACTTCACTCCCCATCACTAATCGAAACTTCCGCCACAAATGCTAGCACCGAAAATTGTCCATAACGCGTAAGTATAGACGATGACACCCCCAGGAACTGCAGCATGGAATATTAAAACACTGAATGATTTTTTAGTCGGCGAAACGTTATCTTTATTTAATTACGTACACGTGTATTAGATGTCATCTGGAGCCTTACGAATATTAATTTAAGCCTTCTCATGGCCATTGTTCAAACGTTAACAATCCACATACTATCTAAACACTTCGCACTATAATTCCGACTGTTCAATTAACTGTAGAAAAAAAATCGACAAACCACCGCTCAACTTAATTGATGATGAAAACACGACTCCGGTTACGTACGCGTCCCCGTGGTGCGAAACGGGGAGCGGGGGTGACGCGTGGCCGTTGCAGTCAGCGAATGGAAATGAACTTGTGGCGATTCCGCCAGATCCCACGGCTCGCCTTCCTAAAAAAAACCCCCATAACCATAACCCGGGTCTGCACCAGCTTTCGCTAATGCAATTCGCATTAGCATCTTAGATGCTTCACGCATCAAACAGACCCAATTATTATAACCCTAAAATCCCTATAAAGAAAACTTACCTTCATGCATCCCTTCGCATACAATTTTTCATAAGATTTCTTTGTTTGCTTATTTGGTATTCTGAACCAATTCGGTACCAGACAAATTCCATAAATATCGCGCCGTCTATTTTCCTAGCCGCGCCATATACTTTTTCATATACATTGCCTGGCAACCTTTTTTGTTTGTCTTACCAACAAACAACCCAAGCAGCTGCATATAATTAGCGCAATAGACGCTGAAACCAAATTCTCCAGCATTTCCTAATGCAAATATGAACCCGGTTTCGATTGCAGCCAGAGATGCCATAAACATCCAATTTGCTTTTAGCACCTTTTTCTCCTAACGTCGAAAATAGCGACGAGGCATCGTGTAAACAATGACCCGCATTACCAGCGGCGCATGTGGTCATTTTTCCCTATTGTCCTTGTTTTCGAACACATGCAACAACATTGAATCTGTTCGATCGCGCACATATACCACTGCGCCACTAGTTACACCCTTAAGAGAAACGTTTTTCTCTCTCTTCCTTTTTCTTCCTTAGCGAAATCATCTCTGCATGAGATGACGATCGCTGAGTCTTATTCCATCCTCCGACCACGCTGGTCGCACGGGTCACTCCCGCTCTCCGCGCCACCAGCGGAGAAGCGTAAACAGTAACACGCGAATATATACCCGGAGTCGTGTGTGTTTTATTTTTCAACTCTAGGAAGTTTTAGTTTATTTTTCCACGTAAATTTTTCCGTGAATCTATGAAATAACGTAAATTTATTGATCCCAAATTGTTTATTATCGAAAACATATAGTGCGGCAAAAATCGGTATACAATAGTCTCTTTGATAAAACTATATCCTTAAGTTCATACGAAAGTGTTCAATAGTTTTTTTGTGAAAACGAATAATACATCCAATAAAATAAAAGAACATTAACTTTCCCTCCAGTGTTTTTGTGTGGTGTTCGTTTTGTTGGTTGTTTCCAAACGTGGCGTCGTTTCGTTCCTTTGCCTCAGCGGAATTGTTTAGTGCTCGTCGGTGGAACAATACATGATGGAGGAGGAAGTTAATCAGCGCCGTACGCTGGTGCACTAATTCCTACCCCACAAACTCACCGAGGATGGAACTCTGACCTGAATTCCATCCTAGGTTAGGGCTAAGAAACAAGGGAAGAGAGTGAAAAACTTTTCTCTTAAGGGTGCGGCCGCTGTAGGAAATGCATTCTTTCCGTGCAATGGTATGCGTAAGTAAATGTATCGCCATTAGGAAGAAGTGCTAATGGTTTTGCTACTTACACAATGGGAAATGTGTATCGCTGGTGATGCTAAAGGAATCGGATTGTATACATGATTACATGTGAAGAAATTCGTTTTATGACTCTAGGGTAAGATGAGAGTATTTGCTTTTGTCCGATGGTCAAAGAGCTGCCGCGGCCGTGGAAATGCCAGGGACATGTGGTATGCACATGTACAACGGAATTGCATTGGTAGAACAAGGGTGCCTAATGGTCGGGAATCGATGGTGCATATGCGCGTTAAAGAATTGTTTTTAGGAATTTCGTGGTCGATTGCGCTAATTGAATGCAGCTGCTGGTATTTTTTTTACAGGAATTCGTCTAGGGAGATTTGCTTGGCACCGAAGGTGTCGGCGTGGTTTGAGATTCCTGATAAGGTAAGAAAGAAATCTTACTGGGAATTGTATGCGAAGAGATGCATGAAAAGGTAAGTTCTCTTTACAGGGACTTTAAGATTATAGATTTGATCTATATAATGCGTGAAGCATTTACACGTGCTAATGCTGTTGCATTATCGAAAACTTATGCGACTTGGGATGAGGTTATGAGGGTTTTTAAGATAAGTGTACCTTGGGGTTTGGTGGAACCGCCACAGTTGTATATTGTGTCTTCGCTACATTGAAGTCGACGAGATTGGCCCTTTCCCACTGCAGGACCTTATCTAGATCCTGATTCAGAGAGTCAATCTGTCTACATTTCAGCTGATGCGACGTAGATGCACCAATCGGCCGAACACTCGAAAACGAGGAAACAAGCGTACTATCATCCGCAAAATTGAACACCTTGTTATCCGTCCTCTCCAACAAATAAATGAAGACCATTCTCATTCCACAATTCTGCAGAGTGTGTGTAGCATTGAGTAACATCACAAAGGAGTCCTTCAACGGGGCGTCACACATGTTTGCAGGAGAAAGAATTCAGAAGAACCAAATATCCCGACGTTAGTAAGAGCTTGAGAATGTGTGGTCATAATAAATGTATATTCCGGCGATAAAAAACACCAAGGGATTAAAGACCTAAATCCAGTGTTAATAATGTCCTTCGAAGAATTGTTCGCTGTAAATACCTTTAGTGTATTTGGTAACCAATTTTCCGGTGCGAATGGTCGAAGCAGGATGGAGATATTGGACATGTGTCGATCGCAAAATGAATTTTATTTATGACATCATCAATCGGCAACAGAATTAAATGTCGACCGTTTACGCTTTAAGGGCGGTCAACAATTCTAAGTATTTGCTTGAGGAGAAAAGATTTGTATCAATTTGAAAGGCGGAATACAATTCTTGGCGTAAATGTCGAAAATTCTTTGATAAAAGTACCTGATAGGAAAGTTTGTTCGGGCTGACATGTGGGCCCTGTTACTTCGTCGAAAATTCATGCGGAAAAACCATTTACGGGTTTTTCAGGATCTGTTGTGGAACGAAAATTATATATTTGAACTCTGTCGAGTGGAGTCTACATTTTCTCAAACACAAAACGGATTTTATTAAATTCCTCGCTTAAGGACGATGATTCGTCTGTACCACAGCTGTAATCTGAATCGAATAGGCATGTACCTACCGACGGCCATGATTTTGGACACATGCTGGAACTAGTTAGGTCCGTTCGGGCATCTATCAATCATTTCTTCAGCAAAGTCTTCTTCTTACTTCGCCGCCGAATACGATAAATGGGGTCACTTTTCCTTTTGAAAATCGACCGCCTTTGTTCATTATTGTTAATTTATTCCCGTTGTCGAAAAAAAATTGCTACAGTTCTTTTTACTTTTCGAACGCACTAAGCTAAACCACACGACTCACACGATTCCCCAGTCCGTCCTGCCTATCACCCTTGTGATGTTTGCCGTTTACCTTTGTGACGTTGGATTCCACCAGCTTTTAGTAGGGACAAGTTTTAAGTCCTGGTTGTTTTATCTTTTCTCCTCCGTTTCATCTTTCGCCCCTGGAATCCTCCCTCCTCCAAGGGTTCCCCCTTTTTCATGCGACTTTCTTTTCCTTCGCCTACGCATACTCGTGCACTGAGACAGGATATGAATGCACCCAACCGAGAATCGGTCTTGGCCTTATTTAGCAAGTCCTGAGGCTTGTAAAATTTTCCATAATAATTTGTTTTTTCCGGGCAAGGTCATTAGTCTTGCGCCAAGGCTCCACGACGGGGAATCGAACCCCGGTCTACCGCATGACAGGCGGGTATACTAACCACTATACTATCGAGGAGCTTGCTTGCACCCACACACACAAACACAAACGTTGTTGTCCGTGTACCCGAAGATACACCGGGGATTAACGGGAATATGTGCTTGGTGGGAGGTGGTTTTAGTCGGTAAAAATCCGGCATGCCCTTGGATCGGTCCAGAGGCATCTTTTGAAGATTTCCATCTTCCTGCAAAAAAAAAAAAAAAACCACGGAGGACCATTTAGGATTTTCGCACATTAGCGGTATTCTTTTTTTTTTGTGATTTGCTAACTCGGCTGCAGATGTTATTTTTGGATTTTGTATTGTTTACTTGATCTACTATTGAAAGGTCTAGCGTGGGCTGTGCAATCCCATTGCAGGAACAGTATTGTTTTCTATTGATGGTCTGTTTTGCAAACAAAAAGAGAAAGATACCAGTGCAGAGGACGGGATGGAAATGGCATGACGATATAAGGCCTGTTGAAAAAGTCAGATCATGTGACGAAGCATGGAAAGAAAGTGGGAATGAAGGGGAGCAATGGCGTAGTCGAGTCAGTGAGGCCAATATCTTTGGCGTTCGTCAAGACCAATAAATGGAAGTTGGTTTTCTTGTTCCTATTGGAATTATTTCCGTAAAGGAAACCCCAATCTGTGCTGGTTCAAGAAGAAATCGTTAAGAGAGAAATCGTTAGTTGGCCGTGCTGTTATCACCCGGTAATTTTAATGGATGTTGGCATCTGACCACACTGCGCCTGACAACTTGTGTTTATCCAGCAAACGTGCCGCCAAACAAAGTTTTTCAATAGCCACACAGATATGAGATTTTGTTAGAGTAATGCGTCCCATATGTCTGTGGATAACTCGGTGCGTAGAAAACTAGAATGCATGGTCCTTTTTTGCTGGCTGAAGAGGTATGGAGCTTCTCAGGTGATTTTGTGAAAATTCGTAGAATCGCCAATGGTCCTCTGATGTTACTGTCCTGGCCAATGATCGGAAATAAACCATGTAAGGTGAGCCTTCATTCCCTGGACGTTAACCCCCTGAAGCAAATGTCGCAGGTGATCGTACGCAGTTTCGGAGAATGCACTCGGCACTATTTTTTAAAATGTGGCGTGAGAATTTGTCTATGGTGGTAATTTTGTTTTGCTGTTGTGGGGGTTGTTCCTCAGGAAGCGCGTTTTCTTGTCCTGAAAAGGACGTTAGATCTCTTTGTTGCTAGTTCCTGACACAACACCCTCCAGCAGTAAGGGGTCGGTGCCGTGCTTTCTCTGACCCAGAGGGAAGAGCAACGTCCTGATTGTTTGTAGGACGTAACTTAGGGGATAACGTCCTTGTATACCAACCTCAGTACCGGTTCCTGTACCAATTCTCGGAGTCGTCCTCGTACACAAAGGAAAATAATCGTCCAGCGTTGGTGACAACACACAATTTCCAAAGATAGTTAGCTTTAATTTTCGGTTAAGTTTTATTTGGTTTTTATGTTAAAGTATTACAACAGATGTAAAACTAGAATTTGTAAAATCTCTGCTCTGTGACATGAGGATTTAGATACTGCGGCCTTGAGATCGTTTTACTATCCCTTTATAAAGGAAAACACATCGAAAATTGTATCCCAAAGATACACATTTTCGTGCAACAATCTCGATTTTTTGGATATTTCGAGCGAGATGTTGTATTTACTTAAGATAAGAATGAATTCTTACGAAACTATTGCGCAGATGTGGGAATGTATCTGCTCCTGGTTTTTTGTTTGTTTTCCTGAATGGAAAATTTTCAGATAGAGATAATGATCTCTGAATTTTGGATTTGGGTGATGCTGTGGGGCAAATGTGAAACGTAAACGAATATTAGATTCGTTTATTGTAACTTTTAATTTTAATTTGGATTTTGGGTTAATAATGCCGTGGGGGTAAATGTTAGGCTATAAACGAATGTTTGATTCGTTTATTGCGAATTTTGGATCATGTTTGGGTTTTTGTGGCTTTTGATGGGTTTTTTGGTTTTGGATTAAGATAGCTAGGATTTGGATGTAGAAATTGGGGGAAAAGGTAGTAGGGCTTTTTGGAGCACTACAATTTCATCAAATGAGGAATATGTCATCTCAAACTCGTCCCTGGACTAGGTGAGACTAAAAAGGGTGATTCGCTCTTCAATGAACTCTTTTGGAGTTCTGTGGCGGTTCCCTAGAACGCCACTAATCATCTTCCCATTAACCATGTAAAAACTACCAACCTAGAGAATTTAAAACGATATAAAACAAGTATTGTGGCAGTTCTATTGAACGCCACTACTTGTACAACCTATGATGAGAAAACAGTTTCCTTAAACACATGAGAAACATGTACTTACCTTCCATAGTTGTACGAATATCTTCAGAAATGCTTTAGAACTATAATTGCGCTGATGCAAAATCCATAAGCAACAAATAAGTGTTTTTCCACGAGGGCATGGCTGCATTAAACGCATCATGTGCCTTAAAAGCAATTTCGTTGCACCATCAAGCAACCAACATTAACCAAACCACATCAATGAGATTTCTCCTAGCGAGTTAGCCGCACACGTGCAGGAGATGTTTCTTCTTCTCCTTTTTATACATGCCCACATCAGTCATCATCCGACCGACAAATACATTAAGGCATATGACTGACCGCCCATGGAATTCGAGTTCTCATAAATGGAAAATTATCATCGAGAATTCGACTACGTGGAGATGCCACCAAGATGTGCACGATCAGCATAAATGCTTTACGCAGTCGCTGATCGTGTAAGCAACAAAATCTCTATGTCAAGATAATGGCACCAGCTACAACCATGCCAGCTAATGTTCCCCTTAGGGAATTATTGTATCCACGGTCCGCTTGCTCATGCACAGCATGAGAGTGCGAAGTAACCGCATCTGTGTGTGTGCACATCCTTTCGGTGATCATCCCTTATATGGACATCGGGGCGATGCATGAAAATTTTAGTGTTCTGTCGCTTCGGTCGATATCTTTATTCGCGTTGCGGATTCCGTGGAGGCAAGTCGGGCCTCCACGCTAAACAAATTATATAGTTAGCTCAGAGTGGAAAATAAAAGTATGAGCGAAGTACGGTCAAGTGAACAGTCATTTTTTTAAAGGGTCTGTAGGTTTATTTATGTTGGCATCAGCAAGGATGCGAGTTCCATAAAAAAACCACAACCGCGGAAAACAAAAGAACAACCAGGTAAACACTGGAACCGCTCGACGATGAAGAATTTGATGAGTACATGAAACACTGGTGTTAATTCGTTGATTTAATGTTTGTTTTATTAATAAAAAATAAGATTTAATTAAGTCACAATTAATGGTTTTTAAGGACGGCCTTTAATGAACCGTTTCACACGAATTTTATTGTATATGTAGACGTTAGATAATTTCTTACACCGCAGTATTCGCGCAAATACAAATAGTCATACGAAGACTTTCCCGGCACAAATTATTAATTTTCAATGTTTAACGCTCCGACGTCATAACACCTCCGATACTCCTGGCAGCTACATTCTGACTCACTATTGGGTGTCTCTTTTCAGACAGCCAACAAAAACGAACCTAAGGGATTCGCCGTCGAAGGGCAGCCAATAGTGAAGGTCATAACAAAAAGGAAAAAAAGGAAAAACTCATGTTGCAGGTCAAATCTGCTGCTACATGTATGGGCAAGATAAACTGCCGCAAGGGATAGATTCTTTGATTAACGTGAGTCAATAAAACCCTTGCCGAAGGCAGGAATCTATTTTGGGATAATGAATCCAGCATTGGGTATGGCCGTTGCTAGATCGTTTAAAATAAACATATTTCGGTCATGTATGATTCGATGCATGTTGTTTTAGGGATATGTTAATCCCGTTGTGGGTACTGTCAGGCGAAAGTATCCGCTTGGGTGTTTACTTTGTGTAAACGAAAACAGCTTCGATAGCCAGCATGAGAATCGTCGCTACTCGTTGCTTATGTAAATATTGGTGGTCATGACCGATGCTGGTGATCGTTCCAAGAAACGGCAACGGATCATAAAATCGGTCATGCTGATATCCAAGCAAATATGCGCGCCTGAAAGGCCAATGTTTAATTCGATCTTCTCTACTTTAGGAAAGATAGATCATAGAACATGCCGTTGAAAGTCCGGCTTGCAGATGTGCAAGCAACCCGAAATGACTGCTAGGACAATGGATGGGTACAAAGATAACGCACGGAAAGATTAGCGTGTGTTGGTGGATATGTGCCATCCATTGTTCTGTCGCGGAAGCTCGGTTGATGCTGAATTGATGTCATGGCAAGATGATAATCTTGCCATGAATTATGCTTTCAGGAATGACCGTGAAGAAGAAGCTTGGAACAGCCCCCAAAAAAAGGTAAGCTGCCTAATATGTATTTATGTCGGTTATCCGTAAGGATAACCGAATTGATTCCAGCTAATTGGGTGGCGGTTAATGCCCTAGCAAGATTGTACAATCAACTTTCAACTTTAAGGTAAGTTGTATTGCTGGTAATGGTGGGGATCAAGCGATGCGTGGCTCTTCGGGCCCTGAAAAGCCCCACAGGTCCTCCTTCTATTGAAGTAATTGCAAAAGAATATACGCAAACCGTTAGTGTCTTTTAAATTTAAATCAGTTCAACAATAGTAATCTTCCGAGGAACACTTATTGTAAATTATATCTTTTAAATTTAAATCGGTAAAACAATAGTAATCTCCCGTGGAACAATTATTGTAAACTATATCCTTTAAAATTAAATCAGTGTCGGTAATAGTGTTCTCCTGTGGAATACTTATTGTAAATTACATCTTTTAAATTTAAATCAGTGTCGACAATAGTAATCTCCCGAGGAACACTTATTGTAAACTATATCTTTTAAATTTAAATCAGTTAAGTTCATAGTAATCTGTAGAGTAGAGTTTTAAGTGATTCGATAATAAATAAAAAATATATAGTTTACTACGGAGTTTGTTTTAAGTAACGGAAAAGCAGCGGGAAACGACCGGGTATAGTGGTGAACCTGTGTCCCTGAGACACCCTACCACTAAAGAAATAAAGACGATTTAACAAAAAATACCCACGTTGGTACCAGACTTACCACAGGTCTCTTTCGCTATTACTGCTGAAGGCTATATAATAGTCGCTGTTTTGTCCGGTCTTTACTTTATCTTATTTGATTGATTTTGACTTTAAACGTATCAAAATTCGACTAAATTCGCAAACTTCCTTGACTTCGGGCACACAACCGACTATTGATTAGTTGATTCCCGCCAAGCATTACGCGCCTTGGTCGTCATTTGGGACCTCCGCTTTTTAACTTCTGAATATCGACAGTTATCCTGTCTCTCTATTTGATTTACACATTTTGGCGGTATTGCGATATTTTCCGCTGTGTAATTTACAACCCATGTATGTTATCTTCAAACACAGCGGCAACGGCGTTATCCTATCCTCAGTGGTTTTTTAATGCTGATCGTATTGCCAAGAATTCCGTGAAGGAAAACTCAATCGGTGATGGCTCAAAGAGGAGAATCGGTCACCTGGCGAGGGAACAGGTATAGCAATGTGCCATTTGTGGGTGCGCCCTCGATTGGTCACGGTACCTACGAACTGCGACGGAAACAACAATTTTTGAAGTGTTGCTTCGTTTTGCATCTTGAACCTAGTATGCGACATTACCACGATTCATGGAAATCAAAGAATATGGGTTAAAGTTGTATACGATTTATGTATGTACAAGTAGACTTGCTATCAAATAGGAGTTACATGAGATAGATACAGCCATGATGGAGCAGAATAAAGAAATCGAAATTAAGTGACAACATAGGATTGTAAAATCAGAAATGGAAAGCTGAGACAGAAATAAGCTTTTAGTGTGACAGATTAGCAAAATATTCGACGATTGCTCTGTTATGTTTAGCTTAGAGCATCCGCGAAGGGGCAGTAAGTTATAATGTAATATAATTTAGTTAGAATTAAAGCATATTTCGTATAGAATATAAGTTAGAATCTAGAAAAAAAAACGAAATAAAAAATATTGGAACAAATAAAAATGAAAATGGATGGCATCACTCGGTTCAAATCGATATTATTTATACGATCTGCCATCTTTTAAGCGACTGACTGTCAAGATTTTTGCCAATTTGTGGAGTAGTTTACAAGAAGTTTGGAAGTAAACTGGTTCACTCAGAGTTAATTAAAAATGTTATTCAGAAGAAAATGTAACCAATTGAAATAACTATGTACATAACCTCAGATATATTTATTATATTAACTAGTTTCTAAATATGGCCTCATTTTCGTTAAAAAAAATCCTTTAAAACTTACATGCACAGTTTAGCTAAACTTAGGCCAGCCCGTCGGACGACACTATAACTCCCTTCCTAGGAATTGATGATGATGGTGATGATGGTTTGTTGATCTCGGCGCGTTGTCGGTCACATTACATATAACTCACGCGATATAATTATTTAACTAAAAGAAACATACAATGGACGATAATATTGAGAAATGTACCTGTCAATTGGTCATCGCGTCCTTGTGTTTTAACACCACTGGACAAGTTATTTTGAGGATATCTGAAGTCTCTTGTCTACACTGATAGGTCAAAGACTAATGGAAACCAACGAAGTTTTATTGCCCAAATGCGACCAGAAACTTTTCGAATAGTGATTAAAAAGTGGAGATCCAGATTACACTACATACGCGCCCGCCGCGATGATCACACATTGGAAATCATATCCAGAGATACATTTCGCATACAATTATAGTTCAAATAAAGTCACATTGGTGACCATTAACATTTTTCTCCTGTGTTTTATATAAATTCAAACTTATACACGTCAAAATCAGTCACTCTATAGAAAGCATGTTAACGTGGATGACGATCATCATCATCATCGGCATTACAACTCTGTTTATTTTAACTTAGCTTACTTAATCTAACTTAATTTAATCTTATATACAATTAACAATATTTGATATTCATCATCATCATCATCGGCACTACAACCGGGATCCGGTCTTGGCCTTATTTGGCAAGTCTCTCCACCGGTATCCAGTCTCTATCCGAGACTTGTTAAAATGTCCATAATAATTTGTGTTTCCGGGCAAGGTTATTAGGCGGGTGCCAAAGTAGCTATCCAGGGGTGTCACGTGGAGTCTGCATGTCAACTTGGATTGAACAAGGACAAGGATCGTCCTGGTCTTCGCCGGGTTGAAAGCAGAGATTTTACCTTGTATGTTCGCTCCCATCCCCAAACGTGGATGACCACCCAAGTAAAAATGCGATTGATCGTAAATAATGTGAAGTGAATGTATAAAAATTTAAAGCCTTAATACGAGAGCAGTTGGAGAAGTCAATCACTTTTTGAATAACCGATTGTTTTTTGTGTGCAAATAATCACTTTATTAGCTCAATACATTTAGTTCAGCGTTTTCCAATATTTTATTCCATCCAAATAATATCGAGTCTTCCAATAGGGACTTGACAACTTTTTTTTAAATAAAACGCAAACCATTTGAGATATTTCAAAAACTTTATTATCGGCTTGAAGTACAATCAAAACATTTATGAATGGAACTCGACTTCGTTCATATGGCCACCGCGGGCACGTTTGCAGCGGTCGATTCATTGGACCCAATTTTCGATGACTCGGTCACACAGTTCGCCCCAAGGCGCCTCTATTTCACGTTCAATGTTGGCTCTGAGTTCTTCCAACGTCGTCGGCTTGTTGGCATAGACCAATGACTTGACGTAGCCCCAAAGAAAATAGTCTAGAGGTGTTAAATCGCACGAACGAGGCGGCCAACCGACTGGCCCATTTCTTGAGATACCACGCTCATCAAGCTTACTCTTCAATATATCGATTGTATCGTGTGATGTGTGGGTTCTGGCACCGCCCTGTTGAAACCACATGTCGCCCAAGTCCATATCTTCCAATTCGGGGCAAAAATAATTGGTAATCATGGCGCGATAACGATGGCAATGCACAGTAATGTGACTATCCATATCGTCGACGAGAATATATGGCCCAATGACGCCGCCGGCATTCAAACCGCACGAAACAGTTATTTTTTGTGGATGAAGTGGTGATTCATGAAGCACATGTGGATTTTCACCCCACCAATAACGCATGTTTTGCTTATTGACGAACCCATTGAGCCAAAAATGAGCTTCACCACTCAAGATGATTTTGCGATGAAATTCATCATCTTGGCGCATCTTTTCCAGAGCCCAATCGGAGAACGTACGTCGCTTCAAATGGTCCTTGGGCTTCAATTCTTGAGTCAGCTTGATCTTGTATGAGTGTAAACCAAGATCCTTACGCAAAATTTGCCAAAAAGTGGTCTGGGCGATGCCCAATTCTTGAGAACGCTGTGGAATTGACTGATTTGGATCGTTTGCTGCGGACGTCTGAACGGCGCGATATTTTCGACACTTCGACCAACCCGTTGTCTCACTGGCACAGCAACATCACACAACGAATATGTAGACTCAAATGTTTGCACTAAACTTGTTATTGCCTGTCTACTAGGACGAGAATTACGACCGAAATTTGGAGTTAACGTTCTTAAAGTTGCGGTCACCGACTCCAAATTTCGGTAGTAAATGTTTATAATTTGCAGACGTTGTTCGTTCGTGTACTTAACCGTAATGAAAATGTTGAGTTTATTGAATAAATTGACAGTGACAGTTTGATGATTAGTGAAAGGACGCGTTCACAAATTAAATTCAAAGTTGTCAAGTCCCTATTAGAAAACCCGATAGGTTTTTTCAAGGCCCTCAAAATAGGCGTTCGTTTTTGTGATGACCTAATTACATATACATCATCGGCACTACAACCGGGAGCCGGTCTTTGCTTTATATAGCAAGTCCTGAGGCTTGTTAAATTTTCCGTAATGATTTGTTTTTTCCGGGCAAGGTCATTAGTCTTGCGCCAGGATGGCCTCATCATTCGACCCAAAATATCTTACCGCCCAGCCATTTCTTCAGGTTTGGAAACAGGAAATAGTCACAGAGGGCTAACTCTGGAGAATATGCTGGATGGAGTAGCGGTTCGTAGCCCAATTTATGGATTTTGCTTGATTATGCTTAATCAGCCCACGAAATTCTCTTTTTTCCATTTTTGTTAAAATTCACAAAGTTGTCTGATTTCAATGGCTGTCAAACGCAAACAAATTGACGCAGCTTGCTCAAACTTTAACAGTATCCATTTTTAAGATGGGAGTTCACAGTGTTTCATTTAAACTTACTGCGCGGGAAATTCCAAAGGTCCGGACTTATCAAATTTCCCTCGTATATTTGAGTGTAAATGCGACTCCGTGCTAGAGTTTAGATGTAAACTCCTTACTAGAGTTAAAGTGTAAACTCATCACCCTTAGGCTAACAGCATTAACATGTAAAGACTTACTAACTTAATATTCGTACAGTCTCTTCAGCCATAAATGAAAACCAAATAGGTTTTACATAGCGATTGTGGGGCCTTTCAGGGCCCGAAGAACCTCGCATCATGTTATCCCCATAAAAACCCTACAAACTCCTTAGCTGCCCTTAATTCGAATTCTTGGCAAAATTACACAACCTCACCCCCCTAAAATCCTGAAAACAATTCGGTTGTCACCACTGGACAATCGACATAAATATTCCATGATAGCTGAGGAGTTTTTCCCCAGATTCGGCAGGATGTGTTTAACTTTTTGGCCATAGATCTGTAGCGATTCTAACAGATACACACAATTCACAAGCAAAAATAGTGAAGAACACCGAACGAAGAAAATCGAATAAGAAAAATACATCAGAACCGTATACCAAGCGATAAAATAAAAATAATTCATACCAGTGGAATGTAGTCGAGTTTGGAAATCAAATTCAAAACACGGTCAGTAGTCTGATGCTTCACTGCTTCGCTTTTCAATCGTTTCATCGTGTGTTCAATTCACCTTCTTCACTATCCTTGCTTAACGCTATATAATTGGTGACTACGACGTGATCTTGTACACACAGCATACACCTCCCATAGTAAAGCAGAACTTCACACACGGTCACGACTTCCGCATAGAGCCCAGCCTCCGACGTTTTCTCGTTTCTCTCTCGTTCGTCCGTCGTCCGCATACGAATCTGATCGTAACGAAGTTACTGCGGCGGGAGTGTGTAGCGATTCTAACAGATACACACAATTCACAAGCAAAAATAGTGAGGAACACCGAACGAAAGAAATCGTATAAGAAAAATACATCAGAACCGTATACCAAGCGATAAAATAAAAATAATTCATACCAGTGGAATATAGTCGAGTTTGGAAATCAAATTCAAAACACGGTCAGTAGTCTGATGCTTCACTGCTTCGCTTTTCAACCGTTTCATCGTGTGTTCAATTCACCTTCTTCACTATCCTTGCTTAACGCTATAGATCCATCGGCCGATCTTTCTATTTTCTAATGCAGCGTAGCCATCGTAGGTTTCCTGCAAATGACCTTGTGTTATTTTCAACAACACACATGTCACCAGATCGACCGATAGGATGTTTTAATGATCAGAACAATGTGTACCCAAACACTGTCTCAATGTCCATTATCTTCCAAAACACTGGCTGGGCTATTTGCTGGCAACGACATCGTGTTTTTATTTGACGTTTGTTTCGTAGTGCACAGAACCCAGGAACTTGAGTGTAGAGGCCAGTGTTCGTCAGCTCAATTTTGTTTTCGGTTTTCGAGTGACGTGGGTGTTTTTGTCGAATCTGCATCCTTGTCGATGCCATGACAAGAACCACCCATACGATTTAAAGAAAAAAGAGTGCGTAATTACATTTAGTTTTCGAAACTATAGTAGGTTTTTCAACTAAGTTAAAAATCGCGGGCTGATACAGAAGACCCGCTGGGTATAATTAGATCATTGGATACACAATGCGCCTGAATAAAAGACCCCATCGTAGTGTTCGTTTGACATGCAAAAGGAATTGTGTAGTCGATTCAATAGCGGCGGTATTCCCAAGACGATCATCGAAAATACGTGTTTTGTGGAAGTTTTTAAAAAAGCTAAATAAACTCTAAACCTATACACGTTGACATTCCTTTGTAACAACGACAAGCACCAACGTTGATTAATATTTGGTTTCACTTATATTTTATTTGGACAACCATTCCTTTAGAAATCAAAATGTTTGTTCAGGTCTAATAAACTAGTCAACGAATAGATACTTCCTTGTGGTAAAAAATTTAAATGAAAATTAATTTTTTTACACTAACGCGAGCACAAAAGTGAATTTTGAAGTATCCTTAAATGTCAGAGCACCGTGCGAGCGGATGAAGAGAAAGCCGATAAGGAAAGGGGGTATATTGATCTATATTGGTTTTGAATGGCTAAACATTACAACGACGAGGAAACACATGATCAGGTAGAGCATTGTCTATTCCTCCGGTTCGCCTCAGAAGAAATAAGATACTCATGCCATTGGTAAGAGGAGAGTTCAAAGAAAATAAAAAAATGCTTCGTCTCTTAAAATGTACGAAACGAATTTTAGTCAAACTAGCACAGCTGAATCCATTTTATTAATGTTGAAAAAAAAACATTTAAACTTTAAAAAGTTTGACCTTTTACAGCTTAAAAGGGTTGGACATTATTTAGCGGAGTTCCCGATTGCGGCATCGGAATTATCGATAAAATAAAATAAGTTGTCATAGGAATCCCAATTCATTACACAATACCGCGGTAGCTCTTTAGAATCCGTGGCATCAATGTCACGAACGGTATTTGAAATAAATTGAAGATTAATATTTCTATTTTCTCTTAGAAGAGCTTTGCCGATCAGCGAATTTCCTTTATTTGTGTGTTATGTATATAATTAATAAGTCTATGACTTTGATAATTAGGTAAACAAATTTCTTGCCATGCCTGTTGTTAGTGAATTGTGATAGAAGCTCCGGCTGCGATACTCTTTTACTGATATATGAATTGTCGACATCTCATTCGAAATTTGGATTTACTATATGAATTTCAATTTGAATACAAGTGATGCATTCACTTTTCTAACGTTGTATTGGAACATTATGCGATGTGATCCAATTTGAGCTTCCGAATTATCTTTTCATATATTTAACACAAATTTGGAAGAATCAGAAGTTGTTTTTCATAAGAATATTGCATTGAAGATTACATTTTAAATACAAAACACTGTAAAACCAATGCTTCGCTTTGGAACTGTTGCCACCCTCGAATACGGAACAACCATAAGAGGTAACTGCGGCGAAAATTGTTATTAAATGGTTTAACTTGATTTTATCAATTTTCCGATTTAAACATTTTTCCAGATTCAATTTAGAACAAGAAACCAACACAAATTTGTTCATAAATATCATCACAATTTATTACGGAAATGAGTGGCATTATTTGTCAAACAGATGACGATAATAATTTCTAGAAATTAACTCTTATAGGAATTTATTTCGCTACGTTATTTGACAAAAATGAAGACTAAGATTTTATACGAACTCATTATAATGTAGACCCGTCCCGTTATTGCAGAATCAGGAAAGCTTAACGCAATTTCTAAAAATAAGTCCTTGACAGGCAAAAAAAAAAAAAAAAAAAAAACCCCATACATGAACTTATTATAAACAGATTCGGGAAAACAATTAACCTAATAAAATGTTTCATTTATCTAAAATTTACTGCAAAATATAGCCCACTAACCGTTTACAACTTTCAACTGCTATCAGCACTCAACGTTGGTTACTCCGCCTTGCAGGTTCTATTTGAAACAAATTTACTGATAATCACTTATCACAATCACAAAATCAACAGCACTCGATCATCACAAGCACAACATCTTTAAACATCACTTATCTTCCTCTGTTTACATCACAATTTACATCAAAATCATTCGATTTCAAATTCAAAAACTTATCGAAAATTTCAAAACAGCACTCCACAATCCGCCGACATCCACTGGAGTAAATTTTTCTAATTTGTCACAAAACTTCACTATTCGTCAACATCCGGTTTTTCAAGCACCTTCCGTTAATTTTCCAAAACAAATAAACTATTATCTCGATTTGTTTAAATTATTACCAACCGATCACAAAGTGCGATTGTTAAAAAACACCGTCGTTCATATTTTCGAATATCCAACAGCGTCGCTTCAAGGACTCGGAACACTCCCGACGAGTTAGTGGTCAGAACTGTGAGTGAGTTAAACCTAGTGGATCCGTCTAAACGTAGCACCGGCTACAAGCGTTCTTTAGAATGAATACATTGCCGACCGTTCATGTGATACCGCTAACAAGGGAGTATCGAGCAAATGGTATTTCTGTGTTGCTCACATTGTTTCCTTACATACATCTGTAGGAAGGGGGGCGTATTTTTTAAAGACACAAAAGTACTTGGGGCCTGAATCTCGGAAGCTTAACCGGTCCCATAATTATGATCATCACCATCATTATCATCGTCATCATTGTATCTGTTTTTTGTTCGACTTTATGATATCTTAACAATTAACATCAAACCTACGCTGAATAGGTTGGATGACAATAGTGTTGATGATAGACGCAGGGTGGTTTCCTATTCCGGGTACTGGCCTTTCATTCAACCCTATGATAACAAGTACAGCGATGGTCATTTCAAATGTGAGTATGGGTGAAGGAAAGATTTGCATAGATAACCGCGACTTGTCTATTACAGCAACGATCGAATGAGATAGAAAATTTATATTAACGAAACCGGTTTCATTACAACATTTCAACCCCAAACGTGCCACCCAACATCCGACCACCCGTCGCCCGCTATTTGGCGCCCAATGCCTGCTGCCCGGCACCCATTGCCTTCCACCACTACCATCAGCATTACCACCCATCAGTCCTTCAGTTCTCATCAGTCAGACCCGCGTATGTGCGGTCGGCATAATTTCATCTACACCAACTTAGATGAGCTTTTTAGTTTCTGCATCCCTGTGTGTGTTTGGATCATTTACATATGTGTAATGTATGTTTGCCTTTTACTTGTGTATACGAATATAACGGATGAACGAACCAACGACAAACCAACCAAAACTCGTTACAATGAGGGGGATGCCTTATTATCACCCCACCAACTAGAGTTTTAACTGCAAAAAAAGAACAGGATAATGCATTGGAAAAATAACACACCAACATTTCCTTGTGCGCACCATACACAAAAGGCCATTCTCGATGTGGCTTATAAATAAATGAAATCCTCACAGTGGAGAGTGCCACAACTCTAGGCTAGAGAGAGCTCATTCTACATAGGATCTATATAATCGAATCGTCAGCCAGTCGACATAATATTCTAATCACTAAAAAGGATTCTTCGAGATGTAAATTCGACAACACTTTAAAATCCAGTTGACCATATGCAATCAGATGATGAAAACAAAACAAACAAAAAAGCATCCTTGCCCTAGGGGGTGGGAGTCCTTAAGTGCAATCACACAGACTGGCAAGCCATAGGAATGGGCAGGACTTCTCAACAGTTATAATCCACTGTTAAGTTAAATGAGAATGTGAGTAAAAGTGATGTGCAACAGTTGCTTGTGGAGAGATTACTAGAGCCATGCTGCAAAAGAATTGGCGCGCCGACCAAAGGTTGTAAACTGTAAGCGGTTTACAACCCAACGTTTGGAGAGCTTTCTCACTAGGAGTATCTGCAGACTGCCAATGTATTTTAACCCTTTGCTCACCATTGAATTCCTACACAGCACATTGCTCTGACGACGACAGTACAGAGAGAGGGTGAAATCCCGAAAGAGAGCAAGGACTGTCATCTTATTTACTAGTGCAGCGAACACGTGGTGTGCAGCATACGATGAGAATTAAATGAATAATCTCTGAAGGGAGTTGAGAAACATCGCGATAATAAGGAGATTGCAGTGTGCTATTCTACAGGTGGTTGTACTTTAACACTCCAATATAACCTTTCGAACCAATAATGTAGTGTAAAAGGAACTCTGGTAAAGTATGATCCCATATTTCCTTCTGAAGTTTTTCTTACTCAATTTACTAGATGAGTTTCAAAGTTTTTCTTTTTAGAAATATAATGTTTAAAACATAATTTTATACATTACAAGTTATTCAATCGGTGCAGGGCTAATAACCTTGCCCGTAAAAATAAACTATTATGGAAAATTTAGCAAGCCTCGAGACTTGCTAAATAGTGCCAAGACCGGATCCCGGTTGTAGTGCCGATGATGATGATGGCATGTTATTCAAATAATATTAAAGATGTAGATTTTGTTTTTCAGCACATTTCGCGGCGTATTTCGGCTATAACAATATAGTTTTTCTAAGCCTAATTTTTTATAGCGAGCCTAAGACAAAAGAGGTAACACTGTTAAGCCGGTGGATACTCAGTCGATTGAAATACTGCACGAGACTATTACCTTTAAGGAATCTCATGACTCTGTTTGAATGTAGTTAGGTTTCATACTTTTATATATTTGCAAATACTTTTATAATCCGAGGTGAACAGAAATCCCTTCTGTCATTTTTTCATAGATAATAAAACATCAAACTCCTGATGCACTAACGACTAATCTATTATAAGTACACGTCTGTCTCTTTGGTATAGAATTTTCTAAAATTGTAAGGTGATAGAATGTTGTATGAAGAAAAAATGATCAGTGTGTCCAGTAAAGCAACCACCCGGCCCCAAAATATTCACCCCTATCATTATTGTCACGTGTATCTTTTAAAACTGAATTCGAACTACTACAGCAGGAAAAAAGAATAACAATTATAACAATAATAATACTTCCTTTTTTTTACACAAACGCGCGCACAAAAGGGAATTTTGGAGTACCCTTAAATATCAGAGCACAGTGCGAGCGGAAGGAGAGGAAAGGAGGTATCGATGTACATTGGTATTAAATGCCTGGACATTACAACGACGAGGAAACACATGATCAGGTAGAGTATTCCACATTCGTGTGGTTCGGCTAAAGAATGACTCTCTATATTTATTTGTGCCCCTGAAGTTGACTTTCAACGTGAACTGATGCGCATTCTCAGATTGACGGATATTGCGAAAAAAATGTCTGAGGAGGCGCAGCACATTCAGCAAGTTCAGTTAAGCAATGACCGTGATAATACGTATAGAATAGAGATAGGCACGATACGTGGCGCTTAGTTCTAACGACGGAATTGCTCGACTCACAGCAGAGCCCCCAATAAGTTTCAGTATTGCAGAATTGGATGCGCCTGATCAAATATGGGAGTTGAAGTCCATTTTGGGACGAATATACGCCTTGTAAATAGTGGCCAGGTTGGATGGAGTAAAGCATTTTTTGCATCTCTTAATGAACCCTATTTTAAATGACCATCTTAGCAAAACAGCGTTTCGCTTTGATCATTTGGGGGTAGAAGAAGCTACTGCCACTCTCTATAAGGAGGTCTACTATGCCGTCGCCATATATGTCCCCTATTCTCGTCACAGGTTATCAGTTTCATCGCCGGCATGGTACTACCGCACACTCCGCGCTCTTAGGAACAAGAGAAATAACTTGTGGAACATTTTCCTCAAAACGCGTTCCTTCCAAAACTACTCCAACTATCTCGGTTCCTTTTATAAAATTTCCGAGCTCTACAACTCCCCCTACACCAACTACCTCACAAAAACACAATCTAATTTGATCAAAGACTCCAAATCTTTTTTCCATTTCATAAACTACAAACGTAAATCCGACGCCTATCCTAACTCCCTTTCTTATGGGGCGACTACTTCAACCGACCCCCTAACTACTGCCAATATATTCGCTTCGTTTTTCAATAAATCCTTCACAGACATCTCCTTCGAACCCAATCCGTCTCACTTCAAAGACTTGCCCGAATTCTTCCTCGGACCCCTTCACCCCTCAAATTATTCAGCGTCACGTAGTTGAGGAGAAATTAAACTTACTCAAGGACGAGTTTAGCCCTGGGCTTGATGGACTGCCGGCTGTATTTTTAAAGAAATGTTCCACTTCTCTTTCCCTCCCGATATCAATGACATTCAATCTATCCCTTTCACAAGGGATCTTCCCTAGTATTTGGAAATCCTCCTATGTCACCCCCATACATAATAAGGGACCTAAAAACGATATAAGCAATTACCGTCCCATCGCCAAACTGTCTCATATCTCCAAACTGTTCGAAGGAATTCTTTACAACGCGTTATCTTTCCGTTGTAAATCCATCATCTCATCCAACCAGCATGGTTTCCTTTCGGGCAGGTCGACCACAACGAATCTGATCGAGTTCTCATCCCATACTCTCCGTGCCTTAGAGAATGGCAATGAAGTCGATGAAATCGCCACCGATTTCAGCAATGCCTTTGACAAAATCTCCCATAATCTCATCCTTTTTAAGCTGTCGTTCCTAGGTTTCAAACCCCTCTTGATAAAGCGGTTATCTTCTTATCTGAAAGATCGATCCTGCCGTGTCAAATTCAGATTCTCCCTGTCCAACCCTTTTCTTCCCACATAAGGGGTTCCGTAAGGCAGCCATCTAGGTCCCCTTCTATTTATCCTCACCATCAATGATGTTGACTCCATTGTTGAGGACAATGCTACGGCGGCGTAGTTGATGTGCCTTGCCTCTTTATTGGAAACTCCCCGATGTACCGATCTCCTGACGGAAGTTCCTTGGATGTACCGCTTGTTTCTGGTGGTAGTCCACCAGGGCGAATGGGGTCCCTTGTTAGCGGCGGTGCCGGCAGCGTTGCCAATCTCGGGGAGATGGATCAACGGTTGATACGTGAGCGTACCCGCAATCGTTTTTCACCCCTGGTTGGGTAGGCCCACTCGGGCTGCCTCCGGTGGCTGGTATACGGCTGAGGGGGTGTAAGAGCAGAGTGCCCCCCCTTTCTTCTTCTTCAGTCTTTACGATGGGTCGCACTGTCGACGATTGCTCCTTGAGGTTAAGGATGTCCCCAAGAGAGGATGGTCGCCCTACGTAACTGTGATGCCAACCGTTTGGGTCGTCTTTGTGGAGCGAATCAACAGCTCTTGGCTGCTCAATGGGAGAAGGTGCCCACAGTAATCCAAGAAGTCACAATAGTCCAGGGGGTCACAAAAGTTCAAAAATCACAAAAGACGAAAAGGCAACTTTATTTTTTTATTATATGCAGCTTTAATCATTTTATTTCTTTAGGAATTACTTTTCTTTATTTAGCCGTAACTCGGTTTTATATTTGCTTCATGCGCGGCCAGGGATTCGGCCTCTGGAATCTTACTGGTTTTTGGTTGATCAGCGGTTCGACCTCTGAAGCTTGACTGATCACGAAATTGAAATTGGTCGCCCTTTTATTGTTTTTTCAGTTGAGAATTGTCAACTATTTTACTCTATTGGAATTTTGTTCTTGGAATTGTTTGAGGATTTGGTTGGATAGGTTCTTGGAAGGGGAATCATGAAATGCGTTTTGAATTAAGCATTTCATGATGTCAGGATTTTGGGAATTGAGTCAATGGACGACGAATTAACTTTTGGTTAAATTCGTTGTTCATGTGACTCAATATGGAATTTAAATGTAGGTTAATGGGAAATTGAGAAATTGGATTATGATTATGATAATATTGGGGATTGGGATGGGAGTAGCGGTTTAGGATCTCTACACAATCATTAAATACTCACCCATCTCCCTCTATGCGGACGACGCCAAACTCTACAAAACGATAATCTCTCCTCTCGACTCCTCACTTCTCCAAACGGACCTCGACAGCTTCTCAACGTGAAAAAACGGCAAGAGTATGCAAAGTTTTAGCGAGACTGCTACCCAATGTTGGAGGACCCCGGCCCCACATAAGGAAACTCATTACCAGTGTAAACACTTCCATTATAATATATGCAGCTCACATATGGGCAGGAGCCGCACAGTATAAGTCGTACATGAGGGGAGTGAATTCCGCACATAGACTGGCGTCACTAAGAGTATGTTGTGCATTCCGAACGGTATCCGAAAAAGCTATAAATATTCTCGCCGGGACGACGCCACCTGACATTGCAGCTAAAGAAAACGCTGCATTGCATAAGGTCTCTCAAGAGAATCGTCGGAGAATGCGGTCACAGTTAGAGCTCTCAAGCCTAAGAGAATGGCAACGAAGGTGGGATTATTCCACCAAAGGAAGATGGACCCACACCATGATACCTGATATAGAAACATGGGTGAAAAGAAAACATGGCGAGCTGAATTACCACCTGACTGAGCTAATATCAGGACATGGATGCTTTCGGCAATACGTGCACAAGTATAAGCATGTGAATCACCCATACTACTTGTATTGCGAAAGCAAAATAGAAAATGCGGAACACGTACTCACAGAGTGCGTGAGATTCGAGACCGCACGAACGATTTTGGAGAGACATATGAGACGGACAGTTACTCCGAGAGGAGTAATAGAATACATGCTTAGTTCAAAACAAGCATGGTCCGTAACAAATGGTATTCTCTGTGAAATGATGCAGCAGTTGCGACGCGACGAGCGGAGTAACAGGTAAACTCCGTCCCGCCCCACGATGGAATATCTAAAAGAAAGTTCCGCGGGGATCAACGGGAATATGAGCCTGGCGGGAGGTGGTTTTAGTCGGCAAAAACCCGGCATGCCTCTGGATCGCTCAAGAGGTATCTTTTGAAGATTTCCACCTTCCTACCGAAACCAAAAAAAAAAAAGCTTCTCAACTTGGTGCCGTAATAACTGCCTTGAACTCAACGTTGTCAAATGTCACTCCATCGCCTTCTCCCTCAAACCCCCCCCCCCCCCCCACGTTCCAACTTCCTGCTTAACCAGCAGATATTATCTGTACCCTCGATACGCGACCTCGAGATCTTATTTGACAGGGAGCTTACCTTCATCCCGCATATTGATGATATTATTCTTAAGGCCAACTCTGTCCTTGGGTTTGTGAATCGCTGGTCTAAAGAATTCTCTAATCCTTACGTTTCCCGTTCTCTCTACATAGCCTTCGTCCGCCCCTTTCTTGAATACGCCAGTCAGGTCTGGTCTCCACACTACTCGTCCCATGTACGCAGAATCGAAAGCGTGCAACGTCGTTTTCTGCGTTTTGCCCTCCGCGGACTGAACCCCATACACAAGCCGGCTCCATCTGATCAACTTCAACACACTTGAGGAGCGCAGAACTCATGCCGATATCCTTTTCGTCCACCGTCTCCTTTCAGGCACAATCAACTGCCCAAGTGTGCTCTCCATCATTCCACTTCACACTAACCCCCGTAACCCGCGAAACCCCCATCTTTTCTATCAGCCCACCCACCACACTTCTTACGGCTCTAATGAACCCATTTCGCGAATGCTGCCGCGGGCAAACTCCTACCCTACCTCCTTCGATTTCAACTTTACCTCTACTGTTCTCAAACTTCATCTCCTCTCTTTCCCCCCGACCCCGCCCACTCCCCGTCTACACTCTCAAATCCTGTACTAAGCGAGGTGAATGAATGAGTGATAATTGATGGATAAACCCATACCCTCACTTCCCTCTTTTTTTTCTTTTTAATCATAGTTTATATATATATAAGAATAGTTTTAAGATAGTTGTTAAGTTTTATCGCTTGTACTAAGCTGAATATATGAGGGTTCTGCCCTCACTAAACACAGTGCTATACATTTGGCCGCACTTTTCGCAGCTTCAAAAATGTGGTCGCACCGATTAAGAGTCGAATTAATTCGAGTGCCAAGGATTGATAGTATCTTGGCTTTGTCGATGCAAGTGCCGTTCATCGACAGTGCATTTACTTTAGGGTTCGCGGTCGACGAGAGGAGACAGGACTGAGTTTTTAAGGCATTGAACTGTACTCAGTTCGAAAATCCCCATTGATATATCTTGTTAAGGTCGGACTTCAATGTATTAAGCATAACCTGCTGATTGGTATTGACGTTCGAAGAGTTTGGTCAGGAATGTTCGTATGAGTATGAGAAACTCAATGTGCTATCATCAGCAAACGAGTGAATTAGGTGTTGGGTAATTAACAAGAGATCATGTATAAAGATCAGAAAGAGAGAGTGGGTGAGAGTACCGCATCTTGGAGAAAACTTGCATTAATTTGATGGGAAGCAGATTTGACACCATCAAGAACCACTTGGATTGAACGGCGAGAAAGATAGTCTCTTATCCATTGGATCAGGAAATTCTCCACTCCCTATGAATGTAATTTTGATAAGAGGGCTGTATGCCAAACTCTATCGAAGGCTTTCGAGATATCCAGTGCAACAACCTTGCTTTCGCCGAAATAGTGGATGGAATGGCTCCACTTTTCGGTACGGTACGCCATCAAATCTCGTGTGGATCGGTTACTACGAAAGCCATATTGGCGGTCATTGAGGAGGTCATTTGATTCCAGATATTTCGAAAGTTGACGGTTAATCAGTGATTCCATTACCTTCGAGAGAATAGAAGTTAGTGCTATAGGCCGATATGAAGAGAGGGATGATTTGTCGCCCCTTTTTGGGAATTGGCTGAATGTTCGCTGACTATCTATTTGGAAAACGGAGTAAGAGCAATGAAAGAGTTTCCGCAGTGGTTTAGAGAGTGAAGAGGAACATCTATTCAAGAGAATTGGGGGAATGCCATCAGGACCAGCGGATTTGTTTGCGTTTAGCTCCTTGAGTGCCCGAGCAACAAAACGTGTTTGGAATTGAATCTGGCTCATGGTGTGCTGCTTCTGAGGTGGGATCCGGCAGCGTTGAGTTGGCTGCAAAATGTGCAGCAAGTAGATTCGCTTTCTGTATTGTACTGGTGACTGGTCTCTCGTCGACTATTAGCGAAGGAATGGATGAGGAGACCGAGTTTTGAACATTCTTCACAAATGCCCGGAAGTTCCTACTACCTGTGGAAGACTGTAGTATTTTTTGTCTCACTCTCTGGTCATGCAAGAACTTTGCGCGTTCAATATACGCATTGCAGTCATTTCGAGCTCTCTTAAATCTTTTCCGGTTTTTCTGATATATACAACCGGAAGCTCAACTCTTTAGCCTTAATGGCCTCTCTGCACCCGGAATCGCCCTACATATTTGTTACTCTTTACTCTGTGTGGAATAAAGCTTCGCATGCCAAGCAGAATCGTATCTGTCAATGTGTCCGCTATAAAGTCAACATCGTTATTGAGGAAAAATAACGATCAATTTAACTTCCCAAAAAGTACAAAAAAATAAATAATTATATTTTGTTTCAAACAAACTCTCAATTATAAAACGTACTGCGAAACATATTGTGAAAATATGAAACCAATCGAAACTGATGCCATATGTGGGAACCCAAGAAAGAGTGTGCGCAGCCCCGTTGCAGCCTTCATCGATTAAAGGAATTCTAGTTTGAAAATTTTTTTTTTATTTGAATGAACTTTATTGAATATGGAAAAGGAATGCAAAAAAAAGACATTGGATCAAACTGCTGCACAAGTGATATCATAGTCAGGAAGTTGGCCAGCTAGAGCTTGCAAGGACCGGAACTGTATAGTAATTAAATAAACGAATAAATAAATAAATAAATTTTATTATTGTATATGGGCCTGTACGAACCCGGAAGTTCATGACTTCAGCGAATCGACTCCGCCATCGTTCCCTGTCCTGTGCACTCTCTTTCCACGCTTGACCAGCCGATCCGATCTCCTCAAAGTCAAACCTAACATTGCCCTCGGATCTCCGTCGCGGCCGTCCTATCGGTCTATTTCCCGTTGGAGTACCGTCAAGAATTCTACGCACGGTTCTATCGTTAATCTTCGCGACCTGATTACTCTCACTATTATAGGTTTGCGGTATAGCTCTTCCAGTTCGTAGTTGTGGTGTTTCCTCCATTGTCCTGCCTCCTCATCATATTTACCGCCAAAAATTTATTATTATTATTATTATTTATTGGCCTGTAGGAACCCGGAAGTTCATGACCTCACCGACTCGACTCCGCCATCGTTCCCTGTCCTGTGTGTTCTCCTTCCACATTCGACCATCCGATCCGATCTCCTCGAGGTCCAATCTAACATTGTCCTCCCATATCCGTCGCGGGCGTCCGGCCGGTCTATTTCCCGTTGGTCTACCGTCAAGAGTTCTATGCACGGTCCTATCGTTGCCCATTCGCGCCACGTTGCCGGTCAAAAATAGCCCTTAAAACTCTATTCTCGAATAGGCGGAATTTGTTTTCCTCCCCTTTTGTGAGAGCCCATGTTTCCCATCCGTATAGAGTAATCGGCATGATTATGGTTCTATAGACACGGAGTTTTATATTACGTGATAGCAGTTTGGATTTCAGCAGTTTACTGACTGTGTGCCAACTAGCGTAGCCGGAATGTAGTATTTTGTTAATTTCCTTCGACATTTCGTTACTGGCCGTCAGTATCGTTCTCAGATATTTAAATTCTTTAACTGCTTCAAATATCTAGCCTCTGGCGTTTGTATGTGTTCCCTAAATTCCACCTGCTCTCGCCGTAATCAAATGTTTTGTTTTGTCTTCATTTGTTTCTAGGTCCACCTCTTCTGCTGCTTGCATGATGATTTCACTGTTTTTAGTTACAGTTTCTAGATTATCGCCCAAAACGGCGATGTCATCCGCATATGCGAGCACTTGTGTGACGCCGTTCAGGGAAGATTCGGCCATGTTGTCGTCTTGTACCTTTCTGATGACATACTCGAGCACAGGGTTAAAAAGACGCGATGAGAGGCCATCCCCCTGTTTTAGTCCGTTCCGGATTAAAAATGGTTCTGAGAGGTGGTTTTCTATTCTAACTCGCCCTTAGTTTTCGTTCATGCTATTTTGAAAGAGAGCGGCATCCTTTTTCGCTCAACTACAATATGGTAGAGTATTTGCCTTGGGACTGAGTCGTAGTCTTTTTTGAAGTCAACGAACAGTTGGTGAACCGTCTCTCCGTATTCCCACTTCTTTTCCAGTAGTTGTCGTATTGTGAACATTTGGTCGCTTGTTGACCGGTTCCTACGGAATCCGCATGGGTAGTCTCCCAGTATTTCTTCTGCGTACGGTATGATTCTCACCAGTATGACATGTGTTAATATTTTGTATGTGGTTGGGAGCAATTTGTCGCCTTTTTGAAAATGGGGACGGCTACTGAGGTTTTCCATTCTTCTGGAGTGATTTCCTTATCCCATATTGTTTTGATGAGTTGGTGGATCTTTCGAGCGGTTGCCTCTCCTCCATGCTTCACAAGTTCTGCCGGTATGCAGTCGACTCCGGTAGCTTTGTTGTTTTTCAATCGATTTATTGCGTCTACAACTTCGTTGAAAGAGGGCTCTGGGTTATGAGGCTCGGCTGTATGACGTCTGGTGCGTTTGTATGTGGTTGATTGGTGCGCACATTGAGCAGGTTTTCAAAGTACTACTTCCATCTTGTCACGATATTGTCTGTTTCTGTGACCAGAGAGCCGTTTGCGTCTCGAATTATTTTGGCTCTCCCTCGGTAGCCATTTATAATTGAATTTATGCCGACATACACACCTCGGATGTTCTTTGCTCTGTCATTTTCTAGGATTTTTTCGATACAAGTCTTCTCCCATTCGCGTTTTTTTGCGTTTGAAGAGTCTCATTGTCTCTTTCCGAATCGTCGCTCATCTTTTTGCGTTGATTTATTATATCTTTCTAAGTGGATCACTCTAAGTCGTTTACGTTGTTCGATCTTCGTCTTGCACTCATCGTCAAACCAAGGTTTGGACTTAATTCTTTTCTTAAATCCTAGTATATTTTGGGCTGTTTATTTGATTGTGTCTCTGATCGATTCCCATTTAGTGTCGACGCTATTGGCTTCCTCTAGATCACTGCTCCCATTCACTAGGATGCTTAATCTATTCGTTAGATCGTCTTGATATTCAGCCCTTTTGCCCAGGTCTTTTAGTTTATCAATGTCGAACTTTTTGCTTCTCTCCCGTGACTGCCCATGTGGGTTTGCTTCGAGCCGATTCCTGATTTTGCCCATCACTAGAAAATGATCGGAGTCACAATCTGCTCCTCTATATGATCTTACGTCAAGAATATTTGAGTGGTGTCCTTTGTCTATGAGAAGTGGTCTATTTGGTTACGCGTTACGGCTTTATAATTTTGCTTGTGCTTGAACATCGTGCTTTTCACTACCAGGTCCGTAGCAATAGGTATTCTATGTGACATGATGCAGCAGTTGCGTCGCGACGAGCGGGTAACATGTAAACTCCGTCCCGCTCCGCGATGGAATATACAAAGGAAAGTTCCACGGGGATCAACGGGAATATGTGCCTGGTGGGAGGTGGTTTTCGTTGGTAACAGTCCGGTATACCTCTGGATGGTCTAGATGTATCTTTTGAAGATTTCCGCCTTCCTACCGACACCAAAAAAAAAAGCCCTACACTCTCCCAAAACCGACTCCCTGTACCCTCTATTATGAAAACGTGAGAGGGACCTTCACTCAAAGACCCAATCCATTCTTAAAAACACCCATGCCCTACCTGTTGACATTTTCGCTTTAAGCAAAACGAACTTATCCCCCGCATTCATAACCTGGAACTGTTTCCTCCCACATTCACCATCTTCCGCGATGACGTCCTCAATCTGTCCACTCAATTTGCCTATTAACTCCAATTCACTGAGCTTTACCAGATCCTTTATCGCAACTATCTTACCAAAACGCAGACTAATCTCTAAAATGACCGCAAAACCTTCTTTCGATACGTCAATCATAAATATAACTTCGATGGTTACCCCACATAGCTTACGTTAAACCCTCATATCTCCACTTATCCTGTTACTAAAAGTTAACCTCTTCGCCGCTTACTTCAATCAGTCATTCACTAATTACTCGTCGTACTTGAAATACCTACCTAACTTTTCCCTGGGCCCATTCTCCATAACTCCTATGCCCCCCCCCCCCCCTTTGGGGACGAGTTTACACCTGCAGCGATAGCACTCGATGGTATCCCTGCTATTCTACTCCCCTCTCACTGATCTTCAATCTCTCACTCTATCAAGGTGTAATCCCCCACATTTGGAAAACCTCCCTCATCACACTCATCCACAAGAAGAATCCCATAAATAATGCCACGAACTACCGCCCCATCGCAAAGCTGTCTCATTTACACAAGATTCTCAAAAGCATTCTATACGAATCTCTTAGTTTTCGTTGCAAATCTTTTAGCTGACTAGGGCAACGTGGTTTTCTCAATGGCGATGTGGGAAACGAGGTCGCGACGCCAGCATGGGCGAGAGTTCTACCTCGTCTCCACCGTCACTAAATTGTCACTAAGATTCCGCGGAAAGAAAGTCACGAGCACCAAGGGAACAACGATGACGAAAACACAAACACCAGACACCAACTTGTGCAAAACTGCACGACAAACCGTCCACCAGATAGTAATTAAAACACACTGTTTCTTTTATTTAGTTTTATTGTTATATTAAAACACTACTCTTGTTAACACTATTGGATCCGATGCAAATTAATATTAACACTGATTTAAATAATCTCTTTCTTTTGGTCCGGACAATGAAATACAATTTTTATCCGCACAGGCGACTCACACGGTTCAATAATACACTCGAAGGGGTGTTACTTTCGCGACTCCGGGTATAATGGGATCTGTAATTACGCGTCTCCGCGGTGACGCGTGACCATAGCGGTCAGTGGTTAGAAATCGACTCAACGAGGCTCGAATTCTGGCATGAATTCCATCCTAGGTTAGGGTTAAGAAAACAAGCGAAGAGAGAGAAAAACTTTTCTCTTAAGGGTGCGACCACCAAGTACATGCACTCTTTTAGTGCAATGGTTTGCGTAAGTAAATGTATCGACATTAGGAGGAAGTGCTAATGGTTTTTCTATTTACGCAATGGGAAATATGTATCGCTGGTGATGCTAAAGGGATCGAATTGTATACATGATCACATGCGAAGAAATTCGTTTTATGGCACTAGACGCTAGATGCGTGTATTTGCTTTTGTTTGCACATGGTGCGAGTTAGGGAATTTTATTGCTGGGAGAAAAAGGTCGCCGGCCAATGTATACGTAAAGAAATTTATCGTACACATGGCGATGTTGGAAAATAGATGGCGCAATATTTATGGTCGCTGTCATGACGGTTACATTGTATGCAAACCGAATCATTTTGTTTACAGGAATTTGTCTGGTACCGAAGGTTCCGAATTGGTTTGGAATTCCAGAAAAGCAAAGAAAGAAATCTTACGGAAAATTGTATGCGATGAGATGCATGAAAAGGTAAGTTTTCTTTACAGGGACTTTAAGATTATAAATTTGATCTAATTAATGCGTGAAGCATTTTCAGGTGCTTAATGCGATTGCATTAGCAAAACTTATGCGACTTGGGATGAGATTATGGGGGTTTTTAGGTAAGTGTACCGTGGGGTTTGGCGGAACCGTCACAGCGGATCAACAACAACCCACTTTGTTGAGTTCACATCCTTTACACTCTCAGGACTAGAGCACAATAGCGGAGACTACATGATCTCAACAGACCTCAGTAAAGCATTCTTCAAATTATCCGCCCTCGGCTTCGCACCTGGATTGCTAAAATAGATTTTTTCCTATCTAAAGGCTAGACTTTATTCGGTTCGGTTCACGTCCATGATATCCAATCCACATGGGCGCTCTTCTATTTATACTTGCCACATTGATAAATTCATTAAGAGTTACAGCTTGTCCCTATAGGCTGATGATACCATGATATACAAAATCATTGAATCAATCACTTGATTCTGCACTGGTGCATTCTGACCTTGACAACTTCTCGACTTGCTGTGACAAACATTGCTTTGTACTTATCATTGCCAAAATCCAATCTATACCATTTTCCCGTAAACGTATTCACTCATCCTCGTGTCCCTGTTCCCTTCATAACCAACCCTTAATCATTGTCCAATCTGTTCGAGAACTCGGGATTCTTTCCGACTGGGACCCTAATTCCCTCTCTCACATTGACGAGACGATCCGGAAAGCCAACACTGCCCTCGGGTTCGTGAAACGATGATCTAAGGAATTCCCCGACCCCTTCATAACTCGATCCCTTTACATTACCTTTGTCCGTCCACGGCTAGAATCTGCTAGCCAGGTATGGTTTCCTTATCACAAGACTCATATCCGTAGAATCGAAAGTACTCACCTTCGTTTCGCTCTCCGAGAGTCAGGATGGGAAAACCCGTCAAACCTGCCCCCGTATATTAACCGCCTCGAATTAATCAATCTCAATACCCTTGGGGATCGTATGGTCCTGGCTGACATAGAGTTCATTCATAGGTTCATTCATATATATATATATATACATATATATATATATATATATATATATATATATATATATATATATATATATATATATATATATATATATATATACATATATTATTATTATTATAATTTTTTTTTTGTAATAATTACATAAGATAAAAAAAGTTTACAAAAAAAATTTTAACATACATATTAAGAAAAAAGTTAACATAAAGAGATTTTAAAACGAGAAGGAATCTAAATGAAAAATGGAAATGAAAAGGAAGAATAAATAAATATGAAAAGGGAAATGAGGAATGGGAAGGGAAGGCGTAGCGTCTGAAGATCTTACTATATTTCGGGATATTAAATCCTTTCTTCATTGTCAATCCACCACCAGTTGGGAGGGGATCGGTCATTTATAGATTAATCTCGATCGTCTATTGCCATGCTAAATCGCAAGTGAACTGCAGCATTTGTTATATCACTGTTATAAAGAATCCGTTTGTCCCTGGCACCACGAAAAGCCTGGTAAATAATAGGGACTCTGTGCTTGTTTTGGATAAGACCTTTTCTATCCAAGAGAGGGAACGCTTCTGGTGGGATAAACCCATTTGGAGTGTATTCTCCAGGTACATGTCATTGGGGTAGTATGCTCCCAAGATAAGATTATTTTCGCTGCACATTGCCCTTGCAGTGTAACCATGTCTATCCTATTAAATCCTGATTTGTCATACAGTGTCTTATTAGGATAGAATTTCCTGTATTGAGACTCAGGTGTTCTATGTAATCCGAGGCAGGAACGCAAGCACTGCCTCTCGAACATACGAGACTTTTCCATGTAGGATGGGAAAACGTTAAACCATACCGGGCAACCATACACTAATATTGGACGAATAAATGCTGAGTAGGAAATTATTTTAACTTTGTGATCTAGGAGACTATTTCGAAACAGAGTTCTTGTCATTGCATATGCACGTTTAGCTGCGGAGAGGGCAGCTGCTATGTGCTTATCAAAGTATAGGTATTGGTCCATCCAAATACCAAGGTACCTGGCAACACTTTTCATTTGCAGTGGAAGATTATTGCTTCCTACAATGGAAAAGTTTTTCCAATTATGCCTTGTATCTCTTGAAGCTGTAGAAAGAGCTGTTCTGAAAAGGATGGTTTCTGTTTTTTGGAAGTTAATTTTCAATTTCCAATCGTGACAAAAGCGTTTGATTTTATTGAAGTCATCTTGAAGAAGTCTGCTAATGGCATCGATTTTTTTTTCTGATCTGTACACCACAATATCGTCGGCAAATGCAATAGCATGATTAAGAGACCCAACTAGATCACTAGTATAATTATTGAAGAGAATGGGAGAATTCACGGCTCCCTGCTGTAAGCCATTTTTAATATGGAAAGTTTTATTGGAGATTTTGTCCCCACATTTTACCACAAATCGTTTATCCATTATCATGTCGTAAATGATGTATAACAGATATTCGGGCAAACCTAGATTTGATAGCTCATATACAAGTTCTTCTAACCATACGGTATCGAAGGCCTTTTCAAAGTCAACCAAACATACTCCTGTGCATTGTCGTTTTGCCTTGTTCCACTGTATATCGGAAACAAGTTTTGTAGCTGCATGAACTGTATCGTGCTCCGCTCTAAAGCCAAACTGGTTGTTCGGAATGATGTCATTTTCATCACTCCAGTTTATCAATACTTTATTTATGATTTTCTCGATTATTTTGCTAATGTTTGGAAACAGACTAATCGACCTGTAGTGCTCCAAAAAGCCCTACCACCTTTTTCCTCCATTCCTAATCCAAAATCCTAGCTATAATACGCTAAGGCATATAAACCTATCAAAACCCGAAAAAACCCAAACATTATCCAAAATTCGCAATAAACGAATCTAATATTCGTTTATTGTTCTACATTTGGTTCACAGCATCACCCAAATCCAAAATTCAGAGATCGTTATCTCTATCCCAAAAATTCCATTGAGTTAAACAAACAAAAAACTCAAAAGCAGATACATTCACACATCTGCGCGATAGTTTCATAAGAATTCAAGAAATTGATTTCTTATCTTATGTAAATACAACATCTCGCTCGAAATATCCAAAAGATCGAGATTGTTGCACGAAAATGTGTATCTTTGGGATACAATTTTCGATTCCTTTTCCTTTATAAAGGAATAGTCAAGTGATCTCCGGGCCCTCCCTCAACACAGAATCCATTTACTCTAACATACGTAAGCAACACCTCCGGTTGTTTGTTGAAAAGTTTTCCCCAGATATCCTCTTCCTTTCAGAGACCTGGCTCAAACCAAATTCCCGAGTTTCAATTCCCAATTATACTTTAGTTTCTAACCCCAGAATTAATGGATCTCATGGAGGTACCGGCATATTAATTCACAAAAAATTTCAATTCAGTGAAATTAGATTCACCTGTGTATCCAGCATTGAATACACAGCAGTAAAACTTTTCTGTGAGAACAATAAAGTGCTGGTCTTAGCATCCATTTATATTCACCCTTCACGACAACCAGATTTCCCAGATACTGACATTTCGCAGATTATCCAACAGTCCATTCCCGCTCCATTTATAATCGGAGGAGACTGGAATTCTCGTCACACAGCATTCAATGATAATAAATGCAACAAATATGGTCGCCAATTGCTAGCCCTCCTCCCGTCTTATCCATATACTTACATTGACTCCCCATTACAGCCAACTCGTGTCTCTAGCTCAGCCAGGTCAACAATCGACTTCTTCCTCAAGTCCGACGATGTTTATTCAGTGGGTCCACCTACAGTCTCCTTTATATTTCCTTCTGATCATGGTTCCGTTCACACCACGATCCAAATCCCCTCTCTCGATCCACTATACTCGTCAAACTCTGTCCCAAACTTCACCAAAACAAATTGGAGAAAAGTCAATAGGGACATAGCGATAAGTTTCTCTGACTTGTATATCCCTGAAGCATCTAACTTACTCCCTACTGAAATCGATCAAGCATCTTTAAGAATAGAGCAAATTCTTAAAGAGGCTCTCAGCAAAAACACCCCGACAACCTCATTCCTCATAACTATTTAGGAAAGCCTTTGCCCAGCATCCTAACCAAATTATTGCGCCTTAAAAAGCAGCTCCGCCGCAAACTTCATACAAGATACTGCCCCTTTATTAAAAGCCAAATCCAACTCCTATCCACTCTGATAAATGAGCAGTTGAAAAAATTCGCAGATGAAAACTACATCTCCACACTTAAAAATATCAAACCAAATCGGGATCTTTTCAAAAACATCAACCAATTAACTGGTCGTAAATATAAACCCCGAATTGACCATCTCATTAACCAATAATATTGCCCAGTCCGATTCGGACATAGCAAATTACCTCGCAGAACACTTTGCAAAGGTCCATGAGCAAAATAATTCTCTCTCAACTCCTGGCTTCGAGAACCAGTAAACGAATACATCTCAAACAGATTATTCACATCTTTTACTCCTTTCATCGGTGAATTCAACCACACAAACATAGCTTCACACCTAAGGGGTGACTACATGACACTACAAATTTTCTAACTGCGGACGAATTATCCGAGATCGTACGATCAGGAAATAACAAAAAGTGAACTGGATTAGATGGAACCCCACGTCTTCTATTTAAAAGGCTACGCCCACCGAATCTACTTCCCATCCTCATTCTTCTTAATCATATAATTAATGCATCGCACTTCCCAGAGAACTGGAAAACTGCGGTAGTAATTCCTATTAAGAAGCCCGGTAGTAGTAATAGCCCTTGCAATTATCGTCCAATATCCCTATTAAGTACACTAAGTAAGATACTGGAACGCAAGATCTACCAAAATCTTCTCTCATTTGCCAATGAGAATGCCCTCATCCCTAACTGTCAGTTCGGATTTCGTAAGCGACAATCCATATGTCATGCTCTACTAAAACTCACACACGATGTTACAACTGGTCTCCAAAACCAAAGCCCTACTGTGTGTATATCTCTCGATATTTCTAAGGCGTTTGATTGCGTCTGGATCTCAGGGCTTCTGTACAAACTGCACTCCATATTTAATCTAAACTCTCACACAACAAAGCTCTTAGCCTCATATCTTTCTGACAGAAAATTCGTTGTAAGAATAAATTCTTCTGTCTCAGGAACCCACACCATAACCGCGGGTGTTCCCCAAGGCTCCATTTTAGGGCCAATTTTATATCTGTTATATACCTCAGATATTCCTCAACCCGTATCTCCTAATGTTGTGATGCTGAATTATGCTGATGATACATTAATTTACTCTAGCAGCAAATTTGTTAAGGCTGCAAGAAACCGCATTAACAACTTCCTCCCTAACCTATCAACATACTTTAATAAGTGGAAAATCCACCTTAATCCAAATAAAACGCGGCTCATACTGTTCAAGGGCAAAAACGAGCACTGTACAAACAACACTAGACACTGCCACAACAAAATTAAGATTCAACTGAACAACACTCTGATAAAACCCTCCAAAACCCTAAAATAGCTGGGAATCACTTTTTCTAATAACTGGTCTTTTTCCTCCCACATTAAAAATTCCCTTCAAAAAGCCACAATTCAGCTTAATCTCTGTAGAAGAGTAATGTGGAAACCTAAAAGTCTCTCTCACAAAGTCAAACTGCTCATTTACAAACAAATTATCAGGCCCACACTCACGTACGCGTGTCCATTGTGGTACCATATCACTCCCTCCCAAATGGAGAAATTACGAGTATTCGAAAGAAAATGTTTTAGGTATGTCTCTGGGTTACATCGTCGTCCTAACTCCTATAAGTACTATAGTAACGTCGAACTCTACAATACCACTGGTATCGAGCCCCACGATAGACGATTCCTCGAACTGTCTATCAAATTTATCGAAAACCTACAAAATAATCCCAATCCCATAATAACCTCGCTCTTAGAGACCCCTCTAGATATCAGAACTAACTATCCCAACTGTCTCCACACCAGAGCTATCTTCGCCTCGGGCAGACTGGTAAATGATTCAAATGAGATCATATACCACAACACCGAAGTTACCCCTAACCAGTTCAAATACTGTAACGTCCAACCATTTTCCAACATCCTACGCTTTTCCAACGAATAACCGGAGAGAAATACTCTACCTCTAACCCATAACTAACCTCATTCCACATCCTTTAATTCATAACATATATCCCATTAATTATAAAACTTTGTTTATGGCTTTATGAAAATCATACTGTAATCAGGCTAAATTAGGTTAAGTTATTTATATAATTAGGATTAAGTTTAGATTAAGTAAAGTTGAAAAAACAAATTCCTGGTTTTCTGACCTTTTCCAGGAAGATAATACCACTAAATTTATAAACACGCATCTATCTTATATCTCATAAAATATTGTTTGGAAAATGTATATATTATTATAATAATTACATGTAAGCAATTGTTACAAAATTAATTTTAAGTCACTGTATTACTTAAATGTACGAATTCTAATTATGGTTAATAAATACAGTTTTGAAAAAAAAAAAAAAGATCTCCGGGCCGCAGTCTAAATTCACAGTCCCTGGAGGAAGTACCCCAGGAAAATCCTGAATAATATAATAAAATCATATTCATAAAGGAAACAAGACGTGTTTTCATTTTTTATGGACGACGGATATCTAAATATCACCTGGCCCCCACGGAAGACCAAGTGAAGACATCAGGACGAAGGCCGAATAAAAGGGCGTTGCTCTTCCCTTTGAACTCAGAGGAAGCACGGCAACGACCTATTTTGTAGGACAAGTTTTCAGGAGCGGGCAAATTTTAAGAGATTGCCTTGTCCTTTTAAGGTCTAGGAGACACGCTTCCTGGAAATAAAAACCCCTACAAGAAACACAACAGAGCGAAGATTGTCGGGATTGCTCCTGTCTTTGCCCTTTTTGGGGATGGGATGGACTACTGCTATTTTCCAACATCTTGGAAAGTATGCATTATTTAGAGCGTTATTGAACAAGGTAGTGTAAATTTTGACCGATTCCGGAGGCAAATGTTTAAGAACAGTATTCGAAATACCATCTGTTCCAGAGGATTTCTTGTTTTTCACGGATCTAAGGATGTCCATGAGTTCATTCTTGTTTTCAAATTTCTAAGTGGCGCATCCGCTCTATTGTTTTCACTGAAGATGGTGAAACTTTTGTTTTCGGAATGCCAAGTTTGCCGTTCATTGTGCAGCGAAATATGGTTTTGGATAGCTCTGTTTTCGATGTCGAGGTTAGTATGAATGGATTCATTCACTCTGTGTACTGCCTCGAAACAGGCGCCAATGGAGTTCACTTTCTCTTGAGGATCCTCGACTACTATTGTAGCGGCTCCGCCAAACCCTACGGTCTACTTACCTGAAAAAACCCCATAACTACAACCCAACTCCCTTTAGTTTGCTAATGCACCAGTATTAGTACTTAAAAATGCTGCACGCATTTAAGAGATCAAATCTATGATCTTTAAGTGCCTGTAAAGAAAACTTACCTTCATGCATTCTCTTCGCATACTATTGCTCCTTAAGATTTCTTTATTAACTTACCAGGAATTTCCAATCAATTTCGCCATCTATGTCGCTAGTCAAATTCCCTTAGATGAATTCCTGTAAACAAAATAATTCGGATTGTACTCAATGTAACCGTCATGACAGGGACCATAAATATCGCGCCGTCTATTTTCTCAGCCGCGTCATATACCTTTTCATACACATTGCCTGGCAACCTGTTTTGTTTGCCTTATCAATAAACAACACAAGCAGCTGCATATAATTAGCGCAATAGACGCTGAAACCAAATTCTCCAGCATTTCCTAATGCAAATAGGAATCCGGTTTCTACTGCAGCCAGAGATGCCATAAAAATCCAATTTGCTTTAGCACCTTTTTCTCCTAAAGTCGAAAATGGCGACGAGGCATCGTGCAAACAACGACCCGCATTACCAACGGCGCATTTGGTCATTTTGCCCTATTGTCTTTGCCGACTGCCTGTTTCGTCGTTCCACTGCACGTGTGAATCGCATCTATCTGAACGATCCCACACATACCACCATGACCTTTATTACGAGATCTGGTTTTCTTGTTCCCACAAGAGAGACTCTACGTTACACTTGTGGGAGATAAAACATATCCTTGGCAAGGATATATTCACACCCTTAAGAGAAGAGTTTTTCTCTCTCTTCCTTTTTTCTTAGCGAAATCATCTCTGCATGAGATGACGATCCTTTAGTCGTATTACAACCATCAAGGCGATCGGGTCGTCTGCCTTCCACCGTACCGCGCGCCGGTACGGTGTGTCAACACCAAAAAGCGTGTTTAAGTCCTGCGAGTCGTCTGCGCGTTTATTGTAAGAAGTAAATATTTCGTGTCGAGTGTTAAGTAAAATAGAATAGAACAATATGTAAACGCTATTCACCACCAATAAACAACAATTAACAATAAAAAAAACCGTGTTCTAGTTTGTTTCCTTTCTCCGGTTTTTGATGTTTTCTTGACTGCTATGGCGATCGTTTTGCGGCGAACACAGTCCTTTCATATTCGGAGAAACCTTTAGTGATTGGTGGGGACGAGGTAGAACTCCCGCCCATGCCGGCGTCGCGATCTCGTACCACCACACTATTAGTTCTTCGTTGGACTTGTGTTCCGGGGTAAGTCCTGCGTTCAGCAATATTTGACAATTCTCGGGAGTCCTCGGGACTCGAAGGCGGGGAATGTCATTATGATCTTTTCTTCTAAAAACTTTATTTATTTGCGGAAACATATTCCTCCCACTGGTTTAAATGGAGAGAATTTTGTGTTTCCATTCTTCATTAATTACCGATCTGTAGTTGTCACGGATTAGCTTTTGAACGTCTTTATTTCTTGGCTATAAGGATCGCTGAACTGTCTGTAGAGCAGTTTGAGCTGGGAGAGTAGAGCGCTTTTTTGTCTATACAGGGCATCAATAGTTGAGTTTCTGTATCTATTAAAATTCTCCTCCATGTGCGCCGCTTTTGGAATGGAACGGTGCATTGTTTTGATGACAATGTTTTCCATCGTTCAGAGATAATGTTCTATATCCTCATTTCGAAGGTTTCTATTAGTCGAAGGATCTACGCCATTGGAGCGTAGTTCTCTTTTTATTATGCGATCAAAGCGCTACCAATGTGCTTTTCGGAAAACGAACGAATGTATCTGGTCGTACTGCTCAGGTATTGCCTGTTCGTTTGGAACATGTAAAACGGCGCGGACTCCGTAATGGTCACTATTATACCAGATTGTGCGAAGGCAATTTCCAGTATTTAGGTCCGTGTTTAATAATTGTAGTCTCTCGTCCATTATAAGTAAGTCTAGAAAGGAGTTTCCTCTTGGATAAGATGGTGTACTTGTAGCGTACAATTCTAGTTTATATTCTGTTGCGTTTGCTTGCCACCAGTTGAATAGTGCATTACCTCTTGTGTTCGGCGTGATATCACCCCAAACACTGTGTTTGTAGTTGAAATCTCCCGCCAGAACAAAATAATTGTTTTCCGAGTCTAACTTGAGATTACGAAAAAAGGTATCCAGTTTGCTGATAAATTGCAAACACTGAGGAGCTTCAGTTGCATACACGGATACCACGTATACGAGGGTTGCCTTTTATATTTCGGGATTGGAGAACAAAAACAAATATTGATCATCGAAAATCACTTTATTGTTTTTCAAAATATTCCCCATGAAGATCTATACACTTTTGCATGCGTTTGAACCAATTGTCGAAGCACTTTTGCCACTCTGATTGAGGTATCTCCAACACATGCATTCTGAATGCAGCAACCGCTTCTTCAGGTGTCGAAAAACGTTGACCTCTCAGTTTGTTTTTTACGTACGGGAATAAAAAGAAGTCATTCGGTGCCAAGTCAGGACTATACGGCGGGTGACCCATCAAATCGATGTTTTGGGTGCTCAAAAATGCAGTTGTCGCAGCCGATGTGTGAGAGCTCGCATTGTCGTGGTGAAGAGTGATCCGTCTTCGGCGGTTGGTTTTCCTGATTTCTTGGAAGACAACTGGCAAACAAATGGTTGTGTACCACTCAGAATTGACTGTTCTGCGTTGTTCTAGTGGTACGGTTGCGACATGTCCAACGGGCGACCATTTGCTTGGAAGTGCTTCGTGCGCGAACAACTTTTGTTGGATTTGGCTCATCTTGAAACACCCAGACAGTCGACTGCTGTTTACTTTCGGGCTCATACGCGTAAATCCACGATTCATCACCCGTCACGATGTCATAGACGTGTTTCGAAGCACCGCGACCGTATTTTTTGAGCATTTCTTTCGACCAATTGACACGAGCCTTTTTTTGGACGATTGACAAATTGTGTGGGATCCAACGCGAACAAATTTTTTTGACAGTCAAATGTTTATGCAATATTGAATGTATGCTGGTCCCACTAACGCCTAAGGTTGTCTCAATCTCACGATAGATCACATGACGATCGTCCAATATCAGTTCGCGCACAGCACAATGGTTTTCGGAACAACAACTGATTTTGGACGACCTTCACGAAATTCATCTTGGAGTGAACTACGACCACGATTGAATTCACCATACCATCGATAAACACTGGTCCTTGATGGAGCTTCATCGCGAAAAATTGAATTAAGTTCATCCATGCACTGTTGCTGAGTTAATCCACGCCGAAAGTTGTAAAAAATAATCGCACGAAAATGTTGACGATTTAATTCCATTTTTGGGCCGAGATGAATCTTTTAAGTTACTGTAAACAACACAAATAGCGCTCGTATGTCAAAACGTTCTGAGTGCGTATAACCTCAAAAATGTCCAACTTTACGACAGAGCTGTCAATTGCCGGATTGCAACGCTAGGCTTGCCAAATCCCGAAACATAAGAGGCAAGCCTCGTAGATGCCTTTGACTTTTCTGTGCTGTAAACGACTTTGTGGTGAAGGTCTAATGACTTTATAGTTTTTGTAGCCCAATTTGTGCCTCTGGTTTAGCTTGGTTTCGCTAGCTAGAAGCACGTCGGGGCGTTAGGCTTCGAGCAGGTTACCGAGATTATCCCTCCTTTCCACGTGGATTAGTGAATTCACATTCACAGCGATAATTTTTAGTGTTAAATTAGTTGGATAGTTCATTGTGGTATGTTGGGTTGTCTGAGAACAAGGAAGAATAAATAATATCTATTCGGGCCGCTTGTACAGCAACGAAGTTATTATAAGAACGAACCTTCATTCGTTTCTCTTCTTCAAGTTGTTTTTTTTAAATTCCAACTTGGCTTTTAGTTGTTGGAATTTCAGACAACCTCTAAAGTTGGCCGGGTGACCTGTATTTTTGCACAGGACGCAAGATAGTTTGCTCCTATCCTGAACCTGTTCTTTACCTAAGGGACATTCTCCTACGGTATGATTGTTTTGGCACTTTACACATCTAAATCCCATACAGCATTTAGATGCAACGTGGCCGAATCGTTGGCACCGCATGCACTGCAACACACGGTCAACTTTCGTTATTTTGTCCCAAATTATTGTTTGGTGGAAAATAACTTTAATGTTCCTAAGTGCATCGACTTTGCTGTTGGGACTTAGGGAGACAATGAAGAACAGCAACTTGCGGTTGCGACTTCGGGGGAGAGAAGTGGAGAATGGCTTCACATCAATGAGTTTTAAACTGTCATTTTCGACAGTTTGTAGTTCCGAGAGGAGTTCTTGGGATGAAAAAGAAGGATCAACTCCTTTAAGTAACATGGAGATAGTTTTCTCCGATTTAGGTGTGTACGTGAAGTACTCACTACTTCCTCCCCTTAAACCAGATTTAATTTTATGATAGTCATCTAAACTATCACATAAGAGACTTATTTTATTATTATTTAAATTTTTCGTTTTAAAATGTCTGCATGTTAACTTACCCAATTTAATTAGGTCCTTAGCTTCCATAAAACTAACTATGATGGAAGGCACTTTCTCCTTCTTATTGGCTGCTGCTTGTTGTTTTTCCAGCAATTGTTGCTGCTGCTGTTGCTGTTGCCTCTGCTGCTGTTGTTGTTTCTGCTCTTGCTGTTGAGTGTTGCTTTTCGATAGGGCTTCTTTGATTTGTCGCTCCAAACCGTTCTTCTTTTTGGAGAGCTCCTCTTTCTTTTTATATCGTTCCGTCTATGCTTGGTCAAACTGAAAAACTTTAATAAGGAAATCCGGCGTGTGAAAAGAACTTTCAACACATTAAAATTGCACCTAGTACAGAAAATTGTCTGAAGAAATATATATTCAGTGCTGTAGTGTGTCACGAATTGTACACATGACCAACTGACAGCAAAGGAACAAAACCCTGGTAGGACACCGTAGTCAACCCCATTCCACAGTCATGCGGTACTTGGAGGAAGTATATAGCAGCGACCATCCACCAGGTGGGATCAAGTGTTGGCACAAGTGAGTACCTCCCAAGTTAACTTTGTACACACATTGAACAATTTTTCCGATTAAAAAACACAATTTAGTTGGATAGGTCAGTTAACCTCAAACATCAGAGACCATTAACAGGAGGGATGGAATTACCACAAATACTTGCCATTTATGGATGCTACCATATTGGATTACACAGGTTCGTGATTCTTTTATGATGTTAAATATCAGCCACGCATTCTTCCATTTTCGAAAATATTTCACTTATTGAAAGTGTCTCCATAAATAAAGTGATATTCGTCAGATGTATAAGGCAAAAAAACTGTCTTCAGTAAATTTATTAGAAATATTACAAGATACACCTTATACATGGTGACAGTATGTAAAGGCATTCCAAGTCTTAAAAACATTGAAAGGCTTGGTGGAGTACAATGCTTGCAGTATGACAGCACTATGTTTACATCCCTTCAGTTGGACGGACATTGAGGGCACTGTAGTGCTATTACTGCGTCTACTTCAACACTATCCTTATCCGGCACCCAAGTAATATTTAAAAGCTAAAAACACTTTGCAGAAAAGCTCATAAACACCCAAAATATTGCCAACAGGACATTCATATGGTTAATCCTTGAGAGCCAAAGGAAAACCCGAGAACAAATGAACGAGAGAGACTGCGTGTCAAAGAGTTACTCTCATCGGATACATCCCACCCACTTCGACAGGCCCTAGACCACACATATATCACAACAAACATCCAGGCCACCCAGAAGTCCTCAATACAATCACAGCTCCCATGACACAAGTTCAACAAAACACAGATGCTACAACAAATCTGAGATCTGCTCACCAGATAGGTACATTCCGGTGGTGGAGGAGTGTATGTGGTCCATGATGGCTCTGCCCCCGCTTTGCTTGAGGAGCATTATGTTGCGGTCTCCGGTGGGTTGGGTTTAATATAATTTTGTTGCACGTTGTGCTCGTTGTTGGCTACTTGCCTCATATAGCTTCCATCACGTGGCTAGTACGGTGCGGGAGCGACGGCGTCAGCGGGCGGAGCAAAACTACAATTTTATAAATAGCAAAAATAGAGAAAATTCCATTTCTATCACTGACACCAGTGCACCGGTGCAACATGGATACGCTCCATACAAGGTCCTTTTACTTTGTTTCCCGACAAATGTTTTTAAAACGTTCTCGAACCGAAGGCATCATTCACTCACAGCAGTCAGCATTGTAGCGAGTAAATAATTCGGGACGCTTTTGGGATAGAGATGGAAAACCCAAGGACTCTCGGATCACAGCTCCACAGGCGGAGCTCTGCGCTGTCGTTCCCTTTTCGTCGTTTTATATTTGCTTTTCAAAAATAAAGAAACTCGGAAAAGCAAATTTAAAACACTTTCCTCACCCAACACCAGCTGGCGGAGATTCATGCGCGGAACTATTTTAGTATTAGATTCGTAGACGATTTTTGCTTCGACTCTTTTTTTCTTTGTTTTTCGATTCAAGTGTTGTTGTTGGCAAATAACTTAGAGTAGAAAAGTCCCCAATTCAAAAACAACAACCATGAAATTTTGTTTACGAAAAAACGTCTAAAAAAATGCCAGCGATTTCATTTGCTCACGACGAGGGACTTCACCCCTGTGGGTGAGTGTATTGAAGGTGCATCGTGTTGAGTTGCACTTGGAGAATAGGAATAAGAAACTTCGGTACGGACTTGAATAAAAGTGCAACCGCAAAGGAGCTTAAGGGTGCCGACAGACTCACGAGTACTACTGTCGGGTGAAGCAGCGGCACGATGTGGCATGGGACAAATGGAAGTGTTCGCTAATTGAAAAAAGGAATTCAAAAGGAAAAGACCACGATTCAAACATGTGAGTGTGGCAGGAAAAGTGAAATTTCATTACTGAAACAGATTCGATTACGACGGATATTCGTGAATAAGAATTCGACGGTCGTCCTAGCGATCCTCAGGAAGTTGATTTAAAGTTGAGTCAATTTAAGTATAGACTGCTCGGGTATTGGGAAACGTGTTAAAGCATTCGTTATGCATTCCTTCAGTGATTTTTGACAACCGATTTTTGAAACAGTAAACATTTACAAATATAATCTTAATCCAACTTTACGTATCTTAAAAAACATGGAAATGTTTAACAGACTTAACAAAATTAGATCACTTGAGCACAAAATAAAATAGAAGAAGCCAGAAAATGGTAATGGTATTTTCTTTTTTAACATTCATCTCTCGGGAAAACATAGATGCTGTTAGTTTTTCTTTAATTTACATCTCTCAGTAAAGACGAACCTACAACGAAGGGTTGGCAGCTTTTTTTTTTTCAAACGGATCCATCAACCAAACTGTGAATTATGATCAAGTATTTCTCTCAACAATTTATGGTGTCTATAGTTTAATAGGGTGGTATTTCTTCGGACCGCATTGGAACCACATAGACCACTTAATAATTGCAATTAACTTGCCCAAAAGTATGAATCGCCTGTTGAACCTATATATACACCATCAAATCCATGACACAACCTTCTTACCAAGTCGGTTAGACGGCTCTGGAAATACACTTGTTAGAAGAAAATTCAACAGTTTCTTGATCCTATAATTATTATTATTTATTGGCCTATAGGAACCCGAAAGTTCATGACTTCACCGACTCGACTCCGCCATTGTTCCCTGTCCCGTGCGCTCTCCTTCCACGTTCGACGATCTGATACGATCTCCTCGAGGTCCAACCTAACATTATCCTCCCATCTCCGTCGCGGCCGCCCTGTCGGTCTCTATCCCGTTGGTTTACCGTCAAGAATTCTATGCACGGTCCTATCGTTGCCCATTCGCGTCACGTGTCCGGCCCATCTTAATCTTCGAGACTTGATTACTCTCACTATTGTTGTATAACTCTTCCAATTCGTGATTGTGGAGATTTCTCCATTGGCCTGCCCCCTCGTCATATTTTCCGCCAAAGATACCCCTTAGGACTTTATTATCGAATACGTGGAATTTGTTTTCTTCCCGGTTTGTGAGAGCCCATGTTTCGTATCCGTATAGAGCAATCGGCATGATTATGGTTCTATAGACACGGAGCTTTATATTCTGTGATAGCAGTTTGGATTTCAGCAGTTTACTGGCTGCATGCCAACTAGCGTTGCCGGAGTTTAGTCTTTTGTTAATTTCCTTCGACGTTGCGTTACCGGCCGTCAGTACTGTTCTCAGGTGTTTAAATTCTTTGACATTTTCTAATATCTTGCCCCTGATGTTTATGTGTGTTCTCTGAGGTCCACCTGCTCTCGCCATAATCATGTATTTCGTTTTGTTTTCATTTATTTCTAGCCCCACCCCTATTAACGCTGATTTAAATAATCTCTTTCTTTTGGTCCGGACAATGAAATGCAATTTTTATCCGCACAGGCGACTCACACGATTCAATAATACACTCGAAGGGGTGTTACTTTCGCGACTTCGGGTATATTGGGATCTGTTATTACGCGTCTCCGCGGTGACGCGTGACCATAGCGGTCAGTGGTTGGAAATCGACTCAACGAGGCTCGGATTCTGACATGAATTCCATCCTAGGTTAGGGTTAAGAAAACAAGCGAAGAGAGAGAAAAACTTTTCTCTCAAGGGTGCGACCACCAAGGACATGCACTCTTTTAGTGCAATGGTTTGCGTAAGTAAATGTATCGCCATTAGGAAGAAGTGCTAATGGTTTTTCTATTTACACAATGGGAAATACGTATCGCTGGTGATGCTAAAGGGATCGAATTGTATACATGATCACATGCGAAGAAATTCGTTTTATGGCACTAGACGCTAGATGCGTGTATTTGCTTTTGTTTGCACATGGTGCGAGTTAGGAAATTTTATTGCTGGGAGAAAAAGGTCGCCGGCCAATGTGTACGTAAAAAACGTACGTTTTTAGGTAAGTGTACCGTGCGGTTTGGCGGAACCGCCACAGCGGATCAACAACAACCCACTTTGTTGAGTTCACATCCTTTACACTCTCAGCACTAGAGCACAGTAGCGGAGACTACATGGTCTCAACACACCTCAGTAAAGCATTCTTCAAATTACCCGCCCTCGGCTTCGCACCTGTATTGCTAAAATAGATTTTTTCCTATCTAAAGGCTAGACTTTATTCGGTTCGGTTCACGTCCATGATATCCAATCCACATGGGCGCTCTTCTATTTATACTTGCCACATTGATAAATTCATTAAGAGTTACAGCTTGTCCCTTTAGGCTGATGATACCATGATATACAAGATCATTGAATCAATCACTTGATTCTGCACTGGTGCATTCTGACCTTGGCAACTTCTCGACTTGGTGTGATAAACATTGCTTTGTACTTAACATTCCCAAAATCCAATCTATACCATTTTCCCGTAAACGTATTCGCTCATCCTCGTGTCCCTGTTCCCTTCATAACCAACCCTTAATCATTGTCCAATCTGTTCGAGAACTCGGGATTCTTTGCGACAGGGACCTTAATTCCCTCTCTCACATTGACGAGACGATCCGGAAAGCCAACTCTGCCCTCGGGTTCGTGAAACGATGATCTAAGGAATTCCCCGACCCCTTCATAACTCGATCCCTTTACATTACCTTTGTCCGTCCACGGCTAGAATCTGCTAGCCAGGTATGGTCTCCTTATCACAAGACTCATATCCGTAGAATCGAAAGTACTCACCTTCGTTTCGGTCTCCGAGTCAGGATGGGAAAACCCGTCAAACCTGCCCCCGTATATTAACCGCCTCGAATTAATCAATCTCAATACCCTTGGGGATCGCATAGTCCTGGCTGACAGAGAGTTCATTCATTGGTTCATTCATATATATATATATATATATATATATATATATATATATATATATATATATATATATATATATATATATATTATTATTTTTTTTTTTTGTAATAATAACATAAGATAAAAAAAAGTTTACAAAAAAAAATGTTAACATACATACTCGTATTAACAAAAAAGTTAACATAAAGAGATTTTAAAACGAAAAGGAATCTAAATGAAAAATGGAAATGAAAAGGAACAATAAATAAATATGAAAAGGGAAATGAGGAATGGGAAGGGAAGGCGTAGCGTCTGAAGATCTTACTATATTTGGGGACTTAACCCCTTTCTTCATTATCAATCCACCACCAGTTGGGATGGGATCGGTCGTTTATAGATTTATCTCGATCGCCTCTTGTCATGCTAAAGCGCAAGTGAATTGCAGCATTTGATATATCATTGTTATAAGGAATCCGTTTGTCCTTGGCACCACGAAAAGCGTGGTAAATAATAGGGACTTCGTGCTTGTTTTGGATAAGACCTTTTCTATCCAAAAGAGGGAACGCTTCTGGTGGGATAAACCCATTTGGAGTGTATTCTCCAGGTACATGTCATTGGGGTAGTATGCTCCCAAGATAAGATTATTTTCGCTGCACATTGCCCTTGCAGTGTAACCATGTCTATCCTATTAAATCCTGATTTGTCATACAGTGTCTTATTAGGATAGAATTTCCTGTATTGAGACTCAGGTGTTCTATGTAATCCGAGGCAGGAACGCAAGCACTGCCTCTCGAAATGCGAAACTTTTCCATGTAGGATGGGGAAACGTTGAACCATACCGGGCAGCCATACACTAATATTGGACGAATAAATGCTGAGTACGAAATTATTTTAACTTTGTGATCTAGGAGACTATTTCGAAACAGAGTTCTTGTCATTGCATATGCACGTTTAGCATTTGTGTACTTCCGCTGGAGAGCGATTCGCTGTGTTTATTCCATTCCATTATTATAAACCAGTGTGCACTCTCAAATGGATGGGTTTGGTGGGGAAATGTTTCGAGAGATAGGATGCTATTTTCTATTTACTATTTATTGGCCTGTAGGAACCCGAAAGTTCATGACTTCACCGACTCGACTCCACCATGGTTCCCTGTCCCGTGCGCTCTCCTTCCACGTTCGACGATCTGATCCGATCTCCTCGAGGTCCAACCTAACATTATCCTCCCATCTCCGTCGCGGCCGCCCTGTCGGTCTCTATCCCGTTTGTTTACCGTCAAGAATTCTATGCACGGTCCTATCGTTGCCCATTCTCGTCACGTGTCCGGCCCATCTTAATCTTCGAGACTTGATTACTCTCACTATTGTTGTATAACTCTTCCAATTCGTGATTGTGGAGTTTTCTCCAATGGCCTGCCCCCTCGTCATATTTTCCGCCAAAGATACCCCTTAGGACTTTATTATCGAATACGTGGAATTTGTTTTCTTCCCGGTTTGTGAGAGCCCATGTTTCGTATCCGTATAGAGCAATCGGCATGATTATGGTTCTATAGACACGGAGCTTTATATTCTGTGATAGCAGTTTCGATTTCAGCAGTTTACTGGCTGCATGCCAAATAGCGTTGCCGGAGTGTAGTCTTTTGTTAATTTCCTTCGACGTTGCGTTACCGGCCGTCAGTACTGTTCCCAGGTGTTTAAATTCTTTGACATTTTCTAATATCTTGCCCCTGATGTTTATGTGTGTTCTCTGAGGTCCACCTGCTCTCGCCATAATCATGTATTTCGTTTTGTTTTAATTTATTTCTAGGCCCACCTCTTCTGTCGCTTGCATGATGATTTCACCACATCCATTCTCTGTTAAACGTGCATCAAATAGAACCTATTAATAAACCAATAAACAATGTCGTGAATATACCAAATCTAACAAATAGGGTACATCAAATAAAAGTCTAAACTCTGTGAAATAGCGTAAAATGCTTCTTAAACAATAGTGGCAATAAATGTATATACACATCTCCTTGTTAAAGCGTGTTTCCTGTGCCACTACCCTGTGAAACTAAAAAGAAGGACCTAAAATAAAAAACCTTTATCACCAGCCACATCCTAGTGTTTTATTTTTCTTCTTGGTGAATAGTTGCATAAAGCAGTGGGACGACTGAGCGCATCTGTAAGGATTATCTAGTATGTTGATAAGTGGAGTACTTCAAATCGTGACAAATAAGTGAAAAAGCGCATCCCCACGCAGCAAATCTGATTTGGTGTTCAGGGAAGCGAACATCAATCAAGTATAAATTCCATAAGGATCTGCTCTACGAAAGTATACATGTTTATAATTTGCGGAGTTGCTTTGTGAAAGGATATATAATACATAAAAGGAGGAAAGGAAATTAAGAGTGCTTGGATAAATGTGTGGCAAGTGTACTCATCCAATTTAGTGAAGTTGGCGATTCGATTAGACGTGAAATAGTGGAATCTTAGTGGACCCGGACCCGTACCGGCACAAGACAAAAATAAGATACATCCCCACAGACCTTATCCAGATCCCGATTCACAGAGCCGATCGGCTACATCTCAGCTGGTGCGATGTTGATGCACTAATCGGTCGATTACTCGCAAAAGGGGAAACAAGCGTGCTATCATCCACAAAACTGAACACCCTGTTATCCGTTGACTCCAATAAATCATTGTTCTGAAGCAAAAACAAGGTTGGAGCCAAAATAGAACCTTGGGGCACCCCGGAATTAACAGGGCACACACGTCCGAACACTCGCCGTCCACAACAACCCGGATCGATCGATTTCCGAGGAAGCTCTCCGTCCAGTCATAGTCCATATGAACAAAGTTTGCTCAGCACTGAACCGTACCAGACGCGGTCAAAATCGTTGGAGATATCCAATGCGACCACCCTTGACTCACCATGCCGCTCAATCGCTGATGTCCATATATTGGTTATAAGAGTCAAAATGTCTCCCGTGGACCGCCTGTCACGGAATCCATATTGACGATCATTCAGAAGTCCGTTGCACTCCAAATACTTAATTAACTCGGCGTTGATGACCTTTTCCATTGCCCTAGATAACATAGATAGTAATGCTATCGGACGGTAATTTTGTGGGAGACACTTCCTTCCCCTCTTTGGGATTGGATGAACTCGAGCGACTGTCCAAGAGGTAGGAAAGGTCCCTCGTGCATAAGATAAGCGAACGAATCTGCCAAGAACCGGCAATAATTCTGGAGCATAGTTCTTAAAGACTACTGCTGGTATTCCGTCGGGGCCGGCTGCCGTCTTATACTCCAGTCCACGTAGAATGCGTTGACTAGTACGCCGGCGGAACCTGCCATCCCGCATCGAAGGCCGTACCGGCGCGATCACAAGTGGTTCCAAAAGACCGGCTTCAAGGTTTGATTTCGGGGAAAATAAATTCGAGAACACATTAGCTCTATCTTTTGAATTTGTGACTAACGCCCCGCTGTCCGTCACTGACGGCGGAAAAGAGGAGGAAGCGAAGTTACTGCTGATAGCTCTTGCCGTTGACGCAACCCCGTCGGGCACTCAAGGTGTCTATCAGTCACTCTGTCGTTGTAAGCCTTCTTCGCCGTACCAAACGCTTGGTTGCACGCGTTTCTGATTCTAACAAAATTCGTTCTGTTAACCTCAGTGGGATTAGAGCGCCATTGGTTAAGAGCTCTATTTTTTGCCGCTGTAATCTGTTCGCATTTTTTACGAAACCAAGGTTTATCATATGAAATTCGTTTGATGGTATGCGGAATGTAGATCTCCTTCCTGAGAAGAATAATCTCTGTGACCGACTCCGCGCATGCGTTAACATCAGAGTCTGCAAAGCATACTTTTATTTACAGTTTCAAGATTATCGCCCAAAATGGCTATCATCCGCATATGCGAGCAGTTGTGTGACCCTGTTCAGGGATGATCCGGCCATGTTGTCGACTTGTAGCTTTCTGATGACATACTCGAACACAAGGTTAAAAGACATGGTGAGAGCTCATCCCCTTTGTTTTAGTCAGTCCCGGATTTCAAATGGTTCTGAGAGGTGGTTTTCTAATCTAACTCATCCTCTATTTTCGTTCATGCAGGCGAATTAAATGAGGGCGGCACATTTTGTCGGGACTCCCAGCTCAACCACAATATGGTAATGTCTGTGCCCTGCCACCCTGACTCTTTTGAAGTCAATAAAAATTTGGTGAACTGTCTCCGTATTCCCAAATCTTTTCTAACAATTGTCTTACTGTGAGCAATTGGTCGCTCGTTGAGCGGTTCCTAAGGAATCCGCACTGCTAGTCTCCCAGTATTTCTTCTGCATACGATGGGCTTCTTGTCAGTATGACGTTTGTTAGTACTTTGTATGTGGTTTAGAGCAATGATATTCCCCTGTAGTTTTCGCAGTCAGTTCTGTCGCCTTTTTTGAAAATGGGGATGACTATTGAGGTTTTCCATTCATCCGGAGTGACTTCGGTATCCTATATTATTTTGATCAGTTGGTGGATATTTCGAGCGATTGCCTCGATTTGTTCGATACGAGTTTTCTCCCATTCGCGTTTTTTTGTGGTTGAAAAGTCTCGTTATCTCTTTCCGAATTGTCGCGTATCTTTCTGCGTTGATTTCATCATATCACTCTGCGTGGATCACTCTGAAGCGTTTACGTTGTTCGATCTTCGCCTCGCACTCCTGGTCAAACCAAGGTTTGGACTTAATTGTTTTCGTAAATCCTAATACCTTTTGGGCTGTTTGTTTGATTACGTCTCTAATCGATGTCCATTTAGTGTCCACATTATTGGCTTCCTCTTCCTCACTACTCCCATTCTCTAGGATGCTAAATATATTCGTTAGTTCGTCTTGATATTCAGACCTTTTGCGCAAGTCTTTTAGTGTATCAATGCCGAGCTTTTTGCTCGTCTCCCGTGACTGCTCATGTGGGTTTGCTGCGAGCCGACTTCTAATTTTGCCCATCACTAGAAGATGATCGGAGTCGCATTCTGCTCTTCTATATGAACTTATGTGAAGGATGTTTGGGTGGTGTTGTGGCAACTGTAACAGATACACACAATTCACAAGCAAAAATAGTGAAGGACACCGAACGAAAATCGAATAAGAAAATACATAAGAACCGTATACCTAGCGTTAACAAAAATAATTCACATCAGTGGAGTATAGTCGAGTTTAAAAATGAAATTCTAAACACGGTCAGTAGCCTGATGGGTAACGCTTAGGTTCAATTTTTTTCGTGATTCAAACTGTCATAGCGTCAGTTCGAATCACACGAACTTCTTCACTATTATTTCAAACGCTATAGTGTCTTTTGTTTATGAGGAAGTGGTCTATTTGGCTACGAGTTACGCCGTCGCGTAACCTATAATTGATTAGAAGATGTCTTCCTTTCTAATTTTTGCGTTGAGGTCCCCGAAGAGGATTTTAACATTGAACGATGAGATCCCATCAAATACCTCCTCTAGGCTTATAGCGTTTGGAATGATAGTGAAGAACGTGTGATTCGAACTGACGCTATGACAGTTAGAATTACGAAAAATTGAACCAAAGCGCAACCCATCAGGCTACTGGGCGTGTTTTGAATTCGATTTTTAAACGCAAGTATATTCCACTGATGTGAATTGTTATTTTATCGCTATGGTATACGGCTCTGATGCATTATCTTATTCGATTTTCGTTCGGTGTTCTTCACTATTTGCTGTGTGTATTGTGTGTGTATCTCTTAGAGACACCACAGGCTCTCGTAGAACGTGTCCTTCATTTCTTCGTCGGTAGATTCTGTTTCGGAGTGTACGTTTATAAATACATAATTGTACCATGGGCCCTATGCTTTTAGCGCCGACATTCGGTCATTAATAAATTTCACTTTTCTTTTTTTTTTGGCGTAATCTTATTGCTTATGATGAAGCCGTTTCCGTGGTAATGTGTATCGGTACCTCCACACGCCAGTTGGTTTCGATTACTTCATATGGGAGTTTGACGTTTTGAAGCGCGGTGATGTCCATTTTATATTGTTCCACGTTTCCTACAGCCTTCTGTATCGCGCCTGGGTTATATTACGTTCGAACAATCCACGTGCCGACGCGTATATCTCACTTTTTCCGTTTTCCCTACGTCTTCTTTTTGCCGAGTCGTTGTCTTCTTGATGAATTGTTTCCTTGTGGTAGTTGTTTTGTGTATATTGGGGTTTCAAGTAGTCCGCCATATCAGAGCCGCTTTTTGATATGGTAAGGTCTGCTTACTGCTCTGATTCGACCCGGTGTCAGAGAGGCGCCGTTATAATACAGCCGGTCTACCCCTGGTTGCAAACCATCCAATGGGCACGGTGACGCGTAACACCCTGGACTAGAGGTGACAAATCTTTGTGTGCTATTCCTCGCTAACCTGTCTGACAAGGGTGACCCTACTGGAAGCATATGCTTCCGTGAGCATATCCTGAGTCACCGTGACAAGGTTTCTATCATACGGCCGATCTATATATTCGTATAGCTTAGAGTGTCCGCAGGGGACCAGTAAGTTAGAATATTGTATAATTTAAATAAGCTAGGATTTAAGCACCTTTTGTCTAGCAAGTAAAAAAAAGAACAAAATAAAAATGTAAGTAAAATGAAAATGAAAATGACTGTTTGTGCTGTTTAATATCTTCGTCCCGGTCTCTGTGGGATATAACCCCACTGAACCGCAAAAGCTCTTCTTCAGTGCGGATGAGTTCCCGATCGTAGTACAATCGGCTGTCATTGACAGATCCAGCTAGATGCTAAATCAGCGGAATTCCGGCTCCATCCTGTATAAGACCATTCATATCGAATTCGAGGAACGCCTCTGCAGATCTTGAACCCCCAGTTAGTTTGTGTATGAACTAGTTTTCTACAGTTTTTTTTATTTTGTATTTTAAATGTTATTCGAGAATAAGGTCCTAAGGGGTATCTTTGGCGGCAAATATGACCAAGAGACAGGACAATGGAGGAAACTCCACAAACACTAATGGGAAGAGCTATACCGCAAACCTACACTAGTGAGAGTAATTAAGTCGCGAAGATTAAGATGGGCCGGACACGTGGCGCGAATGGGCAACGATAGGACCGTGCATAGAATTCTTGACGGTAAACCAACGGGACAGAGACCGACAGGACGGCCGCGACGGAGATGGGAGGACAATGTTAGGTTTGACCTCGAGGAGATCGGATCGGATCGTCGAACGTGGAAGGAGAGCGCACAGGACAGAGAACAATGGCGGAGTCGAGTCGGTGAGGTCATGAACTTTGGGGTTCCTACAGGCCAATAAATAGTAAAAATTTTAAATGTTATGTTTTGCAACCGCACTAGTATTTTTATTTCTACTTTTTGTTTGAGATTTTTATTTTCTTCACTGCACTCTTTGTTGATTTTTTGCCAACTAACTTGTTTTTTTTTGTATTTTTTTTTAATAATATCTCCTATCTAAAATATCTATTTTTAACAAAAACCAGTCGGCTGCGATTGTTAATTTTTAATTTATCCTTGAAATGTGGTTGAGCGTCTTTCACGCGACGACGCGTCAGGATCTCACAACCGTGGTCTGTTACATCACTCCATTCATCTGGCCACTGCTCGCTCTTTGTGACACCTTCGGATACCATTGGTTCACTGGTAAACGTCTGTCTGGCTTTCATGACACCAACAGCAGAGTTCTTCACATAATGACGAACATTGGGAGCAGTGTGGAACAGTCGATGAATTCCTTGACCGCAGTAGCTCTTCACGATACTGAATCCATGTGGCTTACGTACTTCTGTACGTACTTCTGTATAGCATTGCCAATTTCATGGTACTTTACTACAGGCCTTGCAAAAGGTTTGTTTATTAATGAAAAATAAAAGAAAGATACTTACAGTTATAAATTTCTATTACACTGAGAGGCCAGTGTTGGCTGTTGGCTCTTGTTCTCTGCTTTTCTGGTTGCTGGGGACATAGAGTTCTTGAACCCTCAGTTAGTTTGTGTATGGCAGCAGCAAACTGCGAAATGCAGTATCGATGCGTAAGATGCGGACAGGACCACAGCGCAGAACAATGCACGTTAGGTAAAGAAAGGGTAGACGACAGATCTCTTCTAAAGTGTGCAGTCTGTAAGAGTGAGGGACACCTCGCTAATTATCGAGGCTGTCCTAAATTCCGCGAACTACAGGAAAAAAGGTTTTCACAGCAACGAAAAATAGAACGCCCGATAGTTCAAGCCCGACTAGCACTAAATGTAACACCCCAGCTCTCGCATGCTCAAGTAACAGCTGGCAGGAGAAACACGCCACAACCCACCACACGGGTACCGCCGCAACATACTGTGCCTCCCGAAACAGTAACACTAGCAGATGTGCTCACAACCTTGCTCGCTATTCAGACGCAGATGACACAAATGCAAAACCAAATAAAGGACCAGGACACTAGACTAGACTCGGTCTATTCGCAGCTGTCTAGCCAGCCGTCAATATAAACCCCTGAACAGAAAGCACAATTAAGGCTCTAGTCGTGAATGTAAATTCTCTTATCAGAATCGAGAGAAGAGCCGCTCTCTTTAAACTGTTGCAAGACGAAAGTCCAGACGTGTTTCTGGCTAGCGAAACTAAGCTGAATCGGAGGCATAAACTATGCCACACAAACTACGACACGAGGAGGAGGGGTGGCAATCTTTGTTAAAAAAGGACTTCAACATAAAGTAATATGGTGGTGAGATACGCAGATCTCAGGTGCTTGAAGCGTGCATCATCCGCATACCCCTCCGACAAGGTAGGGGGATGTATGTGATATCTGCTTACGCACCAGAAGCACATCAACAAAATCAATTTATAGTGGAGCTAGAGACTCTTTTCCTATGCTTACAACTTCACTCTGAAGGGAACTATTACGAGGGTTGCCTTTTATATTTCGGGATTAGAGAATAAAAACAAATATTGATCATCGAAAATCACTTTATTGTTTTTCAAAATATTCCCCATGAAGATCTATACACTTTTGCATGCGTTTGAACCAATTGTCGAAGCACTTTTGCCTCTCTGATTGAGGTATCTCCAACACATGCATTCTGAATGCAGCAACCGCTTCTTCAGGTGTCCAAAAACGTTGACCTCTCAGTTTGTTTTTTACGTACGGGAATAAAAAGAAGTCATTCGGTGCCAAGTCAGGACTATACGGCGGATGACCCATCAAATCGATGTTTTGGGTGCTCAAAAATGCAGTTGTCGCAGCCGATGTGTGAGAGCTCGCATTGTCGTGGTGAAGAGTGATCCGTCTTCGGCGGTTGGTTTTCCTGATTTCTTGGAAGACAACTGGCAAACAAATGGTTGTGTACCACTCAGAATTGACTGTTCTGCGTTGTTCTAGTGGTACGGTTGCGACATGTCCAGTTTTTCCGAAAAAACAGGCGACCATTTGCTTGGAAGTGCTTCGTGCGCGAACAACTTTTGTTGGATTTGCCTCATCTTGAAACACCCAGACAGTCGACTGCTGTTTACTTTCGGGCCCATACGCGTAAATCCACGATTCATCACCTGCCACGATGTCGTAGACGTGTTTCGAAGCACCGCGACCGTATTTTTTGAGCATTTCTTTCGACCAATTGACACGAGCCTGTTTTTGGGCGATTGACAAATTGTGTGGGATCCAACGCGAACAATTTTTGTTGACAGTCACATGTTTATGCAATATTGAATGTATGCTGGTCCCACTAACGCGTAAGGTTGTCTCAATCTCACGATAGGTCACATGACGATCTTCCAATATCAGTTCGCGCACAGCATCAATGGTTTTCGGAACAACAACTGATTTTGGACGACCTTCACGAAATTCATCTTGGAGTGAACTACGACCACGATTGAATTCACCATACCATCGATAAACACTGGTCCTTGATGGAGCTTCATCGCGAAAAATTGAATTAAGTTCATCCATGCACTGTTGCTGAGTTAATCCACGCCGAAAGTTGTAAAAAATAATCGCACGAAAATGTTGACGATTTAATTCCATTTTTGGGCCGAGATGAATCTTTTAAGTGACTGTAAACAACACAAATAGCGCTCGTATGTCAAAACGTTCTGAGTGCGTATAACCTCAAAAATGTCCAACTTTACGACAGAGCTGTCAATTGCCGGATTGCAACACTAGGGTTGCCAAATCCCGAAACATAAGAGGCAACCCTCGTACATCGTAGGTGGCGATTTGAGTGCCAAACACCCAAATCGGGGAAATGGCATATCCAACACGAGAGGAAATCAACTGGCTGGTTGGCTAGATCAACATCACATTGAACATAAGGCTGACCTGCTAACTACAGAATATCCTTCCTTCCCCAGAAGGGGATCGTTCCTAATTATTATGGTTATTGACACACGACTTAAACATACACATATTAACAGACAAAATAAAAACTGCTGACGCACAATTGAGTATGAGAGCGACCATTGTGCATTATCAATCATGATAAAAGCACTAAGCGAAGTTGTGGAACTCGGTGAATGAATGAATGAACAAACTATGGACAAATCAATACCAAAAACCACACCTACGGACAACATGAACATGAACCGAAACGCCACAATCAACGCACTCCACAGAAAAAAAAGTAGACTCCTGTCTCAACTAAAACTACGGTACAGACTATTTATTGATAGGCACGACCAGGAGATAATATCACTGAAGTCCAGATTAAAAAATCTCCAATAGCTGGTAAAACCCACTTATAGGCTATCAGCAAATTTGTATTGGAACAACAAAGTTCGGGCGGTAAAGTCCAACAACCCCAGTATGTTTCCGCAAATTAATAAAATATTTAGACGGAGTAATGAAAACGACATTCGGTGTCTCCAAATACCACGAACTGACGAAAACCAACGAATGCTGACAAATATAGGCATAGACACTATGGGGGGTTTCTCTATCCTACATGAGAAACAACCCACAATTCCAACCAACATTTCCTACCTAATTTCGACCGCCTTTCAGCGCGTCAAATCAACCCCATTTCCCCCTACTTACCTGTTCACCTGCAAAGCATGTTTCCACCAAGGACACATAGCTAAACTCATTGTACCACGCAGACAATGCATAAATGAGTTTAGCTTACCTTTTTTGCCATACGGCAACTCGTGTCCATGTCGATTAGCGACAACCAAATCCAGCCGGACGAAGTTGTCGCATCATTGCAGATCCGGTTGGGAAATTTATCACCACATTCGATTGAATCACGTGATAATATTTCCCTAGCGTTACTTCGGCTTTTCTCCAGACACTTCATTCGCTGGGGATCAATGTTCTCTTTTTGCCGGTGGATATCATCAGCTCAATTCCGCTCTCTTTCTCAGTTCTGTCTTCGTATGGATCAATGTACACTGAACTCACCATACTACCGAATCAGGTCAACGGGTTCCGCTCAGAACTACATTGATTCATGCACATACAACCAAATCCACCCCTAGGATAATCGTAGATCGTGTTTCTGTTCTCTTATTGTCCCGCTCTCTTCGATCATCAGATTACCGATATAACCTACCACACATCGAAGAACGTGGCAATGAGAGAGCAGAAGTATGTTCTCTTTTGGTTGTATCCAATTTCTTCCCTTTTCAAGTCAGTCGATTAACGTGTTTAATCAAGGGAGGTGGTGTCGCGAATTGCCACCGCGTGTGCATGCTCATGCACACGCTCGTCCGCGGACATCCTACACTGTGTAATAAGTAGTTTCAACCAGTACGTTGTAATTGTAATTATTAGAAATATTATCTGAGTTATGTGTTGTGTGACCGCATCGGAATGTTGTCTCTAGTGAATATTTTCAATAAATTAAAACGTTTGCTGGCAGTGCTATCTGTTATCGTTTTTATTGATTACTTTGGTGTCTTAACTTACTTATCCGAATTAGACTTCAATCGTTTATTTATCTATCCACTCGAAGGAGATGTCGTCCAATATGCGCATCGAATTCGGTACAACCAGGAAGTGGACGTGCGCCCCATAAATGTTTACAATTACACATTCTTCAATAAAGATGAACATTACCCACGGATTGATGGGAGGTATAAGGAATACGTGCCGTACGCCGGCATCATCTACACGTATACCCCCCACAACACCCCTTCCTATCGAAACCAAAAAAAAAAAAAAAAAAAAAAAAAAACACACAAACAACACCATCAAAACAACACCATCAAAACAACACCATCATAAATGATGAACTTTTTGTGTTTGAAGATCCCTTGGAAAAAATGAATGTTGTCTTTCAAGAACTGTACAAGGGTAATGAAGTAATTGTAATTGAAATGACATTTCACAGTGGCGATCAGAAAACCATGGTTTTAACGAATTCAGTAATGAAATACGGCAAACCCCGAGATCACTGCCGAAAGCGCTAAAAGCCTTTTGATCACTACTGAAGACAACCATGGCGTCTTTGCATCATTAAGAAACAAAAAATCGATTGGAATAGATGTATTACCCAATATAGTACTCAAACATCTTCCTCCAATCGCAATTGACGTATATGCAGTCTTGTTTAACAACGCGCTGAACAACGCACACTATGCGGTACGTTGGAAAACGGCCATCATCCAAACGTTACCAAAAAAAAGGGAAAGGTAGAACAAAATCAAAAAATCTGCGATCGATCAGTCGGTTACCGAGTATCAGTAAAGTATTGGAGAAGGTTCTAAACAAGGCTCTACTTAATTGGGTTGAGGACAATAACATTATTCCAAATAACCAGTGTGGTTTTAAAGCTGGTCATGAAACCACACATGCCGCAGCTAAACTGGTTTTAGACATTCAGTGGAATGGAAGTCTGAAACAGTGCACAGGTGTCTGTTTGATTGACTTGGAGAGAGCCTGTGGGGAGGAAGTATTGTGCCTAACACGGACACTCCGTTCACCTTCCTCCTCCATCATAATGTTCCACCAAATAAAACGCCGAACCAAAAGGACGAAACGCTGCCACGTTTGTCCACAACCGGGAGTAAGGGAAGGCACTGTCCACCAGATAGCAATTTAAACACAAGTTGTTCTTAATTAATTTTTAGTTTATTTCACTTTCGTTATTAGGTAAGTATAAGGATAATTCTCTTAACAAAAACCACTTTGTTCTCAGCCATAATTAAATATGTTAGTGTTTTTATACTTCGGTTGAACTTATTATTAATATTAAATGGATTTTTATGAGTTTTAAACAGAATGAAACACTTCCTTTTGACACGACCTACGCTTCTCCGTCGCGCGACGGAGAGCGGCAGCGGCAACGACCGTGGTGGTCGGCGGATGTAATTCGACTCAGCGATAAACGGCTCGTGCGGAGCCGACTCGCTCATGGGGTGAGTTTTCCCGAGAGAGAAAGTGTTTCTCTCGTGGTGAAAACAAGGAAGAAGGACTTGGTAATGTATGTGTATGTGTGAATGAAGGTCATATGGGTTTTTTCATACATAGGGCCATGGGGACGAATCTGAAAACAAGAAAAGGAATGATGCGCATCAATGAGATGTGAGTTCGGCTAAGTAAACAAGCCGAGTCTCATTGGGTTCTAATTGGGGTTTCTGTTTGTTCAATGTCGCTAGTCTTGAGAAACAGATCCAGAAATATGGGAAGGCAAAGAGATCGGGCATATCATTGTCTCAGCTATGCATTGCAGCTGTAACGATAGCCGCAATGTCCATGCACATAGTGCTAATTGATTCTATCTTATTTACAGGGAACTACTCTCAACGTCTATGGTGCTAATTACATGCAGGTGCGTTGGGCTGTTTATCGTTGGTTAAAGTGGTCGCCAGCCAATGTGTATGTAGGTAGTTTTTATTGTACACATGTTGAGGCTGGGATAAGCCAACTCAAGGGTAAGATTCCCTGATTATGCGGTTGTATTATATGCGAACCGATTTTTTTTCCGGGAATTTATGATAAGTTAGGAAGGAATTCTTATAGGGAATTTGTATGCGAAGCGATACATGAAAGGTAAGAATTCTCTTCTAGGGGCTTTTAGATTACAAATTTGATAACCTAGATGCGGAAAGCACTTAAGGTGCTAATGCGATTGCATTAGTGAAAACTTATACCGATTGGGATGTAGATATGAGGGTTTTTCAGATAAGTGGGCGGTGGGGTTTGGCGGAACCGCCACAGGCCTCCTTTTCGACACCGTTTGGCTAGAAGGGTTATACTACAAGCTAATGCGATTAGGCATTCATAAACCACTACTGTATATACTATACGACATGTTGAATGAAAGGAAATTCGTCGTCAAAAGTGGCAATGTGACATCTAACATTACTTACAAAATAAAAAACGGTCTGCAAAAGGGAGCGGTGTTATCCCCGATCCTTTTTAGTCTCTTTATCAGGCTATTGCGTATGCAGACGATCTGATAATATATAGAACAATACCAAACATTTAAATCATTAATAGATTATTACAAGGGGATTTCAATGATGTTCAGCGATACTGCGACAACTGGAAACTCAAAATCAATATCCAGAAGTGTGAAACCATCCTCTTAAGAGCACCACTGGCTGAAGCTACCAGAGACACGAGGAAAAACTGGCGAAAGCTAGCTATTATGGGACCACACCAACAAACACTGGAAACCAAAAATGTAGTCAAACACTTAGTCATCTGGCTGGATTAGTATCTATATTGTAACAAACATGTAGAGGCTGCGCTGGCTAGGGCAAAGAAAACGTATGCTATGACAAAAAGACTGTTTCATAGTAGTCAACTTGACAGCAAAGTTAAAGTTATATGCTACATGGCTCTCATCAGACCGATGGTCATATATGGTTGTCCAGTGTGGTTTAATGTGGGACCTAGCTTAATGGAAAAGATCCGGATTTTTGAGAGACAATGCCTCAGGACGTGTCTTAGCTTACATAGGACTCCTGAATCCGATCACAAAAAATACTATCCCAATGAAGCGTTATACAATGAGGCCAATATATACAGAGTGGATAACTTTATGATCAAGTTGATCCGAGGGCATCTACCGAGATCAATGAGCTCGCCGAACGATTTAATTGTTGGTGCATATTACCCAAACAATATGTATTGTGAGGGGTTATGTCGCAATGGCTTTATTCCACCAGAAGCATTCCTCAGTCTTGACAAGAACGGCCTCATACAAAATGAATATACCGTTGATTTATCACGTGCGACGGTCGGGTATAGATAAACCAATATGTTATAATCGAGAGGTCACAGATGAAGAAAAAAAATGTTAGTTTAGGATTTAAGTTAGATATAAGGTAAAAACAATAACAAAAACAAAGTGTTTTCTGTTCTTCATTTTCTTTGTATCTAATTAAGTTCTTTAAAATGCATGTAAACAAAATCATCATAATGTCGAAAGACAAATTTTCATGCTTTAAGCGTATGCATGTGACTTAGAGAGTCCACATGGGACCAGTAAGTTAGGAAATAAGATAACATAAGCTAGAGTTTAATCATTTTTGTCTAGAGAGTCAATTTCCTTCTATTAGCCATACATACATCATCGGCACTACAACCGCGAACCGGTCTTGGCCTTATTTAGCAAGTCCTAAGGCTTGTTACATTTTCCATAATGACTTGTTGTTTTTCCGGGCAAGGTCATTAAGTCTTGCGAGACTCCCCGACGGGACTATTAGCCATAGTCGCCCCCTATTAGCCAAGTCTGCCGCTTCCTAGAAATAACTATCGTGGAAGCGGAACGAAAAAGGATATGTGGCGAAAGACACGAGATTGCTTCCTTCTTGTGATTTGTGCATTCGACGAGTGCGGTGGTGTAGTTGTCGGTAGTAAATCTGAAATAAGTTAATTTTTTACGGCCAATGTCTAATTGGAGTTGGACAACTGGAGTTTCAGTCGGCGAAAACTGAGAACAGCTCTGACTATTTAGCGAGTTTAATTCGGTCGGGTTGGGGATGTTCTATCCCGTTTGGCGTTTCCCGACTTCTTACCCATAGCTTTTCGTTTACCAATTGCCGTCGTTGCTTCTGGTCGATCGCTATTTTGGGTTTTAGTGGAGGGACTCTTTTTCTCGGCACAGTTACTTCGGTCGGTGCTCTGTACTGTACTGTCCGTACTAGAGCGGCTTCGACCTGACCTGCGCCTAGAGTGTCTCTGTCGGTGTCTCTTGCCTTTTAAGGTTTATCCTTTTTTTTTGGTTCATTTTTCTTTGAGCCATTCGTTGGTGGTTCTGGCCACTCTAGGTTAATCGTGCAGGTTGGTAGGTTTTTACGGCGACGTACAGGTCTAGCCGTTGCAGTGTGCATACAAGCTGGATTTGGGTGAGCTTTTTCCCAGTTGATCTTGTATCGACACTGTGTTACGTGAGGTTTCCACCACCCCCATGAGTAGATTGTTTTTAGATTAATTTTGTTTTAATATGGTTTGATGGTAAGGTGGTGGAAGAATTGCACGATCCACATGTGAGTGTTCGAAGACGCCCCGATTCGAGTGTGGATCGTGGGCGAGTTCGAATTCGGTTTTCGAAGTGGATGTTGAGGGAGAGCGAGAGAGAGCAAGAGCAATCTTCGATTCGGTTAATTTTGATTCCGTTTTGTTGACTGTTTTTAAGAATACAGTTGGAAGATTTCGAGTTGTGAGTTGAAGAGAGTTCGGTGCAAGAAACACAGTTGCAAAGAAGAAAGACAGTTTTGTTTTTTAACTGAAAAAAGGAAAGAAAAGACTGGAAGGCCCCGTTGGTTCAAAAAAAAGATCAAAAAAGACGATTGTAAACGTAAAACTAAAAATGTGTAATTGAAAACATAAAACTAAAAATCTGTAAAAGTAAAAGTTCAGATTGTAAACGTAAAACTAAAAATGCGTAAAAGTAAAAGTTAAAATATTAAACGTAAAACTAAAAACTCAAGTGTTTGAATTTGGATTGGCCCAGTCTACCCATCTTGCTCGTGTTTTGATCTGTGAAAGACACATTAGTGATCGAAAGCAGGAGGTGGACATCTCATCGTTTGTGGTTCGGTTGGATTCGCAGAGGCACGTCGACTTCTCTCTAGAAACACCATTTGGCGGTGGCCGCCCTGATCGTGTAGGAAGAAGAACCTGAAGAAGAACCACAGGTGGTGGAGCTGGAGAAGGAAACGGAGAGTGCTATTGGTCGGCCCATATTGAATCAGAAAAAAGGTGCTGCATGGACCTTCAGCTCTCCCCAGAGGACAACGGAAAACGGCGGAAGAAAACAGGTAACCAATTTGTAGTTAAATACTCAATTTTCTGTGGGTGGATATGCCACAACTGCTCCCACTTGTGACCGTTTCGGCCACAATACTCACAACAACATCGAACGCTGTACACTCTTCGGTTCGATGTTGGTTGTGGCTGTTTGGAGTTAGAGGATTGGGTTTGTCCATGATTTGTTTGTCTCGGGGACTCCCTCTGCTCATTTTGTGGCCTTTGTGCAGGTTGTGGCCTCTGTGCTTGTGGTGCGGGATTTTGTGACGCTGGTGGTACAACTTTTACCCGACAATTTCCTACTTCGTGTCCATACCTAAGACACGAGGTGCAAATTGGCATGTTACGCCGAGTAATGCACTCGTCACGTAGGTGCCCCCTTTTGTGGCAAAAACTGCATGCTACTTCTGCAGTTAGCCGGTGTGGTTGTGCGTCACGGACCTGGATGGGCGTTTCTTGATGATAATAGTCATCTTCGCCCCGTTGGTACCTACGTACTCCAGGTCCATCGGGCCTTGTCCCGCTGTGTGGTTTATAGTCGTGTGGTTGATAGTCGTGCGGTTGATAGTCGTGTGGTGGTGCGCGTGCTGGTTTGTACTGGCGGAACGGGTTCCTCGCAGGTTGGGGGCGGCTTACGGGGTGGGGTTGTTCCGTATAGTGTCGAGCTGTTTCGGTCGACCTGCTATAGTAAGCCCCATCTCTCCGAGACGCGTCATTCGTAGGTTGAGGTTGCCTACTGAACGATTTCCGCGGATCCGGGCTATATTCCCTGTACCTCTGTTCTCGGTGGATTCTTTCATCCTGTTTTCGTGGCGGGCTCCTTGGTCGGCTATAATTATATCGTTCACTCACTGGGTGGTCCCCTATATAGTCCATGCCCTGTGAGTGTCGATTTGGGCTCCGTCTTACTGGTTCCCGTCTACTGGCCACTGGATGGTCGAAGTCTCTTCGCCTGTTCACCGAAGGTTCGTCCCTTTCATCGGTGTAGTTGTCGGTAGTAAATCTGAAATAAGGTAATTTGTATTGTGTATCAGTAGTAAATATGAAATAAAAATATCCTTCAAAATTTCCTTTGCTAGACTGGCAGACTTTATTCCAGAATTTTCGTATAAAGTTTGTGTTTCATAAATATTTGAGAGTGTGAAGAAAGTTATAATAAAGATTGTGTGTCTTAAAGAAAAAAAGAAGCGCTATCAACAATCAAGTTAGATAGGGGTAAGTTTGGTAGATACCAAATATTAAATTAATTGTTAAAATAACGGATAACAGGCCTCCTCCCTTCCTTATTCTGTTGTCTTCTTCGGATCACACTGTACTTTGACTTTTAAGGATACACCAATATCTCCTTTTGTGCACGCTTTCGTATGAAAAAAGAAATAGAGATCCAAATTCAGTATTTTATCATAAGGGAGTAGCTCATTTTTTATCATATAGATGTAGCTCATAGCGCTGGGTTTTAAGAAATGGATTACTGAAACAAAATTGCGAACTATACAGATTGTTCTCTTTGTTAACTTCTGAGAAATTAATAAACAGTCAATGAATTTTTTTTACTACGGAATATCACTTTGAATCTTTTTGGTCCATTTTTTTAAGATATTAGGTGTGCAACTTTGCTTCCGCCGTTTTTTTCCGAAATTCGAGGCACCAAATTTCCTTGTTTCTGAATCATTCCCATGACTTTCAGGCGTTTTGAAATGGCTTGTTGTGTCACTCCCAATGATCCTGCCAATTCTTGTTGCGCTTGACACGAGTCTTGATCAAGTAATGCCTCCAATTCTGCATGTTCGAAAACCTTCTCTCTTCCACCGCCATGCTGGTCTTCGACGTTAAAATCGCCGTTCTTGAAGCGTTGAAACCACTCTCGGCACGTTCTTTCACTAATAGCGGCCTCACCATAGGTATTTGAGAGCATTCGATGAGCCTCAGCCGCAGATTTCTTCATATTAAATCAAAAAATTAAAACCTCCCGCAAATGACGAGAATTTGGCTCGTAAGCGGACATGTTTAATCGAGAATAACTTTATGATGCAGACACAAATCGACTAATATTTCGATGGCGTTATGTTTACAAATACCTAAGCTTATTGTATGACATCTATGATCTATTTATTTCAACTACCACTTACCGCTACAGTCATCTATTGCAAAACGGAAGCAAAGTTGTACACCTAATACATACCACCATAACCATCATCATCATCATCAGAACTACAACCGGGAACCAGTCTTGGCCTTATTTAGCAAGTCCTGGGGCTTGTTAAATTTTCCATAACGATTTTTTTTTCGGGCAAGGTCATTAGTCTTGCGCCAGGGGCTCCCCGACGGGGAATCGAACCCCCGTCTCCCGCGTGACAGGCGGGTATACTAACCACTATACTATCGAGGAGCCATACCACCATAACCATATATCGAAAAAATAATGGATTTCTTTTTCCCAAACTAACATTATAAAATATATAAAAGTGTTTCCATTTTTTCTCCAAATAACTGATCGGCGATCTCACCAGAGTCATCAAATTAATAATCAGTAAGTTTTACCCCAAGGTATTTAGTAGTCTTGCTACGATTGTAATTCGTTTCGTTATTTATTGAATATTTCTTACGCCCTGCACGAATGTTCTGTCCTCTGCCAGCAATTTGTAGACTATGCAAACTTTGAAATTATATTGTAGACTGTCGTCTTTGACTGCATACTACACCACGGTAGCCATGTATGTATATATATTTTATTTCGGTTGAATTAAATTTGATTGCAGAAGTGTATAGTCTACCTCCTACCACCCACAACTCATAAGCTTCCGCCTGACTACTTTCACTTATAACTCCCAACACCAATACCACTTGAAAATTAAAGGAAATTTAAAGTCCTCAGCAACTAAAACCAAACGAGACCCTTTTCGGGAATATACATCAACGCACAATTGGGAACCCCTTCCGCCGTCATCAAACGACCCAAAAATATATAGCAGGCATCTAAAGTGAGCCCATGTCCTTCTATATGTTTAAGTGAAGGGAAAACGTTCATCTTGACCAAAGCCAAGAGGCAATAAATTATCTTCTACTTAAAAAGGATTCATAAATTCTTAAACAAATGACCAACCAACTAGATTCGTCGCCTCTGCCCATTTGTCCTTCCACTTCGTTATTCAAATAAGAATTTCGCTCCAGCATTATACCAAGTCCCCTCTCACGCTCTTTCTCTTCCGCTCGCTCTCCCTCTCCCTTTCCACCTCTCAAACCTCGTTGTCCGGCATGTGGTCAACTGAAGAATCCAACCCGACATCACTAGTGGACGACATGACAAAAAAATTCATTAGAAGGTGATCCAGTATAAATTCTATCGCTTCATGAATATAATTCAAAGTCTACGCAAGGATACGACTTCATGGCGAGATTTCCATAGCACAAAGGCAAAAGGTGAGCAGTACCGCTGCCATCGAATCCATTTGGATTCAGATCCTTCGGGCACAATCGCCAAGAAGGTGCACAATTATTTACGGAAGCCCGATAAGTTTATAAACGTGCGCCGTGAACGGTGAGCGGTCAGTCGTGAATCTTTTCTTTGTTCTCGGTCGCCCTTTGCAATTACTCCCGAAAATGACCATAATTAATTCTCCTTTTGGGTACGGAAATTAAGCCAAAGGTCACTTTAGGAATGGTGTGATGTTTGCAGACGGTAAGACAAACAAAAGAGGACACATCCGGTACACATGTGCAAGACTCATATGATAAAAAGGAAATCTTTCGTTTCATGAATAAACAGCAGATCCCTTGCTCTTCTCGGAGTATGCAGCTTTGAAGGCGTCCCCGTTGGTTAAAACGTCTGGACCCCTTTTTCGTATCATTGACGTTTCCCAATTCAGACAGAGACCAGGTCATTGGAATCACCCACCACTACTAGGGTGCGTTGGCATATTCCTCTCGTATTATGTTAAGCCTTTGTTATTTTCATTTTACATTTAACTTAAAAACAACAAGGATGAGATGAGTGGAGCCGGAGAAAGACAAGAAGACAGAAAAATTAACTTTACATCTAATTTCGATTTTGAGCCCGAATAATGTGGTCATTAATTTTCTACCCTTTCGCATATCTGACGCATATGTGAAAGGAGCTGAATGAAGCAAGGAACCCCCGGATGATGTGTATATGTGTTCGAGTCGCATTCATTATTCACTTACGCGCACTTTACACTCGGATGAAGGATAAAAGGATCAAAGTTTTCCTCAAACTCGATGGGCTGTAGTTTTCGACGAACATTTTTCGAAAATTCTCAGAATCTTCAAACGCCACCCTCACCGATGCTTTTAAAATAAAACCGTGTTGGACAACAGCGGAAGGGCTTTTAATTAAAGACAATTTTTTACCTTTCCCCTCCTGTCAATTGTAAACTTTATCTTAAATCTTAAAGTGGTTCAGTTATCCATAGACAGTGTGCGATACATCATATATTTTGTTTTTGGTGCACTAGCAATGAACACTTGTAGCAGTTGTCTATACAGAAGATATTAATGGCGAGATTCTTAAGTCAGTAGAAGGGGTTGGTTCTTTCTGCTACGAAAATCCTGAATTTGTCACAGTGTCGATATTGTAACAGATGAGGGTTCCAGGAGATACGATTATTGCAAGGTCCTTGAACGGAAAGCTTGTAGTTATATCAACAAGTACCCTTGATTATGTCAGTTGAGGTTTTAATCAAAAATTAATAAATTTAAGTTTAAACTCCAGTCAACCCCTATAGAGGTATAAACATAAGAAACAAAAATTCTTAAAGGATGCTAGACCAGAAAGGGCTACAACTCTGAGCATACTAATTCAAACTATTATGTTTTCAAGCTCGAAGACATCTAAACCTCATGTCGTCATATAACATTTGTCGAAACAGGCTGCATGGGGTTCAAATACGAAATGTGACATAAACATTGTTGATATTTTATTCCAAGCAAATACAGATTCAACGGACAGTAAGCCATCCGAATATTTCTTAATATTGTTGCATGCATATATGACATTACCTACCAGTAACTGTCATAAATTGTATGTAGCAAACTTTTAAATAATTTTCAATCGACAAGTCTATTCATATCAAATAAAATGACACGACGAAATTAATCTGAAACAGAACTTCTAGCATCGGTGTACATACCCTCTAACGCAAGCGCGCAAAGTCTCAGAGACGTCCTTAATACGATCCAAAACATGACCCAGCGATATGAAGGAGTCATAATAGGTGGGGACCTGAAATCGAATCAACCGGCCTGGGGGGACTCTCTTATCAATCCCAACGGCAGGGTGCTCTTGAACTGGGTACATGCTCCATGCACAAACATAAGATGCCTGATTGCAAGTGATCCAACGTATCTGTACGCCGCGTCTTATCTGGACCACTGCTTGGTCTCACCACACCTGGAAAACCAGGACGTTATAATGAAAACGGTACCTTCCTTCTCGGATCAGCATACTCCTCTTCTCAAAATGAACCTTCAACAATCGGACATTGAGATAAATGAGCCAAGAAAGTGGCGATCGTTCAAAAACACCCACTGACAAAGATTCCGAAATGATATCAACCTCAACCTACCACCGGCCCTACTCCTTCTCCACACGAACATTCCTAATACGAAAATAGCTCAGCAAACATAGTCCTTTAACTTGGCCATACATAGAGCTATTGAAGCTACAGAGTTCAGAGCAATTCACACAAACCTCCAATAAATACACAGATCTCTTTGACAATACAAAATCTCTTTATAATCAGAAAGGCAAATCCCAAAAGCAATTGAAGGGCATATTCCACCGTAACCGAAATCGAACTTCAGATGAGTACAAAGAACCCTCACAACGGATTTCTTTACAAGAAAATAGGTGGCTGAGTGGGTCAAAAAAAAACCTGCAAAGCCGCCTTTAATCTATTAAGTCGGGGCCCCAGGCATACAAGATACTGGGTAGATGGGTAGGACCGCGGAAATGCTCCAACATCATCATCATCATCGGCACTACAACTGGGATCCGGTCCTGGCCTCATTTAGCAAGTCTTTCCACCGATTTCGATTTCGATCCGATGTCATCCAGTTTGGCCCTCCCAGGCTCCGGGCGTCGGGGTCTACGCCATTTCTCCTTGCGGACAAAGTCTGCCACGCTGACGCCTTCCATAAATCCCGCCACAAAGGACTTTCCGGGCAGGGTCCTCTTCACTCATTCGAATTAGGTGTCCCACCCACAAGAGTTTACCGAGCTTAATTTTTCTTAGAACGTTAACTTCAAGGTAGATCGCGTACAACTCATGGTTGTAGCGTCTCCGGAATCGTCCTCCCTCACATACCAACAACTCTCCTTAAGACCTTCCCTTCGAACGCGGATAAGAGTTCATCATCATCATCATCGGCACTACAACCGGGATCTGGTCTTGGCCTTATTTAACAAATCTCTCCACCGGTCCCGATTTCGAGCCGATGTCATCCAGTTTAGCACTCCCAGGCTCTGGGCGTCCTGGTCCCTCCATCGCAGACAAGGTCTGCCGCGCTGTCTCCTTCCATACATCCTGCCACAAAGGGCTTTCCGGGCAGGCTCCTCTTCGCCCATTCGAGCTAGGTGTCCCGCCCACCGGAGTCTACCGAGCTTGATTTTTCTTACAATATGAGCTTCAAGGTAGATTGCGTACAACGCATGGTTGTAACGTCTCCGGAATCGTCCTCCCTCACATAAGGGGCCAACAATTCTCCTTAAGACCTTTCTCTCGAACGCGGCCAAGAGTTCAGAGTGCCTTTTACTGAGATCCAGTCTCGATTACATACATGAGTACTGGTAAGTCCATGATCTTGTAAACTAGTAGCTTGGATGTTCTGGATAAATTTCGGAATTTAAAGAGCCTTGATAGACCAGAGTATCTGGCTGGACTTGGTGGCAATAGTCCCTCTACAAGTAACGCCCGAGTCACGGATTGCTTTCTCCAACGCCAGGTTGAAGAGGAGGCAGGCTAGACCGTCCCCTTGTCGGAGTCCATTAAAGATGTTTATTGGTTTGGACAGCAATCCCGCTATTTTTACTTGACTAGTTACCTTGGTCATGGTCAACCTACAACGTAGTATCAATTTGTTTGGAATGCCGAACTCTCTCATGGCATTATATAGTTCTACCCTGACTATGCTCTCGTAAGCGGCCTTAAAGTCCATGAATAGATGATATAATGGAATCTTAAATTCCAGACATTTTTCCATCGCCTACCTAAGGGTGAATATCTGATCAATCGCTGATTTGCTTGGGATGAAGCCACACTGATATTGATCAATGATGACTTTAGCGTATGGGGCTATCCGATCTTGCAGTATAGAGGACAGTGACTTGTAGGCGGTACTCAGCAATGTTGTACCCCTATAGTTTCTGCACACTGTGATATCTCCCTTCTTATGTATGGGGCAAATTATTCCGCGACGCCAATCTTCCGGAATTTCCTGGTGCTCCTATACGTGCATCACGATCTCATGAACTGTGTGATGTAGAGCTGCCGCTTTGATCAGCTCCTTGTTTGATCAGCTCAGCTGGTATCCCATCAGCTCCGGGGGCTTTATTTGATTTGAGCTGTCGTATGGCTTTTAATGTTTCCTCAATGCTTGGTGGCGGCAACATTTGGTCTTGATCTTCCATTAGGGGAGCCTTCAATTCTTCTGTGAGTTCACCATTTAGCAATTCATTGAAGTGCACTTCCCATCGCTCCAGAATGCCTTCAGGATTGATGGCCAGATTACCCTCTATATCCTCGCAGTAAGTTCATCGTCATTCTATGGATTATTTGGAAGAAATTCCGCGCATGGTGTGGATCGCACTCTCTACTTTTCTCTATTACATTTTTCTTTTGTCTATGGGGTCTTTTTCAGATCTTCTGAGCTCTTTGTATTTCTCTCCGCGTAACGGCATTCTATGAGACTCCTACATGCCCGGTATGCAGCATTCATATGTTCCGTCGCTACTTTGCACTCTTGATGACCGATCTGTACGACTACTGCCTAAGATGGAGTTGGCAGTACTAATGACAGTATTCTTAAGGCGCGTCCATTTCTCTTCTACGCTCGGCATTCTGGCCTCAGGACTTACCTTCCTTCCATCGAACTGTTCGAGGACGCATGACCAAAGGTATTACTGGTGTTCTCCTTGCGTATGGCAGACGGGTTGATTCGAATCTGATCCGCGGATGCAATATGTTTCTGTAAGGCAATCCGCGCTCGGAAAACTATACAAACAAGATAATGATCTGAGTCGACGTTGGCACCTCGGTACGTTTGTACTCTCATCAGGCTCGAGGAGTGACGGCGATCTATCAACACGTGGGAAATTTGGTTGCAGTGGATCCATCGGGTCATACCCGGGTGGCTTTGTGGATATCTTTACGCGGAAACCTGGTACTGGCAAAGACCAAGTTCTTTGATACTGCCAGTTTGATGACTCGTAGTCCATTGTCATTAGTGTTCCCATGCAAACTATGGGGACCTGCGTAAGGCCATACAATCGGCTCCAGACCTATTTTGGCATTCAAATCACAAAGAACGATGTTCACATCGTATCTTGAACAGGCATTGAGGGCCCGTTCGACGTTCTCGTAGAATTCTTCTTTTTCGTTGTCAGGGGACTCCTCTGTAGGTCCGTGAACGTTTATGAGGCTTTGGTTCTTAAACTTGCTTCGCACGTGAAGAGTGTACAGCCTTTCGTCTATTGCATTAAGGGAAGGTTCTCATCCCGGCACCCAAAAAAAGGACATTATCTCGAATTTTTTTTTCACAGAAGGCAATGATAAAAAGAGTCAAATTTGTCGTCAGTTTTTTATTTACTTTTAGGGTACAAAAAAATGGTTTTTAATACAACATAATGTCACAAAAGTTCCTGACGAGCCCGGTTTTGTTACCATCTCAAAAAAAAGTAGTCGTGCTATGATCATTCTAGCACCTGTAAAAATTATCAGAAATGAAAATTCAAAGAATTTTTAGAAAATATATTAGTGTAATTAGATCCTGAACAATAATCTTTAAGTTAAGTGGAAAATTAAATTAATGGGAAAAATTTACATTTTTGTTACCAATTTTTCACTTTTTTTCCTAACTATTTACTTATTGGCCTGTAGTAACCCGAAAGTTCATGACCCCACCGACTCGACTCCGTCATTGTTCCCTGTCCTGTGTGTTCTCCTTCCACGTTCGACCATCCGATCCGATCTCCTCGAGGTTCAACCTAACACTGTCCTCCCATCTTCGTCGCGGCCGCCCTGTCGGTCTCTTTCCCGTTGGCTTAGCGTCAAGAATTCTATGCACGGTCCTATCGTTACCCATTCGCGCCACGTGTCCGGCCCATCTTAATCTTCGCGACTTGATTACTCTCACTATTGTAGGTTTGCGGTATAGCTCTTCCAATTCAATGTTGTGCAGTTTTCTCCATTGTCCTGCCTCTTCGTCATATTTGCCGCCAAAGATACCCCTTAGGACTTTATTCTCGAATAGGCGGAATTTGTTTTCTTCCCGTTTTGTGAGAGCCCGTGTTTCGCATCCGTATAGAACGATCGGCATGATTATGGTTCTATAGACACGGAGCTTTATATTCCGTGATAGCAGTTTATTGACTGCATGCCAACTAGCGTTGCCGGAGTGTAGTCTTTTGTTAATTTCCTTCGACATTTCGTGACTGACCGTCAGTATTGTTCCCATGTATTTAAATTCTTTGACATTTTCAAATATCTTGCCACTGATGTTTACTTTTTTCCGCTTTTAAAATTCTGTCATAAAAAACCAAAAAACATATCATCTTGATTTTAGTTCAGGATCCAATAAATCAAATCTAATCAACGAAAAATTGAAGTCAGCGCATTAAGTAGTTTTTGAAAAATCTTAATCATAAGCTAAGAAAACACGATTTAACAGCAGACGCGTTTAAAAAAAAGAATTAAAAAAAATACTATACCAGGCGGCAAAAGTTTCCGTTCTGACCTACAGATGGCACCAGCAGGTCAGGTTCTATAGTACTTTGTCTCATTAGCTTATACATAGGTGGACTGAACAGTTTACGACCCCAACCTGAAGATAGCAGCACTCGTCAATAAACGCTAGTGAATGTAGTTGTACATCATTTGACAGTTAGTCACCAAAATTTCAGCCATTTTGGAAGCGTAGTTTTTATTTGACAGTCGTTTGAGTGAGTCGATGTTTTCTGCTTTTTTTTTAAGCCGATTCCCCCTTTGTAGTCCACCTCGACACAAATCAAGGACGACTGAAATTACTAGGGATAACGACTGTGAAACATCCCTTCTTAATGAGGACATCAACATTGATCTAAACAACACAGTAGAACCGGTTAACGGTACCGACGAACCCGGTTTGTTAACAGTGAAGAGGGGAACAGTCGATGCAGCTATGGTCAAGAAGAATTCCAAAAATATTGCAGTTGACTTCTCAGCGAAGTGTTCCACTCCCACAAGCCAAGTAAGTCAAATAAAACGACGCTTAAACGCCAGTGCTATCCATGAGTTAGGTTTAAACTTAATATTTGATTCCGACGAATGCCAAAAGGCAAAAGACAAATTCGAATTTTCCGATGTAGTAGACGACAACCGAGAGAGACCAGGTGCAGTGGTTGCTGGGTTTAATGATAATAATGACAAAGAAGCTTTGGTAGACAACCCGTCCGATGAGTTGTTTAACAGTGCCGAAATTACTCCGAACTTGTTGGAGGGGATTGCATGTGATCTCATTTTACAAGCTAACGACTCAACTTCATGTCTTCTCGACAATAAGGAAAATGTTCCCCCAGACCAAGAGACGAAGTTGCTGGGCAGAGACAAAACGCTATAAGCTTCATTCCATGCCAGCTATAGATCGCCCCTTAAATATTTGTTTTCTGAATCAGCTTTGTTAGGTGAATCGCTCAATGAGAATGAGGAGCCACTTGAACAAAGGAGTGCGGGGCAAGCGGCCGATCATGATCTTATATTAGAGATCATTGCCACCTCCAAGGAATTGAAAGAACGAATCGCCGACCCGATCACCCTATAGTAAAGGGAGATACCGATCTACCAAAGCTGTGCCCAGTGCAGAAGCGAATGCTTCATCGACGAAACAACACAACGGCTCCCCGACGACATTCCTCGGTCGGCGGAACACCAAAGATCTAGACCGACGACATTCCTCGCTCGGAAGAGATCATACCTGCTTTCACACGGTGCGTAACGGAGCCGACAATGGATCAAACAGTGGTGACGGCGGCGACGTCGACAACATTGACAACGTGTCCTGTGTGTTCTCCTTCCACGTTCGACCATCCGATCCGATCTCCTCGAGGTTCAACCTAACACTGTCCTCCCATCTTCGTCGCGGCCGCCCTGTCGGTCTCTTTCCCGTTGGCTTAGCGTCAAGAATTCTATGCACGGTCCTATCGTTACCCATTCGCGCCACGTGTCCGGCCCATCTTAATCTTCGCGACTTGATTACTCTCACTATTGTAGGTTTGCGGTATAGCTCTTCCAATTCAATGTTGTGCAGTTTTCTCCATTGTCCTGCCTCTTCGTCATATTTGCCGCCAAAGATACCCCTTAGGACTTTATTCTCGAATAGGCGGAATTTGTTTTCTTCTCGTTTTGTGAGAGCCCGTGTTTCGCATCCGTATAGAACGATCGGCATGATTATGGTTCTATAGACACGGAGCTTTATATTCCGTGATAGCAGTTTATTGACTGCATGCCAACTAGCGTTGCCGGAGTGTAGTCTTTTGTTAATTTCCTTCGACATTTCGTGACTGACCGTCAGTATTGTTCCCATGTATTTAAATTCTTTGACATTTTCAAATATCTTGCCACTGATGTTTACTTTTTTCCGCTTTTAAAATTCTGTCATAAAAAACCAAAAAACATATCATCTTGATTTTAGTTCAGGATCCAATAAATCAAATCTAATCAACGAAAAATTGAAGTCAGCGCATTAAGTAGTTTTTGAAAAATCTTAATCATAAGCTAAGAAAACACGATTTAACAGCAGACGCGTTTAAAAAAAAGAATTAAAGAAAATACTATACCAGGCGGCAAAAGTTTCCGTTCTGACCTACAGATGGCACCAGCAGGTCAGGTTCTATAGTACTTTGTCTCATTAGCTTATACATAGGTGGACTGAACAGTTTACGACCCCAACCTGAAGATAGCAGCACTCGTCAATAAACGCTAGTGAATGTAGTTGTACATCATTTGACAGTTAGTCACCAAAATTTCAGCCATTTTGGAAGCGTAGTTTTTATTTGACAGTCGTTTGAGTGAGTCGATGTTTTCTGCTTTTTTTTTAAGCCGATTCCCCCTTTGTAGTCCACCTCGACACAAATCAAGGACGACTGAAATTACTAGGGATAACGACTGTGAAACATCCCTTCTTAATGAGGACATCAACATTGATCTAAACAACACAGTAGAACCGGTTAACGGTACCGACGAACCCGATTTGTTAACAGTGAAGAAGGGAACAGTCGATGCAGCTATGGTCAAGAAGAATTCCAAAAATATTGCAGTTGACTTCTCAGCGAAGTGTTCCACTCCCACAAGCCAAGTAAGTCAAATAAAACGACGCTTAAACGCCAGTGCTATCCATGAGTTAGGTTTAAACTTAATATTTGATTCCGACGAATGCCAAAAGGCAAAAGACAAATTCGAATTTTCCGATGTAGTAGACGACAACCGAGAGAGACCAGGTGCAGTGGTTGCTGGGTTTAATGATAATAATGACAAAGAAGCTTTGGTAGACAACCCGTCCGATGAGTTGTTTAACAGTGCCGAAATTACTCCGAACTTGTTGGAGGGGATTGCATGTGATCTCATTTTACAAGCTAACGACTCAACTTCATGTCTTCTCGACAATAAGGAAAATGTTCCCCCAGACCAAGAGACGAAGTTGCTGGGCAGAGACAAAACGCTATAAGCTTCATTCCATGCCAGCTATAGATCGCCCCTTAAATATTTGTTTTCTGAATCAGCTTTGTTAGGTGAATCGCTCAATGAGAATGAGGAGCCACTTGAACAAAGGAGTGCGGGGCAAGCGGCCGATCATGATCTTATATTAGAGATCATTGCCACCTCCAAGGAATTGAAAGAACGAATCGCCGACCCGATCACCCTATAGTAAAGGGAGATACCGATCTACCAAAGCTGTGCCCAGTGCAGAAGCGAATGCTTCATCGACGAAACAACACAACGGCTCCCCGACGACATTCCTCGGTCGGCGGAACACCAAAGATCTAGACCGACGACATTCCTCGCTCGGAAGAGATCATACCTGCTTTCACACGGTGCGTAACGGAGCCGACAATGGATCAAACAGTGGTGACGGCGGCGACGTCGACAACATTGACAACGGTTCCCCGACGACATTCCTCGGTCGGCAGAGATCATACACGTGCTCATCACGAACACGAGTCGGAAACCGCTGTTGCCGCAAAACGAAAGCAGGACGACGAACTTTCTACAACGAGAGTTCCAACCAAAGTGCCTTCAACATCAGCTCTCGTACAACAACCGACCACGATTAAGGAACTCATCTCCGCTCAATTCGCGGCACAGGCCACCATCTCCGGCACTTTCCTCAACATACAGGAAAAGGAACAACCAAGTCCGACAGCAATCGAGGCAACCAAACATGCACTCCGCGCCGAATGGGAAGCCTTCTCCAAGCGGCACCACGACATCTTCGTCACGGCGACACCGGACCAACACGCATACTTCGCGGAGGATTGTTTCGGCGAAACCGAACAAATATACCTGGAGGAACAGACGAAGCTCAGTACGCGCTCAAGTCAGCCTCCCCAACCATGGTCAACAGCACCAATCGCCTTCACCCTAGCGTACTGCCCCCAGTGCAGCTGCCAATGGCCGACATCAAGCCATTAGAAACGGAACCGCACCCCAGAACAGTGGATAAGAGTGAGCAGGCCGCCGACCAGAGTGCCGCCTGCCCAAAGCCCAACCTATTCAAGGCCCCGATGATCGACCAGCCGAAGCCCCCACAGAAGACGACGCCGCGCACGCATTGTGGGGCACAACATGACATGGCCGTTCCTCGTGGGTTGCGAACTTACAACTTCGACCCAGAGGAACTGGCTACCTTCACGCGGACCCGAGAGCAAGCAGTGGGCACGGCGCGCTTAGGATCCGTGGCAGAACCAACGCCAATGCCTCCCACAAAACCGCCTTCGACTGTTCCAGCAACAGTAGCTGGCCCGATGACTAGCCAGCCCCGTGTCCCGATGCACGAAACACCGCCGGCACCCGTAAGGCAACAGGGCCCTTGCACATTCTGCAGGGCCGCACACACGATCTACGCTTGCGAGGGCTTCCGATCATTCACATCCGGCCGTCGGAAGTCCTTCGCACAACAAAGGAACTTATGCACCGTCAGGAAGGGGTCTGCGCACACACAATCAGCACCCCTTCACAACATTCCGCGTTGCTGCCAACAGCCAGAGTCATCGTGACGTCGGAGACCGAACAGAGGATTGAAGTCCGTGCTCTGCTGGACCCCTGCTCCAGTGGCACCTTCATTTCAACATCACTCGCCCAAAGGTTGCACCTCCGACGTCAAGCATCACCCGTCCCCACCTACGGTGTCGGGGGCACTCGTGGCCTTGCCACAAGGGCTCAAACCGCCATCAACATCAAACCTCGCCTCCGCGGCTCGAGCCAATTGACACTAAGGCCCTGCATCTTGCCACGGCTCTCACCACCACAATCAACGATAAGGGATCTCTCGTTCGTGGCGGATCTGGAACTTGCAGATCCGAACATCGCCTCCGCCAAGAAGGTGGACATCATCCTTGGGGCAGACATATACCCCAACATCATCCTCGAAGGCAGAAGGAAGGACCAACGTTCTGGCCTCGTCGCGCAGGCCATTGAACTGGGATGGGTGCTAACAGGCTCAGCACCCACCACATCATCCAGCGCAAAGGTGACAAGGCGTGTCACCAGCCATCATATTGCCATTCCTCGTGGTTTGCGAATTTACAACTCCGACCCAGAGGAACTGGTCGACCTTCCGACTGACGGCCGCGGCTTCCATCAGAGAACCCAAAGGACGTCTCGCCGGCATCGGCCCCAGTGGCCACATACGAAGCCCATTCAAATACCAGCCACCGACCACGTGCGCGACCCAACTACAAGACATACTCCCGCCCGCTGAACCATTGCAGGGGCAAGGGGCAATCGAGGAACCAGGAGCTTACCCACTCGAACACTTCAAGGCATCCCACCACACCCAGGACACCACGTGGTCAAGCTCCTGCCCAGGTCCAAAGCTACCCAGGCCAACTGCTACCACCTGTAGCCACCACAACAGGACCAGGAGCAGGCAATGCCCCGCTTGGCGGGCGGCGCTCCCCAGCAACCAGCGGTCTCTCGAACTCCAACAGGAAAGCACGCCCCTCTGAGCATCCACAGAGCCTGCATTGCGACGACCCCGGAGGCACTTGGCCCGTGACTGCCATTACGAAAGGACACGCGGACAGTGCCAGGGTAGACACCGCACCCGACTCCACGTTACAGCGCACATCCCCAACGGTCGCATCCCGCCGGCCACTCACTCCAGGCGGGCGCCAACGTGCGCAGTACATGGCACCACCACCGGTCTCGACATAGCGAGACTCATCACCAGTCATCACGTGGTCATTGGTCGTGGGTTGCGACTTTACAACTCTAACCCAGATCAACTGGCCGGTCCCGCGACCACAAAAGGCAACGGACATCAGCGATGGGGAAGAGTTTCCTGTCCCCATCGATCATACGGGCCAACCCAGACCCTCAAGCCTCCAGCGCTCCTCGGGGCGAGCGGCCTCCTCTCAACCGATCATCCACGTGAAAGTGGACAGCCGACCAAGACCAACCGCCACCAGCAGACCGCACACTCCCGGCCTCTAGCCACCGTCCCCTGGAACAAAATGATTCGCCCATGATTGGCGAAGGCGGGCGGAATGTTGCGGATTGGCAATTAAATGTGCTGGAATGTACTGGAGAAATCTAGTACATTCGCATGTATACCAGTTGCGCAGCAGCTGGCACCAACTGGCTATCATTGTCACCACGATGATGTCATAGCGTCGCTTTTTGAATTGCCAGTTATGCCAATTCGTCAGTCTACAATCAACATTCATCGAATAAACACCATCGGTCAATAATTGTCAATCAATACATCAATTAATAAAGCTACCGTCAAGTTCACTTCTGCCTTTTTTGTGGTTCTGTCTCCTACGACAAAGTTTTATTGGTTTACACGCGGACTACTTAGAGTTATAAACAAACAAAGTTAAGGACAAATATTGATAATAACAAAAAGAAATAAAAAGAATCAACCAAATAGTAAATGAAAATAAATAAAAATGAATTAAAAAAAAACTATTTCAAAAAGAATCTATAATAAAAAATAGAATTTAACAATCGATAATAATCGATAATAATAAAAAGATACACTACATAAAAAAAGCTAATTATTTATTAGTATAAGCTCCAGTAGGAACAAGGCACTCACCAACAACAATTGTGCGTATGACCTCGGGAGCAAGGGTCAATACAAAATCTTTAACAAAACTAATAAATAAACAAGTAAATAAAAAAAAAAATTAGACTATGTCGGCAATTTAAAACGATGTGACTGAAGCAACAGAGCTAGACATTATAGCCCGGAAAGTTGAGCCACGAAATGTAACATTATAGTTTATAAGTATATAAAAACTGTAATTAGACTCAATAAAATTCTATTACTACTTCCCCCTTAAACAAACTTAATAATCATAGAAAACGAGTTCTAAATAAAGTTTTACCTGCTGGTTGTCCTCGATATTTCGAACAGTTGTTGGAAATATTACAAGTACAACTTTCACCGAGTTCTTCAACATGTTCAATACTGAACAAATGTCTTTGGTTGATGTATTTAATGATCTTCGCATATTTGAGACCCGAACCGAAAGCATGATCATGCGAACAGCAGTCCTGTAGATATACTATAGTTGTTACGTAATATTTAATAATTAGTTGATAAGTAGTAACGTTGTAACCTTCAACATTAGTGCAATTTTATTAAAGTGCCATGGTTCACAAACATTAGAATTCGGAATGATTCGTACTAATATTTTTAAATTCGACAGCGATATTCTCATATTACTTGATTTCGAATTTTTCTAAACATCATGCATAACAATAATATTTATTATAATAAATAAAAAAGAAACAACGAAGAGTAATATGGAAACGTATACATTACAGACCTGGTACGGTTAAAAACTCCTTAAATTAATCACGTATAGTAGAGGTCACCAAACTTTTATATTTGCCAGTATCCAAAATAAACTGAGTCGATTCTTTTCTTTATCATTTGTTAATTCCAACATTATATTGAAAATATAGTTATATGTTTTAATATTCATCTATGACTTTTTTTTCTTCTATCACGGAAAAATGTGGAAAATCACCAGAACTAGTCCTTAATTCCAAGCTTCACTTGTCTCTGTCTCGTGATGGCGGATTTCAAGACCCCGACATTCCTCAGGATTCTTCAAAATGGTGTGGTGAATTCAAATTGGCTGATACACGCTTTTCTTGTTAGGCTAGCTTAGTTACACAAAAAACAAATTAATAAGACAATTAATTAATAAAAAAATAAATTAATAAAAAATTATAGAGAGACCATCTTTGCAGTAGAACATAAACCGCCTAACGTTTCTAGTTGGACGACGATTGGGTTTGCCTACGTAGCATTAAGCGCATGGGGAGGAGGATATCCCGTTGCCTGTCACTAATAGAAGAAAGTAAGAGGAGTGTCCTGCTGCTTGTTACTAATGAAAGAAAGAAAGTGACACCAAATAACCGCTTCAGATCTTCTTGAACAGTTGCAGGTTGTAACGCTCCGGGAACACTAGTGCGGGGTGGGAATTTCACAGCTTTCCCGCTCTGTAACGGAACGAGTTCTGATGCAAAGATGTCGGCGCCGTCGGGAGATGAACCGCAAAGTGGTGCGATCGGACGGATTCTCACGTGGAGCGCGTATAAACCGAATTGCACGAAACAATACCACTAATCTCCGAAGAACAGTACCTGTTATAATATTTTTAAAACAGACAGAGGTCCGCTACGCGCCTTCGATGTGATAAGGACTGTAGTCCCAACATCAGCGATGTGTTCCCGATCAGGCGGATCGCACGTCTCTGCATGGTGTTGTGGCGGTTCCGCCAAACCCCACCGCCCACTTACCTGAAAACCCCCCATATCTACATCCCAATCGACATAAGTTTTCGCTAATGCAATCGCATTAGCACCATAAATGCTTTACGCATCTAGGTTATCAAATTTATAATCTAAAAGCCCCTAGAAGAGAATTCTTCACTTTCATGCATCGCTTCGCATACAAATTCCCTATAAGGATTCCTTCCTAACTTATCATAAATTCACTGAAAGAAAATTCATCGGGTCGCATATAATCATCATCATCATCATCGGCACTACAACCGGGAACCGGTATTGGCCTTATTTAGCAAGTCCTGGGGCTTGTTAAATTTTCCATAATGATTTATTTTGTCAGGGCAAGGTCATTAGTCGCATATAATACAACCGCATAATCAGGGAATCTTACCCTTGAGTTGGCTTATCCCATCATCAACATGTGTGCAATAAAAACTACCTACATACACATTGGCTGGCGACCACTTTAACCAGCGATAAACAGTCCAACGCAGCTTCAAGTAATTAGCACCATAGACGTTGAGACTAGTTCCCTGTAAATAAGATAGAATCAATTAGCACCATGTGCATGGGCATTACGGGTATCGTTACAGCTACAATGCATAGTTTAGACAATGATCTACCCGATCTCTTTGCCTTCCCATATTTCTGGATCTGTTTCTCATGACTAGGGGCATTGAACAAACAGAAACCCCAATTAGCACCCAATGAGATTCGGCTTGTTTACTTAGCCGAACTCAGATCTCATTGATGCACATCATTCCTTTTCTTGTTTTCAGATTCGTTCCCATGGCCATGTGTATGAAAAAAGCAATGTGATCTTCACTCACACATACACATACATTACCAAGTCCTTCTTCCTTGTTTTCACCACGAGAGAAACACTTTCTCTCTCGGGAAAACTCACACACAGCGAGTCGGCTGTGCACGAGCCATTTGTCGCTGAGTCATATTACATCCGCCGACCACGCCGGTTGGGCGATCTCCCGCTTAAATTTACACCAGTCGAGTCGAGTGAGCGCGCAATTAATACTAAAGTAATTCTTTCTTGTGCCTGAAGAATAATCACCACCAGTAGTGTACACCGTCTTATATTCTGCGCATCCGAGTCATCGTCAATGAAAGTAGAATCTGCTTCCTATAAGCTATTAAATTAAATACCGTAAGATCACTTTTAAATAAAAAAAACCTCAGTAAACTACAATTTCAATAAAAAATCATTCGGACGTTAACCCAGTGTGTTTAATTTCTGTGCTGTGGTATCCTGGTTGTGTCTATCTCTCCCTTTAGGTATTTTGCCAACTATCATCGGCGGACCTTGTAGCAGTTGTGGAATTGTGTCAGCGGAACATTGATTTAGCGGGAGTGGGTTGATAGCAGAACTCTTTCCCATGCTGGCGCCGCGACTATCTTCCCCACAGTCTCAAGTAGTCAACCTACATGCATGCTCAATTAGAGATTTATACAGAAGAAAAAGTTGGGCCGTAGTCAAATATTTCTTGGCTCTAAATAGATAATTTAGTTTTCCAGAGGCGGACCTGGCTATGTTCGACTCGTATTTATGCCACAATACATTCCCACAGACCGTGATGCCAAGCAATTTAATGCTTTCCCCAGATTCGAGGGCCTGACCATTCATCATCAGCTGTAGGACTGATGCTCCACTTTTCTGTGTGAATGTTGTATATTGTGTCTTCGTTGCATTGAAGTCGACAAGAGTAGACTTTTCCCACTACAGGACCTTATCCAGATCCCCGTTAAAGAAAGTCGGCCTGGCAACATCTCAGCTGGTGCGATGTTGATGCACTAATCGATCACTCGAAAAAGAGGAAACAAGCGTACTATCATCCACAGAACCGAACACTTTGTTATACATTGACTCCAACAAATGGTTCATGTAAAGCAAGAACAATGTTGGAACCAAAATAGAACCTTGAGTACCCCGGAAATAACAGGATACAGATCCGAAGACTTGACGTCTACAACAACTCAGATCGATCGATCCTCGAGGAAGTTCTACGTTCAGTCGCAAAACTGCTGGAAAAGTCCGTATGAAAGAAGTTTGCTCAACAATGCTCCGTGCCAGACACGGTCAAAATCCTTGAAGATATCAAATGCGACAGCTCCAGACTCACAATGCCCCTCAATCGCAGATGTCCATTTATCGTTTATAAGTGTCAAAAGTTCTCCCGTGGACCACCTGCCACGGAATCCGTACTGATGATCATTCAAAAATGTGTTGCACTCCAAATACTTAATCAACTCGGCATTGATGACCTTTTCCATCACTTCAGAAAACATAATCAGTAATGCTATCGGCCGGTAATTTTGTGGGAGACACTTTTTTCGCCTCTTTGGGATTGGCTGGACATGAGCGAACCAGCAGTAAGGAAATGTCCTCCGCGCACAAGATAAGCGACAGATCCTGCCAAAAACAGGCAACAGTACTGGAGCACAGTTCTTAAGGACTATTGCTGGTATTCCGTCCGGGCCGGTAGCCGTCTTACAGTCCAGTCCATATAGAATACGTTAAATATTGGATTGCACCAAATGAAGTGTCCGATTTTCGATTTTTGATACGTGTGAGAATTTTAGGGTTCTTTACAAGTACAGCTTTTTTTTTATGAATTGCTTACCATGCTGTAGCCAGTTCAAATTCGAGCCCTCTTCCTTTATGAATTTTAAATGGGACATAATGCGTCATTGGCAATGAAAAACATTAATGACGCATTTGAGGATGTAGCGGTAAACGAACGCACTATACAACGTTGGTTTGGGAAGTTCCATTTGGGAGACCCAGCCTCAAAAATGAACCACGCGGGAAGTCAGAAACGTTTGTTGACATTAGATGTTTTACTAGCGGTGGTGGATGCCGACCCAACGAAATCAGTGCGGGATATTGCACAAATCATGGGAGCATCCCCAATGACAATAAGACGACACTTTCCTCTCATAGTAAAGGTAAAGCAACTCGATAAATGGGTACCCCATGACTGAACAAGTCCGAAAAACTACGACGCCTGGAAATCTGCGCATTGCTTACATTAAGAAACCAAACTGAATCGTTTTTGCACCGGATAGTCACCTGTGATGAAAAGTGGATTCTGTGTGATAACCGTGAAAGACCTGGACAGTGGTTGGATGCAGGTGAAAAACCATAACACACCCCCAACTCCGATGTTTACACAAAAAAGGTTACGATGACAATTTGGTGGATGTCGAAAGGGCCAATCCACTTTTCATTTCTACAACCAGGAGAACCGATAAACCATATCAAATATTGCGAGGAAGCCGACATATTGTATGTCAAATTGGTTGAAAAGCAACCTGCGTTGGTCAATAGGCACGGCCCGATCCTATTGCATGACAATGCTAGACCCCATGCCTCGCAAGTAACGGTGCAAAAACGGATACAGTTGAGATTTGAAATTTTTCCGCATCCAGCTTACTCTCCTGACATTTTCCCGAACGGACTACCATATTTTCCGGAATCTTAATTCATTTTGCCGGCAGAAGGTCTTCCTGAACCGAGCGGAGGTCATAAACGCCTTTGAAGATTTCATTCCCTTTAAAAAGTCAGCACTTCTACGAAAAAGGGATATTTGACCTTGTGTCGCGTTGGAAGAATGTCATAGATGCCAACGGATCCTATTTTGATTGAATGAAAATCTACGCCTGGTTGCATGCATTTCTCATTATAACAAAATTCATTCTGTTAGCATTGGTGGGATTGGAACGCCATTGTTAAAAATCTCTCTTTTTTGCCCCCGCAATCTGCCCACACTTTTTATCAAACCAAGGTATATCAGATGAATTTCGTTTCATGGAATTCGGAATGTAAATCTCCACCCCGACAAGAATAAGGTTCATGAGCGACTCCGCGCATCCATTAATATCGGAGTCTCCAAACCCCACCTCCGCCCACGGAAAGGATGCAAATAAATCGTCCCAGATAGCAGCGCTATACCTCCATACATGGTGAAGCTTCTTAGATCGGTTATTCGATTGAAATGCAAATGGCTGAGCGACCAATACCAAGCAGTGATCTGGGTTTCGAAGTGGCGCAGCAGTATGCACGGTATAAATGCACCTCTCGGATGTCAAAAATAGATCCAAGCGCAGATTATCACACGCCAAAGACGTGATCTGCGTTTACCACAGCACTCAAGACCCACCGGTCTTGTACGATTTCTTCCCCACCATCCCCCCATCCAATTAGTTAGAAAATACTTGAACTAAACCTCTCCACACTATCATTAGGTACCCCCCCCCCTACCCCTCTTTCTTTTCAGATATCTTGAGACCGAACCCAACATCCTCACGGATGTGCGTGATTCTGGTCATCTTGCGATTTCTTTCCCACCATCCCTCCATCCAAGCAGTTAGAAAACACTTAAACTCACCGTATCCTTAGATACCCCCTTCCCCTTTGCTCGTATGCTGAGCAATGCAGATATGTCGAATCAGTTGACGAATCGACCTGGGTCTCAGTTATGGCAAGGACATCAGGTTTTGCTGTTTACAAAGATTGGTGGACGGCGTTTACATTCTTATCGGTGAAACCGATGCCCTGATGTTACAAAATGTCGTTATTAGTCGAACGTGGACAGAGTTTCGAGAACGAACCCCATCACGCTATGACGAATTTCTTAAAGTTCGGTTATTTATCAAAATATTTGTATGATGCTCCCCCTGACATAGTCCAACCGGGAAATCCGAATGGGAAACTAGTTTAACACCGGAATTCTTTATCTCAGAGGGCACCATCATGACTTATTTTCGTGTCAATCCTGGCCATCAGCCATACATCCGAAACATAGTCCAAAATGTCTGCCGACGATATCGTGGATTATGCAGTGTGACGGGGTGGTATCTCACCTCGGGATCGACTTACCACCTAAACCAAGCTTTTGTCGAACCGGTCCATCAGCCGAGGTCCGAAAGATGCTTAGGGATTTCTCCCGACCATTTCACGGTGCCTATAGGTTGATGGGATGGTGCCCCACTGGGTCAAATGGCATTGGACTCCACCTACCACTCGGCCTTTAGTCGCTTCTTAGGACAAGCCAACCTAGCTGTGAATATATTCTGACGACCCACTCACAAGGAGTAGGGCGTCAGAATATATTTGCTAATGCAACCTATTTGCATTTTTTTTTTTCAGCCGTGTTTATCAGATGGGGGGATGGGAGCGAACATACAAGGGAAAGTCTCTGATGGCTTTCAACCCGGCGAAGGCCAGTACGATCCCTATTCAATCCAATTTGACATGCGGTCTCCACGAGACACCCCTGGATACCTACTTTGGCTCCCGCCAAGTAGTGTACCAATGCCTACAGCGACATCCTGAGAAAGGTTGGCGCAGGGCTAATAACCTTGCCCGTAAAAACAAAATATTATGGAAAATTTAACAAGCCTCGGATATAGACCAGAACACGACGACGACCACGGAAACGAAAATGACTACACGATTTAAGAAATTTCTCATGGAACATCGCTCACTATATAGAGCTCGAACTGCACAGCAGCTAGACGAAGCCCTGTCCAAATATAAGGCTGACATAACAGCATTACAAGAAATAAGTGGTGTTATTCAAAGAAACGAGTATGACATTCATTACAGCTGTCATCCAGAACACCATGTGTTCAGGGTTGGTTTTATAGTCAGCCAAAAACTGAAGCCTGCCATCATCGGCTTTAATGCAATAAACGAAAGTCTATGCACTCTTGCGAGGCAAGTGTAAATACATATGCCCCATAAACGTTCATGGACCTACAGAGGAGTCCCCTGACGACGAAAAAGAAGAAAACTACGAGAACATCGAACGGGCCCTCAATGTCTGCCCAAGATACGATGTGAAAATCGCTCTTAGTGATTTGAATGCAAAAATAGGTCGGGAGCCGGTTTTCAGGCACTACACAGGTTCCCATCGTTTGTATGAGAACACTAATGACAATGGCCTACGAGTCATCGAATTGGCAGCATCAAAAAACTTGGTCGTTGCGAGTACCAGGTTTCCGCGTAAAGATATCCACAAAGCCACCTGGGTATCACCTGATGGAGCCACTTGCAACCAAATTGACCACGCGTTGATAGATCGCGGGTACTGCTTGAGCCTGATGACGGTACGAACGTACCGAGGTGCCAACGTCGACTCGGCTCACTATCTTGTTGGTACAGTTTTCCGAGCGCGGATTGCCTTACGGAGACATATTGCATCCGCAGATCAGGTTCGAATCAACACGGCTGCCTTACGCAATGAGAATACCAGTAAAACCTTTGGTCATGCGTTAAGACTCGCCCTCGAAGAGCTCGACGGAGGGAGAGTAAGTTCTGGGGTCAGAATGCCGGGCGTAGAAGAGAAATGGACACGCCCTAAGAATACTGTCATTAGTACTGCCAACTCCATCTTAGGCAGTAGTCGTAGAGATCGGAACGACTGGATTGATGATGAGTGCAAACTAGCGACTGAACGTAAGAATACTGCATACCGGGCAATGCAGTGGTCTCATAGAACGCGGGTGCGCGAGGAGAAATACAAAGAGCTCAGAAGATCTGAAAAAAAGACTTCACAGACAAAATAAAAGTGCCTGGGAAAAAAACCTTGTCTGTGAAATAGAGAAAAGTAGAGAGCGAAATCCGCACCAGGCGCGGAAGTTCTAACAAATAATCCGCAGTATGACGCGGTACACACCACGCTGCACTTACTGCAAGGATAAAGAGGGTAATCTGATCATCGATCCTGAGGCATTCTGGAGCGATGGGAAATGCTCTTCAATGAATTGCTAAATGGTCAACTCACAGAAGAATTGGAGGCTCCAGCAATGCAAAATCAAGACCAAATGTTGCCGTCACCAAGCATTGAGGAAACATTAAAAGCCATAAGACAGCTCAAATCAAATAAAGCCCCCGGAGCTGATAGCATACCAGCTGAGCTGATCAAAGAAGGAGGGACAGAGTTACATCACGCAATTCATGAGATAGTGGTGGGAGCAAAAGGAGATGACGGAAGATTGGCGTCGTGGTATAATTTGCCCCATATATAAAAAGGGAGATATCACATTGTGCAGCAATTATAGGGGTATAACATTGCTGAGTACCGCTTATAAGATACTCTCCACTATCCTACAAGATCGGACACCATCATCATCATCGGCACTACAACCGGGGACCGGTCTTGGCCTTATTTAGCAAGTCCTAAGGCTTGTTAAATTTTCCATAATGATTTATTTTTTCTGGGCAAGGTCATTAGTCTTGCGCCAGAGGCTCCCCGACGGGGAATCGAACCCCGGTCTCCCGGGTGACAGGCGGGTATACTATCCACTATACTATCGAGGAGCCAAGATCGGACATCGCCATACCCTAAAGTCATCATTGGTCAATATCAGTGTGGCTTTATCTCAGGCAAATCAGCGATTGATCAGATATTCACCCTTAGGCAGGCGATGGAAAAATCTCTGGAATTTAATATCCCATTATATCATCTATTTGCAGACTTTAAGGCCGCCTACGACAACATAGGCAGGTTAGAACTATGTAATGCCATGAGACAATTCGCAATCCAAACAGATTGATACGACTTTGTACGTTGACCATGACCAACGTAACTAGTCAAGTATTTCAATATTTATTGGACTCCGACAAGGGGACGGTCTGGCCTGCCTCCTCTTCAACCTGGCGTTGGAGAAAGCAATCCATGACTCTGGCGTCACAACTAGAGGGACTATTATCACCAAGTTCAGCCAGAAACTTGCCTACGCAGATTACATCGACATCGTCAGTGGAACCGAATCGGCTGTACAGGACTGCTTCAACCAGATCGAGCAGGAGACACAAAAACTGGAACAGCACATTAATGAGGGGAAAACTAAGTACATGGTGGAAACTTCTGCGAAGAGAAGACCTAACGTTGGTCAAACTATCAGGGTAGTGGAGTACGAATTCGAAGTAGTGTAATCCTTTAACTACCTTGGGTCAATAGTAGCAGCCGATAACAATATGGAAGAAGAAATACGCGAATGGCTGATCAAATCCAACAAAGAATAGTATGATTTATCAAGGCTCTTTAAATCCCGAAATTTTTCTAGAACATCCCAGCTACTACTGTACAAGACCATGGCCTTGTGGGGAAATAGTGGTGCCGATCATGGGCACAGATTCACTTAATCCCCAACGTATGATGTCGACGAAGTTCAAAAGCAAAAGAAAACGCACTGAATTAATTTTAATGTTCCTTTAATTGATCTTTTGATATTGTTACAGCCATGTGTTGTTACAGAGATAAAGTTTCGTGGATTGTATTAATATTATTTTCAACACTAAAAACTTGCCACCAACAGTCAATAGGCAGGGTGAAACGCTGAGATTTACTAAAGGTTTTACTTTTACAAACGCATTACAAACACACTTGATTAGTTACGCAAGTGGGATTTAACTGAAATTAACAAGATGTTTAAACAACAACTATTAATTGTAAATCGCTCTCGTCGCCGAAAAATTGTACAGATAGACCGGAGAATTAATGCACCAATAATTAGGACGTGCAAACGAGATTGGGGTTGCACTCGACCATGCTCCGCTTGATTCAAATTTCCGCTCTCATACGTAATGTTCTGGGCGCGTGTGCGCGATTCGGTAGCTAAAATCTGACTCCACGATGCAATTCACATCCATCAGATTCGATGGCCGCGAATCGCATCGATAGGGGAGGATTGTATATGTATATATGTATCCGTATAGGACAAGTACGTTGCCCTTCAGCCTGCATATCGGCAACGACGAAAATGCACCTGAATAAATATGAGGTGGTGCAATGAATTGTAGGTATTATAGAGATACGCGATAGCGAAGCTCGCCGAAGGGAGAAATAGGTTTCTGCGTCTTAAATAAACAGAAACCCTATTTCGAGGGCCATAAATCTTGGATGACCTGCGCCTGAGAACGAAATAGGTTTTTGTGTCAAGATACACAAAAACGCAATTTCAAGGGTCACAATGATATGCACATCGTATTTACTCAGGCGTTAATGATAATGCCGTTGTAGGCTATACTGCTCACGATAGGTCAGTCGAAATTTTGGGTCTTGTTTACAAGACGGTGCCGGTATATGAGTATAATAGCGAGGGATTAGCCTTGCAAGCGTACATCTCGCCCAGGGTGGCAATGGACCAGCCGTCGATTAATAGGATAAACACAGTGATGCTACTGTGTGTTTGTTTGTTTAACAGGCCGGAGCATCGTTAGGCATGATCTGGGGTATGATTGTCTAACGTCAATCATATTGGTGCCCAAATCCCTTGATCGGTAGATAACCGATAAAGGAAATTGATTGCAAGTGTTGCGAACCTCGGGACTAGAGCAATAAATGGTTATGAACCGTAGCAAAACCCATCGGCTACGACTGTGTCAACAATTACGCTGACCAGCAAGTATTTATCTATTATAATTGCTGACAAGCCGAGCCGATGGAGATACGGCACGGCTCATATAATAATTCAATGTGATGCATGCCTTGATGAGGTTCAACTTTCAGGTGCGATGCCGCAGGGGAGCTCACGCTGCCCCTAATTGCAGGTAAGTACTATGGAGGGGTGGTTTGTAGGGTGGTTAATTTAATAGGATGGGCGGTTTTTTGGGAATGTATTAAAGAACCGCCACAGTCTTACCAGTACTTATGTATGGATTCGAGATCTGGATGCTCAATAAAAGACACTCTGAACTCTTTCTTAGCCGCGTTCGAGAGGGAGGTCTTAAGGAGAATTGTTGGCCCCGTATGTGATGGAGGACGATTCCGGAGACGGTACAACCATGAGCTGTACGCGATCTACCTTGGAGCTAATATTGTAAGAAAAATCAATCTCGGTAGACTCCGGTGGGCGGGACACCTAACTCGAATGAGCGAAGAGAAGTCTGCCCGGAGAGTCCTTTGTGGCGGGATGTATGGGAAGGGACAGCGCGGCAGACTCTGTTTGTGGTGGAGGGATGGCGTACACCAGAACGCCCAGAGCCCGGAGTGCCAAATTGGATGACATCGGCTCGAAATCGGGACCGGTGGAGAGATTTGTTAAATAAGCAAAGACCAGATCCCGGTTGTAGTGCCGATGATGATGATGATGTTTATCAGATGAATTTCTCTTGATGTAGAACGTGCAGTTCCATACCGAGAAGAATAATATCCGTCATTGATTCTGCACAGGTGTTAAAATCCGAGTTTACAAAGCATACCTCACATCATGGAAAGGATACAAAGAAATCTCGCAAATTTTTTCAGTTGGCAGCCCCTTACGTCCAGATTTGTTAAAGGTACCTTGATTGGTTAATCATTTGAGATATAAGTAGTTGCACATTCGATCTCAGACAGTAGTCAAAGTTCTCCGATGGCACAGTCCTTTGTACGAAATAAATGCTTGATTTGTGTGACAGAAATTCATCTCTTCCATGGTCTTCACGAACCACTCTGGTTCTTGTCTCTGGCACCCGCGTATACTCTTAAGCTAGTTGAATCGAATTGTGGCTGATAGTGGATGTTTCTCATATCCTTATTTTTCTGAGTGTATTAATCGGTTGGAGTTGAGTACATTAAAGTTGCCAAGAACGACAATCTCAGAAGCTAAACAGTTAATTAGTATCCAGTTAACGACGAGTGAAAAATGTTCGAAGAGTTTCAGCGGTCGATCGTCATTTGGGGATGTAGATAATATCAAAATTATTGAGCTTGACTATTTCTTCCCTTTGGCAAGCCAGGTCAGACCAGGTGAAGACGCAGACGTCAGGCTTAAAACGACAACTGCCATCTAAGTCGCGCCTTAAATAACGAAGATATATCGGCTCCTCGATAGTATAGTGGTTAGTATACCCGCCTGTCATGCGGGGGACCGGAGTTCGATTCCCCGCCGGGGAGCCTCTGTCGCATGACTAATGACCTTGCCCGGAAAAAGCAAATCATTATGGAAAATTTAACAAGCCTCAGGACTTGCTAAATAAGGCCAAGATCGGTTCCCGGTTGTAGTGCCGATGATGATGATGATGATGATCAGGTCGGTTGGCGGGTTAACCTGAGTCTAGGTTACGGTTGGAATATCGGACTAACAGATGTTAATATCGGAAGAGATGAAAATGCCATACAGTTTTCTAAACTCTTTTACAATGCATGTGTGGATAATCAATGTCCTTTTTTTATACTTCTGAAAGTGTTATGAAATCGAAATGGCTTTAGATTCAATACCAGGCGAAAAATGTTTGATTTAATTTTAAATTTCGTATCTTATAGTTGAACTTACTTAATTTTAGCTTATATAAATAGGGTATCCTTGCCCCATGTCCCTTTCTAATCTGAACACGTTAGGAACATTTTGATCGTAGGTTTTTCCATATTGAGATTCTTACATGGTATCATCAGACTATTAAAACACTTCATATTCATTTTTAATAAAAGGCAGAATCCTCCACGAGCATTTGGCGAAACTTGCAGATGTTCAAATTTGTTCACGCACATCATGTATCATCCTTCCGGAATTCCTTCAATAGGGTAACACGTTATACCATTGGGAAACAATACACCAACTTCCTCTTAGGTCATAGCTGGGCTACCACAGTATCTCGTTCAAAAAAGTCATGTGCTACATTGGTAAATCTGAAGAGGTTGATATAAGTCAGTTCGGACAGACAGACTGGCGTCTTCAAGTGGCCGTTATTCGAATAGAAAAGTCCGTAAAAGACACCGACACTATTTATTTCTAAGTGGACCACACATGTAGAATTTGCTGAGATCTGGTCTGCAATACTCGGTATCATTTACCCAATGGCTATGGGTTTGTTTTCTTTGTTTTACATTGTCAGACAACTTGTCGCCTGACCCAATAGTATGCCCTCGCGTCAGACATATCGGTGGCACTCTCATAAATTTATGTCATCCCTGAATTATGTGCGACTTTCGGTCTCTTTATGTTGGGCTCATATCAAGTGTTCATATTTGTCATATGTTTGGCTGAATTGCGTGTGATCATAATCTCTAAGGATCTCTTGTTTGTTTGTGTTTTCTTTTCCTTTTAAGAGAAGGATCATTTTGTCACCCTTTTTATTTTTTGAGATTATGATGACCTTTTGTTTGCATTTTCTTCTTTCTGAAAAACTGAGTTAAACAGTCGCTCACATAATTCAAAACTGTGAACTACCTTTTTCCAATACAAATCCATTTTTATGAGTACAGAAGATCTATTAGTCAACCTATCGTCTGAATTTCCTTACAAGTTTTCGCATCGAAAAGATGAAGACACCTTGACACTAATAGGCCCTTGCCCAAATTTTAATAAGCCCATCTGTAAGAGAACTAAGTAAGAACCATCACATTTCTATAAATATCCTTGAAGAGCACATCATCATATTTTCTGCACCAGCAATTCATAATAGTAGCCTTCGACAAATTCTTAAGGATATCCTCTTTACCATTACCGTTCAGTTGCGAAGTATTAAGCACCCATTATTGTTCATCACTTCATCAAAGATAATCCGATTCCGCCGGAATATTATGCGTAAAATAACTCCTCAGACCTAAATTAGAACCAAAAGGACGATGTGTGTGGCTGTGCAACTCCACAAAAGCCCCTTCTGCCAATAAAACCAATCTTAGGCAACTGCCGGAACCGAGTGTGTCCTTGTTATGCTGCTTTACATGGCCAACATGCGGATAGGCATACAAGTGATTAGTTCTCAAACCGACGCAGCGGTTATTCCTTTTCATTTGACGGACGGATGCATCCATGAATTGTTCGTGGTTGAGTGCACCTATGCAGAGGGTCCTTGTTATGGCATCCACTAAGCCGATAGCCGGAACTATTGCTTGAGTTGAACATAAAAATTGATTTATTGCAACAGGAGTTCATCAGAAGCAGGGCCCTATTTATACAGGGGATGATGTGCTAATAAAAACAGCAAATACTACACTGTTCAATAGGTAAAGAGTCCCGAATGGATGCGGCTAATTGTCAGATGGTTTGTAGTCTGATCCTTCCATTTAAGTCCAGTCAGCATATGCCATGCGCTACAACATTAAAAAACTCAAAAGAAAGCAAACATTTATGAGACGAACAAATATAAATTTGATGAGCGCGTAATTGGAATAACAGCTAAGGAGTAATTTGAACTATTAAGGATGTTTCAGTTTACGATGTTGAAAACGATCGACGAAGCTGATTATGTTCCGATTGGCTGCGTCTACTTAAGAAAGGTTTTCCCTTTTTAAATAATTTGATGAGTTCACTTGAGGCACTGATGTGCGCCAACGGCGAGAATGACACAATATCAATTGTTCGATCGGTGAAATGTGTCGATCGGAACTTAGATACTGTATGTTAGCTTGTTACGGTTTTAACGATACGCGAAATTTTAAAATAAAAACAATATCTAAAGACGGAGTCATTATCAGGCACTTCTATAATACAGGAGTTAGTAGACATTAGACAATATGGGACTTTTTCAACCCTCCGATCTCGTACTATAGACGAGGCCAGTAGAATATAAATTGTGATTCATGGATTCAATGAATATAAATGGTAGTTAGTAGAATTTGTAGCCACTTTGCACCTTTTGTATACCCACATCTATCGGATTTAGTAATTTGCCTCGAAGGCCGATACAATAGAGATGTTGTTATGTTGTAATTTTTTTAAAGTACATTCTACTTACGCGCACGATTCACTCCATTCTCACTTGCCCGCAGCGCCTACTGACTTTGCACCACAATCCGCTCAGTTCCCCCTAGGACCGTCTTTCGAAATTTCTTCCAGGGCACGGTCGACATATTCCGTCGCTAGTATTGTTGCAATTCCTATAGTCTCGAAGCTTCTGTGTTGCATTATCAAGCCATACTTTGATGAATTTGCTTAACATTGGCACTTTTTGTTGGCCGCATCTACTGCTCTGCCGATTTGTGCTGCAAGTATAGTGCGCTCTTCCCCGGTCTTTGATGATGTGCTCGGAATTTTAAATATATTTCTTGCAGCACAAGCAGCGCGGAACCTCCGTGTGCATGTACCTATGCAGGTGCCCACGTCTTGTCAGCCATTGGAATATGTAAAATTATACCCCCGCCGTATGGCCTAGATATTCGTGCTTTGATGTTCAGTATCATATCGTGGGTCTGTAGCGTCTCTAACAGATACACACACAAAAACACAAGAAAATAGTGAAGAACACCGAACGAAAATCGAATAAGAAAATACACCAGAGCCGTATACCATAGCGATAACAAAACAATTCACATCAGTGGAATATACTTGAGTTTAAAAATCGAATTCTAAACGCGACCAGTAGCCTGATGTATTACGCTTAGGTTCAATTTTTGGTGATTCTAACTGTCATAGCGTCAGTTCGAATCCCACGTTCTTCACTATCAATCCCAAACGCTATAATTGGTGACTACGACGTGATCTGTACACACAGCACACACTTTCTCGTAGTAAACAGAACTTCACACACGATCATGACTTCCGCATAGAGCACCAGCCACACTCGCCTGCTCCGACGTTCTCTGGTTCGCTCCGTCGTTTGCACACGAAGCTGATCGTAATGAAGTTACTGAGGAGGGAGTAGTGTAGCGTCTCTAACAGACCCACACACAAAAACACAAGCAAATAGTGAAGAACACCGAACGAAAATCGAATAAGGAAATACATCAGAGCCGTATACCATAGCGATAACAAAACAATTCACATCAGCGGAATATACTTGAGTTTAAAAATCGAATTCTAAACACGGCCAGTAGCCTGATGTATTACGCTTAGGTTCAATTTTTGGTGATTCTAACTGTCATAGCGTCAGTTCGAATCACACGTTCTTCACTATCATTCCAAACGCTATAGGTCCATCTCCCTGCGCTACCCGGGTTCAATTTTTGTTGGGATTGTCTATAGCTAACCTCTCGGATAAGCATTTGTTCGTCATTAAATGCACTGAAATCGCGTGCATTATGTTCACGCAACTCCGCCGCTGCTCTTGATTCTATTTCTGCCGGCACACGGCCAACCGTTCCAGCTGCTACCTAAGGCGACACCGTTTTGTACGCCTTGCAGAACCTGAAATGTTCTCTTCCTTGGACGAATTCTATCGGTCTGATGTAAAAGATAAAAACGGTTGCTCTACCCTCGCCTCAGGCAGACTGGTAAATGATTCAAATGAGATCATATACCACAACACCGAAGTTACCCCTAACCAGTTCAAATACTGTAACGTCCAAACATTTTCCAACATCCTACGTTTTTCCATCGAACAACCGGAGAGGAATACTCTACCTCTAACCCATAACTGACCTCACTCCACATCCTTTAATTCATGTATCCCATTAATTATAAAACATTGTTTATGGCTTTAGGAAAATCATACTGTAATCAGACTAAATTAGGTTAAGTTATTTATATAATTAAGATTAAGTTTAGATTAAGTAAAGTTGAAAAAACAAATTCCTGGTTTTCTGACCTTTTCCAGGAAGATAATACTATTAAATTTATAAACACACATCTATCTTGTATCCCATAAAATATTGTTTGGAATATGTATATATTATTATAATAATTACATGTAAGCAATTGTTACGAAATTAATTTTAAGTCACTGTATTACTTAATTGTACAAATTCTAATTATGGTCAATAAATACAGTTTTGAAAAAAAAAGTTGCTCTACCCCACGCGGGTGATGTGTATAAGAGGATTGATCTGTTTACAGAGGAAAGGAGCATTCTGCCAGTGCATGTTATGTTATAAGCACGGTTGTACAATATAATCCAAAGATATTGTATGGCAGGGCTAGGTTGGAATACGTGTCCGCTAAAACGTAAGCTAATTTTTTTGCTCTCCATTAGTTCAAGTCCAGTATTTGTGAGCCATCGGACAATTTTTATCACCTGATGTTATTTTTCTCAGATGTCTAGGAGCATTTTTGCTGTCTTTACTATTGCTATACCGTCCACATAGCCCATGATCTCTGTCGGCTTGCTTATGTTTAATGCCCATCATACATCACTTTCCACAATATCGTTCCGAGGACTGAGCCCTGTGGTACTCATCTTTAACGTGATATTTTTCCTAGGCCAACCTCCGTTTCCTGTATTAAAATCTCGAAACCATCATCTGTATGTACGTAAGTTTATCGGTCGAATCTATGCTATATCAATTCTTGTAACAATGGAAAGCACGGCCAAGGAGAATTCTGTGATACAGAGTGGGACAGCACAGCCGAGGTAGTTCCACTGCTGAACCTGATCCGTCAAAAAAAAAAACACAAAAAAACACAAAAAAACACTCTGTGACGGTTCCCCTGAACGCCACCAATTAAACTTCCCATTACCCCATTTTGAGATCCCACGTAGGGCATATCAAACCTGAAAATAAGTACTTACCTGTTCAAAGTGCAACATAAAACATAATATTTCCTTAGTCCGAATCATCTGCACCTAAAACAGGAAAATCCATAGAGACGGATTGGTCGCATCAACATGCAACCAACAAGTACTGAACCAATCCGTGATACACGTTTCGGTTCCATATCCACGACTTAATCGGCATCCACCATATTAAAATCAATTTGGTTGCATCAAGTAGCAACCAACATTGCTTGAACTATATCAATGAGATATACTTTCGCGCGCCAGCCGCACACATGAAAAATATTGTATCTTACCATTTGCATGTATGCCCACATCCAACGGTCATCCGACCGACAAATACATGGGGGTATCTAACTAATTACGTGGAGACGCCAACAACAACATGCACACGATCAGCAATCATGCTACACGTAGTCGCTGATCGTGTATACATCCCAATCTTTCACAGGATGACTCGCGCCAGCTGCGAACGATTGTTTATTTAATTTCAAGTTCATGGTTCGCATGCTGGGCGACACACGCGATGAGCAGCAAAAGGGACCATCGCGTGTGTGTGTTTTTCAACCCTTTCTGCTCGGTCCAGATGCAAGGGATTATTACCAAATATGGTCATCGAAGCGATGAATGAATATTTGGTATTCTATCGCTTCCATGAAAATAATTAATCGCGATGCAGATTCCGTGGAGGCAAGTCGTGCCTCCACGTTAAATAAATTAGAGCCGTTGCTTAACTACGTGGATGTGCGGACACGCTTAAACCTTTGATTTTCAGTTTTAAAATGCATGAAGCCTAGTGCCGTGAAGTTTATTATAAAGACTTTAACTTTCTTAACAAGTTAAATACATGAAGTTTATTACAAAATTTTTAACTTCCTTAATAAGTTTAAATACGTTAAGTTCTATTATACAACTTTAACTTTCTTAATAAGTGTAAATACGTGAAGTTTTATTATTATATAAAATCTTTAACTTCCTTAATAAGTTGATATACGTTAAGTTCTATTATAAAAACTACAACTTTCTTGATAAGTTTAAATACGTTACGTGCTATTATATAAACTTTAACTTTCTTAACAAGTTAAATACGTGAAGTTTTATTATAAAATCTTTAACTTCCTTAATAAATTTAAATACGTTAAGTTCTATTATAAAACTGTAACTGTCTTAATAAGTGTAAATACTTGAAGTCCATTATAGAAACTTTGACTTTCTTCATCATCATCGGCACTACAACCGGGAACCGGTCTTGGCCTTATTTAGCAAGTCCCGAGGCTTTTTAAATTTTCCATAATGATTTGTTTTTTCCGGGCAAGGTCATTAGTCTTGCCCCAGAAGCTCCCAGACGGGGAATCGAACCCCGGTCTCCTGCGTGACAGGCGGGTATACTAACCACTATACTATCGAGGAACCCTTTGACTATCTTAATAACTTTAAATACGTTAAATTTTTATTTTGTTGAACTATTAATAAATGAAGATTAAATTGATGAACTACGGAGTTTTTCTTGTCAGAGTTTGCTGATCAGAGACAGTCGAGCTGGGTGATCGTAGTGAACCGTCCCAGGTGGCACCGTACTACGAGAAGAGACAATAAAACACCACATTGGTGACCCCGACGTAACACGCAACGCGTGACAGAGTGTCTTAACAGGAGTCCGAAGACAACAAAGGGTCCTATCCCCAACGAATTACAATTTCCAATATCCGCACGACGACACGTGACACTATGGTGGTAGGAGTAGAACCCGCGCTAACGACAGCGAACAGACTTCTTACCCTATAACTCCACAACCCTATGTCCACAAATGTAACACAGAAACACGCTCAAGAACTGCAGCACAGGAGAACAGTCAAATGAAACACACGGCTTATTAATTAATTAATTTTTATTGTTTTCGGTTAAATTTTGAACAGGTTTATCCATTTATGTTTGACAGTCAATTTATTCAATTATTAAATGAAAAGCTCGCTTGCAGTTTATTTAATTCCGAACACTTTAGTCTTCACTATAGCTTTAAATGTGAGACGAGCTATCAAGTCAACCAGCATTTCACAGAACGACCCGTGTATAAACGCATCTCCGCAGCCGGCGGAGAACGGGAGTGAACCGACCGTCGCGAACGGTGGTTGTAATAGGAGTCAACGATATTCAATCGTTGTCGAAATAAATTCAGCCAGTGAAACTGGCTCTCTCAAATTAAGGATTTATTTCCTGTTCCAAAAGAGACGTAAAGTCTCTCTTTGGGGTAACCAACAGATCTTATACAGAAGATCGCCACAGTACACATGTATGTGTGCACACTGGTTCATTTATGGATCAAAGCCATGGGAAGGGATCTAAACAAAAAAAGGGAAGAGGTGCATTCATGAGATGCGAGTCTGGTAAAGCAAACAAAACCGAAACTCGTCGGATGCTAATTGGATCTTTGTTTGAGATGTGCGTCGCGGCTAAATAAATAGACGCGGCGCAACGAAGAAATGGTGTTAATAGGTTTTGGCTAGATTACCAGGAAATGGTGTTTATGGCATCACTGGTAAGGGTAAGTATTGAATTCCCATTTGCATTTGCTTATGCTGTAGGATTTAATTGCTGCCAAGAGATGCGTGTATTTGTTTTAGTCCCTGGGTGTAGGTCGCCAGCCAATGTGTTTGTCTGGTGATTTATGGTACACATGATGAAGCTGGGATAAGCCAACTCAAAGGTAAGGTTTCCTGATTATGCGGTTGTATTATATATGAACCGATGAATTTTCTTTCAGGTAATTTAGGATAAGATAAGAAAGAACTCTTATAGGGGGTTTTAAATGCGAAGTTATGCATGCAGGTAAGAATTCTTTTGCAGAAGCTTGAAAATAAATATATTCGGTAAGGTTAATGCGTGCAGCATTTACAGGTGCTAATGCTGCTGCATTAGCGGAAACTGATGTAGATTGGGTTGTAATAATAGGGGTTCTGCCTGATAAGGTAAAGAAAGGAATCTTACGGGAAAGTATATGCGAAGAGAATGCATAAAAGGTAAGCTTTCTTTGACAGGGGCTTTAAGATCATTGATTTTATCTATATGATGCGTGAAGCATTTTCAGGTACTAATGCGATTGCATTGGTCAAGTTAGGAAATTGGATGGCAGTTATAGGGGTTTTAGGTAAGTGAACCATGAGGTTTGGAGGCAGCGCCACAAATCTTCTGTGGGGGACTCAGAGAATGGAGTTTTTTAGGCCAAAAAGAATGCGAATCAGTTTAATGAGTTCAGTGGGAGGGGGGGGGGGGGTGGGTGGGTCGTGGGGGGGGGGTGGAGGGGGGGTTTAAATTTGTAACAAAATTTTAAAACATCGATTTCGGGTCACGCTTGTTATGATGGAGACTTGTTATGAGTCAAAAAGCTGACACCAATTTTTTTTTTACTCAAAAGAGCGCAGAAATGAGGGGTTTGAGGTACTCTTAAATATTTATGGATAATTGAGGTAATTATCATATTTTCGGCCCAAAATTACGTATTATCATCAAAAAGAAAAGAAAAGTAGCCTTTACATAAGCCAATTATATTATAATGAAACTCATCAACGCAATACTAAGGTCTTTACACATTCTCGGCCTATCCCGCCATTGGTTGAAACATCCAACATTTACAAATAACTTCTGGTGCTAAAAAGGCTTAAACCCTTAAAACTCTCCTCGGTATTAGTCTAAAAAACATCTCAATTGTGTAGTACATATACCAACACTACACGTCCACCTTAGATAGAATGTCTTATAGGATTAAACACCTTCTCTCCTTTTATTTCTATTTTTATTTCTTGGCTCTTTTTTCTCTTTTTACTCCTTTTACTTAAGTTAATTCTTTTAATTCTAATTTTAATTTATAACATAGTTAATAAAAAACGAAATATATATGTATATATATATATATATATATATATATATACTTATATATATATATATATATATATATATATATATATATATATATATATATATATATATATACAAATATATATATCGTAAAAAAATGAACAAAATGTATATATTATTATTCCAAAAAAATAAATATGTAAATATATATATATATATATATATATATATATATATATATATATATATATGTATAAAAAAAACAATGAAAAACTTAAAAATCATAGTAAAGTAACTAGATTCAAGTTTTCCTTTTTTCCCTGATATAATCTGTTAATGTTGTTTAAAGTAAAAAAAATACTGTACACCGAAAGATAGCATATTTGTATAGAAAACAAAATAAATGTACGTGGAGTAATTTAGCGTTTAATTTATTTATTTAATTATTATCTAGCCCTGTGAGTAGGGCGTTAGAATATACTCACAGTTAGGCCAGCTTGTCGTAAGAGGCGACTAAAGGCCGAGTGGTAGCCGGGGTCCCAACGTCCTGTGCGCCGGTGAAATACCACCCCATCAAGCTTTAGGCTCCGTGAAATGGTCGGGAGAAATCCCTGGCCATCTTTCGGAGCTTGGCTGATGGACCGGTTCGAGAAAAGGTTGGTTAGGTGGTAGTCGGTCCCAAGGTGAGATACCACCCCGTCACGCTGTACATTCCGCGATATCGCCGAGAGAAATCCTCGGCGGTGTTTCGAATGTGTGGCTGATGGCCCGGACTGACACGGGGATAAGTCATGATGGTGTCTTCTGATATAAAGAATTCCGGAGGTAAACTAGTCTCCCATTCGGATCTCCGGGGGGGACTATGTCAGGGGGAACATCATGCAGATATCATGATAAATAATGGAACTTTGAGAGGTTCGTCATCGCATAACCGGGCTAGCTCTCGAGGCTCGGCCCACGCTCGACTGGTGGCGGCATTTTGTAACATCAGGGGCATCGGTTTCACCAATACTAATGTAAACGCCGTCCACCAATATTTGCAAACAACGAAACCTGATATCCTTGCCCTAACTGAGACCCAGGTCGATTCGTCAACTGATTCGACATATCTTCGTTGCTCAGGATACGACTTACATTCGAGATTCCGTTTTAAGGGCGGTGTCTGCGTCTTCGCACGGTCCGATCTGGCTTGCCAGAGGATGGAGGCGTTGGAACCCAATAATATGGACATCATATGGTTGAGGGTCGTACTGAGGAATTCCGTTAAATTTCTTTGTTGCCTTTACCGCTCCCCGAATGACGATCGACCGGCGACATTTTTCGAACATCTTTCATATAGCGCCGACTGAATACAGATCAACCACCCAGCTTCTGAAATTGTTGTCCTTGGCGATTTTAACGTGCACAATTCCGACTGGTTGTTACATTCTAACAGAACCGACGAGGCTGGGAGGCTGGCGGAGATATTTGCTGTAAGCCATAACTTGACTCAACTCGTGGGGGAGCCAACGCGAATACCGGATGCCCGAGGCGATTATGCGAGCACCCTGGATCTGTTTTTGACATCCGAACCGAGTATTTATACCGTAGAGGTTTCTGCGCCACTGGGAAACTCAGATCACTGCTTGGTATCTGTCGCGCAAGCACTTGCATACCAAGCGAATAATCGGCCTAGGCAGCTTCGCCATGTATGGAAGTATGGGGCCGCTAACTGGGACGATATGCGAGATTTCTTCGCATCCTTTCCATGGTCCGAGATGTGCTTCGGAAACTCCGATGTTAACGCTTGCGCGGAGTCGGTGTCAGAGATTATTCTTCTGGGGATGGAGATGTATATTCCACATTCCATCAAACGAAGTTCGTCTGATAAACCTTGGTTTGACAAAAAATGCGAGCTGATTACAGCGGCAAAAAATAGAGCTTTTAAGCAATGGCGCTCCAATCCCACCGATGTTAACAGAACGAATTTTGTTAGAATCAGAAACGTGTGCAACCAGGCGATTGATACCGCGAAGAAGGCTCACAACGACAGGGTGATCAATAAGCTCCTTCGGTGCCCAACTGGTTCGCGCTCCTTCTGGTCAATGGCAAAGGCTGTCAGCAGTAACTCTGCTTCCTCCTCTTTCCCTCCGTTGGTGACAGACAGCGGGACTTTAGCCACGAATCCAAAGGATAAAGCTAATGTGTTCGCGAATTTATTTTCCGCGAATTCAAATCTCGATCCCGGCCTTTTGCAGCCACCCGTGATCTCGCCGGTACAGTCTTCCATGCGGGATGTGAGATTTCGTCCGCGCACTATTCAGCGCATTCTACGTGAACTGGATTGTAGGAAGGCAACCGGCCCGGACGGAATACCAGCAATAGTCCTTAAGAACTGTGCTCCAGAACTATCGCCGGTTCTTGGCAGACTCTTCCGCCTATCTTATGCACGGAGGACCTTTCCTGCCTGCTGGAAAATCGCTCGAGTTCAGCCAATCCCAAAGACGGGAAAAAAGTGTCTCCCACAAAATTACCCTCCGATAGCATTACTGTCTATTTTATCTAAGGTAATGGAAAAAGTCATCAATACAGAGTTGGTTAAGTATTTGGAGTGCAACGGTCTTCTGAATGATCGTCAATAGGGATTCCGTGGCAGGCGGTCCACAGGAGACCTTTTGACACTTATAACCGATATATGGACATCTGCGATTGAACGGCATGGTGAGTCAAGGGCGGTCGCATTTGATATCTCCAAGGCTTTTGACCGCGTCTGGCACGGGGCATTGCTGAGCAAACTTCGTTCATATGGACTTTCCCAACAGCTTTGCGACTGGACGAGGAGCTTCCTCGAGAATCGATCGATCCGGGTTGTTGTGGACGGCGAGTGTTCGGATCTGTATCCTGTTAATTCGGGGGTGCCCCAAGGTTCTATTTTGGCTCCAATCTTGTTCTTGCTTCACATAAATGATTTGTTGGAGACAACGGATAACAAAGTGTTCAGTTTTGCGGATGATAGTACGCTTGTTTCCTCCTTTTCGAGTGATCGGCCGATTGGTGCATCAACGTCGCACCAGCTGAGATGTAGACAGATTGACTCTCTGAACCAGGATCTAGGTAAAGTCCTGCAGTGGGGAAAGGCCAATCTTGTCGACTTCAACGCAACGAAGACCCAGTATACAACATTCACAAAGAAAACCGGATCATCGGTTCCACAGCTGATGATGAATGGCCGGGCCCTCGAGGCTGGGGAAAGTTTGAGATTGCTCGGCGTCACGGTCTGTGGGAATGTATCATGGCATAAACACGTATCGGGTATCGCCAGGTCGGCCTCAGGAAAACTGAGCTATCTTTTTAGAGCCAAGAAATATTTTACTCCGGCTCAACTTCTTCTCCTATATAAATCTCAAATTAGACCCGCACTCGAATATTGCTCTCATGTTTGGAGCTCGGCTCCTAAACATACCCTCGACCTACTTGAGAGCGTGCAGAGACGAGCGATCCGCCTGATCGGGGACTCGGCGCTGACGTCGGGACTACAGTCGCTATCACATCGAAGGCGCGTGGCCGACCTCTGTCTGTTTTACAGATATTATCACGGGTGCTGTTCTTCGGAGATTCTTGGCACTGTTCCACGCAATTCGGTCTATATGCGCTCCACAAGACAATCCGACGGATCGCACCCGTTTGTGGTTCATCTCCCGACAGCGCGAACACCCCTGTATCAGAACTCGTTCCGTTACAGAGCGGGGAAGCTGTGGAACTCCCTTCCCACGCGAGTGTTTGTGGCGATTCCGCCAGATCCCACGGCTCGCCTTCCTGAAAAAACCCCCATAACCATAACCCGGGTCTGCACCAGCTTTCGCTAATGCAATTCGCATTAGCATCTTAGATGCTTCACGCATCAAACAGACCCAATTATTATAACCCTAAATTCCCTATAAAGAAAACTTACCTTCATACATCCCTTCACATACAATTTTTCATAAGATTTCTTTGTTTGCTTATTTGGTATTCTGAACCAATTCGGTACCAGACAAATACCATAAATATCGCGCCGTCTATTTTCCCCAGCCGCGCCATATACCTTTTCATATACATTGCCTGGCAACCTTTTTTTTGTTTGTCTTATCAACAAACAACCCAAGCAGCTGCATATAATTAGCGCAATATAGGCTGAAACCAAATTCTCCAGCATTTCCTAATGCAAATATGAACCCGGTTTCTATTGCAGCCAGAGATGCCATAAACATCCAATTTGCTTTTAGCACCTTTTTCTCCTAACGTCGAAAATAGCGACGAGGCATTGTATAAACATGACCCTCATTAAAGAGCGAACCATTTGGTCGCCTTTTCTTTTGTCCTTGCCTGTTTCGCTGTTCCTCTGCACGTGTGAATAGCATTGATCTCAACGATCCCACCTATACCACCATGAGAGACTTTACGTTTCCCTGGTGGTAGGTAAAAAACGATATCCTTAGTGGAGAGGATATCGTTTGAGTCGTAATTCAATCTCCGTGGCGGTCGGGTCGCTCGCCATTCACCGTACCTCCGCCGGGTACGGTGCGAAACCAGTTTTATCCGAGTCGAGTGTTTTCTTTTGAAGAAGTTAGTGTGGTGTAGTACTTTGTGGTTTTTAAAAGATGCTGGGCAATTAGATAACAAAACAAGTAGTTATTCAGATTGAATCAAATGAAGCCATTCGATAAAATACATCCAATAAAAATAAAGTTCATTAACTGTTTGATTTTCAAAATTTAAAGGTAAATTAAATTCGCAACTAGACACATTTCGTTGTTAAAGCGCGTTTCCTGTACCTGCTGCGATATTCGGCCAAACTTAATTAGTGACAATTGGATGGAGGAGGAAGTGAACCGTGTGCCCATGTCAGGTACATACTTCTACCCCACATGTTCCCGGAGCGTTACAACCTGCAACTGTTCAAAAAGAACTGCAACAGTTATTTGATGGCATCTCGGGGCGCCCACTCGACGCTATAGGTTCGCCTCTCCCGAGAGAAGTCTAATAAAAAAAAAAAAAAAAAAATTATCAATTAAAATATGCATATATCAACTGAATCATCATCATCGGCACTACAACCAGGAACCGGTCTTGGCCTTATTTAGCAAGTCCTGAGGCTTGTTAAATTTTCCATGATAATTTGTTTTTCCGGGCAAGGTTATTAGTCTTGCGCCAGAGGGCCCCCGACGGGGAATCGAACCCCGGTCTCCCGCGTGACAGGCTAACCACTATACTATTGAGGAGTCCAACTGAATCATATTTCTCGATAAATCACTTGCATTGGTGCATCAACCTTGTAGTCTAGATGTAAACTAAGTGATTACTATCTTCTTTATCATCGGAATACTTCCTTAGAGATAAGAAATTGGTATCTACAGAATATTGTGAAACCTGCTGAGGGCGACTAACTGCCCATAGGGATCAGAACTTCATTGTCTCTATGAAATTACTTTTAAATGGACTACGAGGTAAGGAACAAAGTGGGCACATTTGACACAAGACGCTCAAATCCATGTTTTCAAAAAACACCTAAAAGACACGTAAAAATAATGGATTTCCCTAAGATATCCGGATGACACCTAAACGCATTTTTTCATATCAATTCCCATTTGCATATTCATTTATATTACACGAGTTAAATGGTAAATGCAAAGGTTTACTCTTACGTATGCCAAAAAACACTGAGATTTCAAATATCGGTGTCATAACCACCAGAAATAGCCAATAGCTACCACAAGCCGGTCATTTATAAACCCAAAACACCAACCAAGAAAAAAACTGCAAAAAAAATGTAAGCTACACACAAGTACACCCAATTGTTGAAGCACTGTCCACCTGTAATTCATAACCCATCCTTCATCCCCGTTACTTAAAACATAAAATAATTTCCATTCCACGTCCTCAAGAGAAAACTTGCACAATATTTTCTCTTCTCAAGATACAAATTACTTGCCACTCTCTGTTCTGTACAGAAAAAAAAACCCAAACAAAAACAAAAAACCTTTAAAAACCAACTTCGCTGCTAACTTCATAGATGTCGCCCTCAACCGAGCTCAACGAAATGAAAAATTCAAAATTCACCCTACCAACGGCAACAGCCGCGTCAAGCATCCACCACCACCAGCAGCAAAGTCAGATAACTGGAAAAGCTAGCGAACACCCCACTAATGCTCGACTTTTTCCCAAGATGGAGCCAAAAGCGTCTCGCTGTGGATTTCATAAAAATAAAACACAAGAAACTCTCCTCCAGCAGAACTCGTTCTTGTTCTTTTTTTATTCCTTGGCTTCCTCATAAAAAACGACAAAACAAACCCTTGGCTTGACGGGCTTTTCTCTTTCACATAAACCACCCCAACTTCACCCCATGGGGACCATGTGGAAGAGAGGGAAATCGAAGAGCAGCAGAGCACAAGCGAAGCCGGAGGCGGACATGAAGTGAAAAATCTGGAAAACAAATCCGCAATTAAGGGATCCCCACACGCATGTTACAATGTGGCGATTGTAGGTAACAACGTTCTAGGACTTGCTGGTTCTCGATATTTTTGTTTCTTTTTCTCAACTTTTTGTGTGGAGCGTTTTTCCACTTGAGGATTGCCAAACGTTTACAACTCATACAATTGGAGTATTGTTCAGTCAATGTCAATATGAACGGAAGGTGATATTGTAACAGGGGGATGCTCATATTTGTTAGACTGACTATGTAGCTGCTGTTGGCGATGCCACTTGCTTGTGGATTTCAAAATCAATTATATGAAATTATTTGTTACCGGCGTAATTAGCATAATCATGTGCGGTGGGGCGCATTCATTCGATGGATGTGGACGAATGCGCGCACATTGGGACACCAGAGGGATACAACATTTCCCTCCTTGCGTGTTTAAGGTTTATCCCTGTATCTCGGATTCTTTACGTTACCTAGTAACTGTGGGCAATCAATCGTTGATTCGGTTCGAAATATTCACGTTGAATACGCACACAAGTCTGTCGATGTAATTGACTTATTAAGCGACAGAGGGTACGTCCATGTCCACGAAGATGCCGAACAACGGCCACAGGTGCACCTCCAATGATAGAAAGCGGTGAAAGAGTGACTGGTAATTTTATGCGCCAACCAAATGTAGCGATGCGTTAATCAATTATATGTATTAGATCCTAGCTCGTTGTACGGTTGGATAGCTGAGATGATCGAACTAAGGTAGCGGTGGAGATAAACCGTGCACAATGGGAGGATGGAATGTCGCCTGGGCTTAGTTAATGATTTGATACATGATTGTTGTACACAATTTAGGAACTTGCTTTTTTAAACTGGAACGTTTTAACTTCACTAGTCTTTTTTCTTCTCGTTATACACTGCATTCGGATGAGACACATGTATAACCGTAAGCTGGTGCACAAATATTAAAATAAATCGTTGTTTAGGAAATACGCTTAATGTTATCTTAAAGAACTTGTGGCGGATGTGTCAGGTGAACTCGTTGAGCGACGTAATTACTTGGCTATAGGTATTTATCCACCACATTAATACTGCCTTTTACCTCTAGACTTTGATCAGATAATCCAGCATACATTTTTTATTTAGTAGATTTGTGGGGGTTCTCTATACCACATGGAGAACCAGCCCACAATTCCAACCAACCGTGACCGCTAACAGCGCGTCACCTCAAGCCAACTTCCCATGCAAAATCCGCAATAGCATACATTCCAAACTTTGCAATAAAACACACTCCAAAACCCGCAACAAAATACAATTCAACAGAATACATTCTAAATCATCACTCCACACATAATTTTTCCCAAAACCGCTTCGGTCAATTCTCTATTTAAGTTATATTCCTTCCTTGTGACCAAGCAATCTTAATTTCCCCGGAAATTCATATGCCGTAATAAAACGCATAATCAAACCTACAACGGAACATTAATCATCACCACCAACTACACCGAGCCGCATACATTTCCCCGAAATTGCTTCGGTTAATTCTCTATCTAAATTATATCCCTTGCTTGTACCCAAGCAATTCCAATTACCCCCGAAAACCATTTCGGTTCCTATTCTACATAAAAGATGTAAAAACACATCAATTCCCTACAGTCAAACCGTATGTATTTTCTCCAAAAACCACTTCGGTTCATTTCTTCCTTAAACTTTCGTCTCGCTTCCAACCAAGCGGCAGCTAATTTTCCGCGAAACAACCATCACAACGATCAAGACCCTTGATCATACTTGGTTATGCCGCCGAAACCAATTTCCCGGAATACACAACCAACGCATCGAACTCAGCTTATACGGCGAGGATTCCCCGGAACTAATCCCCTATACAGGCATAGCAACTCTTCTCAAAATTCCTAGTAAGTGGCAGTGAGTTTATTTCAGCTATGACTCAACCGCCACGACGCGATGAATAGATTCTTTCCATTTATTAGTTAGTCGAGTCGCAACCGTCAAGGCGCGCACACACGGTCAATCCGGCCCCAACCGCCCAGTGCTACTAAAATAGTTCGGATGAAAGTTTTAATCTACGCGAGGCAACACGGAGCGGGTGCTTTCGGGAGCTTGTAACGTAATGAATAATAGTATATGCAAATAAACAAGGCATGGACCGAAATAGTGACTTGCTGAATTAAAAACGAACAAGGACGATCGTCCTCACCACACGAGGCATCCGGGTGTGTAGTCTTCAAATACTCCAGAGACTTATCGGACAGAGGCCGTAAAATGTTTTCAAACAATGTATGCAAAGTGATAAATTTCATTTAAAAAAAACAAAAAGTTTCCAGCAGATCAATCACAGTGTGTTTCATTTTCCCTCTCGTGCAACGGCCCGTTGCGGAACTCGGTATTATTCGTTCAGTGGACTAACACAGTTGTGGACAATAGCTGGCGGTGGAACCTTAGTGAACCAGTGCCCTACGTTAGCACATCTACCTAGTTCCCCACAGATTTATAAGAGAAAACTTCGTTCACCAATATTTGGAAACAGCGAAGTCCGATGTTCTAGACTTAAACGAGACTCAAATTGGCTTCTCAATCGACTCGACCTATCTTCGTTGTTCAGAATACGACTTACTCAGCGGATTTTGCCTTCGAGATGGATTTTATATCCCCATCTGGTCTGATTTACCTTCCCAAAGGGAAGATTCATTTGAGCACTTTAGTTTGGACATAATTTGGAGAAAATTCGTTTTAAGAGAGAGCTCCGTAAAGCTCCTATAATGGTTTTACCGCTTCAAAAATGACAATCGACAGTCGCAGAAATGAGGGGATACAAATCAACCACCTGGCCTTTGAGATTATAATGTACACAACTCCAACTAGTTATCGCATTCTGGGAGGCTCTTGACTGCATCTGGCGCAGACCAATTAAGTAAACTTGGTTTTTATGGACTTTCCCAACAGCCTTGCCTTTGAACAAGACTTTAATAGATTACTTTTGGATTAATTACGGGGTGCCTCAAGGCTCTGTATTGGCATCAGCTCTATTTCTAGCTCATAGCCATGATTTGATAGGATGAACGGCAACAAGTTTAGTTTTGCTGCTGATATATTTTTTTTTTTCATTTTCGAACGGTTCGCTGGTTAACGCATTAACATCGCACCAGTGACGTGTGATATCGGAGGAAAATCCAGTCTTGTTGATTTAAATACAACAAAGGCGCAATATGCGAGTTTGGGGATTTCATTCCGAAAGCAAAAGTATAAGTTCATTCATTAACTTACATTTTCTTAATATTCTTTTTGATCATAATTCATTTGAACTGTTTTGTGTCGAGGACAAAGTATTTACCGCATGACCTAAAAAGAAAAAAACAATCATCACATGTTGAGTGGCCGAATCCAATTGACGCATCCTCTTACAGCAATAAAACCGACGTCGTCCGAATTTCTGGAGAGCTCTTGTCGGGGTTCGTAAAGCTCACCTAAAGAACCCCCATATTCGCAACCAATATTTGCACCTCAATCTCCCCGCATCAAAGCATTTCCTTCACAAGGGCAATCTCCATGCATCAACGCATCGGCGGAAATTTCCTAAAAGGATTCTCAGGCATTCATAAATCAATGCATCATATTTGCTTTCCTAGAAGAATTCCTCAAAGAACAAGCCTCATATCCCTGATAGAAAACATATCGGTTACAGTAACATGTAACCATCATAGTCAGGGATAATGATCATTGAGTCGGCTATTCCCAGCCTCACCATGTGTACAACAATGTTCCCCATATACACATTGGCTGGCGACTCTTTTGTCCAACGACAAAGCAACTCCTAGCGGCTTATTGAAACAGCTGCATACAATTAGCCCAATAGCCGCTAAAACCAAATTCTTTAGCACACATCATGTGCAAACAAAAGAATTCTGTTCTACGGCAGGCATTCTGACGATACGATAAACAATCCAAATTGTTTGAGCTATCCCAAATGCATTTACCATTTAATGAGTTACAGCTTATTTATTTAGCCGACCCTCATTGCAGGCCGATGCCTTAGGTTGCTTCTCCCTTTGTTCTTTTTCCCTTGTTTCAGGTTTCGTTTATCCTTTGCTCAAATGCATCGATAAACACTGTGATCTGTACGATCACCCATACATGCATACACCATGATCTTCATTACGAGATTTGGTTTTCCATTCCACAAAGAGAGACTTTACGTTTCTCTTGTGGTAGGTAAACATATCCTTGGCCGAGACGATATTCACCACCACCGAATCGAGGGTGAATCAAGATCCAGATTCCAACCCTCGATTGAGTCGTCTCCCATCCTTCAGTGCGCGCACAAGGATTCGTTTTATCATTCCCCGTAGGGTGTGCATCGGAGTCTGCACCCCTGCGAGACGTGTCCCTCACGTCGTAGAGTTTCGTTTGGTCAAGTAATTCCGGAAACAAAAAATGCGGTGATCGATAATTAGCAATCTGCGTATTAAATCACGTTTGTGTTGGCGGACAGTGAGTCACATATCATTTAACAACAAAAATGTATTCAGTGTATATTTACGTAAGATAAAACTCAGTTGCACTTAAAATGACTTGACATTATATTCAAATAATTGTGAACATTCCCCAAATTTTTAAACAGTTTTAAATAAATTAAAGATCATGCACTACAATAGGACCAAACCGTGTTTACTTGCTCCTAGTGGACAGCATGTTGTGGATATTTGTTTTGTTTTGCCGGTGAATAGATTTCTTTTGGGGTTCGGCGGAACTGTTTGGAAGTTTGTGGGGGCAGAGTAGAACCCTGCGCCTATGTCGGTGCCACGACTACCCCCCCCCCCCCCCCCACACTCTAAACGCCTGGCGTGACTTTAGCTTGTTACTTCTCCGCCGCTCTCACCGTAATGTTGAGGTATAATATCATCATCATCTTCGGAGCTACAACCGGGATCCGGTCTTGGCCTTATTTAGTACGTCTCCCCACCACCTCCATCCAGTTTCGCACTCCCAGGCTCTGGGGGTCCTGATCTACGCCATCCCTCCATCGCAGACAAGGTCTGCCACGCTGTCTCCTTCCATACATTCTGCCACAAAAGACTTTCCGAGCAGGCTTCTCTTCGCTCATTCAAGTTAGGTATCTTGATTTTTCTTAGAACGTTAGCTTCGAGGTAGAGCGTCTCCGGAATCGTCCGGCCTCACATACGGGACCAACAGTTGCCCTTAAGACCTTCTTCTCGAACGCGGCTAAGTGTTAAGAGTGACCAACGTAGATCCAACCCACTTCGCGGAACGCAGGTAATGACAGATACAGATATTTCTGACTATACCCAGTTATCGCTTAGTGCCTCTGTTCTTTCCACATCGTGATCTAGCCACATACATACGAAGTGATATTGCTTATCAGCTTCTGCCACAATATGGGCTCTGCTCCAATCCAGAATTTAATTGCACGTGGTTAAGACTTCACGTTAGTGAGCATATCATATATTCATCATCATCATCGGCACTACAACCGGGAGCCGGTCTTGGCCTTATTTCGCAAGTCTCAACACCGGTATCCGATCCTTATCCGAGACTTGTGAAATTGTCCATAATGAATTGTTTTTCCGGGCAACGTTATTAGCCTTGCGCCAACCTTTCTCAGGATGTCGCTGCATGCATTGGTTCACTACTTGGCGGGTGTCAAAGTAGATATACAGGGGTGTCACGTGGAGACTGCATGTCAACTTGGATTGAACAGGGACAAGGACCGTCCAGGCCTTCGCCGGGTTGAAAGCGCAGACTTTGCCTAGTATGTTCGCTCCCACCCTCCATATCATATATTACTGCTTTCTTTACAGAAGACCCTACTTAGATAGAAACGCATCATTTAACGAATTTGATGCTCTCTGATTCTGTCGATAGGATCTTAACTATATATCGGCACACTGAAATCGTTATTTAAATTATAATTTTCAGCGGTTTTGATACTCTGGACACATAACACCTCAGGGTCAATATGTCCAGCGCTTTGCTGATTCAAATAGTATAACTCGACTCGTCAATGAGCCAACACGGATATCAGACGTAGATGGTCATTTCCCCTACATACTGAACTTGTTTCTCACCTTCCACCCGAACAAATACACAATTGAAGTTTCTTCGTCCTTGGGCACTTCAGATCACTGTAACGTGTCAGTTAAATTTCCTCTAACCAACAACAACGCTTACGAGAAAACTCCCGAAAGGACAGTACGGTTCTATGAGAAAGCCAACTGGGAAGGTCTGGACGACTTTGTTGGGAGGTTAGCCTTTATTTTACCTCAATAACGATGTTGACCCTGTGGCGGTTCTTTAAAGCTTTCCCAAAGAACCATCCATTTCTTTAAATCAACCGCTTTTCCCTCACTCCATAAACCACCATACTTACCTGCATTCGAGCAGCGTAAGCTGTCTGTCAAATAACTTTCACCTGAAAGTTAAACCTCATTAAGGCATGCATCACATTGAATTTTTCCGTTTCATATTATATGAACCATTCCATATCCCTATCGGCTCGGCTCGTCAGCAATTATAATAGATAAGCACTCGCCGGCTAGCGTAATTGTTGACACAGCTGTAGCTGATGGTTTTGCTACGGTTCGTAACCATTTATTGCCCCAATCCCGAGGTTCGCAACACTTGCGACCAATTTCCTTTATCGGTTATCTACCGATCATGGGATTTGGGCACGAATATGATTGACGTTAGACAATCATGCCCTAGATTATGCCTAACGATGCTTCGGCCTGTAAATCAAACAAATACACAGTAGCATCACTGTGTTTATGCTACTTACCAACCGCTGTCCATGGTCCCCTTGGTTGAGACGTACGCTTGCACAACTGCAGGTCAAATTCCTCACCATCATACCTATGTTCCATGTAATTAGATCCAACAAAAGCCACCATAGCCTTGGCCATAGGCGAGCAAACCTTCGGTTTGCTTATCGCCACGAAAAAATCTATTGCCTGCAATGGCATAAGTCTGGGGCGATTATGTAAACAGCTGACGTTCCCATATAGCATCGCCTAAATCACAAATAATGTGCATCGCATCGTTTGAACCTCGAAATAACGTCTCTGTTTATTTAGGACACATAAACCTATTTCTTCGCTATCGCGTATCTCAACAATGCCTGCAATTCATTACACCAGTTCATATTTATTCAGGTGCATTTTCGTCGTTGCCGATATGCAGGCTGTAGGGCATCGTACTTGTCCTATACGGACACATATAGAATCCTCCCCCACCGATGTAATCCCCCATCGTTGAATCTGACGGATATGGATAGCATCGGCGAGTGCGATTTTTACCGACCAACCGCACACACGTGCCCAGGTCATTGCGTCGTCGGAATCATGAGACTATGTCAAGTGATCTATCCTCGAATAGATACAGCCTTTCCGAGATGTCAGTATTACAATAGCTGTGTCTGGAGAAAATCTCGTTTGTTACCTGTTCTCGTGAAATTGGTGTTAAGGCGGTGTCTGGTATATCTTTGTGTGACTGTTTGTGTTTGTTTTCTTTTTCGCTGTACAACTATTTGATATTTAAAAAAATTAATGATTTTTAAAGCTGTGGATCATGTCAAGTTAACAAAAGAGTTCTTATAATTTGGAATAAACAATTATACAGCAACGTGTTACACCATAAACAAAACAATAAAGAACAATTTATATCAATAACCAACAACAATAGTGTTTCATTTCTTCTTGCGGTGCTCGCTGGCCGCGATTTTTGGTGGGAGTGTTACTGAACCAACGCCCGTGAAGGTGTACTAGTAATATTAACCCCACAACCCTATAGCGGAACCATTGACAGACACAATTCTACATGGCATGTGAACCTTTATTCCACACAGGGTAAAGAGTATCAAACCCAAGAGAAATATGTGGTTCGATTCGGGGTGCAAAGAAGCTATTAAGGCTAAAGAGTTGAGCTTCCGGTTGTATAAATCAAACAATACTGAGGAAAACCGGAAAAGATATAAGTGAGCTAGAAATGACTGCAATACGTATAATCAACGCGCAAAGTTCTTGCATGACCAGAGAACATTCAAAATTCGGTCTCTTCATCCATTCCATCGCTTATAGTTGATGAGAGACCATTCAACAGTGGAATAGAGAAGGCGAATCTATTTGCTGTACGTTTTGCAGCGAACTCGTCGCTCCCGTTACCACTTCAATTCCGCCTCAACTGGACCGTAAGCAGCACCAGATTCGCTTCCGAACGCGGACTGTTGCCCGCGCACTCAAGGAGCTAAACGTAAACAAATCCGCTGGTACTGATGGAATTCCTCCAATTCTCTTGAAGAAATGTTCCTCTTCACTCGCTAAGCCACTGCGAAAACTCTTCCATCTGCCATATTCTACTGGCCGTTTTCCAAATAGATGAAAGTCAGAGAGCTTTCAGCCAATTCCCAAAAAGGGTGACAAATCGTCCCTCTTTTCTTATCGACCCATAGCACTAACTTCTATTATCTCGAAGGTGATGCAATCACTTATCAACTATCAACTTTCGAAATATCTGGAATCAAATGAACTCCTCAATGACCGGCAATATGGCTTTCGTAGCAAGAGGTCCACAGGAGATTTGGTGGCGTACCATACCGAGAAGTAGAGCCATTCCTTCCACTACCTCACCGAAAGCAAGCTTGTTGCACTGGATATTTCAAAACCCTTCGACCGAGTTTGGCATCCAGTCCTTTTCTCAAAATTGCATTCCTATGGAGTGGATAATTCCCTGGTCCAATGGATAAGAGACTATCTTTCTGGCCACTCAATTCAACTGGTTCTTCAAGGTGCCAAATCTGTCTCCCATCAAATTAATGCAGCTGTTCCACAGGGTTCGGTACTCTTGTGGCGGTTTCGCCAAACCCCACTGTCTACTTACCCGAAGAACCCCCATAACTACGACCCAACCTTCATTAAGTTTTCGCTAATGCAATCGCATTAGCACCTGTAAATGCTTGACGCTACAAATGACCAATTGTATAATCTAAAAGCTTCTGGAAGAGAATTCTTACCTGCATTCATTTATTCGAATTCAAAATTCCTTTTAAGAATTCTGTTCCAAACAGCATATCCCTGAAAAGAAACCCCATCGGTTCACATATAATATAACCGCATAATCAGGGAATCGTAACCTTGAGTTGGCCTCACATGTGTACAACAATGTCTTACATACACATTGGCTGGCGATGCATTGTCCAACTGCCAAAGCAGCGTCGGGCAGCTTGTTTGTTCATCTGGCATTTACCCGACCATGATCCCTCGTCTAAACGAATAAATAATCGCAAATTTCGTTCCTTACCACAAACGAATTTCCCTGCATATACAAATGCAAGCAAGGGATTCGTTTCGGCCACCGACCCAAGATACGATATACAATTTTCATTGTATAAAGTATTGTAATCCATTAGCACCTCCTTTTAACGGGTATTCGGCTATTTACACAAGGGCATCATTCAGCTAAGACTTTTATGATGCCCTCGTCTCATCTTTTCTCTTAACACCAATTCTTCGATGTATCGTCGTCTATTTATTTATCCGCGATGTACATCCTAGATAACGATCTATACGGTCCCTTTGTCTTTTAATTTCCCTGGATCCGTTCGTCATGACCTCGAGGCATGAGCAAACAAAGACACAATTAGCATCCAATGAGATTCGGCTTGTTTGCTTAGCCGAACTCACATCGTATGGATGCACATTTTGCCCTTTCTTTGTTTTAGATTCGTTCGCATGGTTTCGTCCCACGAATGAACCAATACTCACACATGCATATGTACCATAATTTGAGAGAGCCGGTTTCACTGGCCGAATTTGTATTGATAGCGATTTAATATCGTTAAGTCTTTACCCATCATCCGACCAAGCTGGTCGCTCCGTCCTTCGCTCCCCGGTGCGCATGGGGACGCGTTAATTCGGAGTCGGAAAGTTGTGTCTAGTACTTAGTAATTTCCCGAACAATAAATTAAAGTTCCTGTTGTGTCTAGTACCTAATAATTTTATGAACAATAAATTAAAGTGCCTGTGGTGACGAGTTCTCCGTAAATTATTAACCGAAATATAAGAGATCAAGTATCTCCCAAACAAAAATAGACCTCGGTCTTCTGTAATCTAATTAAATTCAATAAATAATATTAAACTAAATCCGTGTGTTTTATTTCTCCTGTTTTGCTCCTTGGTGCGTTGCTCGCATATTTTATTGTCTCAAACGATGCTTCTCGGAGACTTATTTGATGAACAGTTTCCTTTTGTTGTGACGATGGACGAATTAGGATGGAGGAAGGACGTAAACCTGAGCCGTACGCCGGCACAATACGCCTACCTCACACTCTCACCCACTCTCTTCCTCATCTTCATAAATGATCTCTTGTCAATTACCCAAAACCCAATTTACTCGTTTGCTGATGATAGCACGTTGAGTTTCTCATACTCATATGAATATTCCTGACTCTTCGCATGTCATTACAAACCAGCAATTAATGCTTGATACATTGAATTCGGACCTCAACAAGATATATCAATGGGAATTATCTAACCGAGTAGAATTCAATGTCCTAAAACTCAGTGCTGCCTCTCGTCGTCAAAGGCGAACTCCAAAATAAATACACTGCCGATGAACGGCACTTGTATCGACGAAGCCAAGGAACTATCATTCCTCGACACTCGAATTAATTCGACTCTTAATTGAAATGAACACATATTTGAAGCTACGAAAAATGCAGCCAAATCTATGGGGATCCTTAAGAGATGCAAAAGATACTTCATTCCATCCAACCTGGCTACTATTTACAGGGCGTATGTTCGTCCCAAAATGAAGTTCAACTCCCATATTTGGTCAGGCGCATCCAAAACTGCACTACACGTGCTCGACACCATGCAAAAACGAGGATGAAACTTATTGGGGACCCAGTCGTAAGTCATTTAATTCCGTCATTAGGACATAGGCGCAACGTATAATGCCTATCTCTTTTCTATAGGTATTACCATAGTCTTTGCTCAACTGGACTTGATGAATGCGTGCCGCCCCTTCAGATATTTTCCCGCGGTACCCCTCGATCTGAGAATGCGCATCAGTTCACGTTGAAAGTCAACTTCAGGCGCACGAATAAATATGGGGAGTCATTCTTAATCCGAACTGCACGAATGTGGAATGCTCTACTTGATCATGTGTTTCCTCGTCGTTGTGATGTCCAGACCTTCAAGACCTATATACACCGACACCTCCTTTCCTTATCCGCTTTCTCTCCATCCTCGCAATATGATCTGACATTTAAAGGTACTTCAAATTCCCCCTTTGCGCGCACGTTAATGTAAAAAAGATTATTTGTATTAGTATGCCGATTTTGCTTTAGTCAAATAATGTGCGGAATGTATCTACATTATTGTCTCATGGCCCTGCTATCCCCCAAAAGTTCCACGCCTATTAGAACTTCTGTACTAAAAGCATGAACAACTTCAAATTTACTCCTAGATACACATTCGTTGATCCCAACTGAATGATTGATCTTAAAATTGTTACCCGTAAAATGGAATTCGAAATATGATTTTTTATTGTCACGTTAAATGGTTCCTTTTGTCCGGATCCTTGGTAAATATTTCGTTAAAAACTAAATGATTTCCAGAAATATAAGCGGACCGAACCAATTGTTTTGTATCGGTTGCACACACAATGCGTCGCCATATCCATTTTTTGAGGAATTCGCCATAGAAATAATTTTTAACCCCGTTTTAACCCCTTTCGACTACAATACACTGCCATTCGGTCCATTTTTTTAAGAATAAAATACGACCTCTAATTACTTCGTCCTTTTGCAAAGAAAAACTCCTGGGAGAACTCATCACAATTTCCAAAGATACATTTCATTTTTTACAACTTTCCAGGAATTGTTTTTTACATGGACACACAGGCGACAAAGGACTGTGTGATCCGACCAAGGTCTATTTAGAGCAAGGAAACTTTGCACGAATTTCATCTCGAAATCTCGTTATTCTTGTATTTTATTCTTTTGATGGTAGTGAACCCATTTTGTGGTATCTGTGAATGACATGCAAAAGGAACAATTCCATGCTTCCTACAAAGGTTACCTCAAAGGTGTAAATGGTGTTTGTCCAAGGCGTCCGTTTGGTGTTAAAGTCGGATAAAGTCAGTCCTTCGGTATGCATCCAGCGAATTCTTGTGAAACAGGATACACTCCGTCACGTGAGTAAACAGCGACAGAACCCTTTTCGTGATCATTTCGATTCTATCTTGACAGTGGTCCATAACGATTCGTAGAAATATTGTTTGTCCTGATTGTCGGCAACGGCGGCGGGATCAGAACGATCAGAGGAGGATAGGTATTCAAATTGTTTGGCCGCAGAGAAGAAAGGATTTATTGGATATACTATACAACCCCTTCTTTGTGTGTTGACTTGAATCCTTTTTGTGGGCGAACCAACGGCTTGTTGTTGTTGATTTTTCGCGATGCCATAAAGGATTATGTTTGTTTGGGCTAGAGGTTAATTTGTTTCTCAATCTGAGAATCATTTCTGAGTCAGTTTATGGATATGAATTCAGCGAATTGGTCGCGCAGAGTATTGTTGGAATGCTTGTATATTTTGTTGGAACACCACGGCAAAATTCTGAGGATAAGTGGTTTACTAATGGAACCACAAATCTAGCTGGGTTTAATGGTTTTGCTTTTGTAATTTATTATAAAGGTTGTGTAAAGTGGACTTAATGAAATGGGCATATTGAAGGTAGCAATAATTATGTCAGGTAAAAGGCGGACTCGATTGCATATTTCTGATTGAAAGGGTTACTTAATCAAGTATTGAAAGAAGTTACTATCTTTATTGCCATATGATTTTTTTTCTTAATTCTTCTTATCAGTTCTTTTACGAGATTGCTTAGATGATTGAGGGTCATCAACGACAACATTATATAGGATAGTCTGAAAGTCTAAAAGTTAACTGAGTTCATCTTTTAAAAAAGTTGAAGTTGTAAGACTTTTCTAAGATAGAAAAATCACTCACAGAACATGTGGGATATATTATTGCACAATATTAATTTAATTTTTTTATTTATTTACTTAACACATTATTTTACAACAATAAACTTTCTGATGTATAACAATCTCACAACCAGGGAGGAATAAATCGAGCAGCTAAGAAATAGTTACCTATCAATCAACATTTCTTCTAGTTTTTGACAGACGTTATATTTATTTATTTGGTTAATATATATATATACATACCAGGTGTACCGGTATGAAGTGAGCGTTTAAAAAAAAAAAAAAAACTGCTTCTAAATGGAAAAAAAAACATTTTATTCGAAGTATTGGCCATTGCTTTCTACACATTACCACCACCTTTCTGGCAATTTGTGGATACCACGCCAATAAAACCGGTCGCCTTTTGAGGCAAACCATTCGGAGACCCAATTTTCGACTTCTTCGTAGGAATTGAAATGCTGCTCAGCCAATGTGTGCCCCATCGATGAAAACAAATGGTAGTCGGAAGGAGCCAAGTCTGGTGAATACGGCGGGTGGGGTAACACTTCCCAGCCGAGAGCTTTTATTGTTTCTTTGATGGGTTTTACTGTATGACTCGGAGCATCATCATGCAACAAAATTACCCTTCCGTGTCTTGTGGCCCAATCTGGTCGTTTTTCGATCAATACATGGTTCAAATTGATCATTTGTTGTCGGTAGCGTTGCGCATCAACAGTTTCGCCAGGTTTTAGAAGTTCATGATACACCACCTCCATCTGGTCCCACCAAACACAGAGCATTGTCTTTTTTCCGAACCGATCAGGCTTTGCAGTCGATGTTGACGCTAATCCTGGATATACCCATCATTTTTTGCGTTTAGGATTTTAAAATAAAACCATTTTTCATCACCAGTCACAATTCGATGCAATACTGACTTCCTTTCGTGTCGTAGAAGCAACGTTTCATATGTGGTGTTTCGCTTTTCCATCTGCCTGTCGTGCAGTTCATGTGGCACCCAGTTTCCACACTTTTGGATCCTTCCCATAGCTTTAAATGGTCAGAAATTGTTTGTTGTGCAACATTTAACATTTTTGCCATTTGTTTTTGACTTAAAGTGTCATGCTGATCCACAAGTATTCGATGCGACTCTGCAGCACTTTTCTTCAAATGAAAACAAAAAATTAATGCATTCTGCAAATCATCATTTTCTGGTACAAATTTCGACATTTTTAACAGGATTAAAAAAAATGATGTTTGTACAATGACATGATGCATACTAAATATGTTTTGACAGATGTCATAGCAACCAAATAAAAAAGATATAAGGGCTCGTTCACAACAAACGTTCCCTATCCATACATTTGTATCTTGACGCTCACTTCACACCGGTACAACTGGTATATATATATATATTAGATGCGCAACTAGGTTCTCGCTGTTGTTTTATGAAAATGAAACTTAAATGTGAAAAAATGGTTACAAATAAATCATTCGAAGTATTACCCATCGCTAGCTACAACTTTTTCCCATCTTTCTGGCAGAGCTCGAATACCGTCACAGTAAAGGTGTTCATATTTTGAGGCTATTCATGAATCATATGAGCGGAATTGCTCATCAGCCAGATCATGTGCCATCGTACGGAACAAGTTATAATCGGATGGCACAAAATCTGGGGAATGCGGCGGGTGGATTAGGACTTCCCATTTGAACGTTTCCAGGTAGATTTTAACGGGTTTGACAACGTGAGGCCGAGCGTTGTCATGCTGTACAAACACTTTTTCGTGCGTCTGCTCGTATTGTGGCCGTTTTCCGCATAGTGCTCGGCTCAGCCGCATCAATTGAAGTCGATACCGTTCCCGAGTGATGGTTTCGTTCCGTTTCAATAGCTCATAATAAATAACACCGACCTGGACCCATCAAATATACAACATCACCTTCGCAGCGTGAATATTCGGCCGAGCCGACAACGTAGAAGCATGGCCGGGCAGTCCCCATGACTTTCTTTTCTTTGGGTGGGCGTAATGAATCCTTTTTTCGTTACTCGTCACGATGCGATGAAGAAAAGCCTTCCTTCTTTTGCCACAGGAGCAGTTGTTCACAGACAAAAAAACGACGCTCAAGGTCCCTTGGCTTCAAATCATAAGGAACCCAAGTTCCTTGCTTTTGAATCTTTCCCAACGCATGCAATCGCTTGGAAATGGCTTGGCGAGTAATTCTTAATGCTGATGAAAGCTCTTGTTCCGTTTGGCATGGATCCTCATCGAGCAATGCCTCCAATTCAGCGTCTTCGACGGTTTTTGGGCTTCCTTCACGCGGGCGGTCGTCAACATCGAAATTACCGTCTTTGAAGCGACGGAACCAATCACGGCACGTTGTTTCACTTAGAGCAGCATCTCCGTAAACTTTGTGGAGCTCTCGATGCCCTCCAGCGCCACTTGCTTCGCATGAGAGAAGAAAACAAACATTTCCCGCAAATGATGATTATTTAGCCCAATATCAAACATTTTCACGTAACCAAAGGTAAATGACGCCAAAACAAAATCACTACTGTATCAAGCGGTTTGTTTACCATATCTGTAAGCTTGGTTCATGACGTTTTGAATATATCGAAATCGACCAACACATATTGCTGGAGCCATATATATCATCATCATCATCGGCACTACAACCGGGAGCCGGTCTTGGCCTTATTTAGCAAGTCCTAGGGCTTGTTAAATTTTCCATACTGATTTGATTTTTTTTTCCGGCCAACGTCATTGTTCTTGCGCCAGAGGCTCCCCGAAGAGGAATCGAACCCCGGTCTCCCGCGTGACAGGCGGGTATACTAACCACTATACTATCCAGGAACCTGGAGCCATATATATAGATTCATTTATTTATTAATTTATTAATTTAGTACTTTTTTTTTTTAGCAGATGCCTTAATCTTATACAAAAATTATATTATATTATAATATTCTTATTTTAATGTCTAGTTTACAATCGATTCATAACATTATGCGTTTACACAAGTATAAATTCGTAGTCAACGATACAGAAATATATTTGTATGTTCTTATTAGCATAATTTCAACGTAACTATTTCATGGGTAGCGCGATTTGTCCCGTAAAGGATATTTACATTTTGTGCTGTCATAGGGTTTTCATAGTTGTGGGAACCTGGACTCTACAATTTCATTGCCGGTTTCTGGTATTCAGCTTTTGCGCATTTTTGATTTGACTAAACATAAATTCACTAACACAAGGAAACTCACGTTAAGTAGATCCAATTATTGTGGCGGCCGGCACTAATGGGTACAATGGTGGCAGATTTTGTTTGAACTCGTGAAAGACTCGTTACCCGTTTGATGTTCTCAAATAGTTACATTTGCTGCCGGGAAATGGAGTGGGAAATTTAAAGCACGTCCGAGTTATGTTTTCTATATTTTCAGAATTCCGAAACTAGTTTTCTTCATTTTATCCTTTTTTGTTTTACTTTATTTTAGATACTTTGCATTACTTTAAACGGACACTTGTTATATAATTAACTTGAGTTAATTATCACCCCCAATATATCGTTGATGAGATCGTTCGGTTGTTTGTGCAACATGTGTTCCTTTCGTTCGACCTCATTTTCCAATTGCGAGAGGGCCGCAGACCTTGCCCGTGTATTTCGCGACCGTCTCATTGTTTACTTCTCGTGTAATGAGCTTCGGATCGGCGCCCATCTTCTCTTCTTTTGAATTCGCTTTCCACTATTTGAATTCTTCACGTACTACTCTGGCCCCTGCCTAGACTATTTCTAAGTCTTGTCGTGCTGTCATTACTTCGGCCTCGGCGCTCCCTTTTCGTCGAAACGATCGGGCCACTAGTTTGGACAATATTTGCCCTAATTTGAAGATAATAAATGCCTACGTGAGAGTGTAGAATGCGGAGAGGTTCTTTCTGCTATAGCGGTGTTGGTGCTTTCCTCTACCAAAATGAATAGTGACGGTGTGATCTTCCACAAGGCGCGTGGGGGCACTCTTCCTTCCATGCGGGTGGCTGTTATGGTGCGGAGTACCCCAATTTAGGTAGTGTGTGCTCCTCCATTGGGGGCATGGCATCTTTCTTCTCGATTTCATAGATTTGGTGACGCCACTGCTTCTCTTTTCACACTATGCACATGCAGTGGCAGCGTGCTCTCCCACGAGATACGTAGGAAATATTCTTCCTTTTCGTACGGGGGGTTGGTACGATGTGAACTACGTCGCGGTAGGTTGTTGGCGCTCTTGGCACCTCTCTTGATTTCGTCGCTCTAATGGTAGGCATCCTCGTTATTGCCAGATCCGGCTCAAAGGATCAGAAATTGTAACGATTTACTTAAGCAGGAGCCTGGCTCTCAGCGGATCAGCAAAGTTCCAACAATGTAGTGGACTGTATTTAAGGTGCAGGTGCCTGGAGGGTCAAGGATCCCTGAAAATAGATAAGCCCAGATTAATGTCTTCGCTCTAAACCTTATCACCGATTCTACCGCGTGCGATTGGGTCGATGTGCCGTGGTATTGTGGCGTTTCTAGCAGATACACACACGACCAATAATGAAGAACAATACCACATAAAAAAGACAAGTCAAACAATCAAAGCACATCAATTAAAGCCGTCTACCATAGTGTTAAGGGTTATTTTTGTATTTCGATTTTTATTCTTACCTCCTTGGGGAGATCCGGTTGCTTCCGGGGTCCAATAGTGAAAGACGATTTTATTTATTTAATAAATTATTAATTTTATTTTATGTTATTTATTTCTTGTGATTCACTTCTGGCCGTTGCCTTGGCCTCTGGAATCTTACTGATCACGAATCTAAAAAAAAAAAAAAATTGGGTGGCGAGAGGCCGACTTTAGGGAGACAAGGACAAATGTGTCCCTCATCTTGTCTCTGGCTTCTGGTTATCTTGCGATAACCAGAATCACCCACATCCGTGAAGATGTTGGGCTCGGTCTCAAGATATCTGAAAAGAAAAGGGAAGGACGTATCTAAGGATAGTGTGGACAGGGTTAGTTCAATTGTTCTCTAACTACTTGGATGGTGGGAAACAAATCGTACAAGACCGGTAGGTATTGAGTGCGGTAGTAAACGCAGATCACGTCTTTGGCGTCTGATAATCTGCGCTTTGGTCGGTGTGTATGTGAGATGATCACGAATCCAAAATGTGCCGCCCTTTCATACTCTGTGGCAACAGAGATTTGTTAAAAATTTTATCTAAAAATTCCAAGAAGCACAAACAAGATTTTGTGTGCTTCAACTGGAATAGGATTCCGGGAAGTTGATAGGAATTTATTTGAATAAATTCCTGGAAGGGGAAATCATTTAGCATTTAGAGTTAAGCATTTCATGATGTTAGGATTATTAGGAATTGAATCAATGTACGACAAATGGACTTGGGTTTAAATTTATCGTGCATATGATTCAATTGATTTGGGGTGTAAGTTAATTTGAAATTGAATCAATGTGCGACAAATTAACTTTTGGTTTAACTTGTCGCTCATATGATTCAAAATGGGCATTAGGTTGGGATTATAGGTAATATTGGGGATTTGGATCATCATCATCATCGGCACTACAACCGGGAGCCGGTCTTGGCCTTATTTAGCAAGTCCTGAGGCTTGTTAAATTTTCCATAATGATTTATTTTTTCTGGGCAAGGTCATTAGTCTTGCGCCAGAGACTCCCCGACGGGGGATCGAACCCCGGTCTCCCGGGTGACAGGCGGGTATACTAACCACTATACTATCGAGGAGGGGATTTGGATGGGAGTAGTGATTTAGGATCAATACAATAGCAATGATGTAGCATTTCCGCATCAGTTGAGTGTACTTGAGTTTAGAAACCGAATTCGTACACGCGTCAGTGGCCTGATGTGTTGAGCATTGGTCCCATTTTTAGTGATTCTAACCGTCATAGCCCCAGTTCGAATCACACATTCTTCACATCGTGGCAAACGCTATAGTGTCTCTTCTTTTCCTTTCCCTCGCGAGGCCTCCCTTACAGCTGACAGGAGAAAGGCCTTTGCGGACCTACATGAAGAGGAATCGGTTTTGAGCACATCTTACCATTGGTGATGGCAATGTTAAACAATTCATTATCTGGTGTTCGGCAACAGTACCTAGAGGCAAAGCCGTTGTGCCCTCGAGAGTCTGGCAAATATATTGTACAACATGCGAAATATGTCACGATTAATCAAGCCGGAATTAATAGATTATCCGAGAGAATTCTCTAGGGGATTCAATCGAAGGAAATCAGTGCCGACAATTTTTCCCAACATGAACTCCATCCAACGCCCGATCAACCAAATGCTCTCAAATGGATTTTTGTGGTCGACACATTAAATTTTTGCTTCTGGACTCGGAATAACTATTGCAAGTACAAACTTCGTGGGTACACGGGAAACTTTGCTCTCTGTGCGGCAATTGATCGAGCCTTAGATGAGGGTCTTCCCATAACCGATGCAAGTTACTACGCCAACCTTGAAGAATCAGTTTTAGCTCATATTCTCCGATCAGATGATGGCCAAACTGTTATACCTCTCCTAAAAGAACGACTCATGTGTCTACATGAAGTTGGAAAGTACCTATTAGGAGCTTATGAAGGCAAATTTGCCAATATGGTCAAATTGGCCAAGAACTCTGCGGAGGACTTGTTATCACTGATCGTGAGTGAATTCATTTGCTACCGGGACACTGCTTTATTCGAGAGTAACGTAACTGTTGCACTTTATAAAAGGGCCGAAATCCTCATTGGCGACATTTAGTCATGTTTTGGTGGGCAGGGATTAGGCTACTTCCACGACATCGAAAGGATAACCATGTTTGCTGATTATCGCGTTCCTCAAGTTCTTGTGCACTTTGCAGCTCTTGAATACAACGATGAATTAATGCAAGTCTTAAAAAGTGATAAAATCCTGGAGAATGGCGATCGTATGGAGGTTGAGATCCGTGGAGCATCAATTTATGTCGTGGAAATGGTAAAAGACACAATCTGGGAATATATCGATAAACACCACCCGGAACTACACAGAAGTATGGTCAATTCGATTCTCATTGATCACTTCCTCTGGGACTACAGACGAAAACATGCCGACGAATTGGAATCAATTCCCTTCCACAAAACTTTAAGCATTTACTATTGAATAGTATTTTCATAAATAAAACTAAAACTGTGGGACAAAGTGTTCGGGGATACCTGAAAACAGAGAAATGATGGAAGGCAACTTCTCTCTGAAATGACACGTGTCTTTCTATTGCATTTGCACATTTATTTGCAATTAAGAAAGGGCCTACGTGATCCTTGAACTCCAGAACAAAACGCAAGTACTTTGCCTTTCTTAGTCGCTGGGGCCGAAGTCGTATGTGCAGCTGTGAAACGTCTTCCCTGGGATTGACACGGTTATTTCGTAATTTCTTCCTGAAATCGTTTTGCAATTGATGCGGCGTCTTTGTGGAGATGGAAAGATACGTCTCCAACAGATGGCAAACACAAACTAATCGTTCTCTTTGTTATTATTTCATGTTTTTAATTTGGGGTCGGTGAGGGTAATGCAAAGTGTTTTCTCATTGACCCAGTTTCAATTACACTATTAAGTCAAAATGAAATGTTCTCATTAATGTCAAATGACGTACAAATATCGGGTTACTTATCATTTCAAATTCTGCGATTATGTAAAGTGTTTCAATGAGTTTTGGTAGCAATTAATAATTTTGCATTTCGCAATTTTGGTTGTGACGGAATGCAAAATGTTGGTCAAATTTTAAAGTGCATTATTTTCTCCGGGGTTATTATAGTTCAACTATTAGTTTAATTATTATAGTTCCCGAGGTTATTATAGTTAAAATTTGGTGGCGGCTTTTTCTGGCTAGAATTAAGTTGATTACGTCTCCATAGGTATGACGACGTCATAACCTTATTTTATAAACGTGCAACTGACCCAATCCGGTAAAAGTCTTCATTTCGATGGCATTCCTATTTTCAACCAAGTAAGTTAAGAAATGTGTATCAAAAAATGCGGTTTGTCTGACAATTTAAACACTCTTTGGTGGAACTGGATTGGTTATAACTCAATATCATCTATCATATATTATTGATCGAAATATTATAGATTTGCCTACTTTAGAGAAGGTATGGAACATAAAGTGATTGGCTAAGAGGTTAGATGCTGGCGCACATGCTCTAAGAAGACATAACTGGAAGCTGGCTGTTTTAAAACAGTGGCAAGTCACCCGAGGGATTCTTTTTGAGCTGTTTGCACTGATAAATGGAGTGGCCTTACTTCAGGAAACGAGCTCTATTCTAAGTAACACTAGCGGAGAGATGCTCACCATCATCATCATCATCATCATCATCATCATCATCGGCACTACAACCGGGAACCGGTCTTGGCCTTATTTAGCAAGTCCTGAGGCTTGGCAAATTTTCCACAATGATTTGCTTTTTCCAGGCAAGGTCATTAGTCTAGCGCCAAGAGATGCTGACGGGTATTCCAATAATCTAAGACTGATTTGTGAGGTACCTATCACGGACGATATTCACTCAGTCTTCATACAGTTCATATAACTTGGGAAATTCGTCGATAATTGTCGGAGAAACACCATCTCCGTACGGTACTTCACTTTCCTCACAGGAAGTGCTCGAAATCCAGGAATTTCATGCCCTGTTGGTATAAAAAATTGCGTTCTGCAATGGTGTCGATAAAGCCGTTTGCCGAAGACATGATTTTCTTATATCCACTCTTATTGTATTGCTATATTCGTCTTCGATTCATATCCAACCAATAGGTTGTAGAGACCGTCAAACAGTGACACTAAGTTATAGATATTTTTTTGCTTTAGATAACAGACTAACTAATAAATTCACAAAAAACTTAGCGCTGCCTTCTTTTTCGTCTGCCTAAAAGACGTTTTTGGCTCCTCGATAGTATAGTGGTTAGTATACCCGCCTGTCACGCGGGAGACCGGGGTTCGATTCCCCGTCGGGGTGCCTCTGGCGCAAGACTAATGACCTTGCCCAGAGAAAACAAATCATAATGGAAAATTCAACAAGCCTCAGAACTTGCTAAATAAGGCCAAGACCAGTTCCCGATTGTAGTGCCGATGATGATGATGAAAAGACGTTTTTGACATAACTATTAAAGGTCGCTGTATCTTTTAAAGATGCAGATTCTCACCTTTTTTCTATCCTAAATTGAATAGTTATTCTGCTTTCTTATTTTTTATATACTTTTTTATGTAAAAGCTCGTATAACCCATTGCTACATTTGCTATCTCTTCATACTAGATTGGTTAGATAATCTTTTTACGTCTATACTACCACCAATTCATATATTTCTAACAATTCATATCTCAAATATCGGCTACCTCTTTATCTTAGATTAGCTGGTCAATGCGCTTATTTCCCGTACCATCTGTACAAGATGCAGCGAATTTCGACCTCATCCAATCTTAAACTCTTGGATATTTGCTCATAATTCAAATGTGCCTACGTAGACCTTTGACAGTATCTTCTAATAACATCAGTGCCGAAGGTCCAAATTTCTCGCAACCCGTTGGCTTAGTTTCTAAACGCTCGAAACTTAAACATTACATTACAGATGAGAACACATCAAGGCACTGGTTTGACTTAGATCGATGGCGCCACTTTTACACTCTCTAAATAATCAACCAGAATGTATCAGCGCCATTGATCTAACCAGAGACTCCGTATCGGTTGCTGGGATCATAAAATCACGCGCATCTACAAAATAAACTTTGCCCGTCTTTTGATAATCTTTTTGGTTTGTTTAGGGGGCAACGTGGAGCGGGGCGGGGTTTCATCTTTGAGTTGTGGGAGGAAAGGGTGGCTGCGATCAGCCTCAATTTCACGATCGTGGGCTCTGTGGAATCGGGCAAAACGTTGTGTGTTGTATTGGGGGATATTAATGGCCGCGCATTTTAAAATATACCATAGTGTTGAGATTTTGTGTTCCAATGACGCCAGTCGAAGACGAAATCTGGGCTCGTTAATGGAACGAGGTCCGTAAATGCATTTTTATTGATTCCTGAACAGCAAACGGAGTTTGATTAATGGTATTTATTTTACTATGGGATTATGTTCGAGTATTAAAAAATAAACACCTTTAGTCGACGTAGAATTTACTTGATAATGTTGCGTTTGATGAGCACAAACTGCTGTGTTTGTTGGGAGAAGGTAAAAAATAATGTTTATAAGATAAACGGGTGCAGGTGCGTATACCTGTTTATCAGGGAATCATTAGTTTTCAAAATTGTGCAGACAACTTTGTAATAGACCTTTTAAAGAAGATTTAATTTTGGATCGTATGTACTAGTGGAAATATGAGTACCTCTGACGCTTCAAAAAATGTGGGCAAAACAAATAAAATCAGGAGAAAAATAACAATCAAATATCAGGACTCTGTACACTTGTAACTTTTTTGTAAAAGCGCCCCCACAAAAAAGAGCATTTTAACCCCGAATGTTTTGTAACATAGAGCGGAATTTCGGATGAACAAGAAATAAATGCTGGTAATATGCTTTGAGGGGCGATGAGAGCGAACATACAGGGCAAACTCTCTGCTTTCAACCAGGCGAAGGCTCTGTGCGATCCTTGTCCCTGTTCAATCCAACTTGACATGCAGTTTCCACGTAACACTCCTGGATAGCTACTTTGGCACCCGCCAAGTAGAGAACTGTGGCGGTTCCGCCAAACCCCACTGTCTACTTACCGTAAAACGCCCATAACATTCAGCCAATTTCCTAACTTCACTAATGCAATCGCATTAGTATCTGTAAATGCTTCACGCATCATATATATCAAACCTATGCTCTTAAAAAGTCCCTGTCAAGGAAAACTTACCTTTCATGCATTCTCTTCGTATACAATTACCGGTAAAATTTCTTTCTTTACCTTATCAGGCAGAACCCTCATTATTACAACCCAATCTACATCAGTTTCTGCTAATGCAACAGCATTAGAACCTGTAAATGCTTCACGCATTATAAAGATCAAATCTATAATCTTAAAGTCCCTTTAAAAAAAACTTACCTTTTCATGCATCTCTTCGCATACAATTTTCCGTAAGATTTCTTGCTTTACTTATCTGGAATTCCAAACCAATTCGGCATCTTCGGTACCAGACGAATTCCTGTAAACAAAATGATTCGGTTTGCATACAATGTAACCGTCATGACAGGGACCATAAAGATTGCGCCGTCTATTTTCCCAGCCGCACCATGTGTACAACAATGTTCCCTACATACACATTGGATGGCGACTTACACCCAAGGGACCATAACAAATATACGCATATCGCGTCTCTTGGCATCAATTGAACCCTACAGCATAAACAAATACAAATAGGAATTCAGTACCTACCCTTACTAGCGATGCCATAAGTACCATTTCCCAGTAACCTAGCTAAAACCCATTAGCACATTTCCACATCGCATCGTCGTCTCTTTGTTTAGCCGCGATGCACATTTCCAACAAAGATCCCATTAGCATCCGACGAGTTCGGTTTAATTTGCTTTAATGAAATCGTTTCCCATGAATGCACTTTATGCCCTTTCTTTGTTCTAAGTTCGTTCCCTTCCATGAAAGAACCATGCACTCATACCACCATGTTTACGATTAGCGAGTGAGCTGTGCACAAGCAAGATATCGCTGAGTCTTATTACAGTCATCAAAGGAGTCAGACGGGTCTTCTTCCCTTCGCCGTACCGTGCACACGGTACGGTGCGTTTACACACGCGATGTTTTACGCGTCAAACCCTTACGGCACACGAAAAGCATAAAAACCTGGAAAGCTTATACTTACCTTTACATAGTTGTACTATAAATACCTGAAATGCTGTAAATTTCATAATATTCGCCTATTTCCCACCCTCACCAAGTGTATCATAAATCACCATACATACACATTGACTGGCGACCTACACACAAGGGACCAAAACAAATATACGCAAATCGCGTCTCTTGGCACCAATTAAATTCTACGGCATAACCAAATGCAAATAGGTATGGTATACTTACCCTTGGCGGCGATGCAATAAACACCAATTCACGGCAATCTAGCTAAAACCCATTACCACATTTCCATATTGTATTGCCGCCTATTTATTTAGCGGCAAGGCACATCCCAGACAAAGACCCGAACTTTTCCTTTGTCTTTTCATATTTCGGGATCTGCTTTACATCAGCAGCAGTATAAGCAAACACAAACCCAATTAGCATCCAATGAGATTCGGCTTGTTTGCTTAGCCGAATTCACTATCCCATGAATGCACTTTATGCTCTTTCTTTGTTCTAGGTTCGTTCTCATCCATGAAAGAACCACGCACACACACCACTCCACTGAAAGAGTGCATTTCTGTGGCGGCCATACCCTTAAGAGAACAGTTTTTCTCTCTCTTCCCGTTTCTTAACCCTAACCTAGGATGGAATTCATGTCCGAGTTCTATCCTCGGGGAGTCGTTTTCCATCCACTGACCGCCACGGCCACGCGATCTCCCACTCACCGGTGCGCACGGTGACGATAATATACCCCGAGTCGTACCGAAGATTGTGTTTTATTGACTTCACATTGGAACTTTCACGTTGTGCTACCGTAAAATCTTAATATCCAATAAGAAAATGAAACGAAAACAATAATCCGCGAATTCAAACAAGTTATTCAAATAATAGTGTTTTTCAATTAATATAAATATAAAACTAAACAAAAGGAATCCTGTGTTTTGTATTTTCACTTGGTGTGATGGCATGTTCGGTGACAATTGTTCCACGCTGGTGTTTCCTTTCCTGCTGCGGTGAATCACCAAGAGTTTAGCCGGACCTTGTTGAACAGTGGAGTGAATGCTGGAGGAAGAGAGGAACCAAGTGCCCATGTCCAGCACCATACTTCTTCCCAACAGAACCAATGCTTGCACCGATATCCTGAGATAGGTTGGCGCAATGCTAATAACCTTGCCCACAAGAACAAATTATTATAGACAATTTAACAAGTCTCGTATATGGACCGGATACCGGTAGAGAGGCTTGCTAAATAAGGCCAAGAGCGGATCCCGGTTGTAGTGAGAAGACAAGACAAGACGGCACAAACACAAACATACACACCGACCAAAGCGCAGATTATCAGACGCCAAAGACGTGATCTGCGTTCACTACCGCACCCAAGACCTACCGGTCTTGTACGATTTCTTTCCCACCATCCCTCTATAAAAGTAGTTAGAGAACACCCGGACTAACACTGTCCACACTATCCTTGGATACCCCCCCTTTTCCTCTTTTCTTTTCAGAGATCGCGAGACCGAGCCCAACATCCTCACGGATGTGGGTGATTCTGGTTATCGCAAGATGACCAGAAGTCAGAGACAAGATGAAGGACACATATGTCCTTGTCTCGCTAAATTCGGCCTTCTCGCCACAATTTTTTTTTTTTTTTTTTTTTTTTTTTTTTTTTTTTTTTTTTTTTTTTTTAATTTCATGATCAAGTAGATCATCAGAGGCCGAACCTCTGGCCAACAAAATAATAAACCCGATCAGTAGCATTCCAGAGGCCGAACCGCTGGCCGAATGCAGATCATGTGTATCCAGTGTCCGTTTTACCTTCATGCAAAATCGCATCGACCACCCCTGAACTTTCGGTTTAAATAAAAATAAAGCTGGTTATTGAAATTATGAACGAATCTTTTGCCCTTTTATTTTCGCACACAACACTTCGCGTTAGTTAACGTATGAATCACCCAACCAGGATGCATCCTAATGTTCACCTTGAAATAAGAAATTCATCTAACAACAACTAGCGTCTGCATTTTTACAATCTTCCAGGAATGTGTTTCCTATTCATTCCTTAAAATATTTAACATTAAAATTGTGTCTAGACATCATTTACCTAGATCCAAAAAAACCCAAAATAAAATGCTAAGAAGCAAACCATATGTATCTATTACGTTGGGTCATTAAAAACACATTAGGAGATTCCTAGGCTAAGATAGAATTTAAGTATAAATAGCATAGGAAAACTGCAGAGAGTGTTCATAGCGACCTGTAATTTGATGAATAAACTAAAGAGGCACAGCCTCGAAAAAAGTTTATATTTTTTCTTTATATAAAATATAACAACAATAACTCGCTCTTCTCTCGGGTTTGCCGTGAAAGCACGGCGCGGAGTAGTACAACACAACTCACGAAAAGCCCAAACTTCCAGTCATCTAGGGTGAAATAATTTTGTTATATGGTATTGTAATTTGGGGATAAGAAAATCCAGTATTGTTTCTCTGGATATCGTAAAGTATTGATCACACCAACTGATGCGTGCAAACAGCTCCCTAACAGTTTTCTCCTTGACAGGTTTTTGATTGTTAGATTCAGTTGGCAATCAAGTATTGGAGTTAACAGACAAAAAATCGAGACATCTTATAATTGTTTTGATAAAAATAATAAGCGACCCAGGTGATTGAAATTATGAATAGATGGTGTTTATTTTTGGTTACGTCGACTTCGTTTCCGTATTTTAGACGATAAAGATGCACTTAACCCATGTAAGCCTTTGGAAAGTTATGGGGAAAACCTCCCCGAGTGGAATCTATGTAAAAATAAAGATTAATTTCGAGGAAACGAAATTTTCCTACAATACCATTCTTTTTGCTTCAGTCTTAGTTGATTCCACCTCAGGTCGGAAAAAAAATTGTATGACAAATTTAAAATGTCCTTATTGTTGATTAAGCGGGCGCAAGGCTAATAACCTTGCCCGGAAAAACAAATTATTATGGAAAATTTAACAAGACTCAGACTTGTTAAATAAGGCCAAGACCGGATCCCGGTTGTTACACATAACATTGCACTTTACTGTACGCAAACTGCATATAAATTGAATTACAAATCTGTTACACATAACATGCTGTACGCAAACTGCCAATACCCTCCATATAAATTACCAATACATTCTATATAGCCAATAGGCTGACGAATGTTATATATATTTTTACACGCAAGACCCTGCAAAAAACAATAGTATTGCATACATTAATTAATGTTAAAACCAAAAGCATCCTCTCAGTGTAGCATCAAATAATTTCTTGCTAAAATCTATAGAATCCTGTCTACCTATTGCTAAACGCATTCCATATCCCATACTTAAAATTGCAATCTTGCATTTTCCCACATTTTCCCTATTCCAGATGAATTATCTTGAAATGCATGAATTTCCATACCCACATCTAAATTGCAATTCTGCAATTCCCACACCCAACATCCCATCATCGCCCAAGGCAATTTTATCTCCACACGGTTCCCTATGGGAGGATCAGATTCGCGCCACCGTGAATCGAACTGCAAAAAATGCAAATTCATGGTTCTCATCGTCGTTGGTTTGGCCTTCGACTGCAACTGGTGTCAGGTGGCTGTCTGGAGGACAGCTATGATCGTGGGAGGATGTGTGGGTTTTGATTTAGATTATGAGTATAAATAAGGAGTTCCGTTGGGAATAGAATCAATTAGAATCAGAATTCGACAGCCAAGTGTGGAACTTCATTCTCAATTAAATTAAATTAAATAAAAAGTTAATAAAAAATAAATATAAAACCAAATAGTCGGCCTATTTATTTTGGACAAGTCAGAAGGAGATAACATTAAGAAAACCATCTACGGGCAGAAGAGGCGGAAGCCACCAACACCCATGGGCTCAAGCAACCGGAAGCCGGCAACAAAATAAAGTAAGTAATAAACATAAATAAATAAAAGTAAGTGCTATATAGCGGTAGACAACACGGTTGTAGTGCCGATGATGATGATGATGATGATTGTTGATTAAGACATTTCATTAAAAAATATAAAAATTATTCAAAACTGTTTTAATGGTAATCGTTTAATGACTTTTTATAGAACGCTACGACTCATTTGAAAACATCCTTGATTTAAAGATGTCAGTGTTCACTATTAAAATTTTTCTACATGCGCTCTATAATCTCCTGAACCATCCAACCAGGAATCATTTCTATAAAGGACTGTTAAAATCCTTCTTAAAGTTTTAGTCCAACAAGATTGCAAACCTCTATACAGACTGATTGAGTAAATTGTATGACATGTAACTACATATTTTTTAGTTAATGTTCACTATTGTGTTGCGAAAAAAGGTCTATTTTTGTGCCCACTCGATATCATCAAATTAGTCAATTAGCTGTTAAAAGTAGCCCTCATTATCCTCTCTAGGTATGTCGTAATTTTGGTCTCATTCGATAATATTTACAACTACTTCACCTTCGTCCACTTCAGGAACAAATTAACCTCTTAATATCCCTTCAAGAAATATTACTGTGAACAGTGTGTCCATTTCAGCAAAGAAAGACATGCATCGTAATCCGCAGCACTCAGGCCCGGTGTATCGTAATCCGACAGGTAACTTAGGTAACATTACCAGCAATTACTTACGCCTCTCTCGCATGGGCGGTATTGTGCCGACTTTCATCTTTTCGATATTTGCCCACCACACACAACAGTGTCGGCTGATCCCGAATATTGAAGACTTTAAACTGTTACGCTCCTTTAAACTTTAAACTCGGTAATGGGATGTGATAAGAACCCAATTGCGTCATTGTATTCGCAATAAAATCTCGTAGTATTCGGCAGCTTTGATTAAATCCCATAAATTTTTCGCTTTTCGAAAGAAAACGTTAGTCTCTAATTTATATCGGCGAAACCCAGAACCATCGCTACTGCGTATCTTTTCGCTCAATATCTGCTCAATCACCGACAAAATCCTTCCGATCCAAACATCCTTACTCACATACTAGTTCAGACACCCTCGAGATATTTTTCACAGCGAGAAAGTATCGGGTAAAAATGTGGAATGGCAGACAAACCGAAATGGCATCTATCTGGGATGCCACAAGGAGATTGGCCTCCTTTGTTTATAGAATTCCGTGCCCATATGTGGCGCCCGTGGCTCCGTATCCCCAAGTGGTTACTATGTTCAGTGTCATTTTCGGTTTGATGTTCGGTCCCATATATTGGGGTTTAGTATCACATCAAGGAGCGAATAAAATTCTAAATTAACCTGCATATACATCGAAAGGTCGTGGGAGTGTAGCCTAACTCAAAGGACGATACGGATCAGTGGTGTATATCCACGCACCTCTTTCCTAAGTTGTTGGGTTGCCTTCTATTAAGGTTTCTCTATGTGAACGGCAATCGGGAAAAGGCGATGCTAAGTGATGCTACCCGGTATCAGTTTGCTTTTGAAGGGTTTGAAACGGTGTCTGTTAAGTTACAATGTTATCGCTTGTTTCAATCTGTTCCACTGAATACATGAGTCTGGGGAGACATTTGCGTAGTATCTGCCTTTTATCCCGAACCTAAAAGTGAAACTTGATGCTGTATGATGTGCTGTGGGCTTTTTATATGATTCTGTTTTATCAATTTGCTTGTGAAGAGAGTTGAAATATGGGATGGATTTGAATTTTTGAAATTCATGAGAAAAATAAAACTAATGATGTTTTTTAAGACGTTATTGATCTGCGTTTAAACTTGAAATATTAACAACAACGTAGACTCCTAGATGTAGAATTACGTCGTACTACTATAGGTAGTGGACACATTTTATAAAATAATTTGTTTGACCCCAAGAAGGTACTAAATAGGAAGTTATCAGTGGAAATATTCTTAGAACGCCACCTCATCCAAACTAACTCACAATTTTTGACATTGTGCGATCTTTGCCGAGCGAGGAATGTCGTCGATCGAGATTTCTGTTTGCTGTTTGCACGCTTATTCTGCTGCAGACCGATGCACCCGATGATATGCTGCTGCCAGGAAGTCGCTTTCTTCTTTGCTTGTTCGATGTACTGAAAGGTGACAAGTGAGTGTGAAATATTTTCTTATTAAGAATACGTTACTTGACTTTAGACTTTTTTATTTCCTTAATATTGAAGTAAGTTTTCTTGCACACAGTCGATGGCGGTTTTATTCACAAAAGGTTTAATGGAAAAGTAACTTATTAACGACAAGTTCAATTAACTGGTGTATCAAATATCCGTAATCCATACACCGCTTATCTCTGATGATGTTTACAGCTGTACACGTTCCAATATGCCAATAGCGCTGATTCCGTACAAATGTTGTAATCGGTTGCCTTGTTGTTTGAAATACATACTTGTCTCAAAATTGTTGACAATATAACCAGCAAACAGCACTTCAGTAAGGCAGCACTTCAATTATTAATATTCACAAATCCAAAAGCCACATGGTGGCGTGCGAAAAACCATTGAATCCATTGATTGACAGTTGATGGTGCACTGTCAACAGGTGTGGTGAATATGTTTGTCGGGGACTGTACTAGACAATGAACGTACTAGATTCTCCCGGAGCATATAATTGCGAATCCGCAACATTCCGCCCGCCTTCGCCAATCATTGGCGAACCATCTGGCTCCATGGGGTGGTGGCCCAGAGGCGGGGGTGTGCGGTCCGCTGGTGGCCGTGGTCTGCTGTCCACTTTCAAGTGGATGATCGTTTGAGAGGGGGGCGCCCGCCCTGAAGAGCGCTGACGGCTTGAGGGTCTTGGGCGGCCCGGAGGGTCGATGACGACGGGATGGCCTTTTCCATCGCTGGGGTCCGTTAGCCTTTGTGGTCGCGGAACCTGGGTCGGAGTTGTAAGGTCACAACCCACGATCAAATGCCACGTGATGGCTGGTGATGGGTTTCGCTGCATCGAGACTGGTGGTGGTGACAGCTACTAGGCACGTTGGCGCCCGTCCGGAGTAAGTGGCCGGCGGGATGCGGCCGTTGCTGTAGCGTGGAGTCGGGTGCGGTGTCGTCCCTGGCACTGTCCGCGTGACCTGGCGGAGTAGCAGTCGCGGGTCAAGTGCCTCCCGCGGCTGTTGGAGTGCAGCCTCTGTTGATGCACTGAGAGGCGTGCTGGTTCGCTGGGATTCGGTTGATCCCTGGATGCTGCGGAGCGCCGCCCGCCAGGCAGGGCATTGCGCGAGTTAACACCTGTAGGGAACACAACAACAAATACCGTACCCACCTCTAAAAGCATCAAGCATACGACCCAATCATCCTGGATCCCTGGATGCTGCGGAGCGCCGCCCGCCAGGCAGGGCATTGCGCGAGTTAACACCTGTAGGGAACACAACAACAAATACCTTACTCACCTCTAAAAGCATCAAGCATACGACCCAATCATCCTCCCTTTTCATATAAAGAATATCCAAACAATCATCTAACCACCTTATCACAATCCGTATCACAACTCATATTTACCCTATTCATCAAATGCTCTATTCATCAAATACTTAAGAACATAGATCACATTCCATATCACAATTCATATTTACTCTATTCATCGAATAACCAAAACCACGATTAATGTAGACCCAATGCCTCCTTATCACAACCGAGATTGGTTCTATGCTATTTCACAAAGACGCATCTTTATCACGACGCAGATACCAGTGGCCCCAGGACAGGGCTATAAATACTACGAAGAGCCCAACAGTAGCAGCTCTCTCTACAAAGCGAGAACACGAATTTAATTAATAAAAACATTTTTATAATAAAAATAAAGTTTAGTTAATTTATTCGCGCTTCTATCCGTATTGTGGTGTGGTGCCTTGAAGCCTTTGGGTGGGCAGGCTGCTGGCTCTTCGATTGCCTCTCGCCCTTGCGGTGGTTCAGCGGGCGAGGGGCATGTCTGGTAGCTGGGCTACACAAATGGTCGGTGGCTGGTAGTTGCATGGGGCTCGTAGGTGGCCCCTGGAGCCGATGCCGATGAGAACTCCCTTTGATTCTCTGATGGGACCTACGATCATCAGTCGTAAGGTCGACCAGTTCCTTTGGGTCGGAGTTGTAAATTCGCAACACACGAGGAATGGCCATGTGATGGCTGGTGACAGGCCTTGTCACCTTTAAGCTGGATGATATGGTGGGTGCTGCGACTGTTAGCACCCACCCCAATTCAGTGGCCCGCGCGACGAGGCCGGAACGTGGGTCCTTCCTTAGACCCTCCAAAATAAGGGTGGGGTGCATGTCTGCCCCATGGATGATGTCCATCTTGTCAGCGGAGGCGATGTTCGGATCGGCAAGCTCCAGATCCGCCATGAACGAGAGATCCCTCGTCGCCGGTTGTGGTGGTGGTATAGCGTTTGGAAATAATAGTGAGGAAGATCGTGTGATTCGAACTGACGCTGTGACGGTTTGAATCACGTGAAAAATTGAACCTAAGCGTTACCCATCAGGCTACTGACTGTATTTTAGAATTTTTAAACTCGACTATACTCCACTGATGTGAATTATTTTTGTTATCGCTATGGTATACGGTTCCGATGTATTTTCTTGTTCGATTTTTCGTATTTTAGATAAGAATTCAAGATATTGAATTCTTATCTTAAATAAACACTGAGCATCTCACTCAGGATTCCAAAATCGGGATTTTTGTATGAAATTGTGTATTTTCGAGATACAAGGATCAGTCTCATTTGGCGTCCAAAGTGGTAGGACGCCAATAAACTAAATAAAATTATCAAATAAAAAAATTAAATAAATAAATTGAATACTGGAAATACAGGTGATTTTTTATTGCGCTTGGCCGATTCCCAGGCCCATATTTAACAACCGGTAGCTGTTCCCCCTCAAAGTTTGAGGAAGCACGGCGGCAACCGCAACGGGTCCCCTTAGGAGCTCCCTGAGAGAACGGTCACTACTACATTAGAGTCGCCACAGTGGTACATACCCCGAAGGGCACGGCAGGATGAAGGGCCTCAGTGTCCATTGTTTCGAGCCGTGGAAGCGAGGAGTGGTGCTGATGGCGGTTTGAGTTCTGGTGGCAAGGCTGCGAGTGCCCCCAACACCGTAGGTGGGGACGAATGATGCTTGGCGTCGGAGGTGCAACCTTCGGGCGAGTGACGATGAAATGAAGGTGCCGCTGGAGCAAAAGTCCAGCAGAGCACGGACTTCAATCCTCCGTTGGGTTTCCGACGTCACGATGACTTTAGCTGTTGGTAGCAACGCGGAATGCTGTGAAGGTGTGCTGACTGTGTGTGCGCAGCCCCCTTCGTGGCGGTTGATCCGGGAGGCGGATCCTTTGGCCCGGAGCGGCGGTGAGATTGTCCCGTCGATGGCGGTTGTCGGACATGCAACAAGGTGTGATGTCTCCGCTGGTGTCGACGGCACGCCTTGCAGGAGTGGCAGTCGCGTAGGCGGTGGCGACCCAAACAGTTGAGGCACAAGTTTCGTTTGTGTGCGAAGGACTTCCGACGGCCAGGTGTGAGTGATCTGAAGCCCTCGCAAGCGTAGATAGTGTGTGAGGCCCTGCAGAATGTGCATGAAGCCTGTTGCCTTAGGGGTGGCGGCGATCTTTTGTGTATCGGGACATGGGGCTGATTGGTCATTGAGCCGGCTGCTGTTGCTGGGTCAGTCGATGGCGTGTTCGTGGGAAGCATCGGCGTTAGTTCTGGCACGGATCCTATGTGCGCCGTGCCCACTGCTTGCTCGGAAATCGGTGCGAAGGGAACCAATGACTCTGACATTTAAGGGTACTCCAAAATCCCCCGTTGTGCACGCGTTTTTGGAAAAAAAAAAAAAATAAAAGAAAAAAAACCGACCGTGAACTAAATTAGTCGTCGGACTTGTGGTTTGAACACTCAAATAGTTGGATATCAAAAAACATGTTGATCCATATTTCATACTCAACATATATTTCGAGAGATGTTCTTTTTCTCTCGCTTCTGGACATCAACTAATGCGACCGACGGGAGTCATTAAAAGTCCAACCAACTCTCGAAAATTATCACCTTCCTTCTAGCGACTAACTTGAATTGTGGAGTCGCTTGTTAACTGTCTACTTTCGAAATGTCCAGGAATAGACGACTTCCTTACCGGTCACGAAAAGATGTTTCATGGTTACAGGTCTGTAGGAGATCTGATGGGATACCTTACTGAAAAGAAGAGCGTATCATGTAATAGTTCCGTGAACGCAAAGTTGTCGTACTGAATACTTTCAGCGCTTTTCAGATTATATTCGAATCTTCATTCCTATAGACTTAACAATGGAAATGAAGTTTATGTTTGATCATTCAATTCAAGTGATTCTGTATGTTTGGAAATCTGCCCCTAATAAATTTAGTGATCGTGTGCCCCAGAGCTCCACACTCGGACCCACATTATTCCTTACTTTTATATATGACCTGTTATCCATTGGAGTCACATCAAACTCCTCTTTTGCTTGATATATGATGGTTGTGCTAACATACTCCAATAATTTCGATCGGAGCTGATATCAGACCGTGCGGTATGCGGAACGTGTTAAATTCTGGTCTCAACGATGGTTGCAAAAATAATTTCTCTAGCAATTTATTTCATTAAGACTTGGGTTTAGAACTTTTGTAATTAGATTCTAACCATATGGAGGGTTTGACTTGAAATTGTGCTAAGAAACTTCATGAGAATTAATATAAGGGAATTTCCAATACGGGTTTTCCAGTGAAGCCTGACTGTTATCATTGTAGTTTTTATATGTAATAGTTTATATGACAGTTTGCATTTCAAATTATTTAATTACGCAACATCGGAAGATCTAAGGACTAACATTAACCTAAAAAGTGACGGAAATTTGGGTCCTACACATTCACTAATGTAATTTAAAATTCCCTAGCTTTTCATGATTCCACTCGTCGTTGCCTATATTTGCATTAGCTTCAAAAAAGTAGACAATTGAACTTACCATTCCACAAACTGCTTCACGAAGAGAATGAATATTTTTTTACTACAATAATAGAAATAAACATCGAATTATGCAATGGATAGTGATTTTGCTTAGCTCAACAAAATTCAAGCGCGCTGTAGTCAATGAATCAAAATAAGAGAGGGTGAGCAATGTTCCGCCCTTCACTTATAATTCGTTTATTTACTCCGATCAGTGAGAATTCAGGAAATGTGAGAAATACAACAAACAACATCACCTGCCCTTTGAAGCAATTCCAAATTAGACGGGATTGGTCTTCAACGAAGTCAACTATCAATCCACCAACCCAAATCATTTTGAGGCGTCTTCTTGAACCGTTCCGCAAGAGAGCCAATTATCTCCAATAACAGGCTTTGCCACTCATTAATATGAAACTCAATAAAAATGTAAATATTCGATTGCCTCCATCCACAATCGACCCAAATACCTTGGTACTAAACGAATGCCATTCACAAATACGTTCAAAGTTAAAAAGATTGTTATACTTAGTGAATGCTGCCCTCAAAGCGCCAACGTACCCCGCTGTCTGTCATCTCAATGCAACACAGCAGGATACTCAATGACTCTCCAAATTGGTGAGAACACAATATAAACCGTCACTCGAACGCAGTTGGTTGCAAGACAATGCAACGAGCCCACCACGAATTTAATTAGGCAACAATCGTTCGAACACCAATTTTAATAAATTTCTGTTGTATCCCGAATTTCCATCGTAACAAAACAAAACTGAGGGAAATGTAAATTGCCAAAGATGAGGAATTGAAAGTAGTGAAGGGCCGAGATCCGACTCTAAAGGGACTTCATAAAATTGTTGATCGATTCGATTCGTTCCGGTAGACGAGATCAATACGCCCAACCAGCTGTTGTTGACTGACTCCGATTGAGCCAGACCTCTTGATCTTGTCACAGTTTAATGTGGTTTGTTCATTATCACTCGGTCGCGGCTGACGATGTCTATGACACTGATGCCGACAGGTTGGTCTATTGTTATTGTTATGATTATGGTTATGACTTTGATTATTAAGGCGGAAAACCTTAAAAGAACTCCGCCACGTCTGTCGGGAAACCACCAAAGTGCCGCACCGTTAAATGCCAAAGGGTTACACCAGATTGAGGGGACATAAAAATGGGTTTTCATTATTCTTTCGAATTTTCTCTTGTGTTTTAAAATAATCGTCAAAATCTGACTTAATGAAAACATATTTTAAGGTATTTTTGAGCACAGATGGTCCTTTGGAAGGAAGTAGAGGGTTGTTCATGTTTAAAGGTTCTTATTTCGGTTATGTTCTTAACAAAAAATGTTGCAATTTCAGGGTGACAAGGAAATGTGGGCAAGCAGCAAGGGGTGATGTGACTTACTTTACTTTTAAATAAGTTAGTATCACACTGTCTTTACAATATAAACAGTATAACAAATTCTGCTCGCCATGACTGGCACGATATATAATAGCGACATAAATTGAATGAAGAACAATGAGCTTAGAACTAGAATGTCGATTTAAGTAGAGCATATACGGCCGCACACTTAGCGGCGGCTAACGACTGCTATAAAATAAATATCACTGTTACCGAAAAGGATCTAGATGCAACATATTGACATCCAAAACGGCGTATCCTCTAGGAAACTTTAGGTTTTGCTATGACAACCTATCATCATCATCATCATCATTGGCACTACAACCGGGATCCGGTTTTGGCCTTATTTAACAAATCTCTCCACCGGTCCCGATTTCGAGCCGGTGTCATCCAGTTTGGCACTACCAAGCTCTGAGCGTTCTGGTCTACGCCATCCCTCCATCACAGACAAGGTCTGCGGCGCTGTCTCCTTCCATACATCCTGCCACAAAGGACTTTCCGGGCAGGCGCCTCTTCGCTCATTCGAGCTAGGTGTCCAACCCACCGGAGTCTTCCGTGCTTGATTTTTCTTAAACCATTAGCTTCAAGTTGGATCGCGTAAACTCATGGTTGTAGCGTCTCCGGAATCGTTCTCCCTCACATACGGGGCCAACAATTCTCCTTAAGACCCTGCTCTCGAACGCGGCTAAGAAAGAATTCAGAGTGCCTTTTATTGAGCATCCAGGTCTCGAATCCATACATAAGTACTGGTAAAACCATGGTTTTGTACAGTAGGAGCTTCAATGTTCTGGATAAATTTCGGGATTTAAAGAGCCTTGATAGACCATTGTAGGCTTTGTTGGATTTGATCAGCGATTCGCGTATTTCTTCTTCCATATTGTTATCGGCTGATACTATTGACCCAAGGTAGTTAAAGTATTGCACTTCTTCAAATTCTTGGTCTTCTATGCGGAATGCGAGATTTCGCCCGCGTACTATTCAACGCATTCTACGTGAACTGGATTGTAGGAAGGCGACCGGCCCGGACGGAATACCAGCAATACTCCTTAAAAACGGTGATCCACAACCGTTTCCGGTTCTTGGCAAACTCTTCCGCCTATCTTATGCACGGAGGGCCTTTTCTCCCTGCTGGAAAATGGCTCGAGTTCAGTCAATCCCAAAGTAAAAAGTGTCTCCCACAAAATTACCGTCCGATAGCATTACTGTCTATGTTATCTAAGGTGATGGAAAAAGTCATCAATATTGAGTTAATTAAGTATTTGGAGTGCAATGGAGTTTTAAATGATCGTCAATATGGATTCCGTGGCAGGCGGTCCACGGGAGACGTTTGGACACTTACGAGGGTTGCCTCTTATGTTTCGGGATTTGGCAACGCTAGTGTTGCAATCCGGCAATTGACAGCTCTGTCGTAAAGTTGGACATTTTTGAGGCTATACGCACTCAGAACGTTTTGACATACAAGCGCTATTTGTGTTGTTTACAGTAACTTAAAAGATTCATCTCGGCCCAAAAATGGAATTAAATCGTCAACATTTTCGTGCGATTATTTTTTACAACTTTCGGTGTGGATTAACTCAGCAACAGTGCACGGATGAACTTAATTTAATTTTTGGCGATGAAGCTCCATCAAGGACCAGTGTTTATCGATGGTATGGTGAATTCAATCGTGGTCGTAGTTCACTCCAAGATGAATTTCGTAAAGGTCGTCCAAAATCAGTTGTTGTTCCGAAAACCATTGATGCTGTGCGCGAACTGATATCGGAAGATCGTCATGTGACCTATCGTGAGATTGAGACAACCTTAGGCGTTAGTGGGACCAGCATACATTCAATATTGCATAAAAATTTGACTGTCGAAAAAATTTGTTCGCGTTGGATCCCACATTTTCATTTGTCAATCGCCCAAAAAAAGGCTCGTGTCAATTGGTCGAAAGAAATGCTCAAAAAATACGGTCGCGGTGCTTCAAAACACGTCTATGACATCGTGACAGGTGATGAATCGTGGATTTACGCGTATGAGCCCGAAAGTAAACAGCAGTCGACTGTCTGGGTGTTTCAAGATGAGCCAAATCCAACAAAAGTTGTTCGCGCACGAAGCACTTCCAAGCAAATGGTCGTCTGTTTTTTCGGAAAATCTGGACATGTCGCAACCGTACCACTAGAACAACGCAGAACAGTCAATTCTGAGTGGTACAGAGCCATTTGTTTGCCAGTTGTCTTCCAAGAAATCAGGAAAACCAACCACCGAAGACGGATCACTTCTCACCACCATTTTTGAGCACCCAAAACATCGATTTGATGGGTCATCCGCCGTATAGTCCTGACTTGGCACCGAATGACTTCTTTTTATTCCCGTACGCAAAATACAAACTGAGAGGTCAACGTTTTTCGACACCTGAAGAAGCGGTTGCTGCATTCAGAATGCATGTGTTGGAGATACCTCAATCAGAGTGGCAAAAGTGCTTCGACAATTGGTTCAAACGCATGCAAAAGTGTATAGATCTTCATGGGGAATATTTTGAAAAACAATAAAGTGATTTTTGATGATCAATATTTGTTTTTGTTCTCTAATCCCGAAATATAAAAGGCAACCCTCGTATAACCGATATATAGACATCTGCTATTGAGGGTCATGGTGAGTCGGCGGCGGTCGTGTGGGGTAATTAGGTAGTGGTGCCGATCATGGGCACAGATTCACTTAATCCCCAACACCTTTAGAATACAGTCACCGGTTGCTGGAAATTGTTCCTCAAGGAAGACGAAAACGGGTAAAAATTAAACACTGATTTAGCTTCCTTTTTTGTTTTATTTTGCACAAGTTCCTTTCACATATTTGGTTCCTTGATTTATTGTTCTCTTGAACAACAAGAGCTACGCGGTATATTAAACGGCTCGCATAAGGACGGACTTCCACACACGCTCGACACAGGATCACGCACAAGACAAAAAGATTTTTTTTTCTAGTGCGTGTGCACTCTTGTGACGCTGAAATCTGACTCAATGAGGGAATTCACATGTAATGAATAGCAGGCATTATGAGATACACGATAGCGAAGTCGCCAAAGGAGCTATATGGGAACATCGGCTGTTTACATAATCGCCCCAGACTTATGCCATTGCAGGCAATCGATTTTTGTGGCGATAAGCAAACCGAAGGTTGCTCGCCTATGGTCAGGACTATGGTTGCTTTTGTTTTCTCTAGTAAAATGAAACATGGGTATGATGGTGAGGAATGTGACTTGCAGACGTGCAAGCGTACGTCTCACCCTGAGGAAACATGGACAGCGATTGGTAAGTAGCATAAACACAGTGATGCTATGGTGTTTGTTTGTTTTACAGGGCGGAGCATCGTTAGGCATGATTTAGGGTATGATTGTCTAACGTCAATCATGTTCGTGCCCAAATCCCATGATCGGTAGATAACCGATAAGGGAAATTGGTCGCAAGTGTTGCGAACCTTGGGGCAATATTCACTCATGAACCGTAGCAAGAATACCGGCTACAATTACGCTGACAAGCCTTCCGATTGCCTGGCACGGTCCATGTATGAATGAATGAAATACTTTGTTTTATGTGCATGCTTGATAAGGTTTAACTTTCAGGTGTGATGCTGCAGGGGAGCTTACGCTGCCCCTAATTGCAGGTAAGTACTATGGGTTTGGAGGGTGGTTAATTTAAGAGGATGGGCGGTTCTTTGGGAATATATTAAAGAACCGCCACGGTCGCATTGGATATCTTCAGCGCTTTTGACCGCGTCTGGCACGGGGCATTGCTGAGCAAACCTCGCTCATATGGCCTTTCCCAGCAGCTTTGCGACTCGACGAAGAGCTTCATCGAAAATCGATCCATCCGGGTTATTGTGAACGGCGAATGTTCGGATCTGTATCCTGTTAATTCGGGGGTGCCCCAAGCTTCTATTTTGGCTTCAACTTTATTTTTGGTTCACATAAACGTTTTTTTGGAGACAACGGGTAACAAAGTGTTCACTTTCGCGGATAATAGTACGCTTGTTTCCTCCTTTTCGAGTGTTCGGCCGATTGGTGCATCAACGTTGCCACCAGTTGAGATGTAGGCAGATCAACTCTCTGAATCGGGATCTGGATAAGGTCCTGCAGTGGGGAAGGGCCAATCTCGTCGACTTCAATGCAACGTAGGCACAGTATGCAACATTCACAAAGAAAAGCCAGGCCCTCGAATCCAGGGAAAGCTTGGAATTGCTCGGCGTCACCGACGGTGGAAATGTATTGTAGCATAAATACGTGTCGAATATCGCCACGTAAGCCTCAGGAAAACTGAGTTTTCTTTTTAGGGCTAACAAATATTATACTACGGCCCAACTTCTCCTGTATAAATCCCAAGGTAGGACGGCGGTCAAATACTGCTCTCATGTTTGGAACTCTTCTCATAAACGTATCCTCGACCTACTTGAGACCATAGAGGGACGAGCGATGGCGTGATCGGGAACACGGTGATGACGTTGGGACTACAGTCGCTGTCATATCGAAGGAGCGTAGCTGACATCTGTCTATTTTACAGATATTATCACGCGTACCATTCTTCGGAGGTTCGTGATATTGTTCCGCGCAATTCGGTTTATATGCGCTACACAAGACTATCCGACGGATCGCACCAATTTGCGGTTCATCTCCCGACTGCGCGAACATCCCTGCATCAGACCTCGTTCCGTTACAGAGCGGAAAAGCTATGGAACTCCTTCCCTGCACGGTGTTCCCGGAGCGTTACAACTGTTCAAGAAGAACTGCAACAGTTATCTGGTGGCATCTTGGGGGACCGACTCCGTGCTATAGGGTCGCCACTCCCGAAAGAAGTATCAAAAAAAAATGGTCATTAACCCATTTTCGCACATACGAGTAATTAACTTTCGTAAACCGCTTGTCAATAAGACGATATCTATATGAAAAAGCGGAAATCATAAGAAGTCAAGTCTGGAGAATACGCCGCATGCTGGACAACTTCCCAGCCTAAAGAGAAGATTAGTTCCTTGGTTGGTTTTACTGTATGTGGATGAGCATTGCCATGCAGCAACATCACTTTGCGCCTTCCTTAGACGGTAAATGGTCGTTTTTCTTCTCTAGCATCACTTAATTCGATCAGTTGGGCCTCATAACGTTCAGCTGTAACAGTTTTACCACGTTCCAAAAGCTCGTAGTAAATGACTCCTCTCCAATCCTAACAGACACACAAGGTAACCCTTTCTTGGCATGAGTATTCGGTTTTGAAACTGGTGTTGAGGTGCTATATTTCTAAATTGAAGACTATGGCTTACCTCCTTTGGTGTGCCCTCGCAACTTCCTTCGGGGGGTGTGTGAGCTTCCGGACGGGAGACTCGGTGTGCGTGAATTCCTTGGATTGAGGGCGGAGTTTTCTTTCAGGACGTCCTTTGTTGCTCCGGGACAAAACACGCTGTTCTCCCTTGGTCACCGTGGATTCATTCGTCACTGAGGTTTCCGTGGTAGGAGCCGCAATGGATTGTCAAAGATTCTTTGCTCTATTTAAAGGTGTTCTGAATAATTAAATAGCGCGCGGCGCCTTCCAAGCCTTCTGTTGTTACTCCGGGGCAAAGCATGCTATTCTCTCTGGGTCACTGTAGATTCGTTCGTCACTGAGGTTTCCGTGCTAGGGGCTGCAATGAACTGTCAAAGATTCTTTGCTCTATTTAAACGTGTTCTGAATAATTAAATAGCGCGGCGAGCGCAAGCTTCCCAGCAATAGTATACTTCGTGAAAGTGAAACATCGGGTTTTAACTTGGGACTGTGCCAACTTCTTTATTTTAATTCTTTTCGTTTGAACATTCAATTCTCTATTTTTCATCCGGCGTAGCTTTGGCCTCCTAGAACTTGACTGATCATGAAATGGAAATGTGCCGTCCTTTTATATTTTTTGGTCGTTGAGATTTGTCAAAAATGTTATTTAAAAATTCCAAGAAGCACAAACAAGATTTTGCGTGCTTCAATAGGAATTGGGTTCTGGGAAGTGACTAGGAATTTATTTGAATAAATTCCTGGAAGGGAAATCATGAAAAGCATTTTGCGTTAAGTATTTCATGATGTCAGGATTATTGGGAATTGGATCAATGCAGGACAAATGGACTTTGGTTTAAATTTATCGTGCATATGATTCAATTGTAGTGGGGTGTAAGTTAATGTGAAATTGAATCAATGTGCGACAAATTAACTTTTGGTTTAACTTGTCGCTTATATGATTCAATATGGAATTTGGATCGGGATGTAAGTTAATATTGGGGATTTGGATGGGAGTAGTGATTTAGCATCACTACACTGGCCTGTTCAATTCATGCTTTTCTGCGTTTAGAATTGTCGTACAAAATACACTTTTCCTCACCCGTGACGATTTTGTGCAAGAGTTCTTTCCTTTGTATGGAGAAAGCAATTTATACAGATGTCAACTCTTCGTTTTTTGTTTCCTTCCATTAGTTTATGAGGAACCCATTTTCCTTCTTTATATATCTTTCCCATTGCATGCAATCGAAACGATATTGCTTGATGAGAAACTCTTAATTGTTCTGCAAACTCTTGACGCCGATTTTCATCCAGTAAAACTTGAGGTTCTTCGTCGTAAACTTTTTATTGCACCTGGACGTGGAGCGTCCTCAAGACTAAAATTTCAATTAAGAAATCTTGCAAGCCACTTTTTTACTGTCGAATGACTCACAGAATGTTCACTCAAAGTTGAATTGATCAGTTCAATAGTTTGAGCAGCATTTTTTTTTTCATTTGAAGACAGAATAGAATCCGATGGCGTAAATGTAAGCTTATCGACATCTATTTCTTATACACTTAATGTACACGGAATCACAGGTTGTAAATCACTAAACCTTAGTCATAGAAACAGCACTGATTAAGCTACATATATCCAAATTAGCGAGCGAATTGGATCCGTTCATGTATGTTTTTAATGCGCCCAACTTCAGAGCCGAGTTTCTACTTTCACACCCATTAGTTATATAAATTTACATTTACAACGACGGTCCGGCCCGTGCGAGCTTCATCTTTAACACCGAATATTCGGGAAGGAAATCGACGAAACCAAAACTGCCGCGACAGTATCGAGACCATAAACACCATTCACCAGCTGACACGTATTTTCGCTTTATCAAAGCAGACTTTTAAAATACAGATTTTTTTCTTTCTTAACTTCGATTTTTTACATCCTATAACTGACAACTGAATTGAACAATCAGAAGACTATCAAGAAAATCTTTGTGTAATTACGTGAATAGCACATTAACGACGATAAGTTTGAATTGGATAGATCAATGAGAGATATATCACTACATCCGTGTACAGATAAAATAATGGATTTATTATTTCCCAAACTAATATAAATCATTTAGTATCGAGACCAGCACAATCCATGGTTTTGGTTTTCTGTCAATTCGATAGGATTTATCTAAACTAAAATGGACGAAGCGATTAGGAACAAGCCATCACAATTCCGTCAAACTATTGTGGGAACCCCCAGAGGTAGATCGTTCTTAGATATCTTGCTAATCGACTCACGACTGAGATTACTTAACACCAACGAAACACAAACTGTTTACGGACAATTGAATACGACAGCGACCACTGTGCATTCACGGCAGTAATAGAGCTTCCGAACGAGCTCGCAGATCTGGAGGAATTCCTGATACCGCAACCCTATAACTACAGGGCAATGCGATGGCCGCGGTTCACCAGATCATTAACAAGAGAACTGCGTTCGAATGACTTTAATCTGCCAGTAAACAGAAACCTGACTAATGTCGAAATCGACAAATACATTCAACAAATGGACGAAACCGTAAAACGAACAATGGACAAAACAATTCCCAAAACAACAGTTACAGATCACATTAACATGTACAGAAACGCAACAATAAACGCACTCCACAAGAAAAAGAGCAGACTGCTATCGAAATTAAAACAATTACACAGACAGTTTACAGACAGACAAGACCAGGAGATAATATCACTGAAATCCCGATTAAAAAACCTCCAACAATTACTTAAAGCTAATTATAGATTAGCAACAAATTTGTATTGGAACAACAGAATTCGAGCTATAAAAACTAATAACCCGAATATGTTCCCACAAATAAATCAAATATTCAGGAGAAATAATCAAAACGAGATTCAGTGTCTCCAAATTCCACGTACTGAGGTAAACAAGCAGCTGCTAACCAACATTGGCATAGATACAGAGAACGCTATCTTCAATAGTGAGCTCTTCGTGATCGAAGATCCTTTGGAGAAGGCGAACGCTGTGGGAGCTGTCTTTCAGGAAATGTACAAGGTGAATGAAAGCATTCGCCGAAATCATGACCTGGAGGACAGAATTCGGTTGAATCACCTGCACCTCCGAAATGAAATTTCACTTTGGCAATCGGAGAATCCGGGTTTTACCGAATTCAGTGACGATAATCTGTCAATTGACATTAATGCCAATGGTGGGGCTAATAGCCTTTTAATCACAAGGGAAGGAATCCAGAGTATCTTCGACTCATTAAGAAGCAAAAAGTCAGTGGGAATAGATGGAGTACCTAACATCGTACTCAAGAACCTGCCCCCAATGGCAATAGATATATACACGGTCCTGTTTAACAACGCGTTTAATAATGAATATTATCCCACGCGTTGGAAAACGGCTATCATTCAGCCCATCGCAAAAAAGGGCAAAGACTGCACAAACCCAATGAACATGCGTTCGATAAGTTTACTCCCAAGCATCAGTAAAGTATTTGAAAAAACCATCAACAAAGCTCTGGCAAAATGGGTAGACGACAACAGCATTATTCCAAATAACCAGTTTGGCTTTAGGGCGGGTCATGAAACCACACATGCCGCAGCTAAACTGGTCTCCGACATACAATGAAATAAATGTAGGAACCAATGCACAGGTGCCTGTCTGATCGACTTGGGAAAAGCCTTTGATACCGTCTGGATCGAAGGGTTGTATTACAGACTGGTCAGACATGGCATACATAAGCCTTTACTATATGTACTTTACGATATGTCAAAGGACAGGAGGTTCGTGGTGAAAAGTGGTAATGTGACCTCTAATAAAACGTATAATATCAAGAATGGCTTGCAACAGGGTGCGGTACTCACTCCGATTCTTTTTAACATTTACATTAGCGACTTATTATGCACTTCCGCAGGCTATTTCGTACGCAGACGATATCATAATTTACAGAACAGCTCCGAAAGTTGAGATCATAAATAGTTTAATACAGCGAGACTTCAACAACGTGCAGCGCTACTGCGATGACTGGAAACTTAAAATCAACTTCCAGAAATGTGAAGCCATCCTATTTAGAACCCCATTATATAAAGCCACGAACGACACAAGAAAAAAACTGGCGAAAGCTAGTTATCGTGGGACCGCATGGAGATAAACTGGAAACCAAGAGTTTAGTTAAATACCTGGGCATCTGGCTAGACCAATATCTGTATTTCAACAGACATGTAGAGGCTGCTCTGGTCAAGGCTAGAAAAACGTTTGCTATGACAAGGAGGCTATTTCACAGTAGCCAACTTGACAGCAGGGTAAAAGTCATATGTTACATGATGCTAATCAGGCCAATGCTCATATATGGTTGTCCAGTATGGTTTAACATAGGTCCGAATTTGATGGAAAAGATTCGGGTGTTCGAAAGGAAGTGTCTGAGAACCTGTCTCAGATTATATCGAACACCGGAATCGGAATACAAAAAGTACTACTCAAATGAGACTTTATATAATGAAGCCTGCATAAATAGGGTGGATAATTTTATGATTAAATTAATCAGAGGACATATTGCGAGAGCAATAAGCTCGTCCAATGACCTAATTTTCGGGGCTTATTATCCAAATACTCTGTACTATGAGAACGTGCGTCGCAACGGTTTTGTTCCACCAGAGGCGTTCCTTGATTTAGACATGAAAGGGCTTATACAGGATAGATCCGAAATTCCACTGATCTATCATGTAAGTAGATCATCCGTAGACGGGCGATTGTGCTACGACCGGGAAGTAACGCGCACCTAAGAAGAGCTCCTGCGCTTCAGTAGGGCTATCTCCCACAGAGACCGGGACGATAGTATTAGACAGCGTCAACAGTTCTGGTGGTTGAATGGCATATAAAGACCTGGATACCAAAGTCGGTATAGAATCACACTATCATCAGCTAGCTTACATAGACTTAGCTTTTCTAGAATTAGGGTAGTATAAGATTTAAGTTAAGTTAGGTTAAGTGCTTTTACATTAAAAAAAAAAAAAAAAATAATAATAATAATAAAAAAAAAATAGGTAAGTTAAGTAAGTTAAATTTTAAGAAAAAAAAAAAAAACCAAAAAAAATTGACAAAGTTTTTCAAGTTTTCTTTGTCTTTCAAATAATTATAAGTACTGCCACAAACTTCTGTCGCCGAAAGGCAAATTATACAAATGTTTAGTAATGTTTAGCTTAGAGCGTCTGCGAAGGACCAGTAAGTTATTATATAAGATAATTAAGCTAGAATTTAAGCATTTTTTGTCTAGCCTTTAATTTAGAAATTAAGAATATAAAAAGAAAAATAAAAAATGTTTTAAAAATGAAAATGACTATTGTGGGAACAGCCCCATCAACAAGACACAACAGTCACCCGACCCGCACAACCTCCCGCACCCGCACCCGTACGCGCGCTCAAAGACAACTACCCCCCTCGCAATCTTCTTTACCTGTTTCGTGACGACGTCACTGGGGGGGGGGGGGGGGGGGGGGTTGAACCACCCGTTGAACAAAGAACCGCCCATCCTCTTAAATTAACCACCTTCCAAACCCATAGTACTTACCTGCAATTAGGGGCAGCGTATGCTCCCCTGCAGCATCACACCTGGAGGTTAAACCTTATCAAGCATGCACATCAAACAAATTATTTCATTCATTCATACATGGACCGTGCCAGACAATCGGCTCAGCTTGTCTGCAATTATAAAAGATAAATACTCGCTGGCCAGCGTAATTGTTGACATAGCTGTAGCCGGTATTATTGCTACGGTTCATGAGTGAATATTGCCCCAATCCCAAGGCTCGCAACACTTACGGCCAATTTCCCTTATCGGTTATCTACCGATCATGGGATTTGGGCACTAATATGATTGACCTTAGACAATCATACCCCAGATCATGCCTAACGATGCTCCGGCCTGTTAAATAAACAAACACGATGTGCATATCATCGTGACCCTTGAAATGGCGTTTTTGTGTATCTTAAAGCAAAAACCTATTTCGTTCTCAGGCGCAGGTCATCAAAGATTTATGGCCCTCGAAATAGCGTTTCTGTGTATTTAAGACACAGAAATCTATTTCTCCTTTCGGCGATTGCACTATCGCGTATCTCTGTAATATCTACAATCTATTACACCAGCCCATGTTTATTCAAGTGCATTTTCGTCGTTGCCGATATGCAGGCTGAAGGGCAACGTACTTGTCCTATACGGACACCTATAGAATCCTCCCACACCAATGTAATCCACACCGTTGAATCTGGCAGATATGGATTGTAGCTTGGAGTCAGATTTTATCCGCCGAGGAGCAAACACATATGTGTTTTAATTGGAGTGTGTCAAAGCCTGAGTTGCCTTACGCGAGTTCAACGACTGTTAAGTTCGTAATTCCATTAAGATAGAGTTAGCGCAAATGTGCAAATAATTCGGTTGTGCCTTACGCGAGTTCAACGAACGTTAATTTTGCGATTCAGTAAGGAAGGAGTTAAACCCTATTGTTCAAACACTTTGTTATATTCAGTGATCGTGATGTTTATGTTTAATAAATAAGTGCGTTTAACGTTCACTTCGTATATAACCCAGTGTAGACTACCACAAATGTGAATTGAGGTTAAATAGTGATATATAAATGGAATAGCAAAAATAAATGAACATTCTTCAGAACGACAACATCCGCGTTTTAATTTGTCATCATTCCGCAGTGTACAGTGCCCTGGAACTCGAGTGTGGAGTTCAGTGTCGTCAGATCAATTTTCGTTGGTATTCTGTGTGTTCTCTATCCACTTATTTCTGCAGGTGATAATTTCCCGTAGACTATCCGTGGTGTTTTTAGCGAACTCGCATCCTTGCTGATGCCTACATAAAAACTACCCACACTATTACGTCAACAAACGGGCATACTTCTTGACTTTCATCTGAATTCGTGTTTCTATAGAAGGATATGTAAATGTAAGAAGAAAAAACATCTTTCAAAACCGGCTTAATTCAAATGCTTTTGTCTGTCTGATAAAATTTGTTGACAACGGATGTGGATACCTGATGGTTGGTGATTCAACGTGTTTTGATACGAAACGCATCAACTCTAGAAAAACCATCCAAGTCTCGATAATCCGTTCTTTATGCGACTGTTATAAGAAACCCCAGTTATAACCAATGTTTCCAAAAGGATCTACAGAACTTACCGTTACATTATTACAATATTATCGAGAATTGATGCAAACGAATTTTATTGATATGTGCTGTTTCGCTTTGTCTTGTAGCATGCTGAATAAAAACAGCCCTTGATCGCAACATATCTAAACTCTCCTGCCCACCTTTATCTCTCAGATGGTTGAAAAGGAAACCATCCTAACGAAATATAGATATCACTGTTCATTCTTTAGTATCACACAATGTCCCAGGCAATTACAAAGGACAACATTCAGAATCATCTAATCTAACGACAATGACATATTGCTTTCAAGGACAATAAAAAAGAGAGTAATGTATAGGAAAGCAAAAAAAAGTAAATTGTTCCGACTCAATGCACAATGCAGCGGAATAACAAATGAATGCCTACAACCAAAACAAATTGCGACACCGAATAAAAAAATGTACAAAATATTCGGAGGGTTGCATCGAATGCAACTTCAGATTCACCACCACATTACCACTGCGAATCGATACGCCGCCTTTGAGGCATCCCAACCCCGATTCCACAACATTCCCGCAGCCATCTATCATCGACAAGAAACTGAAAAGGCACCAGTTTGTCTAGCAGGACTCGTCTCAAAACAATATCCTTATACGCGTGTATCTACAACAAACTACACACTCGCTCACAGATGACCGAACAAGTACAAAGGGATTTTGGGAAAACGACTCGCGCCCTTTGCACAAGCCCCTCAGGGGTTAGATGACATTAACCCACGCTATCAAGACTCCAGTTGTGTCTAATGTACAAGAAACATTTCAGCAAGGATAATAAATTAAAAATCTGAAAGAAGTCACATGAATCGATTTCACTACACAAAGAATAAGAAGACACCGGGATACAATCAATGCCCCAAAGAATGGACTCAGCGTTAGTTGCCTTGTTTTCGCCGCAGAGATGTGTAAACAAATGTCCTTCGAGTGCATAGGATGGTTAATGTGCTCCTCCTAGGTGATGTTTTCATCTAAACTGTTTGTGATACACCGTCCGCCTTTCAACAAAACACTCTTTTCAAAATACAGAGGTGACAATCTTTTGTTGGCGGGATATCCTTTTACTCGTTAATAGAATTGTCCTACAGACATTTCGAAAGTCAAACATTTTGATTATTGTCATCAAGCAAATGGGCTATGGAATGTCCTTTCGATTGTTCTCGGTTGTTGTGCAACGTTTCATTTCCCTGGAAAAAGGACACATTTCTACAAATCGATTTGTAATTTAACAACGAAATAAAAAGAAGAAGAAGATGAAAAACATAACAAAGCCAAGGGAACACAGAATCCCAAGCAAGAGATAAATGTTGTGTCTAAAAGCGATCCTCATTTGTACAAGTCACACATTCACCGAGTGCTACAAAGACACTGCGATATCGAGTGGATGTAATCGCTTCGACATGACAGCGGCGGAATTAAAGGCCCGTGGAACGCATGTCACTGAATTATTTTGGATATCCTTTTGATGATTTGTGATTGAGCCGAAACGTGACTTTTGCCGGAATCGAGCGCGAGACTTAGCGGAAGATAAATCTGTAACACGGCGAGGGCGAACATCGGCTAACCAACAGGCCCGGATGGGCGCGTGCACCAGGAATGTCGGGCGTGCCGCAGTAATTTAAACGGAAACGCTGCTCCAAACTTGGCACACGCATTACCGGCGGGGTGTTCATGGACAACCAATATTTTGGTAGGCATCTGAAACAATGTACTTTATTTAGGACCAGAGGGTGAGGGTGCATGTGTCTTGTGTCTTGCTGTTGTGGGCTGAACGGTCGGATGGCATGCACCTTTGCCACAAGCTGTGGATACGTGATGGTTGCTGATAATTTGAAACATATCTCATCCAGCAACTGCCAAGATGCAGTCATTAATTTGAAAGTTTCCTTCTCAAGAGGATGGGCGTCGATGAGCTACAGACTACTTAATGAGAAGAGAACGCAAGTCAACTTTTCTGGGTGGACACTTGATCAATTTAGTTATTCTGTAATCTATTTTATTAAGTTGATAAATCCTCATTAATTAAATAAATATTGATCTAATTTTTACGAACTGTCTTCAGCCGAAGGTTTCTATCAAGAATTTATTCAGTTTCAGTGATTTTCAGTTTTCCACAAATTATTTGATGTCTTTATGTTGGTGATGCGGTGGATTTCTTCTCAAATACGTTGCTGAAGTTTGTCTTACGATTCACCTTGACAAAAGATGTTTATATACAAAATTACTATTAATTTACTCAATATAGCTAATATTCTTCGGATTTTACAGTTACTGACTGATAAATGGGTGCGAACATACAGGGCAAAGTCTCTGATTGCCTACAACCAGGCGAAGGCCAGGACGATCCTTGTCCCTGTTCAATCCAAGTTGACATGCAGTCTCCGCGTGACACCGCTGGATAGCTACTTTGACACCCGCCAAGTAGTGAACCAATGCATGCAGCGACATTCTGAGAAAGGTTGGCGCAAGGCTAATAACCAGGCCCGTAAAAATGAATTATTATGGCAAATTTAACAAGCCTCGGATATGGACCGGATACACGACGACGACCACGGAAACGAAAACGGCTAAACGATTTAAGGATTTTTTCATGGAACATACGCTCACTATACAGAGCTCGAGCTGCACAGCAACTAGCCGATGCCCTGTCCGAATATAAGGCTGACATAACAGCATTACAAGAAATAAGATGGACGGGGAGTGGTGTTTTTCAAAGAAAAGAGTATGACATTTATTACAGCTGTCACGCAAAACACCATGCGCTCGGGGTAGGCTTTCTAGTCAGCCAAAAACTGAAGCCTGCCATCATCGGCTTTAATGCAATAAATGAAAGGCTATGCATTCTTCGCGTGCGAGGCAAATTTAAGAACATAAGCCTCATAAACGTTCACGGACCTACAGAGGAGTCCCCTGACGACGAAAAAGAAGAATACTATGAGAACGTCGAACAGGCCCTCAATGCCTGCCCAAGATACGATGTGAAAATCGTTCTTGGTGATTGGAATGGGAAAATAGGTCGGGAGCAGGTTTTCAGGCACTACGCAGGTTCCCATAGTTTGCATGAGAACACTAATGACAATGGACTACGAGTCATCGAACTGGCAGCATCGAAAAACTTGGTCGTTGCGAGTACCAGGTTTCCGCGTAAAGATATCCACAAAGCCACCTGGGTATCACCTGATGGAGCCACTCGCAACCAAATTGACCACGTGTTGATAGATCGCCGCCACTCTTCCAGCCTGATGACGGTACGAACGTACCGAGGTGCGAACGTCGACTCGGATCACTATCTTGTTGGTACAGTTTTCCGAGCGCGGATTGCCTTACGCAGACGTATTGCATCCACGGATCAGGTTCGAAACAACACGGCTGCCTTACGCAATGAGAACACCAGCAACACCTTTGGTCATGCGTTAAGACTCGCCCTCGAAGAGCTCGACGGAGGGAGAGTAAGTCCTGGGGCCAGAATGCCGGGCGTAGAAGAGAAATGGACACGCCTTAAGAATACTGTCATTAGTACTGCCAACTCCATCTTAGGCAGTAGTCGTAGAGATCGGAACGACTGGTTTGATCATGAGTGCAATCTAGCGACTGAACGTAAGAATGCTGCATACCGGGCAATGCAGTGGTCTCATAGGACGCGGGTGCGCGAGGAGAAATACAAAGAGCTCAGAAGATCTGAAAAAAGACTTCACAGACAAAAGAAAAAAAACCTTGTCTGTGAAATAGAGAAAAGTAGAGAGCGAGGTCCGCACCAGGCGCGGAAGTTCTACCAAATAATACGCAGTATGACGCGGTACACACCAGGCTGCACTTACTGCAAGGATAAAGAGGGTAATCTGATCACCGATCCTGAAGGCATTCTGGAGCGATGGGAAGTGCACTTTAATGAATTGCTAAATGGTCAGCTCACAGAAGAATTGGAGGCTCCACCAATGCAAGACTAAGACCAAATGCAGCGGCCACCAAGCATTGAGGAAACATTAAAAGCCATTAGACAGCTAAAATCAAATAAAGCCCCTGGAGCTGATGGCATACCACCTGAGCTGATCAAACAAGGAGGGACAGCGTTACATCACGCAATTCACGAGATCGTGGTGCACGTATGGGAGCAAGAGGAGATGCCGGAAGATTGGCATCGTGGTATAATTTGCCCCATACATAAGAAGGGAGATATCACAATGTGCAGCAACTATAGGGGTATAACATTGCTGAGTACCGCTTATAAGATACTCTCCACTATCCTACAAGACCGGATATCCCCATACGCTAAAGCATTGGCCAATATCAGTGTGGCTTCATCCCAGGCAAATCAGCAATTGATCAGATATTCACCCTTAGGCAGGCGATGGAAAAATGTCTGGAATTTAAGATTCCGCTATATCATCTGTTTATAGACTTCAAGGCCGCCTACGACAGCATAGCCAGGGTAGAACTATATAATGCCATGAGAGAATTCGGCATTCCAAATAAATTGATACGACTTTGTAGGTTGACCATGACCAACGTAACTAGTCAAGTAAAAGTAGCGGGATTGCTGTCCAAACCAATACACATCTATAATGGACTCCGACAAGGGGACGGTCTGGCCTGCCTCCTCTTCAACCTGGCGTTGGAGAAAGCAATCCGTGACTCTGGCGTTACAACAAGAGGGACTATTGTCACCAAGTCCAGCCAGATACTTGCCTACGCAGATGACATCGACATCATCGGTAGAACCGAATCGGCGGTACAGGAATCCTTCACCCAGATCGAGCAGGCGGCACAAAAACTGGGACTGCGCATTAATGAGGGAAAAACCAAGTACATGGTGGCAACTTCTGCGAAGAGAAGACCTAACGTTGATCAAATTATCAGGGTAGTGGAGCATGAATTTGAAGTAGTGCAATCCTTTAACTACCTTGGGTCAATAGTATCAGCCGATAACAATATGGAAGAAGAAATACGCGAACGGCTGATTAAATCCAACAAAGCCTACTATGGTCTATCAAGGCTCTTTAAATCCCGAAATTTATCCAGAACATCCAAGCTACTACTGTACAAGACCATGGTCTTACCAGTACTCATGTATGGATCCGAGACCTGGGTGCTTAATAAAAGGCACTCTGAACTCTTAGCCGCGTTCGAGAGAAAGGTCTTAAGGAGAATTGTTGGCCCCGTATGTGAGGGAGGACGATTCCGGAGACGCTACAACCATGAGTTGTACGCAATCTACCTTGAAGCTCATATTGTAAGAAAAATCAAGTTCGGTAGACTCCGGTGGGCGGGGCACCTAGCTCGAATGAGCGAAGAGGACCCTGCCCGGAAAGTCCTTTGTGGCAGGATGTATGGAAGGAGACAGCGCGGCAGACTTTGTCTGCGATGGAGGGATGGCGTAGACCAGGACGCCCAGAGCCTGGGAGTGCTAAACTGGATGACATCGGCTCGAAATCGGGACCGGTGGAGAGATTTGTTAAATAAGGCCAAGACCGGATCCCGGTTGTAGTGCCGATGATGATGATGACTGATAAAAAGGAAAAGAGAAAAACACTTGATTGGTGATTTTAATGTGCATTCCTCTTGAGTGGCTGGGAATGTCTATTACATTTAAAATATCCGGGAAGTGCGTTCCTTGGAAAATTCAAATCACAAGGAGGGGACAATGAATCGCCCTCATGAAGATTTGAACAATGCCAACATGCTAGAGGAAGTGACTTGGACAACATAATTTTTAAAAATCAGATCTATTTAAAATTTCCTTATTTTGTTGTTCCGTAATTCTTTTTTTAGTGTATATTTAAACTGGGTATGTAGGAAAGGAGCAACCTGCGTCATATAGTAAGGATTCCAATATCGAAACTTTTGCTCTTAAAAGATGACAATGTCTTAAATGCAAAAAAGAGGAAATACAAACAGCAGAAGAAACAAGTCTGTGAAATACTCTATTCTTGATTACAAAAACGTAAAGACGCTGAATGTACAAAAAGACCTAGAGAAACTCTAAGAACTTACAGTGTGGCGAGTTCAATCTAAGTAGAAGAATAACTCACGAAAAAAGTCAGTGGCTGCGAGGCAAATTTATTGAAGTAACAACACCCTAGATTTGTCAGTGTGTTGATTAATCAAGAGGGGACTTTCATGTTTGACTATCAACTGAAGGTGGTACGCGCCATCTGGACAATCACTCAGTTTTTCTGCAATTTAAAAAACCAAAAAAAAAAAAAAACAATGCAATCGTTTTTTTCCAAACATGAACACAATGTACCCTTTGTACCTTTTTGCACACGGAAAATGAAATGATAAAGATATCCTACGAGGCCCAACTCAAGGAAATGGCAACGAACGAGACCATGAAACAAAATGTTTTAGGAGACTAAACTCAAAAATATGTGTCCCATTTGGAAACAAGAGGTGAGAGAACAAAAGACAGGAGGATTAGGCTAGAGTTGAAAACGAAGTCATCGAGCTGCACTTTCAATCTTCACAACGTCATATGAACGAATCAATAATAAATAAATCTACACCGAAAAATGACATCTAGAATCTTTACGACGTGTCAAGCTACCTTCGTCTTCAAAAACAAACGCAAAACCAATAAGCTTGGTCAGTTGGAGACGAAAGAAGCGTGTGCTTTGATCACGGCCAGGCATTCAGCAACTTAGTTGAATTCATGCCTAGACAGACCAAGAAATTGGGAGACAACACGAGAACGGTCGATGTAATTTTTGAGAATCTGCCGAATGCTGTAAAGGCAATAAGCGCTAAAAAGATTGATCTGAAGCCATATTAATGTTGAATGCAGCAACTTGTTAGTGAAGATAGATTTAACGTATTATGACTGACCCTGAGAAACGTAAACTGAAAACGTCGACGTATCCGGAAAACGAAGGGTATCCGGGCTTTTTTGCTTTTTTTTTTAACTGACGCGGGTACAAAAGGAGATTTTGAAGTAATGTGGCGTTTCTAACAGATACACAGACAATATACAAGCAAATAGGGAAGAACACCGAAAGTAAATCGAATAAGAAAATGCAACAGCCGTATACCAAGCAATAACATACCAATTCCACATCAGTTGAGTGTATTTGAGTTTAGAAATCGAATTCGTACATGCGGCAGTGGCCTGCTGCGTTGGGCATTGGTTACATTTGTAGTCATTCTCACCGTCATAGCGTCAGTTCGAATCACACGTTCTTCACTATCGTCGCAAAACGCGATAATTGATGATCTCGACGTGATCTGTATACACACACAACACACGATCTTCTATAGGTAAACAGAACTTACTACTACGATCACGACTTCCGCATAGAGCACTGGCACACTCGCCTGCTCCGATGTTCTCTAGCTTGCTCCGTCTTTCCCGCACGAAGTCGATCATAACAAAGTTATTGAGGAGAGTATAGTGTGGCATTTCTAACAGATACACACACAGTACTCAAACAAATAGTGAAGAACAACACAGAAAAAAATCGAATAAGCAAAAATCATCAATCGTATACCAAGAACACCATAGCAAGACCACATCAGTTGAGTGTACTTGAGTTTAGAAATCGAATTCGTACACGCGGCAGTGACCTGATGTGTTGAGAATTGGTTCAATTTTTGATGATTCTTACCGTCGTAGCGTTGCCACGGTGGTTTGGATTTCTTCTATTGAGCCGAAGCGGACTCCTTTCAAACATATTCTGTTTTTGGGCAAGAGACGAAGTTCTGCCTGGGCCAAGTCCGGACTATAAGGGGCTGGGGCAGCGTTGCGAAGTTGTATTTGACTAGAAACTCACACACGTAGCACAATCTGGCTTGCGGTGTTGTCGGGATGGAGCTCCCAGGTAAAGGTTTTTCCCACTCGGGCGACCCTCTTTCCAAGTCTTTCAAGCACATCCACGTTAGAGGCAGCGGTCACTGTCTGTCCTTTAGGTGCAACCGCTTGGTGACAGAAAATACGATAAACGTTGTCATCGCCCTCAAATTGTGCTTTCTTGCCTTCTGCGTCTGGCAGACGCCGAAGAATGCCACTCGGCACGTTGACGTTTGATCCCCAGGCCATACTGAAAATCCCACGTTTCGTCAAAATGTAACATCAGAGTGTAAGTCTCCGATATTGACATTTAATATTTTGTTATCGTGATTATTATTACTTACGTAATAAAATCATTTGCACTACCCTTTATATACCATTATTACCGGGGAGTTAATGCAGACGATGCATTTTCCTCACCCAGAATGTGTAACCTATTCTGAGGTTATTTGCCTGTCATAGGTAATTTGCAATTTTCGGTAATTGTTCAGTTTGCCCTGCTAAAAATGCAGGGGTAATGAATTGCGCAATTACTTAATTGCTTTCACGCGGAGAACCAATTATAGGGCATTGCCCATGTGTGCTAATCGTATCATGCGATTAATAGCGCCTCACTGCTGTGTTCGCTACTTCGCCGAACTCAGCACTTTACCGACGCTCGATTACTTCGTCGCCGGTGGCCTTTGACAATACCGCTTGTGTCATATAACTTGTTTAACATCGTAACAACGTGTAGTCGAAACATGATCTTATCAGGTGCTGGCTTGGTTTTTTTGGCGACACAGCGGAATGGTCGTAGCGAGCGACCTGGGGATCGTTATTGCTGGGAGAAAAAGGTCGCCGGCCAATGTGTACGTAAAGAAATTTATCGTACACATGGCGAAGTTGGATAGACGGCGCAATATTTATGGTCCCTGTCATGATGTTTACATTGTATGCAAACCGAATCATTTTGTTTACAGGAATTTGTCTGGTACCGAAGGTGCCGAATTGGTTTGGAATTCCAGATAAGCAAAGAAAGAAATCTTACGGAAAATTGGATGCGAAGAGATGCATGAAAAGGAAAGTTTTCTTTACAGGGACTTTACGATTATAGCTTAGATCTAATCAATGCATGAAGCATTTTCAGCTGCTTAATGCGATTGCATTAGCAAAAACTTATGCGATTTGGGATGAGGTTATGGGGGTTTTTAGGTAAGTGTACCGTGGGGTATGGCGGCACCGCCACAAGGTCATTGCAGAAGCGGAGTATAACTAGTGTTTCGTACATTGCAAACGTTTCGAACGTTGGCATACGTGTATTATGTCGGAGGAGGATTTGTTCAAAGGCAGCGAAATAGTTCTAAACCTATTTATAACATAATAATTATAAAAAAAGTAATTAAAAATGATCTTACTTTTTAGACTCGGTGGTGTATTTTGGATTGCTCTACTACTATTCTTTATTATTATACACTACCTCTTTTCATTTGGAAAATAGTTTTCGTCGGTATCTCTAGTCTAGGTGACAGTTCCTTAGTTCGTTGAATTTCACGTTATTCCACAATTATTCGGATAAAAATCATTGGATTAACCTTTTCTTTTGGATTTTTTTTTATCAAGAGCCATTTATGTTTGAAGTTCTTTTTTTTTGACAACCACTAATGCCTCAAGCGCATTCGCTTTAGTTTTGTACCTAAGTTCAATTTCCCTCAACAGCCGATTTGCGCTTATGGTTTTCTGTACACACAACACTTATTTCCTCAAATCCGTCACACACAAACATTTGAAAATTCTCTCAGATAAAATGATTCGCTTTTATCTTATTATTTTTACGGTGCCCTGTAGTCTTTGTTACCTTGTTTTGTTGTCACATTGCTTCAATATTACTTTATCAGGTGATATGTGTGCCTTCTCACGACCTTGTACGACAGCAATGTCGAGGGAATAGGGGAAAATGTTCTAAATCTCAAGTGCTTAATAACTCCATAAGAGTCTTGTACAGCGATCATTCACTTAAAATACACTTCGCCTTCATTCAAGTTCTTCTTAGTTTCAAGATTCGCAATTCTTTGCACGCATATTGCCTTGTTACTCTAAGTGGATTACGAATGTCATGTTTGTTCACATCCTCGATAACGTTGTTTAAATAAAATCCTCGACAACGTAGTCTCCTCAAATATCAATTGCACATGCGGATAATCCTGGCAAGATCCATTCAACTTCCCAAAGTAATGCATCATTCAATCAACTTATTCTCTCCCGGATCTGTCGTTAGCATCTGTCACAATAGAGTTAACCGTCCGTGGGTTTGTCATTTGTCATCTTCCAACATACCAAACCAATGTACACACATCTACCTCATCCGCTTAAGTCGATTGTGTGTCAGGTCGATTCAATTGCACATCATACTCGTATCTCCCCTGTTGTCAACCTTTAACGATGCTCCTCTTCAACTTTACGTTGCATTTTACGAGTACGTTTAACTTAACTGGTTTAAAGGAACTCCTGTGAAGACTCACAGGGGGTTGTGCGCTTAAAACCCATTATCAATCCTTTCCTGCCCAACTCCTGTTTATCACTTAGTCGTTCGACTTAACCAAAAGTAGATGGAAAATCCAGTGGTACAAGTCGCAACATCAATTCCCAAGGAAATGAGGTAATTTTCACTTAAGAAAACTGCCCGTTACTCCCAGATCCAGCAAACCCTTGACAATGGGATCTACACAACACTTTGTCCTCTGGTGTAAAGTCGCTAACGCCAAGTGCTCAGCTTTTCCTGGGCCACAGACGATAAATTTTAGGCTTTCATGGATTCAAATCAACGCGTCATCCTCTACGGGGAAAATGGGCCGCCTTCGCGAACCCCCTTTACAGGGACGTTAATTAAAACAAAACAATAGAGACGAATCATCATCAGCAGCAGCTCTGACTTAATGAGGGGTGAGGGCGCGAATTCGTCCTCCCTGTGCAGCCCTAAAGGGCTTTCTTTGTTAATTGCTTAATTATGTTAAAGAGCCTCTTGCTGTTGTCCTTGCGCTCTCTGTCGACACTTAAATTGATACTTATCAGCGAAAACTTCGTCAAGGGTCCTTTTGTGTGAAACACAATTATGCCCCGCAACGCGATGAACCGCGGAACTGAAGCACGTAAAGTATATTTTTTGTTGTTGTTGATTCTTTTCACAAAAAAAGAACAACTACAAAACAAAAACATTATCACATGCGGTTGGTATCGAAAAGGGTGACAATTGTCCACCCCCGCAAGCGAAAATATGTTCCTTTGACTTTGTCCTGATTAATGTCCGACCCCAGGGTGAAATATCTTATTTATTTTGCATCTTTTCCCTGCGGTCGCCATTGTTTTTGTTCTGCGTGGAACCGACGTTGTAAACGAGCGTCCGGCCACGCAATGACACCCAACGCCAGACACCTACACAAAGCAAATCCGGTGATATTTGTCGATGTTTTGTGAAGCTCTTCGTAAAAATAGCCATTTTATTGTACATCATTTGGTTCGGATGGGCCGCCAGGGGCTAGCGTTGGCCAGCGATCCAAATGAAATGTTTCAAAGACGGACGTGGATTGCGAAATTTTTGGTGCGGTCTGTTTGAGGCGGTGATATACAGAATTCTACCTGTCGCAATCATGTGACGAGAATTTACTGCCGAAAGTTCTAAGAGGCTTGGTATTAAGACCTTAGATTAAAAGATGTGACACGACTGAGGCAGCAAACCCATGAATTGTGGTGGATTTATAGCCACTGATGTAGACATTCCAAGCACATCGCGGAAATTATCGAGACAGGCCGACATAACGATCTGAAAGCAGTTCAAAGTAGAATGTACACAGCCAAATCTCTGCACTAAGCGAGGTAGTGATTGATGCTTTTGAAAAACTATTTCTAAATGACTCCTACGCTTGCCGTTCCGAGTCATTTTAGCTTTGGGATTGCAATATTTGACTACAAACAATGTTCAAATAGTTTTACTACATATTTTGCTCAACATTCAGGGTGTGGGTTCATTAAAGCCATAGAAGGTAAAAAAATGTGCTATAGCATCATTTGGCAAACAGTTAAACTAAAACTAACTTAACACTAACCTAAAACAAAAATAAAACAAGGCTAAAAGGAGGATGGTTAAGGTTGGTATAGGGATGTGTATAGTGTGCAGCTGGGAAGAATTAGGAGGAATTATTAGGTCCTCAAGGATGAAATTGGAAGGAAAAAGAAAAAGTTGGTTGATAACCTACAAATAAAATGAATTATTATATTCATCAAAATATCTTTTGTTCTTAAAAACTTATTGGAGCTTGGAATGGTTTCTTTAAACAGGTGAGATATTTAACTCTTCAACCAGAAAAAAAAAACAGTAAAATACAATAGTTAGCCAATGTCAAATAATAAACTGTCAATATCAAATGTTAGGGGGATGGGAGCGAACATACAAGGTAAAGTCTCTGCTTTCAACCCGGTGAAGGCCAGGACGATCCTTGTCCCCGTTCAATCCAAGTTGACATGCAGTTTCCACGTGACACCCCTGGGTAGCTACTTTGGCACCCGCCAAGTAGTAAACCAATGCACGCAGCAACATCTTGACAAAGGTTGGCCCAAGGCTAATAACCTTGCCCGGAAAAACAACATATTATGGACAATTTAATAAGTCTCGGATAGGGACTGGATACACGACCACGACCACGGAACCGAAAATGGCTAAACGATTTGAGAATTTTCTCATGGAACGTCCACTCACTATACAGAATTCGAGCTGCACAGCAGCTAGCTAGAAATAGGATGGACGGGGTGTTATTCAAAGAAACGAGTATGGCATTTATTACAGCTGTCATGCAAAACACCATGTGCTTTCTAGTGAGCCAAACACTGAAGCCTGCCATTATCGGCTTTAACGCAATAAACGAAAGGCTGTGGACTCTTCGCGTGGGGGGCAAGTTTAAGAACATAAGCCTCATAAACGTTCACGGACCTACAGAGGAATCCCCTAGCGACGAAACGGAATACTACGAGAACGTCGAACGCGCCCTCAATACCTGCCCAAGATACGATGGGAAAATCGTACTTGGTGATTTGAATGCGAAAATATGTCGGGAGCCGGCTTTCAGGCACTACGCAGGTTCCGATAGTTTGCATGGGAACACTAATGACAATGGACTACGAGTCATAGAACTGGCAGCATCAAACAACTTGGTCGTTGCGAGTCGTTGCGTTGAGTCGTTGCCTCATAAACGTCCACGGACCTACAGAGGAGTCCCCTGGCGACGAAAAGGAAGAATACTACGAGAACGTCAATGTCTGCCCAAGATACGATGTAAAAATCGTTCTTGGTGATTTGAATGTCAGAATATGTCGGGCGCAGGTTTTCAGGCACTACGCAGGTTCCCATAGTTTGCATGATTGATTGATTGATTGATTGAAGGCGGAACCCCCATTTTTATTTAGTTTAATGCAAGCTTAAAATTAACTTAACATAAAAATTTTACAGACTATCTTAAAATCTAGAGTAGCGGTTAAGACGTTATTCAACTATTCAATCAAAAAAAAAGGAGAAGGAAACCAGGAAGTTGAAGATTACTGGGCGATAGGGGAGGTAGGAAGCCAGGGAAGAGCGAATGTATGTGGGGGTGGTGAACGCGGCCTTTGAGCGACAGTGGAGGGCATGCGTACGGACTGATACAGGGGCGGGGGTTATTGAGCAGGGAGGTGGGGGATTGTGTGTGGGTTTGGAAAGGTGTAGGGGAGAACTAGTTTAAGGGAGGGTGAGGAGAGGATTGCGGGGTAGAGGGGTTATTGAAGGGAGGGGGCGGATTTAGGACGGGTTTATTCTGAGACGTCGTTTAAGAGCGGGAGTGGAGATGTTGAAATCAAAGGAGGTGGAGAAAGAGTGGGCCTGTAGTAGCAAACGCGAGATGGGTTCGTTAGCGCTGTAAGAAGTGTGATGAGCGGGCACGTAAAACAGTCGAGGGCTACGTACGTTACGGGGGTTTGTGTGCAATGTTAAAGTGGAGAGCAAGCTTGGGCAATTGATTGAGCCAGACAGAAGGCGATGGACAAAGATGATGTCGGCATGGATTCTGCGCGCTTCAAGTGTGTTTAGATTGATTGGAGGGAGCCGGCTTGTGTGTGGTGGTAAAATCAGCGGATTTTCCCAGTTTAGTCCGCGGAGGGAAAAGCGCAAGAAACGACGTTAAACACCCTCAATCCTGCGAATGTGTGTCACTTGATACGGGGACCAGACCTGACTAGCGTATTCGAGTAGTGGCCGGACAAAAGTTGTGTAGAGTGATCGGATGACATAGGAATTCCCTCAACCAGCGTTTGACAAACCCAAGGGCGGCCTAGGCCTTGAGGATTATGTGATCAATATGTGCGGTAAATTTGCGCTCCTTGTCGCATAGGACGCCCAGATCGCGAATCAATTCAACCGATGTTATCGGTTGGTTCAGTAAGAGATAGGAGCGTGGGTGAGTGGGGGAACTCTTCCGAGAGAAGGTGATTGTGTGACATTCGGCGATATTCATTTCTAGGCAATTATTTTGGCACCAAGTCGAGAAGCTGTGAAGATCCGATTGGAGAAGTGTGGAGTCCAGGGGAGATCGGATTGTCTTGAAAATTTTGGAAGCATCCGCGTAAAGCGAGATGAAGGAGTGATTAATGCAAGAGCCTATGCCGTTTATGGTTAGGATAAATATGAGAGGGCCGGGATGACTGCCCTGGGGTGCACCTGAGGTTGGGAAAAAAGGATCGGAGGTGGTGGATCTAAAACGCACGCGGCAGGTTCGATAACTGAGATAGGATGAGACCCACTTAATCAGCAGGGGTTCGAAAACGAGGGAAGATAGCTTGAAGAGAATGATGTTATGGGAGATTTTGTCGAAGGCCTTGCTAAAGTCGACCTCATAGCCGTTTTCTAGGGCAAGGAGTGTGTGGGATGTGAATTCGACAAGATTAGTAGTAATGGACCTGTGGGGGTACGAAGTCGATGTGCCGACTTCCGACACGGTGTTCTACCTCGTCCCACTTACTGATTTCGCCCCAGTTGTTAACCAAAAGTTAATCACCGTTGCACCAAAGAACGACCACCACGAAGACGAAGTGCCGCTGGCAGATATATCGGCATGGCATCAAAAACTGTCACCAAGTAAACTGTTCGCACCGGATATGATTAAAACACTGTCGCGCGAGTGAAAAATAAAATGTTTGCTTATCTATGGTAGTGAATAATCTTTTATTTGATGAAATTTATTTATTAATAACAGTTATTTAATAATTTTACGTCGACCATGGATATGCACTGTTTCGATATTTAAATTTTTCTGAACAACTCGACATAACACTTATATCATGAAAAGAAACTAAAAGCACGACTCCAGGGTATATACGAGGGTGTATATTTACGCGTCTTCGCTGCCGGCAGAGAGCGGGAGTGAAGCGTGACCATTCTGGTCCGCGGATGTAAAAGGACTCTTACAGGGGATTTGTAAGTGAAGAGATGCATGAAGGTAAGTTTTCTTAACAGGGAATTTAAGATCATGGGTTTGATCTCTTAAATGCGTGCACCGTTTTTGTGTGCCGAATGCGATTGCGTTTGCGAATTTATATGGGAAGATGGGTGTTATGGGGGTTTTTAAGGAAAGAGTACCGTGGGGTTTGGCGGAACCGCCACAGACCTGCCTGAGAGGAAGCCGTGCTGGTTCGTAGAGATGATGGGTGCGAAGGGAAAACATAACGCCTCATATAGAAGGCCTTCGAACCGTTTGGGAATGTGCGAAAACTTGGCAATGGGACGATAATTGGATATATCGTTTTTTTTTTTCTTTTTATGTATGGGGGTTATGTAAGAGGATTTCCAAAAGTCAGGGAATAGACCTTGAGCGAGGGATAGATTGAAGATTGACGCGAGCGGGAAAGAGAGAGAAGAGGAACATTTTTTTATGAGGATAGCAGGGAGTCCGTCTGGGGCGGGACTGAAATCGTCTTTCAGTTCTTCAAGGTTTTTTTATGACTTGGTATTGTTGAATGTGTAGAGGGATGAGTGGGCCGAGGGAGAATTCAGACATGCCAGTAAAGTAGGAGGGGTTAGGCTCGAATGAGTCGTCCGTGAAGGATAGTTTGAAGAAGGACGCGAAAAGATTGGATATGGTTTGGGAGTCCGTTGTAGTAGTTGAGCCGTAGAAAAGGGAGGGGGGATATGCATCCGATTTCCGTTTGTGGTTGATGAAGTGGAAGAAAGATTTGGGGTCGTTGATCAGGTTTAATTGGGCCCCTCGATAGTATAGTGCTTATTATACACGCCTGTCACGCGGGAGACCGGGGTTCGATTCCCCGTCGGGGAGACTCTAGCGCAAGACTAATGACCTGGCCCGGAAAAAAAAATTATTATGGAAAATTTAACAAGCCCCATGACTTGCTAAATAAGGCCAAGACCGGTTCCCGGTTGTAGTGCCGATGATGATGAATATGATTATCAGGTTGAATTGAGCTTTCGCAAGGTAATTGTGGTAGATGGAGCTGTAAAGCTCGGTGAATTGGTAAAAGTAACCCAGGTAGTTGGAGTAGTCAAAAGGGGAACGCGTGTTTAGGAAAGTGTTCCCCAACTTATTCCTCTTGTTACGAAGGGTGCGTAGTTTGTGGTTATACCATGGGGGCAATGAGAATGATAACCTGTGTCGGGAATATGGGACATATAGGGATATGGCGTTGTGGATTTCTGTGTAGAGCGAGGCTGTAGTGTCCTCTACACTTATATCATTTACGCGGAGTGTGATAGACGTGAGAACACTAATGACAATGGACTACAAGTCATCGAACTGGCAGCTTCAAAGAACTTGGTCGTTGGGAGTTTCAGGTTTCCACGTAAAGATATCCACAAAGCCGCCTGGGTATCAGCTGATGGAGCCACTCGCAACCAAATTGACCACATGTTGATAGATCGCCGCTACTATTCGAGCCTGATGACGGTACGAATGTGTGGGGGTACGATGTCGTAATTTATTTATTTTCCGTCGAGCGCTGAGTCCTGACGATGGGTTTGGATTATGTTTATTTGTAGTTAGTGGGTTATTCGTTTCGCGTGTGTTTAATATATTTACTTTATATCGCAATTTTCACGATTGTATTTAAACAGGGGCCACAAGAAAAAGTACTTTTAATTGAATATGCTTGGTGTATTGTAAAGGTAATATCGTCTGTTATTTTATGAAAATTTAGAACGAAGAAGTTAAAATCGCCAATACAGACTAATTTTTGTTTTTTAATGCAATTTATTTTTTCCAATTATATTGACAACGTTTCGATCAAGTATTTGATATACTCTAAATCAATAATGCTCGCTGACGTAAAATTCCATCAGCAATAATAAGTATTTTCCACAAGGAAAAGCAATTTGGTTGCATCATCAACTAACATTACCCGAACCATATCAATGATATATCTCCTAACGAGTCTACCACATACGTCCAGGAGATATTTCTTCTTTTCCTTTCTTTTACCTATGCTCACATCGGTCGGTCATCGGACCGACAAATACATTATGGCATACGGCTGACCGCCCAAGCAAGTCGAGTTCTCCTAAATGGAAAATTACCACCGAGAATTCGACTACTTGCAGATGCCGCCAAGATGTGCACGATCAGCATAAATGCTGTACGCAGTTGCTGATCGTGTAAACTCCTAAGCATCTACGTCGAGATAGTTGCACCAGCTGCAACCATGCCCATGCAAACATTTCCCCTTATTGATTCGGTGATCCACGGTCCGCATACTTGTGGACACACACCATGAGCAGCAGGGGCGATCATCGTGTGTGTGTTTCGCGCCCTTTTGCTGGACCAATGCTAGGAAAATCATCCCTTGTCGGGCACCGAAGCCATGAACGAAATTTGCTGTGCTGTCGTCTTCGGTGAATTAACTAATCGCGATACGGATTCCGTGGAGGCAAGTCGGGCCTCCACGTTAAATAATTTCGGTGAGTCAGAAAACAACCATAGTAGAAGGAAGAGTGCCTTAAAGTAATTCACTGCTGTAATCAGTTTAAAACATTTCGTTAAATCAGTTGAGTCATGTGGAAAGTAGTGAATCGTTTGTAACCAGTTAAGCTTTGTTAGAGATCAGTAATTCATTTTTTATACATCAGTTTAAAACATTTTCTAATCCCTTAAGTCATTTTGAAGCATTTCCAACATTTTGAATCTTAGAGGACTGTGCACCCAAGTTAGTGGGGTTTTCCGTTATTTTGTTTAATATAAAATCTCTATAAAATAGTGAACACCTCAGAACAATGGAGTCCATTTTTGTAGTTACAGCCCGAAAACCTGGCCTTTTGTTTTAGTTGTTGTTTGTGTTAACCTCTTGGAAATACAGAAATAAATTAAATGCAGAGGACATTTTCGTGTGTTTATGTTATCTACTAATGGGAAGACTCTCAGAGACTAAAGAGGCATAAAAATTCCACAACTCGATCCGCGGTTGAATTTCGCGTCCCACAGCGCTCGGTCGGGTGATGAAAAAAAAACCCACTGAGGGTTGTCATTCGATCCATGATCCAACCCCCAGTTCGATGGTGAGATCGAATAAAGAGAGAGAAAAGTTTCTCTTTAGGGTGTGGACAACAAGGAAATGCAATCTTTCCTTAATGCCAGTGCCAATAGGCGGCGATCTCTGTATGCAGTGGTGTGTATGTGTGATCGTGCAGATCAGATTGCTTATCGAGGCATTTCGGCCAAGGATAAACGAAACCTAAACAAGGGAAAAAGAACAAAGGGAGAAGCCACCTAAGGCATCATTCTGTAATGAGGGTCAGCTAAATAAATAAGCTGGAACTCATAAAGTGTGAATGCATTTGGGATACTTCAAACAATTAGGGATTGTTTATCGTATCGCCAGAATGCCCGAAGAAGAACCGAATTCTTTTGTTTGCGGACGTGATGCATGTTGAAGAGTTCGGTTTTAGCGGCTATTGCGCTGATTGTTTGCAGCTGCGTCAACAAGCTTGGAGTTGCATTATGTCGTTAGACAAATAAGTCGCCAAGCAATGTGCATGAAAAGGCAATTGTTGTTGCACACGCGACGCTCGAAATAACCGACACGAAGATAATATTCGCTGATTATAATGGTTACTTATGTGTGAACGAATTGTTTTCGGAAAAACGCAATGATACGTTGATGCGAGGAATCATGATGGCCTTGGTGGAGGAAATGTGGTGTACACATGTGTAGCAGGATTGCTTTGCATACAATGGATGCCGAAAAGGTTTTGGGTTTATGATCCCGTATGATGAAAAGTATTCTTGAATTTTGAATGCGAATTGATGCATGAAAGGTAAGAATTCTTTTACAGGAACTTTTAAACTAGTTGATGATAGCGTCAATGGCAAAAACAATGTACCACAAATACACAATATCAAAACCATCTCTCCTATCTATCGTTTCATTCTTTCCCCGAGCGCAATTCAAGAAATTCACTCGCAACAACAGTCCCCTCTTATATACTCTTAAAAAGGCTCACGTAACATTGTATCAATAATAACAACTCACAATAACCACCTGGTAGCGGTCTATCCATTTATTTTAGAACAATTAATCTAACCTCCTCGAATGCAGTGTGAACTCCCTTGTTCAAACACATGGGCCCAACCATGCATGCCAGAGTGCTTGATGAACCAACGACACACGTTTAACAACCAATATTACGTTTCAGATAGCAAATGGGTGTAAGTTGCAGTCTATACTCGTCTTTGTTAAGTTGACCCCACTGTTGTTGATCCCTCCTTTCGAAAGTTCTTCACTCTCAGAGTCTTCAGGCGGTATGCCGAGATGAAAAGGAAGTTAGTTAAAAGCGGAAATTGCAGGTGTGCGGCAAAACACGACGTGACGAGCATTTCCTTTTCGAACGTCAGAACATCAAAATGCAAAGTGCATCGCGTGACAGTGCATTCGCCATTTGATGTCAGCTCACACCTATAGCTACCCAAACGAAACGCCCAGTAGGTGGGCGCTTAACACTGCCTGGTGGTGAACCACGATTAGCTTTGGAAATGCTGGGTCATGCAAACGGTGCACTTAGACCTGCCCGTTACAGTTTAATGGGCACCAGTCGCGAATTTATTGACATTCTCGATTGAAGAGGAACTCCGATCCAGTCTCCGAATAAATTCGCTTCACTTGTTGGCTTAGTTCGTAGAAAGAACTTTAGGTAGAACTAGGTTAATACCTTCGTGTCAATTGAGTCAGTGATATGTATTGGGATTTCCCTTGTTAAAAATGGCACTGTAGAAGGGATTTCTGTTGAGGGTCAGAAAAGAAGTGGTAGAAGGAAGGACTAACATTTTATGTTCTATGTTTAGTAATATGGTCCTTCATATTTCAGAGGCTCCACTTTTCCATGTAGATTATCATCATCATCATCATCGGCACTACAACCGGGATCCGATCTTGGCCTTATTTAACAAATCTCTCCACCGGTCCCGATTTCGAGCCGATGTCATCCAGTTTAGCACTCCCAGGCTCTGGGCGTCTGGTCTACGCCATCCCTCCATCGCAGACAAGGTCTGCCGCGCTGTCTCCTTCCATATATCCTGCCACAAAGGACTTTCGGGCAGGCTCCTCTTCGCTCATTCGAGCTAGGTGTCCCGCCCACCGGAGTCTACCGAGCTTGATTTTTCTTACAATATGAGCTTCAAGGTAGACTGCGTACAACTCATGGTTGTAACGTCTCCGGAATCGTCCTCCCTCACATACGGGGCCAACAATTCTCCTTAAGACCTTTCTCTCGAACGTGGTCAAGAGTTCAGAGTGCCTTTTATTAAGCACCCAGGTCTCGGATCCATACATGAGTACTGGTAAGACCATGGTCTTGTACAGTAGTAGCTTGGATGTTCTGGATAAATTTTGGGATTTAAAGAGCCTTGATAGACCATAGTAGGCTTTGTTGGATTTAATCAGCCGTTCGCGTATTTCTTCTTCCATTTGTTATCGGCTGATACTATTGAACCAAGGTAGTTAAAGGATTGCACTACTTCAAATTCGTGCTCCACTACCCTGATAGTTTGACCTACGTTAGGTCTTCTCTTCGCAGAAGTTGCCACCATGTACTTAGTTTTTCCCTCATTAATGTGCAGTCCCAGTTTTTGTGCCGCCTGCTCGATCTGGGTGAAGGATTCCTGTACCGCCGATTCGGTTCTACCGATGATGTCGATGTCATCTGCGTAGGCAAGTATCTGGCTGGACTTGGTGACAATAGTCCCTCTTGTTGTAACGCCAGAGTCATGGATTGCTTTCTCCAACGCCAGGTTGAAGAGGAGGCAGGCCAGACCGTCCCCTTGTCGGAGTCCATTATAGATGTTTATTGGTTTGGACAGCAATCCCGCTACTTTTACTTGACTAGTTACGTTGGTCATGGTCAACCTACAAAGTCATATCAATTTATTTGGAATGCCGAATTCTCTCATGGCATTATATAGTTCTACCCTGGCTATTCTGTCGTAGGCGGCCTTGAAGTCTATAAGCAAATGATATAATGGAATCTTAAATTCCAGACATTTTTCCATCGCCTGCCTAAGGGTGAATATCTGATCAATTGCTGATTTGCCTGGGATGAAGCCACACTGATATTGACTAATGATGGCTTTAGTGTATGGGGATATCCGGTCTTGTGGGATAGTGGAGACTATCTTATAGGCGGTACTCAGCAGTGTTATACCCCTATAGTTGCTGCACAGTGTGATATCTCCCTTCTTATGTATGGGGCAAATTATACCACGACGCCAATCTTCCGGCATCTCCTCTTGCTCCCATACGTGCACCACGATCTCGTGAATTGCGTGATGTAACACTGTCCCTCCTTGTTTGATCAGCTCAGCTGGTATGCCATCAGCTCCAGGGGCTTTATTTGATTTGAGCTGTCTAATGGCTTTTAGTGTTTCCTCAATGCTTGGTGGCGGCAGCATTTGGTCCTGGTCTTGCATTGGTGGAGCCTCCAATTCTTCTATGAGCTGAACATTTAGCAAATCATTAAAGTGCACTTCCCATCGCTCCAGAATGCCTTCAGGGTCGGTGATCAGATTACCCTCTTTATCCTTGCAGTAAGTACAGCGTGGTGTGTACCGCGTCATACTGCGGATTATTTGGTAGAACTTCCGCACCTGGTGCGGACCTCGCTCTCTACTTTTCTCTATTTCACAGACAAGATTTTGTTCCCAGGCACTTTTCTTTTGTCTGTGAAGTCTTTTTTCAGTTTTTCTGAGCTCTTTGTATCTCTCCTCGCGTACCCGCGTCCTATGAGACTACTGCATTGCCCGGTATGCAGCATTCTTACGTTCAGTTGCTAGTTTGCACTCATCATCAAACCAGTCGTTCCGATCTCTACGACTACTGCCTAAGATGGAGTTGGCAGTACTAATGACAGTATTCTTAAGGCGTGTCCATTTCTCTTCTACGCCCGGCATTCTGGCCCCAGGACTTACTCTCCCTCCGTCGAGCTCTTCGAGGGCGAGTCTTAACGCATGACCAAAGGTGTTGCTGGTGTTCTCATTGCGTAAGGCAGCCGTGTTGATTCGAACCTGATCCGTGGATGCAATACGTCTCCGTAAGGCAATCCGCGCTCGGAAAACTGTACCAACAAGATAGTGATCCGAGTCGACGTTGGCACCTCGGTACGTTCGTACCGTCATCGGGCTCGAAGAGTGGCGGCGATCTATCAACACGTGGTCAATTTGGTTGCGAGTGGCTCCATCAGGTAATACCCAGGTGGCTTTGTGGATATCTTTACGCGGAAACCTGGTACTCGCAACGACCAAGTTTTTCGATGCTGCCAGTTCGATGACTCGTAGTCCATTGTCATTAGTGTTCTCATGCAAACTATGGGAACCTGCGTAGTGCCTGAAAACCTGCTCCCGACCTATTTTCGCATTCAAATCACCAAGAACGATTTTCACATCGTATCTTGGGCAGGCATTGAGGGCCCGTTCGACGTTCTCATAGTATTCTTCTTTTTCGTCGTCAGGGGACTCCTCTGTAGGTCCGTGAACGTTTATCAGGCTTATGTTCTTAAATTTGCCTCGCACGCGAAGAGTGCATAGCCTTTCATTTATTGCATTAAAGCCGATGATGGCAGGCTTCAGTTTTTGGCTGACTAGAAAGCCTACCCCGAGCACATGGTGTTTTGCGTGACAGCTGTAATAAATGTCGTACTCTTTTCTTTGAAAAACACCACTCCCCGTCCATCTTATTTCTTGTAATGCTGTTATGTCAGCCTTATATTCGGACAGGGCATCGGCTAGTTGCTGTGCAGCTCGAGATCTGTATAGTGAGCGTATGTTCCATGAAAAAATCCTTAAATCATTTAGCCGTTTTCGTTTCCATGGTCGTCGTCGTGTATCCGGTCCATATCCGAGGCTTGTTAAATTTGCCATAATAATTCATTTTTAAGGGCCTGGTTATTAGCCTTGCGCCAACCTTTCTCAGGATGTCGCTGCATGCATTGGTTCACTACTTGGCGGGTGTCAAAGTAGCTATCCAGGGGTGTCACGTGGAGACTGCATGTCAACTTGGATTGAACAGATTAAACTGAGTAATAGAAAAATATTTTTCTGTTCATCTACATGGAGCGAGTGTATACGATAAAAGTCAAAATTTACAATCACCATTTGTAGACCTTTTTAATTTTCGATCATTCAGTGTAGATGCCTATTTGTGGCTTGGTTTTTTGATTTTGGGTTTACAAAGTTTATGGAGTGTCATAACATAAAAAATGTGCATGTTGTTGCACTTCTTTCCGGTTTAATATATGTTAACTGAGTTCGTCTTGCCTTTAGAGAGTTTTTGCGTAACTCAAATGACAACAATCATTTCAACTTGGTTCAAGTTTTTTTCAAGTTAAGCGTTCCTGAAACTTCTAAGTTTCTTAAAGGTATCTTCATAGAAATAAGTTCACTTAAATTTATACCCGCAGTTTAACCCGTCGTTAAGTAAACCTAGTTCGACTCGATTTAACTTAACATTGCTTGGTAACTCATATCAGGCTCAACCTCAAGATATCGTGGGATAGATCTATATAAATAGTTCGCCGCTACCTTTTAGAGCCTAATTCTCTGCATTATTCAACGTTAACCTTAAGTGCATACAGTGCCCATTTTTCCCTAAAACTGACCTCAATTTACCCATTATCCACGCATTGAATAATAGTCAGTCGGTGTGCATTCAATATTAGCAGAATACATTTAGGTGAGACTATCTCTCATACTACTCGTTAGTAGTATTCGATGTTAATTCCGTAAATCACATTTGACAGAAAGCTTGATCCAAATGCATTACTTGAAAGACAATCAGTATAATAGACAAAGGCAATTTTTAAGGTTCGTTCAAGGGGAAAAACTAAACGTTATGTGTCATATTATTACCCCGAATACATCAAAAAGTCGCAATTTTTTTGCGCGTTGCGAGGGCAAACAATTTAGTTATTGACATCAAAGCCTAACAAAAGGCCTCATTAGGACTATTTCCCAATTAGATCATGTACAGCAGTTCAGATAATTAAAAGTTACCGTCCTTTTGTTAAACACACAATTTTACTCAAAATACTTTGGAAGCTAATTAATTTAAGAAAAATGAAACAATAATTGTAATAACAAACAATTACTCAAGTGTTTTTCAAGGTCAGTTTGTTCAAGTGTTGATTTTGATCGCACGAAACGAACGCTTGTGTCTAGAATGAGAGATTTTTTAGACTAGTGAAGGGAAGACGCAGTTTAAACCGTAAATTTGTGCAATTAAGTTTATAATGTTGTTAACCTTTTTCGTAGTGAAAGTTTATAATGTTGGTAACATTTCATTTAGTGAATCTGGCGACTAATGTGGAGGGCGGTCTTCTGACACCCACATTTATCATACAGAAGAAGAGCATTACCGGGAGGTAAGTTAGCATAGAATTGAATTTGATCATAAATGTGCAACGCGATACTAAATTTAGGTCGATCCGGCTGAAAGTTGTATGTCAATTTCTGCAAAAATTTTACCATTGATAAGTCCACCAGAAGGGTTTTTTTCTTGCCTTTGTCCGCAACGTTTGTAATTTATTTTAATACAAAGGTACTTGAAATTGTTGACATATTACAAAAGAAAAACAACAAATAATATACTATATGTACCATATTTTCCGTTCTGGCCAAACATTTCTGACAATTTGTATTTGAAAAACTGCACCAGATTTTTACTCCCGTTTTTGCTTAGTAGTTGATACCTAAGGTTTTGTACGGATTGTCGTTGCTGAGAGGAGTCTTTCCATTGATCGTGTATATGATATTTTAAAAGACATTACCAAAACAACTTTTGCAGATGTGTTGTCGGCATACAAATTCAAAGCACTTTGAAGTTGAATCTTTCTCTTTATCCTACCCTCTTTATCTTCGCTGCCTCTTGGCTTCTTTCCTGTCTGTATTTCATCGTTTGGCTTAATAAAACAATAATCAATCACATCACATGCAATGATTTTATTTATTACACTTCTCTCGGGAGAGGTAAACCTATAGCGTCGAGTGGGCGTCCCGAGATGCCATTAAATAATTGTTGCAGTTCTTTTTAAACCGTTGCAGGCTGTAATGCTCCCAGAACACTAGCGTGGGAAGGGAATTCCACAGCTTCCCCGCTCTGCAACGGAACGAGTTCTGATGTAGGGATGTTCGTACCGTCAGGAGATGAACCGCAAACTGGTGCGATGTCTTATGGGGCGCATATAAGCCGAATTCCGTCGAACAATGCCACGAATCTCCGAAGAACAGTACCCGTGATAATATCTGTAAAACAGACAGAGGTCGGCTATGCGCCTACGATGTGGTAGCGGCTGTAGTCCCATCAGGCGGATCGCTCGTCTCTATATGCTCTCAAGTAGGTCGAGAGTATGTTTAGGAGTAAAGCTGTGGCGGTTCCGCCAAGCCCTAACTGTTACTTACCTGAAGAACCCCCGTAACTTCGACCCAACCTTATAAGTTTCGCTAATGCAATCGCATTAGCGCCTTAAATGCTTTACGTATCAAATAGATCAGATTTTTATATAACCTAAAAGTCCCTGTAAAAGAATTCTTACCTCTCATGCATTTCTTCGCATACAAATTCCCTACAGAATTCTTTCCATTATACGGGAGCATAAAACAAAACCTATTCGGTACCTTCGGTTGCCAGGCAAATTGCAACCTTCCCACATCTGCACCGCAATCTCCCCGCAGCAAAAACATTTCCTTCCCAAAGATAATTAATGTTTTTAATGCATTACCTGGAAATGCCTGCAAAGAATTTTTCCTACATGGGCATTCATACATGTATCAATGCATCTCTGCATTAGCGACCCAGAATCGAATTTCCAATTAGTGTAGATGTTCACACTATAGTTCGATCCTGGCGTCGCCATAAATGCCACATACAATTGACACAGATGGTATATACAAACCGTCATTGTATAACTATCTAATCTGCTTTGCAATGACGCAACTACCCATACAGCTGCAAGTACTTTACCCAGAAATGCTCCTTTGTTTGAATCTCCAAACATTCATCGACATCGCGCATAGCCGCCGGATTGAATTCAAAGCATAAAAATGCAAATATAGAATCCGTTTCCCACAAACGAATTTCCCTGCATATACAAATGCAAGCAAGGGATTCGTTTCGTCCACCAACCCATTAGCACCTTTTCCCTATATAAAAAAAAAAAAAAAAAAAAAATTATAAATAATACAGGATGTAGAAAAAATAGAATAAATTTTAAAAGAGAAAACATATCAGTTATTGTGACGTTGTAAAAACAGTTATTGTACGCCGAAAGGCATACGAAATATGATAATGTGTAATTTAGAGTGCTCGCGAAGAGCCAGTAAGTTAATGTAAGAATGTTATTTGTAATATAGATGTTAACATTTAGTCTTAAGTGAAATATGTAATTGAGTTGTTGAATAAATGTGGATATAAAACTAAAAAAAAAAAAACCTTTTCCCTAAGGCTATTCGCCTATATACACAAGGGCATCACTCATCTAAGACTTTAATGATGCCCTCGTCCAATATTTGGTTTTAGCACATCTTTTCGATGCATCGTCGTCTATTTTAGCCGCGATGAACATCATAAACCACGATCACCCCAATTAGCGAGTCGGCTCTCCATGAGCCGTTTATCGCTGAGTCAAATTACATCCGCCGACCACCACGGTCGTTGCCCCCCCCCCGCTCCTCGTCGTGAGCCAAGGACGCGAATATACCCCGGAGTCGTTGCCGTAGTGTTGAGTACGTTGGCCAAAAAGTGTCACAACCACCGAAGCTGATATTCCCATCGTGGTTCAATTCATACGAAGTAACTTTGACGTATTGTTAAGCTTATAATGTAATTGTTCTTTCCCTCCCTCGCTGGGAATTTCCCCACAAGGACCTTTCTAATTGTTAAGATGAATTACCAATCGCGCAAAGGTGAAATAAAAAAAAACAGTAATAATAACAAACTCAAACTCAGTGTGTTTAATTTTCTGCAGTTCCTGGGTGTTTCGAATGTGTTTTCCTGATCACCGGTGACGTGCTGTTTTCGTTCGGTGTTTAGCGTTGCTCAGAGTTTTATAGCCGGACAATTTGTGAGGACAGGGTAGAACCCTGCCCCCATGCTGGCGTCACGATCTCGCTCCCTACAGAGCTCCATACATGAGAGCAATATTCGAGCGCGTGTCTAGTTTGGGATTTATACAGCAGAAGAATTTGGGCCGGAGTAAAATATTTCTTGGCTCTAAAAAGATAGCTCAATTTTCCTGAGGGTGACCTGGGCACCGTGACACCGAGCAATTTCAAGCTTTCCAAGATTCGAGGGCCTGGCCATTCATCATCAGCTGTGGAACGAGTGATCCATATTTATTTGTGAATGTTGTATATTGTGTCTTCGCTGCAATGAAGTTGACGAGATTGGCCCTTCCCCACTGCAGTACTTTATCTACCTCCCGATTCAGAGAGTCAATCTGTCTACATATCAGCTGGTGCGACGTAGATGCACTTGTGGGGTAGGTGGTCTGTGCGCCCGCATGGGCGCTAGTTCTACTACCAACCCACTACACGTCACTGTTTAAATAAATTCATGTTCAACCGAGCATCCAGGGAGGAAGAAAATAAAAGACACTGTTGATTGTTTCTGTTTAAAGGTCCTTTTTAATTTAATGATCACTTAAGGTGACAAAGTAAACAGTCGCAGAATTTATTGATAACTTTTATTTAAGGTGTTCTATTTCATGTAAGCACAAACAATTTTTGATATCAAATGGATATGATTTAATAGAATATGTTAATTAAGTAAAGATGAAGCTACGCATTAATATAACCAGGCACATAACTTGTAGTGTATGGACGGGAACTTTATACACAAAACAAAATGCCGCCAAATGTTGCTTATTCTGCCGCGGAATTACCCAAGAAATCGACAAAATTTGTACCCAAACAAGCACCAGGCGTATACAAGGAATTACCTCGAAAACCCGCCGGGTGATATCCATGTGGCTTAATGGATTTGCTTGTGGTTGAACATCGTGCTTTTCACTACCAGATCTTTTGACGCTGCGAACGTGATAATTCGAATACCATTATCATTTGAAACGTCATGTAGGCTTTCTTTACCTATTGTTGGTTGGAAGATATCATCATCATCATCATCGGCACTACAACCAGGAACCGGTCTTGGCCTTGTTAAATTTCCCATAATGATTTGTTTTTTTTTTTTTTTTTTTTTTTTTTTTTTTTTTTTTTTCGGGCAAGGTCATTAGTCTTGCGCCAGAGGCGCCCCGACGGGGAATCGAACCCCGGTCTCCCGAGTGACAGACGAGTATACACAACGATTTCTTGACTTATCGCTTCCGTACGTATCGCGTCTTTCACTGCCTACTTCTTACTTCTTACTTATCCGACTGCTTGCGGCGTATTTATACTGTTTTCTCATTCTGATTCGGCGTTTCGTTTCCGTGCGTTCCATAACCTCGAATTTTCTACTGTTCATAGTCTCCAGTTTTTAAGTACTTTCTAGAATATTCTAGTACTTCGTTTTGGACTTTCTAGAATATTCTAGTACTGATTGTCATATGCGTCACACTACCCTCCGCCTAGATTAGTTCGACCCAAACTAAGTTCACTGGTCTTTTGAGTTAACAGAAGTCGCCAGTCGGTCACAATGTACCACTTTCATCTTGGTGTTTGGTCTTTGCTGAATCCTATAGACAATGTCGTTAATTCTTGTGAGAATCTTATACGGTCCTTCCCATTGTTGCTACAACTTCGGGGATCTTCCTCTTTACCGATGAGGGTTATAAAGCCACACGTTATCGCCTGCATTAAACCCGGATGCGTTGGCTCGAATGTCGTACCTTGTTTTCATCCTGTCACTTGATACCTTGATTTGCTTTCGAACCAAATGATGAATCTCATCGAGGCGATTTCTCCATTCGGCTACGTAGTCTTCGGTCTTATCTATGGCGTCTGAAATCACAGATCGGCTGGTAATCGTATCTCTCGTGCAAATATAATTCTTGCTGGAGAATGGCCCGTCGTCTCGTGATTAGCCGATCTATAACTCATGAGAAAGATTTGTACATATTTGTCCCAATCTCGTTGGTGTTCACTAACGACCTTCGATAAATGCTCTATTATTGTTCGGTTGAACCTTTCGACCATTCTGTCTGACTGTGGATGTAAGGGTGTGGTCCTGGTTTTCCTTACGCCCAGTGCCGCACAGATGCCTTGAAATATCTGTGATTCGAAGTTTCGGCCTTGATCGGAATGAAGCTTACAGGGAACTCCATATCTGCTGATCCAATTATTGATAAGCTGCTCAATGACGGTTGTTGCGTCTTGGTTTGGAATTGGAAGGACTTCCACCCGCTTGCCGAAGTAATCCATGATGACCAACATGTATTTATTGTTGTCGTTGGTTTCTGGAAATGGTCCTGAGATATCAATCGCAATTCGCTCGGAAGGAGCACCCACTTTGTACTGCTCCATTGTGCTCCCTGGTTTTGCTGTTGGTCCTTTGGTCGCAGTGCAAGTTGTGCACTTCCTACACAACGACTCGACGTCATCTCTCATGTGAAGCCAGTAGAATCAAGATCGTAATTTTGAAAGTGTCATATTAACTCCCAGATGTCCACCGGAGGCCCCGCCGTGCATTTCTGTTAGTACATCCTTCACTTTTGATGGTGGGACTAGAATCTGCATTCGATGGGATTTTCCATCCGCGGCTTCGCATTTACGCTTTAGAATTCCATCTCCTATCAGCAAGGAATTCCATTGTGCCCAATATGCTTTAAAGGTTCCACTCTTGCCGGAAATACTGTTCCAAGTTGGCCGCTCGTTCTTTTCTTTGTGTTCCAGGATTAGCGACATATCTTCATCCTGAAGTTGAGCTGCGCGTATAGCATCACTCGTCCACCCATCTACTACTTCTACTTGTACCTTTCGGAGGTCGTACGCCTCTTGTTTTAAACGATCAATTTCTACTTCCGAATCCTGAAGGCGACGCTTTAGGGTCAAAATTTCAGCTTGCCTCTCTGCTAGATCAGTTGTTAAACGATTGTTCTCCCCAATGACCTTTTAAAGTAGGTTTGAATCAAGATGATATGTTTTTTTTTTTGACAGAACTTTAAAAAGCGAACAAATTTGGTAACAAAAATGTAAATGTTTGCCATTAATTTAATTTCCAAGTTAAGTTAAAGATTCTAGTTCAGGATCCAACTACACTCGTATATCTTCTAAAAATTCTTTGATTTTTTATTTCTAATAATTTTACATGTGCTAGAGTGATCATAGTGCGACTACTTTTTTTTTAAAACGGTCACAAAACCGGGCTCCTCAGACATTCTTGTGACATTATCTTGTAATAAAAAAAAAACATTTTTTTGCAGTCTAAAAGTAAATAAATAAGTGACAACAACTTTGCAAGAAAAATAATTGATCATAAATAATCTCTATATGTGACACTTGACGTCATTAATCTATTTATTTATTTCTTTAGCAAAATTGAACTCTTCACTCTTCTGATCGATGATAAGAATAGTGATCTAACATGCGCTGCAATCAGGTACAAGGATCTCGCCGTTAACTATTGGGATTCTCTATCCTTAATTTGTTACTATGCGCGTACCAATCTTATCAAACAGCCGCTGTAAGCAGTTGGGGATACAATATCCAAACATATTAAAGGCACAAATCCAATACATCCAGGACATTTTTCATTTCCGAAGCTATTGACGCTAATGTAATATGGCTGAGTTCACTTCGCGTGAAATATTAATTTTCAAAAAAGCCTTTCACCGAAATCCAAATATAATTGTGCAGATGGATAATAATAAACATTTGTACAGAGGAAATGAGAGCATATTAAAACGGTAAACAAACTGGTTGTCAATCTAGTGTTAATGATCGTAAATGACGTGTGCTGTATGTTTTAAGTAGAATTTGGTATAAGTGACGCAGAAATTGTACAATTTGCTTAAAAATATATCATAACATAAGCCAGTAAAATGGAGAATCATTTACTTGAGAAGAGTGATCGAGACGAATAAACATGCTTAGCAGTGTCTTCCACATTCGTTCAGCTTGTTTATATACTTATTGTGTTGCGTCCTTTACAAATTGATACAGATCAACTAATGATTGAACACCCGACCGTGGAAATGTATACGGCAATTATCTAAATATATTTTCTAACCACTTATAAGCGTGAATGAACGTATACAATTTTGTAAATGAAAAAACAAATGTATACAAAACAACAAAGCTATTATAGTTGAAAACAAAAACATAAGGTTGGAAGACTGGGGATCAGCAAAACATAATCGGCTATTACCGAGTTGCAACCTAAATGATTAAATACAATTGGTTTAAAAACATTTTCCGATGAATAATCAAGAAAAACAAGTCACATAAAAGCCGTTCTTCAAAGTCGTAAATTGTTAGCTCTTGTCCAACTGAAATATAAAGAATGTTAAAGAAGTGTTAGAAATGCTGTAAATATAGCAATGGGGAAAGTTAATTTGAAAGCCAATATTACTATTGCTAGTTATTAGACAATCATGATCTTCCTGTTTTGAGCTCGTATGTGTAACCCAAAACCATAAAAATGTATGGAAACACAACTTGGAAGACAACATCGTCTTTTATATCTTGCCACTACAAAAATCACCGACATCCATAAAAATGTACACTAATTAGAATATACTCAGTTAGTATATTTGAGCTTTTCTTCAATATTAGTGCCACTACTACCTACTGGCCTGTAGGAACCCGAAAGTGCATGTCCTTGTGGCGGTTCCGCCAAACCCCACTGTCTACTTACCGTAAAACCCCCATAACAGTCAGCCAATTTACTAACTTGGCTATTGCGCCAGCATTAGCACCTGTAAATGTTACACGCATTATATAGATCAAATCTATAATCTTAAAGTCCCTGTAAAGAAAACTTACCTTTTCATGCATCTCTTCGCATACAATTTTCTGTAAGATTTCTTGCTTTACTTATCTGGAATTCCAAACCAATTCAACACTTTCGGTACCAGACAAATTCCTGTAAACAAAATGATTCCGTTTGCATACAATGTAACCGTCATGACAGGGACCATAAATATTGCGCCATCTATTTTCCCAGCCGCGCCATGTGTACAACAATGTTCCCTACATACACATTGGCTGGCGATTTACACCCATGGGACCAAAGCAAATACGCATTTCACGCCGCTTGGCATCAATTAAATCCTACAGCATACACAAATGCAAATAGGAATTCAATACCTACCCTTACTAGCGATGCCATAAACACCATTTCCCAGTAACCTAGCTAAGACCAATTAGCACATTTCCACATCGCATCGTCGTCTCTTTGTTTAGCCGCGACGCACATGTCCAACAAAGATCCCATTAGCATACGACGAGTTCGGTTTTATTTGCTTTACCGAAATCGTATACCATGAATGCACTTTATGCCCTTCCTTTGTTCTAGGTTCGTTCTCAACCATGAAAGAACCACGCACACACACACCACTGCACTGAAACAGGGCATTTCTGTGGTGGTCACACCCTTAAGAGAAAAGTTTTTCTCTCTCTTCCCTTTTCTTAACCCTAACCTAGGATGGAATTCATGTCAGAGTTTCTTAACCCTAACCCAGGATGGAATTCATGTCAGAGTTCTATCCTCGGGGAGTCGTTTTCCATCCACTGACCGTCGTGGTCACACGTCACTCCCGCTCTTCGACGGGCACGGAGGCGCGTACATACCGGAATATACCTCGGAGTCAGTGTCGAATAATAAGAGTAGTTGTACTTGAATTAATTAAAACCAACGTGATTTCGGTGAAGCTGTAACAATTATTATGTTTAAAAAACGATCTAACTAAATTCAATAAACAGTGCTCCTGAAGATTAATAATAACAAACCTGTGTGTTGGTGTTTTATTCCTCGTGGCCGGCATCTGCGTGTCTTGCTGCGTTTTGGACTTATTCCTTGACAATTCGGTTGGGCGGAGCCTTGTTGGACAGTGGAGTGAATGCTGGAGGAAGAAGGGAATCAAGTGCTCATGTCCTGTACATATTTCTTCCCTACATCCTCATCACCTTGAAAGTCTTCAAGATTAATACATACGAGGGTGGGCTGAAAAGTTTCCGACCTAACAAAGATACAAGACATTTTTTCTTCAAATTTATTTTTATTTTTCTACATAGTCTCCTTGTAACTCTACACACTTCTCTCAGAGAGGCTCCCATCTCTCTAACCCGTCCAAATAGTACTCGGCGTTTTTCTCTGCAAAATAACTGTTCACGAAGGTGATTGCCTCCTCATTTGACGTAAATCTCTGTCCTCCGAGCGCAATTTTTAGATTAGGGAACAAAAAGAAATCGCTTGGGGCTAGATCTGGTGAGTAAGGCGGATGGTCAAGCAGTTCAAACCGTAATTCGTGGATTTTCGCCATCGCAACCGCTGAGGTGTAAGACGGCGGATTGTCTGGTGAAACTGGATTTTCTTTTTTTTGAAAATGCGACCGTTTTTCCGCAATTTCTGCCTTCAGTTGGCCAAGTAATGATGCGTAGTATGCTCCTGTAATGGTTTTTCCTTTTTGAAGATAATCGATTAAGATATCTTCAAAAACAGTCGCCATCACTTTTCCAGCCGAAAAAACAGTTTTTGATTTTTTGGAGCCGATTCCCCCTTTGCAGTCCACTGCTTTGACTGTATTTTTGTTGCTTTGTTTCGGGCGTATAATGGTGTATCCAAGTTACATTGACAGCAATTAATCGGTGCGAAAACTCGGATTTATTGCGCCTAAACTGCCCCAACAGAGCGTTAGAAATGTTCATTCGAACACGTTTTTGGTCCAATGTGAGGAAACGCCGCATCCAACACGCGGACACCTTTCTCATGCCTTAATCTTGATTTAATGAGTGACAAACACTTTCTTCATTTTCATAGCATAGTCGAGCATAGTCATGCAAAAGGATTGGGCCGTATCTAATGACCAACGCAGGTTGCTTTTAAACTAATTTGGCATGCAATATGTCAATTTTCTCACAATATTTGATAGCGTTGATCGTTTCTCCTGGTTGAAGAAATGAAAAGTAGATTGTTCCTTTCGATTTTCACCAAATTCCCACCATAACCTTTTTTGGGTGCAGAACGGGCTTGAGGGTGTGTTTTTGATTTTCACCTGCATCCAACCACTGCCCAAGTCTTTTACGGTTATCATAAGAATTCACTTGTAATCACAGGTGACTATTCGGTGCAAAAACGGTTCAGTTTGGGTTCTTAAAATAAGCGATGCGCAGATTTCCAGGCGCCGTCGTTTTTGGGAATCGTTCGGTCATGGGGTACACACTTATCGAGTTTCTTTACCTTTCCTATGAGAGAAAGATGTTGACGTATTGTTATTTGGGGATACTCACATGCTTTGTGCAATCTCCCGCACTGATTTTGTTGGGTTCGCATCCACCGTTGCTCTTAAGCCATTGTCATCAACTAACGTTTCCGGCTTCCCATGTGGTTCATTTTCGAGGCTGAAATATCACAAATGGAACTTTCCAAACCAACGTCGTATAGTACGTTCGTTTACCGCTACATCCTTGAATGCGTCGTTAACGTTTTTCATTGCCAATGATGCATTAAGTCCATTTAAAATTCATAAAGGAAGAAGGCTCGAATTTGAACTGCCGGCAGCATGGTAAAAAATTCCTAGAAAAGAAATGACTGTACTTGTAACGAACCCTAAAATGTTCACATGTCAAGCACATGTACCACTTTACTTAATAAAAAAAGAAAGTTCAACGTTCTGGCACATATGTTCATTCGAGAACTTCTTATTTCCGACTGAACGAAAATCTGACATTGCATGCGATACAACCCAATATATAAAACAATTTCCTCCGGGTGACAAAATTCTTTTTGCAATCCACCGGAGAAACTGCTGTCACGTGAAATAAAACTCTGTATATATACAACATTAATGATACAGGCTGCTTTATATGAGTGTGATACATGGACGACCTCACATGTTTGAAAATTAAGTGTAGCGGTTATAATTTCACTCTAAATAATTCATTTGAATATTCGTAGCAAGCCTGGGTGCTCGCAAATAAAATTATTTTCATCATCGAAGTTTACCTGGAATACAAAATCTTAAAATAGCCTGTCCGGACTGAAAGTTGTTACGTGCGTCCGCCACCCCATCAATTAATCATTTTGTAATTTTAATATAATTTGTTTTAAGGTGGTATGATGGTAAGGTGGTGGAGGAGTTGCACGATCCAGAAGTGAGTTTTCGAACACGCCCCGATTCGGGTGTGGATCGTGCAGTTCTTCGACTTCGAATTCGGTTTTCGAAGTGGACGTGAATGGGGAGCGAGAGAGAGAACGGAGCAATGTCTTTTGATTGAGGTTCCGTTTTCGATAGCAGTAAAAAATTCGGTTTTGGCCCTTGTCCCGGAGATTATTAAAAGACCCAAAAAAAAAAAGTTAAAATTTGTTAAAATTAAAATTATATGAAAAGTTGAAATAAATCTGATAACTGTCATACAAAAAGATCAATTTGGTGTAGACATTTTCGTAGAGGAAAAAGCAAATTTGCAAAAATTGTACATCGATTCCAAACTGAGGCAGAGTAATTCTCAAAATTGATAAATCATCAGGCAAAATTTGTGCACCCAGTTAATTGGAGGTCAACAAAATTGTATGCACCATCAATTTAGGTGACCCATATAAAATTCTTGGAGTGACTCCTCATGCAACTACTCAAGATATTCGAAAAGCATATAAACAATTGACTGGGAATGGAAATCTCACCAGGCGGCACGCAGCGAAGACAATCCTGATCACTGACCTGGAGAGCTGTTTCAAGGGACTAATCTGGCCGAGAACAGGAACACAATACATTCCTGACCACCCTTTTCCCGGATCACAGGTAAAATTAATCATTAATTGATTTTCTGTGGCAAGACCAGCGAAAAATACTGTCACAAAGTCCAAAATGTAAACCTCGTCTGAGAAGTTTAAATGTGAAAAGTTGAACCCAAGATATACTACATATATAAAAATGACTATTTAAATTCAATAGTATTAAATGTATAATGTTGGAAAAAAGTATGTTGTGTTTTTCTTTTTTCGTAATTTCGAAAGTCTTGGAGTAGGATCCACAAATTACCTTAAAAAGTTTCGAGGTATATCTGTGGCGGTGGATATGATGAAGACAAGGGACATTGAAGGAAGCTCTACACTCGTGAATTGGAAGAGCTAGAAGTTTAATTAATAAAATAAAAATAAAAAAAAATTTAGAACAAGCGAAGCAGTTTGCTACAAATTCGACGAAATTCTATATAACACCTGAGGATTGTCAAGAGCAGGAAATAAAAACTAAAAACCCAGTTTACTTAAAATTTGGCAATCGTTTTCTAACACAGAGTAGTTAAGAGATTTAGACTTAGAAAATTCAAAGAACAATCTGGTGTTCTGGAATCTTAACAAATTTCTTACTTGAGTAGATAATGTGAAAATGTAATAAAGAATCAGTTTTCCAGAACCTGACTCTCTCCAATCAAGAAACTGAAACAAAGTTCCATCACTCGTACCGTCCTATATCAAATTAATAAAATCATTCTTGTCACATAAAGTTCAATTTCGCTTTTAATGATTTTTTGAATTATCGTCACAACAGAAAACTTCAAAATGTGCCCGAAAGAGCGTTCAAAACTTCTCCATTGACAATGCCGCACAAGTTTATCATTAATTTAACACTTTTTTTAAAATGATTTCAGAACTGCTACATCAGTGGGAACCCATTTACCATACGTCCATAGATGTGTACAAATTGAAAAATAATTACCATAGTTCATTATATTAGAAGAAAAAAAGCAAATTAAGAATTCATCTCTTCAGCTTACCTTTCGGAAAAATGTGCGTAATTAGTTATAAACCGTGAGCGATGTCTTTTAGACTACTTTTTCGGTACATTAATTAGTGGCACTCGTAAATACTACAATAAACTAGACTACATGTAAAAATCATCTTCTTGTCTCCAGTTTGGATATAACACAATGCCGGTCTTACGAACACTATTTATAGTCATTAATTGGACTCATTAATGTGAAAAATGTGCACAAGTGTGAGACTAATTGTTTCTGTAAGAACTTATCGAGTTTTATATAACTCAAGAACTTATCATCTTCCTCATAAGAAGAACAAGAACATGTCATATATAAGTCGAGCACCAAGGTGAATTCTTTAGTTTTCAAAAAGAGTTTCACACTATGACCTCGATTTCGCCATTTGTTTCTCTGTTAGCCGTTATTGCAATTGGTTACTTTGTGGATGCTCAGAATTTCTGTGATCCAAAGTTATGTCCTGCTGGAGTTCAAAATACTGGTTGTGGAAACACCGGCGTAAGTGTTTAACAGCAAATTCTTGAACTCAAATTTATCACTTAACACTTCTGTCTTTAATGTGCGTTTTAGGCCTTCTCAACATCATGTCCTGCCACGAGGGCTATGATCACTATAACTGATTCACTCAAGACTACAATCTTAAACCTGCATAATAGCCTACGTAACAAGTTGGCTGGTGGTGGCTTATCTGGTTTTTCTACTGCTTCAAGAATGGGAACAGTTCAATGGGATAGCACGCTGGCATTAATGGCGTCGTACGAAGCGAAACGGTGCTTATTTCAACACGATCCGTGTCGCAACACCCCTCAGTTCTTATATGCAGGACAAAATCTTGGTAAAATGTGGTGGTCTGGATCAGTGAAAACTGATTTAGAGTTGATTACTTCTCTAACTAACGATTGGTGGGCAGAAAGTTCCAGCACAACAATGGCCCAAATTAACAGCTATCTATCTTCTACAACGTTCGAAAATATAATATTCTAATATTTCACACTATTAATATTTTCCACTTTACAGTTCAGTGATTGGACATTTTACACAAATGGCTAATGACAAGTCCATCTACATAGGCTGTGCCGCAATTGAATTTCCCGAAAACAGCATGAATTCCTTTACACTTGTCTGCAACTATGCCCGGACCAACATTATTGGAAAACCGATCTACACTGTGGGACCTACAGCAAGTGGTTGCACGACGGGAACTAATCCAAATTATCCATCGTTATGTTCTATTTCCGAACCAATTAACCCAAATCAATTATAAATTAAAAACTCCACGAATTATGGTTCTTGGTCCTTAACAAATAACAGTGGACAATAAAGTAACACAACAGTTTTTGATAAAAAGGAGCGGAGGGGCTGAACGCTTCTGTCAAAATTTGCAAGAGAATTGTGTAACACATGGTTTCAATTTCAAAAAAAAAAAACATTGCAATAGATGATTGAGTTTGCTAAAATTAATAGCCATCAGCTTCTCATATACGTGAAATTCAAATGTGATCGTTACTTTAAAAAGGAAAACAAAAATTCCCAATGCAATAAAAAAAAAATGAGGGAGGGGGGGGGGGGGGGGGGTTATCTAAGGATAGTGTGGACAGGGTTAGTTCAGGTGTTCTCTAACTACTTGGATGGAGGAATGGTGGGAAAGAAATCACACAAGACCGGTAGGTCTTGAGTGCGGTAGTAAACGCAAATCACGTCTTTGGCGTCTGATGATCTGCGCTTTGGCCGGTGTAAGTGTATGTTTGCGCCCTCTCGTACTGTGCGTCGGTGTGTGTGTGTGTGTGTGTGTGTGTGGTGTGTTTGCAGTAGACCCTATGGGATGGCTACAGGAATCCTCTATTATAGAGGGGAATGTTGTTGGAAAGGGCGCTTTCTTCAGTTTTGTACTGAAGAAGAAATTGAGGTGGTTTGATCCGAAGAGATCGAGAGAGAGAGAAGGGTCAAGAAAGCAAGACAAGTACAAGTAGGTTCTCGCTGTTCTGAATGCTTTCGAGGTACTTGTATGCTAATTGTAGCAAATACTCGTCGATAGGGGTAACGGAGGCACCTTCGTGTAGCTGAGAATTGGGGTAATGGCGACCGTCATGCCTTCTAGACTGCTTGACGCATCTTCTGATGAGTTTCCTTTCGAAAACTCGAAATCTTTCCATTTGGGCCGTAGATATACAGGCGTACGATATACCAGATCGGATTAGCTGCTAATAGCAGAGAAGATTGACTTTGGTATAAACTGTGTTGCTCCACTTCAAGATGTTGTGCAGTTGCTTAGACCGACCGATGCATCTTGGAAAAATGTGTGTCACATGTTTGATGAAATTCATTTTTCGCGTATAAATGACCCAGAGATATTTCATCCTATCCTGTGATCTAATCGTAGTACCCCCTATTTGTATTCGAATGTTCCGTGAATATCGATAAGTAGGTTGGGAGTGTTTACAACTCACAATTATATCTACTAGCAACTTGAGCTATCCACCCCATAATCGTGATAAGCGACTCTCGGGAAGACGTCGTTGTTTTTGGTGACTTTAATCTCCCACACCTACATTGTCAGAGAATCATTTCTTCTACATCACCACCCCATCCAGCGCCAAGGAATACCTCTTCATTGTCCACCTAACTGATTCAAGCCTATGTCAAGTTAGTAACGTCGTAAACCGCCTAGGCAGTTGTTATTGGTCCGGCGCCGTGCTTCCTCTATCGAGGGAAGAGCGGGAACCTTTTATTATTCCTTTATTTAATCTTCTTTCATCAATTCGCGTTTTGTTTTATTTCAATTCTTGATATAAAGTTGTCCGTTTTTGAATTGAAACATTGTTTGCTTATGTGGGCGGTTTCTATAGTTTCTTTTCTTTTATTGTGTGTTACTTTGTTTATTTTTATTACAGCTTCTCCTTTTTTTTAAATAACAAAACTCAAACTAAAACTTACAATTCAATTGCTAACTCAAACAATTCTTCCACTGTAATCTCCAACTAGAACTCTCAAACTAAACTTCTTCTTCCAACTGCCAAAACTAAACTCTACTAACTTCCAATCTCAACTGATTTTACAAATGAATTTTTTCTCTACTTATAGAACATTATGTTCTAATTTACTGGAAATTATAACATGAACAAAACAAATTTTAACAAAGTATTCCTTTAGTTTATGTGACTTATAAATTGAATAAAATTTGAACGAAAATCAAAGTGCTCTGTTTTAAAATAAAAAGGGGCACGTTATGAAAAGGGGCATGTTATTAAATGTGCTGTAACTGGCAATATTGTGAATGTTTATGAATGGTATGTACTAAGTGAGAATGTAATATATGTTAAGGGAAGTTTTTAAGGATGTGTAAGGAGATTCAGTGTTAAATTTAATAAAGGGTAGTATTCTGGAATACAACACAGTCGACTAGATCTTATTTTCACGAGGGACCCTACTAATTCCTCAGTAGCCCCTTCACCCTTTGTTCTCTCTACCATCGAAAATCACCACCCCCTCTTACCTTATCTTTTTTCATAATTCATCAGCGCGGCCTACCCCATCCCGTAACATTTACTCACATGACTTCCACAGAGCGAACTATCGCCCCATTAACAACTACTTCAACCAAATTTTATTCAATTTCGGTCAGTTGACGGTAGAAGATGCTACCACCAATGTTTATGCGGAAATTTTGAAATATTTCCAATTACTTTCCCTATTCCAGGCGCAAAAATTCTACCTCCTCACTTCCTTGGTTTAATCACAAGCGTCGTTCGTTACGTAATAAACGGAACAAGCTATTGGCTACCTTCTTCCGTAATCGCTCCGTCTGCGACTACTGTAACTACCCTGGCATTTATTTTCAATTCAACACTCTGGGACGACCTTTATCAAAAATACTTAACAAAAGCCCAGGCTTACCTAATAAATGACCCAAAAACGTGTTTCCAATTTTTCAATCGCAAACGTAAATCCTGATTATCGCACCTCCCTCTCTTATAACTTGGAAACCTCAACGGATTCATATGTGATTGCCTCATTTTTCAGACAATCCTTCACTGATAACTCTGTTCTGTTCTTGTAGGGGTTTGGTTTCAGGAAGCGTGTCGCCTAGTCCTTCAAAGGAGAAGGGATCTGTGGGGTTAAAAGTACATATGCCGTCGTACGGCACCGGTTCACTAATAAACCCAAACGATTATTCGCGGAGGAATGCTCGACCGAACGCCGCTCTCCACACAAAAACAAATGAAATAAAACGCACGGATTAAAATGATCCTTTTTGGGTTTAACCAGTTTTATTGGTGCTCTTCACAAGCTGGAGTTCCTTTATTTTTAGTACAATTGATTTCTGCACTGGTGTATAGGCGAGTGACACTATGTTCTTAAGTTACATTAAAGTTACAATGATTGTAAGTGGTGGTGTATAAGCGAGTGACACTATGTTCTTAAGTTACATTAAAGTTACAATGATTTTAAGTTACATTAATGATCGGCAATTATCAATAGAAGGCACACTTGATATAGTAATTTCGGCACCAACATAAACGGTGACTGACACAATGATTTTAAGTTACATTAATGCTTTGCAAATAAAAGGACACACGACGACTCCGACACAAGGAACTCCTTCAATCTTTAAAATCTGACTGGAGTCCATTCGCCACCATCAGAATGACATGGCAGCGAATAGCCTCAAAAGGGGAGGAGCGAAACGATCAACCAGAGGCAATCAATCGTGATTGGGTCAGATGACATGGGGTGGATTTTCCATGTATAGGTATCCGCTACTGAAAGCCAGCAACGAACAAACATAAGAGGATGCGGGCGTTGTTATTGTAACCCATCGTAATGATCATTAGGTGAAGGAATAGGTCTCTGCGATCTTATGTCAACAGAAACGCTATTTCCATGATCGAACGATGGGATATGCATTGTTTGAGTTCGCCAACATCGCATGGGGTCGGTGGCTGTGTACACAATTGATTTGTGTAACACTTGCCGGCGGCAGACCTTTCTGGTGTGAAAAACGCACAGAAGATCTGCTCGCACTAGGAGAGGCAATCAACATTTAGTTGATTGACATGCTGTTTTCTAGGTCCGCGGACGGTTGGCGGTCGTTAATAGTAAATCTCGATGTAGGTAAACAATCCGGAAGACATGGATGAAACGTTTGGTTCTGCGAACGAATATAGGTTGCAACCGTTGCCAGTTCTTTAAAATAAACAATTGATGGCCAGATACAATTTGATGCATGGGTGCATGTTGTTTTAGGGTGTATTACTCCCGTTGGTGGTACTGTGGGGGTATTCAACTCGTACGCCGGTACAGGCGTGGATTCAGTAAATCTCCACCGATGTTGCTCCGGGCGCCGCTCGCCAAAATGCCAAATAAAACCCACTGAATGGTTGGTAGTGAAGGGGTTCTTTAATTGATTGCAATTGGGTTTCGTTTATTAGTTGTAATACACCTTGGTTATGATAATGTTTTCCTCCCCTTTTATTTGGTAAACTAACGAACAAACACACGTGACGGGGAAACGATGGTCGAGCTATAGAATGTCGGTGTTTCTGTTTTATTTTTGTTAAACTAGTGTTTGCACGCAACGGACAAATGTGAAATGCTTAAGACACTCGGTTGTAGAATTCGGACCCTTCTCGATTGGTTGTTAAAACTCGACTGACTCATGGATGAATATAATTCATTCATTGCGTCGTGGTGGTGCGTCATGGCAGAGTTAGGCTCGCTGCCAGTTACGGGGAATTGTGGACGAGTTGCTATGCTCGCATAGGAATTCAGTTCCAACGAATTCTGGCCGTACAGGCTGGGTTGACTTCGTTGGTTGGGTGTACCGGGAATTGGTTTGGCGACGCGAGCGAGTATGGGCACGTATTTTCGGGGGAAATTGGGATGGCTTGGGTGCAAGCGAGGGATATCGTTTAGATAGAAATGTTAACCGAAATAATTTCGGGGAAATGTGCGCGGTTTATTTGGTTGGTAGTGTTCCGTTGAGGATTGGGTATATGCTTTGTTAAGGCATATGAACTTCGGAGAAATGTGTGCGGCTGGGTATGCTTGCTGATGTTCCGTTGAGGATTGAATATGCGTTTGCTATGGCGTACGAGTTTCGGGGAAATGTGGATTGTTTGGTTGCGTTGAGGAAATATGGATAATTGAGTAACGCAATTTTGGGAAAATGCATGTGGTGGTGATTAGAATATATTCGGTTGAATTATATTCTCTTGGAGGTTTGGGAAATGTTTTATTGCATATTTGGGAATATATGCTATTGCAGATTCGATTTTTGCATGTTTGCAGGTTAGGGTTGTGGGTTGGTTCTGTGTGGTGTAGAGAACCCCCACAGTACCATCAGGCGAGAGCATCCGCTTGGACGTTTACTTTGTGTAAACGAAGGCAGCTTCGATAGCCAGCGTGAGAAACGTGGCTACTCGTTGCTTAAATAAATATTGGTGGTCATGGCTGATGCTGGTGATCGTTCCAAGATACGGCAACGGATCATAAAATCGGTCATGCTGATAACCAAGCAAATATGCGCGCCGGAAAGGCCAATGTTTAATTTGATCTTCTCTTCCTTTGGAAAGATAGATCATAGAACATGCCTTGAAAATCGATTGATGCTGGATTGATGTCATGGCAAGATGAAAATCTTGTCATGAATTATGTTTCCAGGTATGACCGATCGAAGAGGGCTTGGAACAGCCCTTAAAAAGGTAAGCTGCCTATGGGGTATTTATGTCGGTTATCTGTGGGGATAACCGAATTAATTCCAGCAAATTGGTTGGCTGTTAATGCCATAGCAAGGTTGTGTAATCTTGCCGAAGATTCAACTTTAAGGTAAGTTGTATTTACTGAAAATGGTGGGGATCGAGCGATGCGTGGCTCTTAGGGCCCTGAAAAGCCCCACAGACCTCTTAAAATAGACCGCTCCTGAAAATCCCGTCCTACAAAAGGGGTCGTCACCGTGCTTCATCTGATCCAGAGGGAAGTGCAACGTCCTTGATTAGGCCTCAGTCCTGTGTTCCGTGGGGGCCAGGTGATACTCCAAATCAGTTGTTAAATATTGAAAGGCTCGTTGTTCTTTCTGTATATAATATGTTTTATTTCCAATTAAAATAGTTCTCCTGGTTTTATTTCCAATTAAAATACTTCTCCTGGGCCCTTCCCTCAGGGATACTGTTCGATAATATACTGCGGCCCGGAGATCACTTAACTATTCCTTTATAAAGGAAAAGAAATCGAGATTTGTATCTCAAAAGTGTACAATTTCGTACAAAAATCCCGATTTTAGTATCCTGAGTGGGACGCTCAGTGTTTACTTTAGATAAGAATTCAATTTCTTGAATTCTTTCGAAACTATTTCGCAGATGTGGGAATGTATCTGCTTTTGATTTTCTGAATGGAAATTTTTCAGATAGAGATAATGATCTCTGAATTTTTGGATTTCGATGATGCCGTGGGGCAAATGTAGAACAATAAACGAATATTAGATTCGTTTATTGTGAATTTTAATTTCAATTCGGATTTTGAATTAAACTATGCCGTAGGGGCAAATGTTAAGCGATGAACGAATGTTTGATTCGTTTATTGGGAATTTTGAATCATATTTGGGTTTTTCGGGTTTTGATAGGATTTTGGGTTTGGAGTATTATGGCTGGGATTTGGATGTAGGAATGGGGGAAAAAGGTGGTAGGGCTTTTTGGAGCACTGCACCTTTTTCGTTGACGACCGCACCCATTTCGATTACTTACCAAATTTCTACCATGGTCCATTTCTTTCTCAATTTCTCAATTTATGGTCTCCCCACTTTATTCCTTAAAAAAATTTCCTCCGTTCTCTCTTCCACTCTTTCGACAATTTTCAATTTGTCGCTCTCTCAAGATGAGTGCCCTAATATTTCGAAAACATCGTTTATCACCCCCGTCCATGAAAAGGGACCCAAAGACGATATCTCAAACTATCGTCCCGTTGCAAAACTCTCCCACATCCCCAAAGTGTTTGAAAGCATTCTCTATTAAAGGTTACGCCTCCACTGCAAATCCCTAATTTCACCCAGGCAACACTAGTGTTCCATTGACACTTTCATCATATTATTATTAATATTGACATACGAGGGTTGCCTCTTATGTTTCAGGATTTGGCAACCCTAGTGTTGCAATCCGGCAATTGACAGCTCTGTCGTAAAGTTGGACATTTTTGAGGTTATACGCACTCAGAACGTTTTGACATACGAGCGCTATTTGTGTTGTTTACAGTAACTTAAAAGATTCATCTCGCCCCAAAAATGGAATTAAATCGTCAACATTTTCGTGCGATTATTTTTTACAACTTTCGGCGTGGATTAACTCAGCAACAGTGCATGGATGAACTTAATTCAATTTTTGGCGATGAAGCTCCATCAAGAACCAGTGTTTATCGATGGTATGGTGAATTCAATCGTGGTCGTGGTTCACTCCAAGATGAATTTCGTGAAGGTGGTCCAAAATCAGTTGTTGTTCCGAAAACCATTGATGCTGTGCGCGAACTGATATTGGAAGATCGTCATGTGACCTATCGTGAGATTGAGACAACCTTAGGCGTTAGTGGGACCAGCATACATTCAATATTGCATAAACATTTGACTGTCAAAAAAATTTGTTCGCGTTGGATCCCACACAATTTGTCAATCGCCCAAAAAAGGCTCGTGTCGATTGGTCGAAAGAAATGCTCAAAAAATACGGTCGCGGTGCTTCGAAACACGTCTATGACATCGTGACAGGTGATGAATCGTGGATTTATGCGTATGAGCCCGAAAGTAAACAGCAGTCGACTGTCTGGGTGTTTCAAGATGAGCCAAATCCAACAAAAGTTGTTCGCGCACGAAATACTTCCAAGCAAATGGTCGCCTGTTTTTTCGGAAAAACTGGACATGTCGCAACCGTACCACTAGAACAACGCAGAACAGTCAATTCTGAGTGGTACACAACCATTTGTTTGCCAGTTGTCTTCCAAGAAATCAGGAAAACCGACCGCCGAAGACTGGTCACTCTTCACCAGGACAATACGAGCTCTCACACATCGGCTGCGACAACTGCATTTTTGAGCACCCAACACATCGATTTGATGGGTCATCCGCAGTATAGTCCTGACTTGGCACCGAATGACTTCTTTTTATTCCCGTACGTAAAAAACAAACTGAGAGGTCAACGTTTTTCGACACCTGAAGAAGCGGTTGCTGCATTCAGAATGCATGTGTTGGAGATACCTCAATCAGAGTGGCAAAAGTGCTTCGACAATTGGTTCAAACGCATGCAAAAGTGTATAGATCTTCATGGGGAATATTTTGAAAAACAATAAAGTGATTTTCGATTATCAATATTTGTTTTTGCTCTCTAATCCCGAAATATAAAAGGGAACCCTCGTATAGTACCTGGCTGACTTTCAAACCGACAACTTGTCTCTCAGTTTTGCTCCTGCTACTTATCTTAATTTACATCAACCGTTATTTTCACAATAATTATCACAAGCCATTATCTTGTTATCTTGTTTTCTTTGCCTCGCTACCGCAAACACATAACTTGATCGAGTGCGAAATCCGTTAAGTTATGGCCCCTAGGCCACGTGTGTTAAACAAAATTAAGCGTAAACGGTTGCGTTACGACCCCGGTATTGGAGGTCAAACCCCACCTAATAAACTTACGAAAGTTAATAATAAAGTGTTAGATAAATTCAATATGTGTTCCAACACTAACTTTTTCCAACCACTTCAAAGTCGAATGGAGGACACACCTGAAATGGATTCTATCAATGTCGATCAGTGTGCAGAAGTGACGAAAGAAACCGTTCCGCCAATGGTGGTTTTAAAATCAACCAGTGCTAAAGTGCGAAATAATTTGAGTAACATTAAAATAGACAACTACTTAATTAAAAACATATCGCTTGGACAAAAAATATCTGACCCAACAATGGACTATATAACAAAATTAGAACTGAACTCTTGTGGTTAAAATGTGAGTTGTTTAGCCACTCGCGGAAGAAAAATCGCCCATTAAAGGTAGTGCGCTCCGGATTAGCCTTTATTAACAACGATATAGTGAATAATGAACTAATTGCCCTCGGGATAAATGGCTTAGATGTTAAAACCATCTGTAGTGCTCCGGGAGCCCTACCGTCCTCCCACAATCCCAATATATCCATTTCACATGCAATATCCCCATTTTCCATATTATATATATATATATACATTTCATATTAATCATTATAATCTTTAATCCCATACAATTTACCCATTTACCCATTTCCCATATTATAAATATATTTGCATATTAATCAAATCCCTTTATATTATAAATACATTTCTTAATCAGTAATTAATAACAATATATATCAATCAAGATCCCAATCTCCACATAACCATATACATTAGAAATTTATTTCATCATTTCCTAATAATAATATATACAAAGATCCATATTCTCACACAACATACACATTATAAATATATTTCATCATTACCAAAATCCATATCTCAATATAACATAACATGCACATACCAAATTAATTCAAACTATTCCTTTATATAATAATATCGTACATTATAACTATTCCAACCATTCATCATATTTCCCTAAACAATGAAAGGAAGATGATTAAATCTTTGATATTCTATTCGGTCAAAACAAGAATAATAAATTGTGTGTTTTTAAAATTGTAATTGATAGTTTCATTTAAGTGAATTCGATAAAGTGTTGTTAATTAATAGACATGTCATTGGTCTTACTATATAATCAGTTAATGGACAATTCAATTAATTCTTATCATTACGGTTCGGCTGAAAAACGTCCACGCTCTTCCCTCGGTCGTGTCGGGGAAGTACGGCGTTGGATATATAACACATCACCATAAATTCAACAACAAAATCCTTGTACAAACACTATCTGTACATTGTTTACATCCAACGCGGTACTATAAAATTAAATGAACTCAAACGTAACTTCTCTACATTGTTCAAAACTATCGTTCGCTGGGACTCTAAAAAACATCATCCAGGTAAGGTCACACAATGTCACAATTGCCAGCTTTACGGTCACGGCTCGATGCATTGTCAGATAAATAGCTTCTGTGCAATCTGTTCGGGAAACCACAAAACATCCGACTGCAAAACGAATGAGGTCATCAAGTGTGCAAATTGCAGTGGGCCACATAAATCCACCGATCCTGAATGGATTAGCCGAAAGCAGTACTTAGACATTCGCCACAAATTATTCCCAGGTGGACGTGGTACAGGAAACTTTTTTTTTTTTTTTTTAATTAGACTTCTCTCGGGAGAGGCGAATCTATAGCGCCGAGTGGGCGCCCCGAGATGCCATCAAATATCTGTTGCAGTTTTTTTTGAACAGTTACAGGTTGTAATGTTCCGAGAACACTCGCGTGGGAAGGCAGTTCCACAGCCTCCCCGCTCTGTAACGGAACGAGTTCTGATACAGGGATGTTCGCGCGGTCGGGAGATGAACCACAAACGAGTGCGATACGTCGGATTGTCTTGTGGAGCGCATATAAACCGAATTGCGTGGAACAATGCCAACAATCTCCGAAGAACAGCACCCGTGATAATATCTGTAAAACAGACAGAGGTCGGCTACGCGCCTTCGATGTGATAGCGTCTGTAGTCCCGACGTCAGCGCCGAGTCCCCGATCAGGCGGATCGCTCGTCTCTGTACGCTCTCAAGTAGGTCGAGGGTATGTTTAGGAGCCGAGCTCCAAACATGAGAGCAATATTCGAGCGCGGGTCTAATTTGGGATTTATATAGGAGAAGAAGTTGGGCCGGAGTAAAATATTTCTTGGCTCTAAAAAGATAACTCAGTTTTCCTGAGGCTGATCTGGCGATACTCGATACGTGTTTATGCCATGATACATTCCCACAGACAGTGACGCTGAGCAATTTCAAACTTTCCCCAGCCTCGAGGGCCCGGCCATTCATCATCAGCTGTGGAACCGATGATCCAGTTTTGTTTGTGAATGTTGTATACTGAGTCTTCGTTGCATTGAAGTCGACAAGATTGGCCCTTCCCCACTGCAGGACTTTATCCAGATCCTGATTCAGAGAGTCAATCTGTCTACATCTCAGCTGGTGCGACGTTGATGCACCAATCGGCCGATCACTCGAAAAGGAGGAAACAAGCGTACTATCATCCGCAAAACTGAACACTTTGTTATCCGTTGTCTCCAACAAATCATTTATGTGAAGCAAGAACGTGGTTGGAGCCAAAATAGAACCTTGGGGCACCCCCGAATTAACAGGATACAGATCCGAACACTCGCCGTCCACAACAACCCGGATCGATCGATTCTCGAAGAAGCTCCTCGTCCAGTTGCAAAGCTGTTGGGAAAGTCCATATGAACGAAGTTTGCTCAGCAATGCCCTGTGCCAGACGCGGTCAAAAGCCTTGGAGATATCCAATGCGACCGCCCTTGACTCACCATGCCGTTCAATCGCAGATATCCATATATCGGTTAAAAGTGTCAAAGGGTCTCCTGTGGACCGCCACCCACGGAATCCGTATTGACGATCATTCAGAAATCCGTTGCACTCCAAATACTTAACCAACTCTGTATTGATGACTTTTTCCATTACCTTAGATAAAATAGACAGTAATGCTATCGGACGGTAATTTTGTGGGAGAAATTTTTTTCCCGTCTTTGGGATTGGCTGAACTCGAGCGATTTTCCAGCAGCCACGAAAGGTCCCCCGTGTATACGATAAGCGGAAGAGTCTGCCAAGAACCGGCGATAGTTCTGGAGCACAGTTCTTAAGGACTATTGCTGGTATTCCGTCCGGGCCGGTTGCCTTCCTACAATCCAGTTCACGTAGAATGCGTTGAATAGTGCGCGGACGAAATCTCACATCTCGGATGGAAGACTGTACCGGCGAGATCACAGGTGGCTCCAAAAGGCCGGGATCGAGGTTTGAATTCGCCGAAAATAAATTCGAGAAAACACATTAGATTTATCCTTTGGATTCGTGACTAACGTCCCGCTGTCTGTCATCAACGGAGGGAAAGAGGAGGAAGCAAAGTTACTGCTGACAGCCTTTGCCGTTGACCAGAAGGAGCGCGAACCAGTTGGGCACCGAAGGAGCTTCTTGATCAGCCTGTCGTTGTGAACCTTCTTCGCGGCATCAATCGCCTGCGTTTCTGATTCTAACAAAATTGGTTCTGTTTACATCGGTGGGATTGGAGCGCCATTGCTTAAAAGCTCTATTTTTTTGCCGCTGTAATCAGCTCGCATTTTTTGTCAAACCAAGGTTTATCAGACGAACTTCGTTTGATGGAATGTGGAATATACATCTCCATCCCCAGAAGAATAATCTCTGATACCGACTCCGCGCAAGCGTTAACATCGGAGTTTCCGAAGCACACCTCCGACCATGGAAAGGACGCGAAGAAATCTCGCATATCGTCCCAGTTAGCAGCCCCATACTTCCATACATGGCGAAGCTGCCTAGGCCAGCTATTCGCTTGATATGCAAGTGCTTGCGCGACAGATACCAAGCAGTGATCTGAGTTTCCCAGTGGCGCAGAAACCTCTACGGTATAAATACTCGGTTCGGATGTCAAAAACAGATCCAGGGTGTTCGCATAATCGCCTCGGGCATCCGGCACTCGCGCTGGCTCCCCCACGAGTTGAGTCAAGTTGTGGCTTACAGCAAACATCTCCGCTAGCCTCCCAGCCTCATCGGTTCTGTTAGAATGTAACAACCACTCCGAATTGTGCACATTAAAATCGCCAAGGACAACAATTTCAGAAGCTGGGTGGTTGATCTGTATCCAGGCGACGGTATATGAAAGATGTTCGAAAAATGTCGCCGGTCGATCGCCATTTGGGGAGCGGTAAAGACAACAAAGAAATTTAACGGAATTCCTCAGCACGACCCTCAACCATATGATGTCCATATTATTGGGTTCCAACGCCTCCATCCTCCGGCAAGCCAGATCGGACCGCGCGAAGACGCAGACTCCGCCCTTAAAACGGAATCTCGAAGGTAAGCCGTATCCTGAGCAACGAAGATATGTCGAATCAGTTGACGAATCGACCTGGGTCCCAGTTAGGGCAATGTTGTATTCTTTGTAGGGGTTTTGTTCCAGGAAGCGTGTCTCCTGGTCCTTAAAAGGACAAGGCGATCTTTTAAAATTTGACCGCTCCTGAAACTCGCCCTGCAAAAGGGGTCGTTACCGTGCTTCCTCGTATACCTGAGGGAAGAGTAACTGTCCTTAATTGGGCCTTTGTCCTTGGTCTTCTCTTGGTCTTCCTATCTATAAATTGGCCGCTAAATGAAAATCCGTGTTGTTTTTCTTAAAGAGTTTTATTTAATTTTTTATAGGATTATTTTCCTTAGTTTTTCCACTGGGGTATTTCCTCCAGGGACTAAGATCGATTTAAGACTGCGGCCCGGAGATCACTAAACTATTCCTTTATAAAGGAAAAGAAATCGAAAATTGTATCCCAAAGATACACATTTTCGTGCAACAATCTCGATCTTTCGAGTGAGATGTTGTGTTTACTTTAGATAAGATTCAGTTTTCTGAATCTTCATCAATCTATTTGTATATGAGAATTGGAAATGGTATTTTGGGTATTGTTTGCTTGTGGCAAATTCGAACATCTGGTGTGATTTGCCATCGATTTGGTTTGTTTAATTTTCTAGGGAAATTACCAGATTGAAATGTATTTCTGGATTTTGAATTGAGATTATGCCGTGGGGCAAATGCAAAGCTATAAACGAATATTTTGATTCGTTTATTGCGAATTTTGAATTATGTTTGGGTTTTTCGGGTTTTGATAGGTTTATATGTTTTAGCGTATTATAGCTAGGATTTTGGATTAGGAATGGGGGGAAAAGGTGGTAGGGCCTTTTGGAGCACTACAGCAAGGATATCAGGTTTCGTTGTTTGCAAATATTGGTGGACGGCGTTTACATTGGTATTGGTGAAACCGATCCCCCTGATGTTACAAAATGCCGTCGCCAGTCGAGCGTGGGCCGAGCCTCGAAAGCGAGACCGGTTATGCGATGACGAACCTCTTACAGTTCCATTATTTATCGTGATATCTGCATGATGTTCCCCCTGACATAGATCCCCCCGGAGATCCGAATGGGAGACTAGTTTACCTCCGGAATTCTTTATATCAAAAGGTACCATCATGACTTATCCCCGCGTCAGTCCGGGCCAACAGCCACACATCCGAAACACCGACGAAGATTTCTCTGGGCGATATCGTGGAATGTACAGCGTGACGGGGTGCTATCTCACCTTGGGACCGACTACCACCTAACCAACCTTTTCTCGAACCGGTCCATCAGCCAAGCCCCGAAAGATGGCCAGGGATTCCTCCCGACCATTTCACGGAGCCTAAAGCTTGATGGGGTGGTATTTCACCGGGCGCACAGGGCGTTGGGACCCCGGCTACCACTCGGCCTTTAGTCGCCTCTTACGACAAGCTGGCCTAACTGTGAGTATATTCTAACGCCCTACTCACAGGGAAATAAATAAAATAACAAAAATACAACGTCCCTACAGCCTCCGAGTGACAAACAGCAGCCACTGCGCGACCGATTATCCATTGATAATGTTCCTCCACTACCCCGATCTGTGCGTCAACCATCACTTCCTTCATCCACCTGGGCTTCTGGCCTCCAGCAAACCCAGCAACCTTCCAACAGTGATACGACACACACGAAGAAAAATCCGCCTGAAACTATAAATAATAATAACTTGTTCTCATTTAGCGAGATAAACTCTCTTCTTAATGAAGTTGTAACCAAGCTTAGTACTTGTCAAACTAAAGCTGACCAATTTAACGTCATTATCTCATTAGCTATTAAGTATATATATAGGGAATAATCATGTTAAGAAACTCTCTGAGCATCATAACTTGGAATGCGAGAAGCATCAAAAACAAATAGCATGCATTTTTTAGTTTGTTGGTAACTTTTAATATTGATATTGCACTTGTTTCAGAAACCTGGCTCAAACAAGACATTTCTTTCTCTCATCCAAATTACATATGTTATCGCCTAGACAGGGTACATGCTAGTGGTGGAAGAGTCGCCATTGTTGTGAAAAAATGTATAGAACATACCTTGCGTCCTTCATTGCACCTTAAGTTAATTGAGGAAATTAGTATAGATCTAACATTAGGTGATAACTCCAAGGTCTTTTTTCGGTCTATTTCCCTGGAGGAAATGGAAACATTGAGAAATCTACTTACTTTAAGCGGGATCTGCAAAAATTGTATAGAGCCAACACTCGAAAAAAGGTAATTATTGGTGGTGATCTAAACTGCAGACGTCAGTCGTGGAATTATCTTAGGGCAAACTGCTGGGGTAACATTTTGCTAGATGTTACTGAATCCAGCCCAAGTTTTTCCATACTTTATCCACTTCTCCCTACCTATATCCCATCGACTGCTAACAAGAACCCCTCAACTCTCGATCTATATATCACTAATATTCCAAATTACTGCACAGTACCTGATTAATTTCCGATTCGTTTGCCGGAAGCGAACGACTGCGACATCGAATAAAACGAAAACGAATCGATAAAATGAAAACGAAATCCTTTAATGCACGAAAACGATTGAATACAATACAAAAGAAAAAAACTAATCATTTGCATAAATACAAAAGTGACAACAACAAAACATGACAACAAAGACTGAATAACAACTGGCAATAACAAAAATGAAAAGTGCTGCCAAACATGCAGTTACTTACAAATTATAACAATTAATAACAAATTATAATAACAATCAACTTATAACAAAAACAATTACTAATATTACAAAGAATTAACACTTTACGCTATTTGCGACATGCAGGCCGCCTTGAAGCATCAGGTTCAAAACTTGTTGTGGAGCCTTCGTCTTCTGCAGGATAGTTCATGGGAATAACTTTTATTTACATCGCTAGATCGCTTTGATAAAGCAGGTGACGTCTTAATTTTGTTATACGTTTTCCGATACAATTTGCAAATCAATTGCAATCTTTCGCAGCTACGACGATCATATATATATATAACTCGAATTAGGCTGCACTGGACCAATTGACTTGTCATCATGTATTGTTTCCAGAAATAGTTTTGATAATTGGGTCCCATTGAAGAAACCAGGCAGTAAACGTACATGATGATGTGGACGAACGAATGCTAAGATGCTGAGGCTGACGCCTTGTTCACCTGGAGCATATTTGAGATCACCACATGAGAACAATGCTGTCGTTGTATGCTGACATATGTGTAAGACTGATATTTGCTTCTCCTCTTTTCGCAGAAAGCCAAAATTTATGTTTGTAAGATCGGGAACATGTTGAATCCAGGTGACCTTACCAGGAACGAGCGACGATAAATTTGAACGAACTCAAAGATAATTAGCAAGAACTCGTGGAAACACGAAAATGAATATTACACTAATTGCAATATAATATCCATTGTGATAAAGATATTATATTGCAACGTAGAGAAACAAACCTAGCTATAAGATTTTATGTTAGAATAAGTTTAGTTTACAAAACGGCACTCTGAAGAGCAGACGTTTGTTAGATTCGAAATTGAATAAAATATAAATTTTATTTAAAAGTGTTTTCCTTCATTTCACTCAAGTGGAGTTTAAGAAAACATAATTCGCGCGACGCCAGTCGGATATACGATTAACTGGCGTACCTGCGAAGTCGATTGCTGAAAAGAAACTAAGGTGCTACTCACTAGGAAGTGGGCAGGAGTGAAAGGTTCAAGATTATTTGGATAGGAGGAGGACATGGGTGATATGGGAAGGGAATTAAATATTGCTTCCAATTCGATAATATACGTTACTAATTGCTCATAAGTAAGCAAGGGAGGCGCTCTTGGCGGAATAAAGTGTCAATCAATTGCTTGACCAATAAGAAAACTAAATACGGCTTTTTGATGCCTTTTGAGCAAAGTTCCATAATCATAATGGATATCATAATGGATCTCGACTGACCCTTTCCGTCCTGAAAAGAAGCGCTTTGGGCTTGCGATAAAATACTTGGTGGCGAATCCACCGACTAGTTCTAAATGAACCGTCTTCGTAAGGCTAACGTACTCCGCTGCGTAAACCTTCCACCGAACATTGTTGCGATGTTGCCTTTCTTTAATATAGAAGGTTCGACACGAAATTTTAGAACAGCTATCGTACATGTTCTGGAAAACACCCTTGTTGTGATAATCGATCAATTGATCTCTGTGAACTGCAAGTTTCTCACAAAAAGATCCAACGAACAGGGTTTTCAACGATTTATGAATAATTAGTTCATTATATATATATATGTGGCGTTTCTAGCAGATACACACAAGACTAGTAAAGAACAACACCACCAAAAGCACATCCATTAAAGCCGTATCCCATAGCAATAATATACCATTACCACATTAGTCGAATGTATTTGAGTTTAGAAATCAAATTCACATAAGCGGCAGCGGCCTGATGGGTAAGAGTTTTGGTTCTATCTTTTAGTGATTCTAACCGTGATAGCGTCGGTTCGAATCACTCGCTCTTCACTATCGTCGCAAACGCTATATATATATTTATATATATATATATATATATATATATATATATATATATATATATATATATATATATATATATATACCGATATTATGAAATTACTTTCATCGATATTTTTTTTGTATTGTGCCAATGCACGAGGCAAAGTCCCCTTGGGAATATTTTGCAAATCCAAGCAATCTCAAAGAATCGTCCGTGCTGATGCACGTGCCGGAATGTGAGAAGGTGCCTTCTGTTTTGGTGTTCCGGGCTTGAAGCTAATTTCACATCTGCCGTCTGAGGATGGCGATAAATTATCCGATTTCAACTTCAGATCGACATCGTCATCGCTGTTTGACGGTACAATTCCGATGGAATCTCCTGACTGATATTCGTATGCAGGTATTCCCGATATGTCTATTGTGCTTTCCTTCACCCTTTTTATGATATTATTTCCTTCGTAGAGGACTTTCGCTTTCACCAATGGAACCATAGCTATTTCCGATGCGGCCAACGGCATCTTTGGTGTAACACATTTGACTTTTAGATGCGAATCATCTTCGTCTGTGGTATTTGGAACTGTAATAACCATACTTTCTCCGCAATCTTTCTCAATAGCTAGTTGTTGTTGTTCCTCAAACCTAACGTCAGGGCTTTTAATAGTGTGAAGAGCGTAGTGCTACTCACAAGCTATTTCTTCAGCTGATCGAGTTTGTTTAATGGAAAGCTCCTCAGCGTCCTAGAACCGAGTTGAATTAACATTTGGAGTGTTGGACTGTATGGATAGGTGGCACGACACGTTTAATGCCCGAAAACTGGGATCCAAATCTGCGTTTCTTGCAGTACGAGATTGGGCTGCTTCCCCAACGGTATTTGCCCAATACAGAGCTATTTATAAAATAATTTGACGCCAATTAACGTGTCATTTTTCGAAGATCTAAAGAGTTCAGGATCAGCTAATGGGATATCCTTTGGTAATTCAAAACTATTTGTATCAATCGTAGTCGAAGGCATTGGATGACCAATCTGAGGTACGATAAAGAATTCAACAGCCTTCTCATACTTTGTGAACCGAGACCGCAGGGTTGCTTGAGCTGAATGCCTAACCATTGTCGAGGTATTGTCAATTCCTGCAACACAAATGTTGGCAGGTTTTTGGGCGAGATTCAAAAGCTCAGCTGTTTCCTGAGTCATAAAATGGACTGGTGAACCTGCGTCCAAAAATATGCGGCATAGCTTGCTCCTGCCTTGACTGTTGATAATATCAACGATTACAGTAGCTAACACCCCGTGGGATGTGATTTGAGCTTGCATGCTCGTAATGCTAGTCTCTAAGTGCGACGTAACTGAATTCAAACTATATACCCTTTCGAAATGCAGTAGGGTATGATGACGTTGTTTGCATTTTTTGCATTGTAGTGCTTTACAACTCGAAACTTGTTGTCCTGTCTTGAGACATTGTACGCACCAACGGCCAACCTTACTTGCTTCAAATCGAGCTTGCGGGGACAAGGACGCAAACTTGTCACAGGAATACACCTGGTGCTTAGTGTGTGGCATCTCTAACAGATACACACAATTCACAAGCAAAATAGTGAAGGACACCGAACGAAAATCAAATAAGAAAATACATCAGAACCGTATACCTAGCGATAACAAAAATAATTCACATCTGTGGAGTATAGTCGAGTTTAAAAATCAAATTCTAAACTCGGTCAGTAGCCTGATGGGTAACGCTTAGGTTCAATTTTTTTCGTGATTCAAACTGTCATAGCGTCAGTTCGAATCACACGATCTTCTTCACTATTATTTCAAACGCTATAAGTGTCCTCGCAAAAAAACATAAGTTTGAGTGGAAGCCATAAATGTCTGTTGTGGCCGATGGTCGCGACGTGTAACGGACCTTTTCGAAGGTGGCTTGGAAAATTGTTGGGCTCGGGTACTCTCTGCTTGAGCACGCTTTTTTAGGAAATCAATAAACATTTTGATGGTGGGCTGCGTTATGCTACAACTACAGTCCTCTCACCGCTCACAAGATGAGGAATTAAGCTTTTCCCGCAGCACTACAATTAAGATGGAATCCCAGTATTCGATGGGTTCCTTTAAAGCTTGGAGCGTGCGCAGATGCTTCGGTAACGTGTCTATGAACGCTCGAAACGAGAACTCTTTGGATATTGACGGCAAATCGACAATGGCCTTAATGAGACAATCACGGATAACTTTGCGATTGTCATATCTCTCTTTCAAGAGATCCCACGCGACCTGGTAATTTACATCCGAGGATTCGATGGAAGAAATAACCTCTGCTGCAGCACCTTTCAAACAGCCTTTCAAATAAAATAATTTTTTGATTGGTGCGATCTTCAAGTCTTGGTGAACCAAGGCATTGAATAAATCATAAAATCCTATCCAGGATTCATGCGAACCATCAAAAGACGGCAAAGAAATAGTGGGCAACTGGGACGACTGAACATTTTCTAATATGATTTGCGACAATTGTGAGAGTATTTGCTCGCTTAAATTCTCAGCATTTTGTGAATTGTTATTTTCACGATGGGCAAAAACCGAAGCACCGTGAAGGGATGAAGGCACGTTTGAAGGGCTAGATGGGAGACTATGGTCGATGTCAAGAGCCTTACCTTCAACCTCACCAACCTCTTTTGGCTCAATTATCTTAGGTGATACCGACACAACCTTTTTGGCATGCTCGCTTAAAAGTCTCGCGGCGATGCCATAAGCCTGAAAATATTGGTCGTCAAATGCGGTTCTATGCTCACAACTCCTCGAGAGCTTCCTAAAAGAACATAAAATTCTCCCGAACCTTTTCAATTTCAGAAGACCTCTTTTCAAGAACGAAAAAATCATCAGTCGTGGGATCAAAATTGGTTAAAAAGTTGACATACTTGATCGACGCGCGTTTGGCGACGGCTCTTTTATTGGTCAAGGATCTGATTTGATCTTCGGCCATTTTGAATAGAAGCGACAATATTAAGAACTAAGATAAAATTTTCAAAAATTCAATACTCCTATAGTACCGGACGGAAGGATATATTGAAGGGGCTGAAATATATGGGAACTGCAAAGGAATGTAATATGGAAATCGGGAAGGGTAACCAATTTAAACTTCTTATCCACTAACAATACGAGTCACCTGCAAAGCTCACGCTTTTTTCAGTTGTTGTCTTTGTTGTTGACCACTCTCTCTGGTTGGATCTGGATGCGACCATAAAGAATTGTGTTAAACGATGAACGTCCTCAACACGAACGTGAGAAATCGAACCTACTTTCGGTTAATGCTGATTAGTAAGAACCACTCCATATCTATGCATCCAAGCGACGCGTATATTGAGGCTGAAGTTGCTAACACTATCCATGTACTTTCTCAATCACCAGCTGAAAGTACTTACGCAACTAATATCAGCAAAGTTAAAGAATTGATAAAAAAATCGAAATCAAAAAAGGCTGCTGGTCTTGATAATATTAACAACAAATTAATTAAAGCACTTCCACCTGCTGAAAATAACTATTTAACGTTCATTTTCAACGCTTGTCTTAAGAACTGTTACTTTCCGGACTGTTGGAAAACAGCAGAAGTAATACCTATCTCGAAACCCGGCAAACCGAAGAACAGGCCCGAAAACTACAGACCTATTAGTCTGTGGGGTTTCTCTATATCACATGGAGAACCAGCCCACAATCCTAACCTAATTTCGACCGCTAACAGCGCGTCACATTATCCCCTATCCCACCGTTCGGCTATTTTACCTGTAAAAGAAAGCATAGCTGAATTCATTATTATATGCAGATAATGCAGAATTAAATTCAGCTACCTTTTGCCATACGGCAACTCTATTTTTGCTACCCCATGAGATTTCCATCGGAAACCACATCATGTCGGTTAGCAACAACAACAAGTCGAAGCAAACGGCGCCGTCGCATCATAGCGACACCGCTGGGGAATTTATCAAAATATCTAATTAGTTCTCATGATAAATTACCCTAGCCAATTTGGCGTCACTTCGGCTTTTCTTCAGATCACCCATTCGTTTGGGATCAACGATCTCATTTTACAGGTGAATAGCGCAAACAACATTTTCCTCTCCTCCAAAATGTTGTCTTTCCATAGTTCGATGCCATCTGAGATCACCACAATCACCGCACCAGGTCAGTGGACCAGTCTCAGGCGCGGCATTAATACACACACACTAAGCCAGATCAACCCTGGGTTATTGTGCTTTCCCTTTTGATTTCTTTATCCTTTCTACGCCCATCGACGTCGAATGTATACGTAAATACTTATCCACCTCGATGAGCGTCGAGAATTGAAGCTAACACGGGAGAGCGCGATTACCATTGGCTGATCGTTGTGTAAAAGCAGAAATCCCAATTTCCATCCCTAATTCCAACCAGTCGCTTGTCAACCACAACCGTCGGAGGTCACGCCGCCGCGATTCGTGAAATATATCGTTAATTAATAATCAAGAACTTCATAGCGCACTAGCTAAAACGAAACGCGAAATTAGCTATTTAAATTCGTTGCTTATGGAACAACGAGAAAAATATTCTCGGCTGAATGATCGTATTGTTGCTGAACTACAAAAGTTACGAGTGTATAATAAGACATAAATATAAGCTAAACCAAATTAAATTAATTTAGAACGGAGAAGTTAAAATCGCCAATACAGACTAATTTTGTTTTTAATGTAATTTATTTTTTTCTTCACGTTACATTAACGACGTTTCGATCATGGTATTTGATCGTCATCAGGTCAACAACAAAATGGAACCGGGAAAATTATAATATAAATTAATTTCACAACAATATTTAAAATACAATGAATTAAATAAATTAAATAAATAATAATAATAAATAATAATAATTTTAACTTCTCCGTTCTAAATTTATATAATAACAGACGATATTAACTTTACAATACACAAATTAAATTAATTCAAAGAACAATAAAAACTAATTACCAATCAAGCCAAGGATATTTTTTTTTTCTCTTGTGCGACCTGTGTGCTGTCCTTTCCTTGGTGAGATAAAAGTGAATCCGTGCCCCTGTCCTGGCACACCTACTTCTACTTCCACAAGTCTACTTAGCTGTTTGAGTAAGCTTCTAGAAAAAATCGTTAAGGAAAAGATTGATCGTTTCGTAGAAGCAAGTAACATCCTAGCAAATTTTCAGTTCGGTCCGTAGTGGTCACAGCACAATCCACCAAGTCTTGTGCATTAAAAACCACATAGCTGGTAAATTCATCGACAAGGATTCAACGGGACTGGTTCTTCTAGACATCGAAAAAGCCTTTGATACGGTATGGCACGATGCCTTGATTTATAAGCTACTAAAACTTAAGCTGCCAATCATCATCATCATCGGCACTACAACCGGGAACCGGTCTTGGCCTTATTTAGCAAGCCCTGAGGGTTGTTAAATTTTCCATAATGATTTGTTTTTTTCCGGGCAAGGTCATTAGTCTTGCGCCAGAGGCTCCCCGACGGGGAATCGAACCCCGGTCTCCCACGTGACAGGCGGGTATACTAACCACTATACTATCGCGGAGCCTTAAGCTGCCAATACCGCTTTTCAAAATTATCCACAGCTTTCTTCGTTCGAGAAAATATCTTGTGAGTATAGGAGCCGACATATCCTCTACTCACCAAATCCAATATGATATACCCCAAGGCTCGGTCCTTGGTCCCATACTATTCACATTGTTTGTCGCAGATTTACCATGTCTAGGTGAAAACTTTCAGGTAGCTATATTTGCCGATGATACGGCCATTTTCTCTTCGGGTGCCTTATTCACTAACGTCTCCAACTCTTTGCAAGCAGCTCTTGACAAACTAGCAGTATATTACATCATCATCATCGGCAATACAACCAGGAACCGGTCTTGGCCTTATTTAGCAAGTCCTGGGGCTTGTTAAATTTTCCATAATGATTTATTTTTTCTGGGCAAGGTCATTAGTCTTGCGCCAGGGGCTCCCCGACGGGGAATCGAACCCCGGTCTCCCGGGTGACAGGCGGGTATACTAACCACTATACTATCGAGGAGCTAACGTCTACAACTCTTTGCAAGCAGCTCTTGACAAACTAGCAGTATATTACAGGAAATGGAAAATAAAAATAAATGGTAATAAAACACAAGCTGTCTGGTTTTCGAGATGTAGGAAACACTGCTACCTAACAAATGGCACTAAACTCAGTATGTGTGCAGTTGATATTGATTGGTCCGAAGACTGTAGATATCTAGGTATTGTTCTAGATAAAAATCGTATCTTTCAAAAACACATCGCTACCACAATTGACAAAATAAACAAAGTCGTAAGAGTTATGTATCCATTCATCATCATCGGCACTACAACCGGAAACCGGTCTTGGCCTTATTTAGCAAGTCCTGGGGCTTGTTTAATTTTCCATGATAATTTGTTTTTCCGGGCAAGGTCATTAGTCTTGCGCCATGTATCCATTACTGAGTAGAAAGTCAAAGCTTAGCATCGAAAGTAAAATTATAATTTTTAAAACCATTTTTCAATGTATCCTCCTGTACGGCGCCCCTGTATAGTGTAATTCTGCTCGCACACACAAAATGAAATTGCAAAGGTGTCAAAATAAAATATTGAAAATGTTGCTGAATTTGCCATGGCATTATTCGACGCATGAACTACTTGAAAACGTTAACGTTAAACCGGTAGAGTTCCTTATTGACAAAATCAATCGAAACTTCTTCGTCAATTGTTCTTTTTCTGACAATGTTCTCTATTCTCGTCTTGCATTGTCCTAAATCACTACATATGTACCCTGTCTATGAAAATTATATCGAGGTCATTATTACATAAAATAACCGGAAACCCCTGCAATATTAGGCTTAAGATTCAAATAAGGGTTTTTTCTTGTTGTTTTCCCTTAATTTATTATTTATTATTCATTAAAATTGCGCTATTTTCATTATATAGATTTAAGATTACAGTTGTAAAGGAATTGCTGTCCTAAACCTCTTAAATACTAGTTGTAAAATATACCATAAATGTAATTATCTACATAATAAAAATAGAATTGAAGTGAATCAGTTTTCCGGAACCTGACTACCAAGACAAATGTATATGGTTGATTTAATTCCAATCAAGAAACTGAAACAAAATTGCATCACTCGTACCGTCCTATATCAAATAAATAAAATCATTATTGTCACATAAAGTTTGATTTCGCTTTTAATGATTTTTTTAGTTATAATCACAACAGAAAATTCCAAAATGTGCCCGAAAGAGCGTTCAAAACTTCTCCATTGACAATGCCGCACAGGTGTATCATTAATTTAACACTTTGGTATAAATTATATCAGAACTGCGATATCAGTGCGAACCCATTTACCATACGTCCATAAATGTGTACAAATTGACAAATAATTAATTCATTAGAAGAAAAAAAGCAAATTAAGAATTCATCTCTTTATCTTACCCTCCGGGGAAATGAGCGTAATTAGATATGAACCTTGAGCGATATCTTTTAGAACCCTTTTCCGGTACACTAATTAGTCGCACTCGTAAATACTACAATAAACTAGACTACGCGTAGAAATCATCTCCTTGTCTCCAGTTTCGATATAACACAATGCCGCTCTTACTAACTCAATTTATAGTCATTTTTGACTCATTAGACTCATTAATCAGAAAACAGTATAGAAAAATTTGCACAAGTGCGAGACTAATTGTTTCTCTAAGAACTTATCGGGTTTTATATAACTCAAGAACTTATCGAGTCATACGAACATAAGAACAAGAACATGTCATATATAAGTCGAGCACCCAGGTGAATTCTTTAGTTTTCAAAACAAGAGTCGCACGCTATGATCTCGATTTCGCCATTTGTTTCTGTGTTAGCCGTTATTGCAATTGGTTACTTAGTGGATGCTCAGAATTTCTGTGACCCAAGCTTATGCCCACCTGGAGTAACAAATACTGGTTGTCAGAACACCGGCGTAAGTGTTTAACAACAAATTTCGGAACTCATATTTATCAATCAACACTCAAATTTATAATGTGCGTTTTAGGCCTTCTCATCAGCATGTCCTTCGTCGACAGGTATGCTTCCTATGACTAGTTCACTCAAGGGTACAATCTTACACTGGCATAATGCCCTACGAAACTATTTGGCTGCTGGTGGATATACTCGTTTTTCTACTGCCTCAAGAATGGGAACGGTTCAATGGGATAGCACGCTAGAACTAATGGCGTCGTATGCGGCGAAAACGTGCTTATTTCAACATGATGCCTGTCGCAACACCCCTCAGTTCTTATATGCAGGACAAAATCTTGGTAAAACGTGGTGGTATGGACAGAAGACTGATTTAGAATTGGCTACCTCTCTAATGAACCAGTGGTGGACAGAAATTTCCAGCACAACAATGGCTGAAATTAATAGCTATCCAACTTCTACAAGGTTTGAAAATATACTAGATCACACCACCGAGGCTTAATATTTTCCACATTACAGTTCAATGATTGGACATTTTACACAAATGGCTAATGACAAGTCCATCTACATAGGCTGTGCCGGTGTTGCATTTCCCGAAAATGGCATGAATTCCTTAACACTTGTCTGCAACTATGCCCGGACCAATATTTTTGGAAAATCCACCTACACTGTGGGACCTACAGCAAGTGGTTGCACGACGGGAACTAATCCAAATTATCCATCGTTATGTTCTGTTTCCGAACCAATTGACCCAAATCAATTATAATTTAAAAATTCCACGAATTATGGTTCTTAGTCCTTAACAATTAACAGTGGACAATAAAGTAACAAAACAGTTTTTGATAAAAAGGAGCGGAGGGGCTAGCGCTTCTGTCAAAATGTGCAAGAGAATTGTGTAACACACGGTTTCAATTTCAATAAAAAAATCATTCCAATAGATGATTGAGTTTGCTAAAATTAATAGCCATCAGCTTCTCATATATGTGATCTGAAATTCAAAACTTATCGTTATTTTAAAAAGGAAAACAAAAATTCCCGATGCAATAAAAAAAGTGATGTCCGGAGATAGTACGGTTGTTATATGCAGTTGATTTTCTTAGGGGGCAACAATTAGCATCTTATCATGCGATATTCTTAATGTAAAATACTTCACAGGTTGACACCTTCGCGAGATTAACTAACTTGAACCTGCTTACGGAACAATTATCGACCAGTAAACATCGCTAAAAAACAGTTCGGCCGACAAGCGCGCATGTAATGATCTACTCAAAATAGTTCTGCAGTGTTATGAATCATCTCAACTTTACAACACAACAACTCATCGCAAGTAAAACCAAACCATGGCCCTAGGCAACGCCATGGCAATAGTTTTGAGTAACTGGGTGAATAAATTTGGTTTATTCGTTTTAAAAATATATATTTATTTCAATTTATTGAATAAATTCGTACTCTCCTCAACTGAAAAAACAAAACAAAAATGGGGAGGCGAGAGGCCGACTTTAGCGAGACAAGGCAGATGTGTCCTTCATCTTGTGTCTGGCTTCTGGTTATCGCAAGATCACCCACATCCGTGAGGATGTTGGCCTCGGTTTGATGATCTGCGCTTTGCCCGGTGTGAGTGTATGTTTGCGCCGTCTTGTACTGTGCGTGCGTGTCTGTGTGTGGTGTGTTGGCTGTAGGCCCTATGGGATGGTTCCACCAATCCTCTATTATAGAGGGGAATGTAGTTGGGGCGGGTGCTTTCTTCAATTTTGTACTAGAGAAGAAATTGTGGTGGTTTGATCCGGAGAGATCGAGAGAGAGAAGGGTCAAGAACACAAGACTCCCGTGCAAGTAGGTTCTCGCTGTTCTGAATGCTTTCGAGGTACTTGTATGCTAATTGTAGCAATTACTCGTCGATAGGGACAACGGAGGCACCTTCATGTAGGTGAGAGTTGGGGTATTGGCGACCGTCATACCTTCTAGACTGGTACATGCATCTTCTGAGAAGTTTCCTTTCGAAAACTCGAAAGTCTTTCCATTTAGGCCGAAGATATACAGGACCATGTGGGAAAGGCGTAGGATATCCAGATCGGATTAGCTGCTTATCGCAGAGAAGCTTAACTTTGGTGTCAACCCTGTTGTTCCACTTCAAGATGTTGTGCAGTTGCTTAGACCGACCGATGCCCCTTTAAAGAATGTGGATCACATGTTTGATGAAATTCATTTTTGGAGTATAAATGACCCAGATATATTTCATCCTATCCTGTGGTCTAATCGTAGTACCTGTTGTTTGTATTCGAATATTCTGTGAATATCGAGAAGTAGGTTGCGGGGGCTTATTACACAGAATTATAGCTACTAGCAACTGAAGCTGTGGGGGTTCTTTTAAGCTTACCCGAAGAACCCCCCATAATTGCAACACAACTTCCATTGTTTTTCGCTAATGCAATTGCATTAGCACCTGAAAACATTTCCTTTTACAAGGACATTTAATGCATACGAGGGTTGCCTCTTATGTTTCGGGATTTGGCAACCCTAGCGTTGCAATCCGACAATTGACAGCTCTGTCGTAAAGTTGGACATTTTTGAGGTTATACGCACTCAGAACGTTTTGACATACGAGCGCTATTTTTGTTGTTTACAGTAACTTAAAAGATTCATCTCGGCCCAAAAATTGAATTAAATCGTCAACATTTTCGTGCGATTATTTTTTACAACTTTCGGCGTGGATTAACTCAGCAACAGTGCATGGATGAACTTAATTCCATTTTTGGCGATGAAGCTCCATCAAGGACCAGTGTTTATCGATGGTATGGTGAATTCAATCGTGGTCGTAGTTCACTCCAAGATGAATTTCGTGAAGGTCGTCCAAAATCAGTTGTTGTTCCGAAAACCATTGATGCTGTGCGCGAACTGATATTGGAAGATCGTCATGTGACCTATCGTGAGATTGAGACAACCTTAGGCGTTAGTGGGACCAGCATACATTCAATATTGCATAAACATTTGACTGTCAAAAAAATTTGTTCGCGTTGGATCCCACACAATTTGTCAATCGCCCAAAAAAAGGCTCGTGTCAATTGGTCGAAAGAAATGCTCAAAAAATACGGTCGCGGTGCTTCGAAACACGTCTATGACATCGTGACAGGTGATTAATCGTGGATTTACGCGTATGAGCCCGAAAGTAAACAGCAGTCGACTGTCTGGGTGTTTCAAGATGAGCCAAATCCAACAAAAGTTGTTCGCGCACGAAGCACTTCCAAGCAAATGGTCGCCTGTTTTTTTCGGAAAAACTGGACATGTCGCAACCGTACCACTAGAGCAACGCAGAACAGTTAATTCTGAGTGGTACACAACCATTTGTTTGCCAGTTGTCTTCCAAGAAATCAGGAAAACCAACCGCCGAAGACGGATCACTCTTCACCACGACAATGCGAGCTCTCACACATCGGCTGCGACAACTGCATTTTTGAGCACCCAAAACATCGATTTGATGGGTCATCCGCCGTATAGTCCTGATTTGGCACCGAATGACTTCTTTTTATTCCCGTACGTAAAAAACAAACTGAGAGGTCAACGTTTTTCGACACCTGAAGAAGCGGTTGCTGCATTCAGAATGCATGTGTTGGAGATACCTCAATTAGAGTGGCAAAAGTGCTTCGACAATTGGTTCAAACGCATGCAAAAGTGTATAGATCTTCATGGGGAATATTTTGAAAAACAATAAAGTGATTTTCGATGATCAATATTTGTTTTTGTTCTCTAATCCCGAAATATTAAAGGCAACCCTCGTACAACGCATTATCTAAAATTCCTAAAATGAATTCTCCCAACATGCACGCACTTAATGCGCTATTCAAATTCCCTGAAAGAATTTTTTAATATACATAGGCATCATAAATCCCAAAACCATTCGGCACCCTTTGTCATATTACGGCTCCAACGCCGTGCTTCCTCTTTCGAGGGAAGACCGTGGAGGTTATTAAAATAATTTAAGTTTTCTTTTATCAAGATAATTATTTGTTTTATTTTTATTTTATTGAACTCAGCTATCTCAAGCTGAGCTCTCTTCTTTCTACTTTTTTTCCTTATATCATATAAATTTACTTGTTTATATAGAACATTTTGTTCTAACTGACTGTGGCGTATAAACTGAACAAAACAATCTAGAAGTCTCTGTGACTTCGAATTTTGAATAAACTTTGAACGAAAATCAAAGTGGCCATGTTTTGAAATGAAAAATGTGCTTGTTATGAAAAGGGGCATATTTATGAAATGTGCTGTAAGTGACTGGATGTAGAATATTGTGTCTATTTATTTATGAAATGAATTGTATTAACTGAGAATGTAAGATATGTGAGGATGTAGTTTTAAGGGTTGTGTTTGAAAGGACATGAGTTAGTGTTAAAGCGAATAAGGGTAGTATTCTGGAATACAACAGTCATCATTAAATTGCAATGTCGGACAGCTTGCAGCTGCAATAAACCGACCAGCGATTCGTTTGTTCAATCGACAAACAATTACCGCATCTTAGGCATTATCATCGAAACTGAATTCTCCAGCATTTCGTAATGCAAACACAAACCCGGTTTCTACTGCAGCCAGAGATGCCATAACCATCCAATTTGCTTTTAGCACCATTTCCCGGATGACTAGTGGTTTATTTATTCAGCTGCAATGCACATCTCATAATGCCTTTTGTCCATCTTCCCTTTTTTGTCAGCTTCGTTTCTCATGACCTCGTGCATTCATTTCATTTTTGAAACATTTTTTTTTATTTTCTTTTGATATTCTTAGTTTCTAAATTAGATGCTAGACAAAAAATGCTTAAATTCTAGCTTAATTATCTTATATAATAACTTACTGGTCCTTCGCAGACGCTCTAAGCTAAACATTACTTAACATTTGTATAATTTGCCTTTCGGCGACAGAACTTTGTGGCAGTACTTATAATTTTTTGTAAGACAAAGAAAAATTTAAAAAACTCTGTCATTTTTTTTTTTTTTTTTCTTAAAATTTAACTTACTTAACTTACCCATTTTTTTTTTTTAATTTTTAATTTTATGTAAAAGCACTTAACTTAACTTAACTTAAATCTTATACTACCCTCATTCTAGAAAAGCTAAGTCTATGTAAGCTAGCTGATGATAGGGTGATTCTATACCGACTTTGGTAGCCAGGTCTTTATATGCCATTCAACCACCAGAACTGTTGACGCTGTCTAATACTATCGTCCCGGTCTCTGTGGGAGATAGCCCTACTGAAGCGCAGGAGCTCTTCTTCAGTGCGCGTTACTTCCCGGTCGTAGCACAATCGCCTGTCTACGGATGATCTACTACCATGATAGATCAGCGGAATTCCGGATCTATCCTGTATAAGCCCTTTCATGTCTAAGTCAAGGAACGCCTCTGGTGGAATAAACCCGTTGCGACACACGCTCTCATAGTACAGGGTATTTGGATAATAAGCCCCGAAAATTAGGTCATTGGACGAGCTTATTGCTCTCGCAATATGTCCTCTGATTAATTTAATCATACAATTTTCCACCCTATTTATGTACGCTTCACTATATAAAGTCTCATTTGAATAATACTTTTTATAGTCCGATTCCGGTGTCCGATATAATCTGAGACAACTTCTGAGACACTTCCTTTCGAACACCCGAATCTTTTCCATCAAATGTGGACTTATGTTAAACCATACTGGACAAACATATATGAGCATTGGCCTGATTAGCGTCATGTACCATATGACTTTTACCCTGCTGTCAAGTTGGCTACTGTGAAATAGCCTCCTTGTCATAGCAAACGTTTTTCCAGCCTTGACTAGAGCAGCCTCTACATGTCTGTTGAAATACAGATATTGGTCTAGCCAGATGCCCAGGTATTTAACTAAACTCTTGGTTTCCAGTTTATCTCCATGCGGTCCCACGATAAGTAGCTTTCGCCAGTTTTTCCTTATGTCGTACGTGGTTTTATATAATGGGGTTCTAAATAGGATGGCTTCACATATCTGGAAGTTGATATTAAGTTTCCAGTCATCGCAGTAGCGCTGCACGTTGTTGAAGTCTCGCTGTATTAAACTATTTATGATTTCAACTTTCGGAGCTGTTCTGTAAATTATGAGATCGTCTGCGTACCCAATAGCCTGCGGGAGTACATCTAATAAGTCGCTAATGTATGTTAAAAAGAATCGGAGAGAGTACCGCGCCCTGTTGCAAGCCATTCTTGATATTATACGTTTTATTAGAGGTCACATTACCATTTTTAACCACGAACCTCCTGTTGCGTCTCCAAAACGCCGTGCTTCCTCTATCGAGGGAAGAGCGTGGAGGTTATAATAAATTCGTTTATTAATTATTTAATGTTCTTTATTTTTGTATTTATTTATTTAAATAACTTCAACAATCTTTAGTTCATAATACAACTCTTCTTCCAAACTTTACAATCAAAACTCTTTCTCAAATCCCACAACTCACTTGCTCAAACTTGACTTTTCTCAAACTCCAACTAAATCAAAACTCAAAACTCTTCTAACTCAAAACTGACTTTCTCAAACTCTTCAATTTCTCCAACTCTATTTCTCCAACTGACTTTACAATAAAATTTTCCCTCTTCTTATATAACTTTGAGTTCTAATCTACTGTGAATTATAATTTGAACAAAATCAATTTTATCAAAGTATTACTTACTCTACTGTGACTTTTAATTTTGAACAAACTTTGAACGAAAATCAAAGAGCCATGTTTCAAATGTAAAAAGGGGCATGTTATGAAATGTACTGAAACTGATTTGATATAGAATATTGTGGATGTTTATTTATGATATGTATTAAATGAGAATGGTAGATATGTTAGGAGAATGTTTTAAGGGGTGTGTTAGATAAATAATGAGATTCAGTATTAAACTTAATAGTTATAAGGACAGTAGTATTCTGAAATACTACACTCCTGTCCTTTAACATATCGTAAAGTACATATAGTAGAGGCTTATGTATGCCATGTCTGACCAGTTTGTAATACAACCCTTCGATCCAGACGGTATCAAAGGCTTTTTCCAACTCGATCAGTCAGGCGCCTGTGCATTGGTTCTTACATTTATTCCATTGTATGTCGGGGACCAGTTTAGCTGCGGCATGTGTGGTTTCATGACCCGCCTTAAAGCCAAACTGGTTATTTGGAATAATGTTGTTGTCGTCTACCCATTTTAGCAGAGCTTTGTTAATGGTCTTTTGAAATACTTTACTGATGCTTGGGAGTAAGCTTATCGAACGCATGTTCATTGGGTTTGTACAGTCTTTGTCCTTTTTTGGGATGGGCTGAATGATAGCCGTTTTCCAACGCGCGGGATAATATGCATTATTCAACGCGTTGTTAAACAGGACCGTGTATATATCTATTGCCATTGCGGGCAGGTTCTTGAGTACGATGTTAGGTACTCCATCTATTCCCACTGACTTTTTGCTTCTTAATGAGTCGAAGATACTCTGGATTCCTTCCCTCGCAATTAAAAGGCTATTAGACCCACCATAGACATTAATGTCAATTGACAGATTATCATCACTGTGTGATTCAGTAGAACTCTGTCCTCCAGGTCGTGATTTCGGCGAATGCTTTCATTTACCTTGTACATTTCCTGAAAGACAGGTTCCACAGCGTTCACATTTTCCAAAGGATCCTCGATCACGAAAAGCTCACTGTTGAGGATCGCGTTCTCTGTATCTATTCCAATGTTGGTAAGTAGCTGCTTGTTTACATCAGTACGTGGAATTTGGAGACACTGAATCTCGTTTTGATTATTTCTCCTGAATATTTTATTTATTTGTGGGAACATATTCGGGCTATTAGTTTTTATAGCCCGAATTCTGTTGTTCCAATACAAATTTGTTGCTAATCTATAGTTAGCTTTAAGTAGTTGTTGGAGGTTTTTTAATCGGGATTTCAGTGATATTATCTCCTGGTCTTGTCTGCCTGTGTAATTGTTTCAGTTTCGATACCAGCCTGCTTTTTTTCTTGTGGAGTGCGTTTATTGTTGTGTTTCTGTACATGTTTATGTGATCTGTAACTGTTGTTTTGAGAATTGTTTGGACCATTGTTCGTTTTACGGTTTCGTCCATTCGTTGGATGTATTTGTCGATTTCGTCATTTGTCAGGTTTCTGTTTACTGGCCGATTAAAGTCATTCGAACGAAGTTCTCTTGTTAATGATCTGGTGAACCGCGGCCATCGCATTGCCCCATAGTTGTAGGGTTGCGAGATCATGAATTCCTCCAGATCGTTCCGAAGCTCTATTACTACCGTGAATGCACAGTGGTCACTGTCGTATTCAATCGTCCGTAAACAGTTTGTGTTTCGTCTGTTGTTGTTAAGTAATCTCAGTCGTGAGTCAATTAGCAAGATATCTAAGAACGATCTTCCTCTGGGGAACGATGGATATTCCGTCGCTAGCAGGTCAATTCTATATTCAATATGAAACTGATCTAACCAACCAGCCAACTGATTTCCTCTGGCATTAGACATATAATTTCCCCAATTTCTATACTTGGCGTTCATATCTCCCCCTAGGATAAAGTAGTTTTCGCCCAGGTGCAATTGTAACCATCGAAAGAGTGTCTTGAGTTCTGCTATAAAGTGGTTATGTTGGTGCTCCTCAGGTGCGTAGACCCCAATCGCATACAAACGCATTCCCACGCAACACCGCTTTCTTGGTGGGAGATCTACCACCACTAACTTACACGAATTCACTTCCCAAACACTCCTAGCCCTAGAGAACGGCAACGAGGTCGACGTTGTTACTACGGATTTTACTAAAGCCTTCAATAAAATTTGATACTTTTCAAATTATCCACCTTGAGCTTCGAATCCGTATTAAAAAGGTGGTTTTCGTCATACTTGAATAACCGGCTCTACAGAGTGCAATTCAGATCCGTTTTCTCAAATCCTTTTCGTGCTACATCTGGAGTCCATCAGGGCAGTCATTTAGGCCCCCTTTTGTTCATATTAACAATAAACGACATCGATATGATTATCAAGCATTCCTGTATCTCACTTTATGTCGACGAAACCAACTTCTTCAAAACTATTTGTTCTCCGCTAGATTCTTTCTGTTGGAGACGAAGCAGCACACGACGGCCGACTAGCAGCATACGACTGCCGACTGGGGGACTGAGCATCGCACATTTTATATCTGGCTCTCTTTGTTCCTGTGACAACATGCGAACGAGGGAAAGGGAACAAAAAAAGCGAATATAAGCAGCGGCAATGGGGGAGTTGGCGCAGTACGACACAAGCACCGGGCAAGAGAACAACGCCCGTAATCCAGAGCAGAGTCCAGCCTGGAGGTGCACTAATTAAGCAAAGAAATCGTATTCAGTAGTTGTATTGTATGTAAAGTTAATAAAGAAGAAGTAAAACGAGACTTTACAAATTGGTCCTTCGAGCCGGATCAAGTCATCGGGGGAAACTCAGCAGCTGCCGACTGGACAACACAAAGCTGTGCAACGTGGGATCCAAGCGTTTCAACTGCAACGCATTGAAGCACACCCGCTGCGACCAAACAAACAGACGGTCGCGCAGCCTAACCAGCCAGCAGCAAACAGCAGCGCACGCAGTTGCGTAAGCTGCAGCCGGTCCAACCAGTCTAAATAAAAAGTCAATATAAACCCGCTAACCAAAACATCAATCAAAGCTCTTGTCGTGAATGTAAATTCACTGATAAGAACTGAGAGAAGAGCCACGCTTTTCAGCCTGTTGCAAGATGGAAACCCTGATATACTTCTGGTGGGGGAAACAAAGTTAAACCGGAAGGATAAGATAGGACATAAAAACTACGATATTATACGATGAGATCGACCTGCGATTGGGATCTACGAACCTGTGGAGCACTAACATAACCTCTTTATAGCAGAGCTCGAGACACTCTTTCGATGCTTACAATTGCACATGGACAACAACTATTTTATCCTAGGTGCAGGAGTGAACGCGTACGATAAAAATTGGGGAAATTATATATATAATGCCAGGGGAAATCAGTAGGGCTGGTTCGTTAGATCTGTATCATATAGAATATAGAACTGACCGATTGTAGTGCTCCAAGAAGCCCTACCATTTTCCTCCCACCTACATCATTAATCCATATCCCCAAACTAACATTCAATCCAATGTTAGACAAATTGAATTGTTCAATTACCATACTCATATTTCAAAATCCTTCCTAAAAGCTAAACACCATAATGCATATCTTCATATGCAAACAAACACACATTAAAAGATATCAATTTCGTTTCCATACACACAATTCTAAAATCCTTATCTCCATCTGGATTGCAGCCAGATGTGTATATTCTAAAAATAGATATCCCATTCCTTTTCTCCAGTACTCGACTCCAGTCGAAGTATATTTCGAAACTCTTTCGATGCATCCGCGATACAAAATCCCGATAAGATTTTGTATAAAAGGGCGATGAATTTTAGATTCGAGGATCAGTCTCAATCGGCGTCCGAAGCGGTAGGACGCCAATAAATTAAATTAAAATAAATAAATGAAAACTCAAAAGACAAAAATTTGCCTTTTTAATTGAACCTGGCTGATTTTCGGGCCTCTTTTATCAACGATCGGTCGCTGTTCTTCCCTCAGGTCTGAGGAAGCATGGTGGCGGCCGCAACGGGGCACCTCAGGAGCGGTCTATATAGATCCTTCATCCCTTTCAGGACAAGGAGACACGCTCCCTGAGATAAGGGCAACAACACGACTAGATACGAAATATCCATCGTTCCCTAGTGGTAGATCGTTCTTAGATATCTTGCTAATTGACTCACGACTGAGATTACTTAACACCAACAGATGAAACACAAACTGTTTACGGACAATTGAATGCGGGAGTAACCACTGTGTTTTCACGGCGGTATTAAAGCTTCCGAACGATCTGGCAGATCTGGAGGAACTCGTGATCCCGCAACCCTACAACTACGGGGCAATGCGATGGTCACGGTTCACCAGATCATTACCAAGAAAGCTTCGTTCGAATGACTTTAATCTGCCTATAAACAGAAACCTGACAAATGGCGAAATCGACAAATACATTCAACAAATGGACGAAACCGTAAAAGGAATAATGGACAAAACAATTCTCAAAACAACTGTTACAGATCACATAAGCATGTACAGAAACACAACAATAAACGCACTTCACAAGAAAAAGAGCAGACTGCTATCGAAACTAAAACAATTACACAGACAGTTTACAGACAGACAAGACCAGGAGATAATATCACTTAAATCCCGATTAAAAAAACCTCCAACAATTATTTAAAGCTAACTATAGACTAGTAACAAATTTGTATTGGAACAACAGAATTCGGGCTATAAAAACGAATAACCCGAATATGTTCCCACAAATAAATAAAATATTCAGGAGAAATAATCAAAACGAGATTCAGTGTCTCCAAATTCCACGTACTGATGTAAACAAGCAACTGTTAATCAACATTGGCATAGATGCAGAGAACGCGATCCTCAATAGTGAGATCTTCGTGATCGAGGATCCTTTAGAAAAGGCGAACGCTGTGGGACCTGTCTTTCAGGAAATATACAAGGTGAATGAGATCATTCGCTGAAATCACGACTTGGAGGACAGAGTTCTACTGACTCACCTACACCTCCGAGATGAAATTTCACTTTGGCAATCGGAGAATCCCGATTTTACCGAATTCTGTGAAAGAGCTCTAATTGTGCCCGCATTCTCCGACGATTCTCTCGGGAGACCTTATGCAATGCAGCGTTTTGTTTAGCTGCAATGTCAAGTGGTGTCCTCCCGGCCAAAACATTTATGGCATATTCGGATACCGTTCGGAATGCACAGCATACTCTTAGTGATGCCAGTCTATGCGCTGAGTTGACTCCCCTCATGTATGACTAATACTGTGCGGCTCCTGCCCATATGTGAGCTGCATACATTATAGTAGAGGTGTTGACACTGGTTATGAGTTTCCTTATGTGGGGCCGGGGTCCTCCAACATTGGGTAGCAGTGTCGCCAAAACTTTGCATACTCTTGCCGTTTTTTCACTCGTTTTCCTCAGGTGTTCCTTGAAGCTCAACCTGTTGTCGAGTATAATACCAAGATATTTAATATAGGGACTGGATCTGATTGTTTATCCTTCTATTTCGGAATCAAAGTGTTCAACTTTCTTGCGGCTGCTTATTAAAACTGCCTCCGTCTTATGTCCAGCTAGTTTCAGTCCGGCCATATCTAGCCAGCATTTAATGCTCTGGATTGTTTGGGAGCAAATATTCTCTAGGACATCTAGATGTTTCGCGACGGCTACTATTGCCAAATCATCTGTGTGCCCAAAGTTTCTAACCCCTTCTGGTACATTGGCTCTGAGCAAACCATCATACATGATATTCGATAACAGCGGACCTAATACTCGTACAGAGCTGTTATTTTATATTCCTGTGGTCCCTCATTTGTGTCATAGAGCAGTCTTCTATCCGAGTGATAGTTTGCTAATATACGCACCAAGTAGGGGGAGACTTGTAGATCGCCCAACGCTTCTAGAATCCGGTTCCAATTCATCGAGTTAAAAGCATTTTTAACATCAAGCGTCACCACCGCGTAATATTTTTTGGTACCACCTAGCCATCGTGTTCCAGCTATTGCATTGCGAGCGACGTCGCACACCACAGATAGCGCCTTACCGGTGGATCTTCCTTTCCGGAACCCATACGGCGATTCTGAGAGCCCCGATGTTCCCTCAGTGAATTCTTCCAGGCGAGTGGCAATTACTCGCCCAAGCAGTTTCCTGTTGTGTCCAGCATGCACACAGGGCGATAAGACGACGGCTCTTCTGGATTCTTGGCACCTTTTGGTATAAGCACAAGCCGCTGTTTTTTCCATCGTTTAGGAAATTGTCCTGTTTGAAAGCAGGTTGTGAAGAGACTGCTGAAGACTTCCGGCTTTTTTGTTAGTGCAGTCTTCACTACAGCGTTAGGGATACCATCTAGTCCCGGCGTCTTGTTTTTTTTGATAACCCCTGCAGCCAAGAGTACCTCTTCGGTGGTCACGGGAGGTATCTCTCCTTCCGTGATCCTCCACTGCTCTTGCACTCTCAATACCTCATCACACTGCGGGGAGAGGACGGCAACGATTCTGGCCATGTCAGTTTTCCTTTTTTGCATTTGGCTGCTATTACTCTGTAGTCTTTTCATGACTATCCTGGAAGCGCTGCCCCATGGGTTGTTATTTAATTCATCTCTTAGGGAGCAGAACGCGTCATATTTACTTTTGCGGATCACATTCCTCAACTCTTTCCGTTTGTTGACGAATTCCGCATGCAACTGTGGGTAGGTGTTACGGTTTCTTGCTCTTTGTTGAAAGCGTCTTAACCTGCTGCACTCCGATCGCACATGGGCGATTTCTGAGTTCCACCAATACACTGGTTTGATAGCCCCTGCTGGTTGTCTTTTTCGTGGCATAGAAGCATCACATGCGGTAGTTAGCCACTTTATGACTTTTCCAGCCTGCCTGTTCGCCCCGGCCTCTGCGTCAAACTGTGCGATTTGGTCTTCCAGTATATAGTCGAATAGTTCCGCATCGACGTCCTTCTCTTTCCACCCATTTTTTTGGACTTTCTTCGCCAATTTGCCAGTGATGAATCCCCTGTGCGGTAATATTTCGTACATCACGGCTTGGTGGTCACTGTGGGTGTAGGTGTCCAAAACTCGGCACTCCATACTTTTTGCTAACATGGAGCTGGCAAATGTGATGTCGATTTTGGACCGGCCTCTCTCGTTTATGAAGGTGTCATCGATACCATCATTAAGTAACACCACGTCTAGGACTGCGAAGGCTTCAAGTAGTACCTGGCCTCTACTGTTGGTCCTTGTGTTTCCCCATTCTACTGCCCAAGCGTTTAAATCTCCAGCAACTATAAGGGGGCTCTTATCTCTAGCGTCTTGTGTTACCTTGTCCAAAAAGCATTTGAATCTTCTATTTCCCACCTTTGCGGAGCATAACAACAGTAGCAATGAATTCATCTAATCTTAGCGTTAGCGAATCTTTCCTGCTGCTGGTCACTTCTGTATGTTATGGTGGAATTGTGGGGGTTTCTCTATTCTACATGAGCAACAACCCACAATTCCAACCACAGTTCCTACCTAATTTCGACCGCTTTCAGCGCGTCATACCTACCCATTTCCTTTATATGTTATTTCCCTGTAAAACATGTCAAACGGACGCATAGCTAAGCTCATTATCCCATGCAGATAATGCATAATTGAGTTTAGCTACATTCTTGACATACGGCAATTCCATTCTTGCTAACCATGAGTTTCCCATCGGAAATCTCATAATGTCGGTTAGCAACAGCAAGTCTAAACGAACGACGCTGTTGCATCAGCGTCTTAGAGTCTGGTTCTCACGCTGATTATTTCCCAAGCATCAGCGGCGTCCTATTGACTTCCCCTCAGATCATCCATTCGCTTGGGATCAATGATCTCTTTTTTGCAGGGGAGTGACGTCAGCTAGGTTTTCCTCTCCTTCGTATTTCTGTCTTTCCACGGTTCAATGTGCTCTGACTACACCATAGCCGTACCACTGGGTGACCAGGTCATCTCAGTAGCTGCATCTGATACCAACACACACAACCAAAGCTACCCCGAGATCACACCATATCATGTTTTCTGTTCTCTCATTCTCCATGTCCGTCAATTTCCCTATTAACAAAAGTTACCCACACTTCGACGGGCGTGGGGCTGAGAGAGCAGAGGCGTGGTCTCTTTTGGTTGTCCTGTGTGTGGGATGAAATACGAATTTCACCCCTGATTCAAGCGGTCAGATCTCAACCACCATCGCGCATAGCCACGCTGCCGCTCAGGCAAAAAGGAATTACGTTAATTTTAAAGGGTCAGGTGTAATCCGTTGTACGTGCAGTTTCTGTGTAAAATTGTCGCGAAAGTTTTCACGATTTTTAATAAATTCCCACGTGTCGTATTTATTTTGAAATAAGTGCAAATTAACACGGAAGACACGCCAGTCGTAGTGTAAATAAAGAATAGATTAAAAAAAACGAATCCGAACACAGAAACAATCGGTGCGTTTTATTTGTCGTGCCCTTTTGAGTGCTGGAGTTACAACATTTTCGTCGGAGCACCATATTCCTTAACCGTTTGGGGAAGGAGATCTCCACAATGGTTTAAGTTGATTTGAATGCACTTAAACCTGTCCATTTTTTTTTTTTTTTTTGAGAAGATTGGACATCGCGTTTTTAAATGCTCGGCATTTGTAACTCCCTGTTGAGTGGTGGTTACCGCCTTCGCATCCTAATTCGCAAAGCATGCATTTGGGTTGTGCTTTACAACTTATTGCTTTGTGGCCTTTTTCTCCGCATTTCAAACAGTTTTCCGAACGATCTTCTTCGGATTTGCAGGATTTCGCCACATGACCGCATTGCCAACATCTGAAACACCGTATGGGTGCGATATGTTCTCGAAGTCTGCATCTCACCCATCCAACGCGTAGGAAACCTGTAGCCAGCAACATGCTAGGCTTTTCTCTTGGGAAGCGGATCGTGGGAGTCTGCGTGCCATCTAGTTTCCTTCTTACACTCTTTACCGCTTCCTTTGGGATCGCGTTCAGTGCAGGGAACCTATAGCGGTCGCTGTCAGGATTTCTTCCACAGTGGTCACCTCATCTAAATCACGACACTCAATGGTGATATCCTGTGACACTATTTTGACATTATCATCTTCCTTTAGTACTTGATGTACCTTCGAATTCAGTGTCTCGGTGGTGGCGTCTGTACGGCGTTTCAGTTCTAGCAGCAATTCCCCTTTTGCTGTCTTTCGAACTTTATTTACGCTATTTCCGAGTTCACTTAGTTCGGGCTTGGCCTTCATAAACTTCAGTATATGCGCATATGTTTTTTCCCCGGTTTTGGATATTATTATAGCGTCCGAGCGTGGTCTCCTTCTTTTCATAATATTGGTTTTCCCAGTATCACCTTTTGGAGCCTCTTCACCCTCCAACCTCAAATCGCTCTTCCTTCCCCTCTGGCCAATTGTAAACCAATTATAATTGGGTGATTCAACATTGATCTGTCCCGGGGCTCTGCTTACGTCTGTGTGCGAGTTTTGGTTTGGCTGGATTTGTACGTTTCCACCGTTTGCTTCAGCCGGCGCAGATGGCTTCTTCAAGCGATTTTTCACTTCCTTATCGTAGAGGCTGCCAATGACATCGACCAGCTGTCGCACGGCATTAGTAATATGCCTTTGTTTTTTATTTTTGATCGCCCTCGTTAATTCTGCGATCCGTTCTCCGAGCTGCCCGAACACCAAACAACCATCATTACCACCATCACGGTTCTGATCTGCGCTCTATATCGCCACCGCTCGTTGCCGCCATAAATTTTCAAAAGCCTTCCCTTGCCCAACTGAGAAAATCCCCGCTGATGCGGAGTAGATTGGAGCAAAATTAAATATGCACAAAGCGAAAAGAGAGCACTGCAATATGTGTGCACCTCTATAGTTTAGGTTTTTACCGATGAATGCCGGAAGTCCAATTGTCAATTGTCAATATACCAAACTTACCCGGTGATAATCAGATGACAATTTTTTTTCGGGGTATCTTCGACTCATTGAGAAGCAAAAAGTCAGTGGGAATACATGGAGTACCTAACATTGTACTCAAGAACCTGCCTCTAATGGCAATAGATATATACACGGTCCTGTTTAACAACGCGTTGAATAATGCATACCTTCCCGGGTGTTGGAAAACGGCAATAATACCGCCCATTCCAAAAAAGGGCAAAGACTATACAAATCCAATGAACATGCGTTCGATACGCTTGCTCCCAAGCATCGGTAAAGTATTAAAAATACTGTGGGCTTTTTATATTTACTATTTCTAGTGGTAAGGTGCCTCAAGGGAACAGCTTCACTAAGAAAAACTCCGCAGTTGATCAGATCTTTTCCATTTATTATTTATTCGAATAAGAAAAAAAAACTAAAGTCTAACATAAACACAGATCCAATGTCGATTAACAAAATCTTACAATTACGGTAACAAAGTCACTTTGCACTATTTAAAATACTATGGTGGTTTACAGTCTTAAAACCAAATGGACACAACTGTTTAGATTAAATAAATTTGATACTGCAAGCACTCGGTATATTACTGGTTTCAATGAACAGAATTGTTTAAATTATTTAAATTCAATACTGCAAGAACTTGGTATATTAACTGGATACTATGAACACTGTGGTTAGTATACCCGCCTGTCACGTGGGACATCGGGGTTCGTTTCCCCGTCGGGGAGCCTCTGGCGCAAGACTAATGACCTTGCCCGGAAAAAAACAAATCATTATGGAAAATTTAACAAGCCTCAGGACTTGCTAAATAAGGCCAAGACCGGTTCCCGGTTGTAGTGCCGATGATGATGATGATGAACACAACTGTTTAAATTAAATACATTTAATACTGCAAGAACTCGGTATATTAACTGGTTACAATGGACTCAACTGTTTAACTTAAATAAACTTGATAATGCAAGAAAGATCCGTTGCTGGTTTTGACGATATTAATTTAATAAAAAGGAAGACTCTTCGTATCAAACCGACCACTGGTTGATACTCGACTCGACTGTTTTAGCTTGTTTAACGTGGATGCCCCACTTGCCTCCACGGACTCCGTATCGCGATTAACTATTTAATCATCGAAGACGACAGCACAGCAAATTTGTACATTGCTTCGGTGCCCGACGAGGGATGATCTTCCTTGCATTGGTCCAGCAAAAAGGGGGGAAACACACACACGATAATCGTTTCTGCAGCTCATGGGGTGTGTGTGTCCACAAGCATGCGGACCGTGGATCGACCAAATCCACAAGGGGAACATTAGCTGGCATGGTTGCAGCTGGTGCCAGCATCTCGACATAGAGATTTGGGTGTTTACACGATCAGCAACTACGTAGAGCCTTTATACTGATCGTGCACATCTTGGCGGCATCTCCACGTAGTCGAATTCTCGATGGTAATTTTCCATTTAGTAGACTTGATTTCCTTGGGCGGTCAGCCGTATGCCTTAATGTATTTGGGACACTGTTTCCTCGTCATAGGTTGTAAGGTAAGTAGCGGCGTTCAATAGAATTGCCACAATACTTGTTTTTTATGCTTTTTGTATGCCCTAGGGGGAAGTTAGGTGTTGTGCCTAGAAAAAGCGAGCGGTGGCGTTATTGGAACCGCCACAAGACCATTAACAAAGCTCTGCTAAAATGGGTAGACGACAACAAAATTGTTCCGAATAACCAGTTTGGCTTTAGGGCGGGTCGTGAAACAACACATGCCACAGCTAAACTGGTCTCTGACATACAATGGAATAAATGTAGGAACCAATGCACAGGTGCATGTCTGATCGACTTGGAAAAAGCCTTTGATACCGTCTGGATCTAAGGATTATACTACAAATTGGTCAGACAAGGGATATATAAGCCTTTACTATATATACTTTTGGAGGGGGGTGGGAGCGAACAACCAGGGCAACGTCTCTGATTGCTTTCAACCGCGCGAAGGGCAGGACGATCATTGTCCCTGTTCAATCCAAGTTGACATGCAGTCTCCATGTGATACCCCTGGATAGCTACTTTGGCACCCGCCAAGTAGTGAACCAATGCATGCAGCGACATCCTGAGGAAGGTTGGTGCAAGGCTAATAACCTTGCCCGGAAAAATGAATTATTATGGACAATTTCACAAATCTCGGATATGAACCGGATACCGGTGGGGAGACTTACTAAATAAGGCCACGACCGGATCCCGGTTGTAGTGCCGATGATGATGATGGTATGTACTTTACGATATGTTAAAGGACAGGAGGTTCGTGGTCAAAAGTGGTAATGTGACCCTCAAGTGTATTTTCAAGCCCTTCCGTTCAGAGTTTAGGTGCATGTCGCCTTTTCCTGTGATCTTTGTCGTCGCACTGCTGGCAAGGTTCATATTCCATGGTGACATCTCTGCGTATTTTGCGAATTTACCTTCATCACTGGACATGTGCTGGACCAAGCAAATTTTGTTTGATGTAAGCTCGAGTACTTCCATTGCGTGCTGCGCCACTTATGTGCCCTTCCGACGAGAGTTGGAAGTACACTAACAAGAACTGTACTTCAAACAGTTCTCTAACACGGAGTGTAAAATTCTGAGAACAAGTTGGTATCCTGGAATTTTAACAAATCCAGGGAAGGAGTGAAGATGGCCGTCATCCCGGAGCGCTCCTTAATTAAGTAGTAAGAATATAGGAAAACGAATTCAATAATGTTATAGCGAAGAATTAATTCTTTCAGAACTTAAGGACTGATCCAAGCCTCCAAGACGTAGTTATATACTTGATTTAATGTTCCCCATGTACATGTAAACAATTGAGACGGAATCACACCACTTGTACCTTCCCTTATCACATTAATAAAACCCGCTCTTATCCCACAAAGTGTAATTTTGGTTTAAATTGTTTTCTTAATTATCATCGAAATAGAAGGTCATAAAAGGTGTATAAAACTGCGCCGCAAAATTTACTATTATTTGAATTACTTTGGAATTGTGATACCAGCGGGAAGCCCCAAAAAACGATGTTTGCATTTATCCAAACGTTGCAGAGCTTTGGCAAATAATTAGTTCACTACATTAAAAAAAAACCAGATAACTGTTCATCAAAATTTCCGTCAAGATTAAAGATACAATTTTGAATGTAATTTGTGTAAAAGGCGGTATCTCTTGAAACACTTATCCAGAACACCAGTCAGTGGTTTTCTAGAATTGACTATCTGTAAAATTCATTTTCTTGTCAGGTTTGGATATAATATAATCTCGGTCCTTCTGAATCACTTGGTACTCGCTAAATGGATTAATTAATCAGAAAGCAGTGTGGAAAAATTTGCACAAGTGTGAGACTAATTGTTTTTTTGGAAGATCTTTTTCTAATCAAGACATATATAAGTCGAGGGCCCGGAGAAACTCTTTAGTTTTCAAAAAGAGTCTCACGCGATGACCTCGATTTCGCCATTTGTTTCTGTGTTAGCCGTTATTGCAATTGGTTACTTAGTGGATGCTCAGAATTTCTGTGATCCAAAGTTATGTCCTGCTGGAGTTCAAAATACTGGTTGTGGAAACACCGGCGTAAGTGTTTAACAGCAAATTCTTGAACTCAAATTTATCACTTAACACTTCTCTCTTTAATGTGCGTTTTAGGCCTTCTCAACATCATGTCCTGCCACGAGGGCTATGATCACTATAACTGATTCACTCAAGACTACAATCTTAAACCAGCATAATAGCCTACGTAACAAGTTGGCTGGTGGTGGCTTATCTGGCTTTTCTACTGCTTCAAGAATGGGAACAGTTCAATGGGATAGCACGCTAGAATTAATGGCGTCGTATGAAGCGAAACGGTGCTTATTTCAACACGATACCTGTCGCAACACCCCTCAGTTCTCATATGCAGGACAAAATCTTGGTAAAATGTGGTGGTATGGATCGGTGAAAACTGATTTAGAGTTGATTACTTCTCTAACTAACGATTGGTGGGCAGAAAGTTCTAGCACAACAATGGCCCAAATTAACAGCTATCCATCTTCTACAAGGTTTGAAAATATAATATTTCACAGGATTGAGATTTAATATTTTTCACTTTACAGTTCAGTGATTGGACATTTTACACAAATGGCTAATGACAAGTCCATCTACATAGGCTGTTCCGGAATTCGCTACCCCGAAAATGGCATGAATTCCTTTACACTTGTCTGCAACTTTGCCAGGACCAACATTATTGGAAAATCAATCTACACTGTGGGACCTACAGCAAGTGGTTGCACGACGGGAACTAACCCAAGTTATCCATCGTTATGTTCTATTTCCGAACCAATTAATCCAAATCAGTTATAAATCAAATATTTGAAATAATGGTAAAAGAAAATTTAAGTTTTTGAGAAATATGTGAAAATCAACTCTTCCGTGCACAAGGAAATACACAAAAGAGTTACAATATACGATTTTAATTTTAATAAAAAGCATTCCAATTTTTTTATTGAATTTGATGAAGTTTGCTGGCCTCAGATTATCATACGCGAAAATAAAAAAATTATCGTTACTCTTTTATCACACCCCGTATGCTGTCTTATGAAAAAATAAGAACAATGAATCCCCAACGCAGTGAAAAGGAGTTGTATCCGAAGACAGCGCGGGTGTTATATGCGATTGATTTTATTATCGGACTCAAAGAAGTACCTGACCGTCTACTAATCTGAATGGAGAATAGCCGACCCATTCAGATCTCTGCACGGCACCAGGGGCATGTTGTTTACTTCCTGCGATAATAAGGACGATATCAACACCTTTCTCAATAATTATGAGAATTACTGTGTTGACTGAAAGTTAAGAATGAACTTCGAAACAATAATTTTCTTACTCGTGCCTCTCTTTCGATTTTTTATATATATTTTTTTTTTATATTTTACTTCCCCCGGGAAAGGGGAACCTATAGCGCTGTGTCAGCACCCTGAGATGGAGTTTTTTCTCTACCGGGTCCATCAGCCAAACTCCGAGAGATGGTCTGTGATTTCTCGCAACTATTTCACGAAACCTATAGCTTAATTTGGTGGTATTTTACCGGGTGGCTGCGCTTTGGGAGCCCACCTACCACTCAGTAATTGTGCCGAATTGCACAATAGCAAGAGTCGTCAGCTCAACCTAGGCGCAACCAACTCAGCCTCCGTATCTCCTTACCAACTCAGCCATTGAGGCGGCAGATGCATACTAAACAAAACCAGAAAACCATTGGTCTGGCTAAAACTAAAACTGGTAAAATAAATAAATAAATAAAGTAAAAACTATAAAAGGGACATTAGTATCTGCCTCAACCAGTTTCTGAATTTTGAGGAGCACATAGCGACTGCTCTGAGTAACTCCAACAAAGATTATTATTTTTGAATAGGGTCTCGAATCTGAAGTCTAAATTAGATCCCTCCGGGTAATAAATCGTTTCCATTAGACAACTGATTATTGATCCAAACTTTAACATACTGAAGTAATCCGAATTCTAGTCTTACTTACTGATGATCCTTACCTACGTATATATTATATATCGAGTTCCTTATAAGTTGTACACATATAAACACATGTGGAGCAGATTAAATAAAACCTATGAAACAGAAAAACAGCGTAAACAGCCGTGGAGGAAAAGATATTGTGATTTAGCACGCAATATACGAGGGCATGTCAATAAGTCTTTACAAAATGACGACGATGGTCTTTTATTTTCTCACTTCATCATCATCATCGGCACTACAACCGGGATCCGATCTTGGCTTTATTTAACAAATCTCTCCATCAGTCCCGATTTCGAGCCGATGTCATCCAGTTTGGCACTCCTATGCTGTGGGCGTCCTGGTCTACGCCATCCCTCCATCGCAGACAAGGTCTGTCGCGCTGTCTCGTTCCCCACATGCTACCACAAAGGACTTTCCGGATAGGCTCCTCTTCGCTCATTCGAGCTAGGTGTCCCGCCCACCGAGGTCTACCGAGCTTGATTTTTCTTACAATACTAGCTTCAAAAAAGATCGCAGACAACTCATGTTTGTAGCGTCTCCGGAGTCGTTCTCCCTCACATACGGGGCTAACAATTCTCCTTAACACCTTCCTCTCGAAGGCGGCTAAGAGTTCAGAGTGCCTTTTATTGGGCACCCAGGCCTCGGATCCATACATGAGTACTGGTAAGACCATAGTCTTTTACAGTAGTAGTGTGGCGTTTCCACTAACGCCACTGCTTTCCTTTTCCAGGTACGGCCCAAAGACGGCTACCTAAAACACATAAACCCTGGGAAACATTTACTCACCTTTCAGTTATCTGCTTAAAATGTCTCCTAACCCTAAGCCATATTTTCACTAATTCAATAGCATTAGTACCAAGAGACATTTTCCCCAAGGGCATGATGGCATGAAACACATCATGTGCCTAAAAAGCAATTCGGTCGTAACGGCACCAATAAACATGCCCCTGAAATTCAATTCGGTTACGACATTACGCAACCGACATAAATCCTCGAACTTGTCCATGCATACAAGAAGAAAGTATTTTTCCCGCACACGTGCATGGCAAGTCATATCAGCAGACCCATCGATCAATCGTGCAATCTGCAATAACATTTCCTTTTATGGATTTCTAATATACACGGTTCGCATGCTCATGGACACACAGCATGAGCGTGCGAGGTTACCGCATCTGTGTGCGTGCACATCCTAACCATGGAAGATCATCCTCTACTGGTCACGGAAACGATGGAATTTGGTATTTTGTCGTTTCGAAAGAATTAATCAGTCTTTCCACAGATTCCGTGGAGGCCAGTCGCGTCCTCCACGTAAAACGTAATACAGCCGAGATTTGCATTCCATCGCGTACGATCGCAGCACAGGTGTCTGGAGGATATATAGAATTAGTTTCGCGCCGCAAGGAGTACGATGAACGAGTGCAAAATTAACAGTGGGCATGTAAATATCAGAAATGTGTTTGAACCTATAGTGTTAAGCTTCCTACTGCTAACCACTAGTGAACTAAGCTGATTTTTTGTTTCTTTACTTACCGTTAAATTGTGTTAGAGTTTACGTTAATAGAAATAAAGTGAATCGAATGATTTTGACGTTTCATTTTGCAATATAAGACGCCGTGGCACTAGTCGCGGAATTTAACAGTCATAGTTAACAACCATGGTCTAAAAACATATTAGTCATAACCAACATGGCTAACTATCATATTCAAATATCATATTATTAATCATAACCAACAGCCATGACTCATATTCAAATATCGCAGCAGGACAATAACATAATCATCATCATCGGCACTACAACCGGGATCTGGTCTTGGCCTTATTTAACAAATCTCTTCACCGGTCCCGATTTCGAGCCGATGTCATCCAGTTTAGCACTCCCAGGCTCTGGGCGTCCTGGTCTACGCCATCCCTCCATCGCAGACAAGGTCTGCCGCGCTGTCTCCTTCCATACATCCTGCCACAAAGGACTTTCGGGGCAGGCTCCTCTTCGCTCATTCGAGCTAGGTGTCCCGCCCACCGGAGTCTACCGAGCTTGATTTTTCTTACAATATTAGCTTCAAGGTAGATTGCGTACAACTCATGGTTGTAGCGTCTCCGGAATCGTCCTCCCTCACATACGGGGCCAACAATTCTCCTTAAGACCTTTCTCTCGAACGCGACCAAGAGTTCAGAGTGCCTTTTATTAAGCACCCAGGTCTCGGATACATACATGTGTACTGGTAAGCCCATGGTCTTGTACAGTAGTAGCTTCGATGTTCTGGATAAATTTCTGGATTTAAAGAGCCTTGATAGACCATAGTAGGCTTTGTTGGATTTAATCAGCCGCGTATTTCTTCTTCCATATTGTTATCGGCTGATACTATTGACACAAGGTAGTTAAAGGATTGCACTACTTCAAATTCGTGCTCCACTACCCTGATAGTTTGACCAACGTTAGGTCTTCTCTTCGCAGAAGTTGCCACCATGTACTTAGTTTTTCCCTCATTAATGTGCAGTCCCAGTTTTTGTGCCGCCTGCTCGATCTGGGTGAAGCATTCCTGTACCGCCGATTCGGTTCTACCGATGATGTCGATGTCATCTGCGTAGGCAAGTATCTGGCTGGACTTGGTGACAATAGTCCCTCTTGTTGTAACGCCAGAGTCACGGATTGCTTTCTCCAACGCCAGGTTGAAGAGGAGGCAGGCCAGACCGTCCCCTTGTCGGAGTCCATTATAGATGTTTATTGGTTTGGACAGCAATCCCGCTACTTTTACTTGACTAGTTACGTTGGTCATGGTCAACCTACAAAGTCGTATCAATTTGTTTGGAATGCCGAATTCTCCCATGGCATTATATAGTTCTACCCTGGCTATGCTGTCGTAGGCGGCCTTGAAGTCTATAAACAGATGATATAGTGGAATCTTAAATTCCAGACATTTTTCCATCGCCTGCCTAAGGGTGAATATCTGATCAATTGCTGATTTGCCTGGGATGAAGCCACACTGATATTGACCAATGATGGCTTTAGCGTATGGGGATATCTGGTCTTGTAGGATAGTGGAGAGTATCTTATAGGCGGTACTCAGCAATGTAATACCCCTATAGTTGCTGCACATTGTGATATCTCCCTTCTCATGTATGGGGCAAATTATACCACGACGCCAATCTTCCGGCATCTCCTCTTGCTCCCATACGTGCACCCCGATCTCATGAAATGCGTGATGTAACACTGTCCCTCCTTGTTTGATCAGCTCAGCTGGTATGCCATCAGCTCCAGGGGCTTTATTTGATTTTAGCCGTCTAATGGCTTTTAATGTTTCCTCAATGCTTGGTGGCGGCAGCATTTGGCCTTGGTCTTGCATTGGTGGAGCCTCCAATTCTTCTGTGAGCTGACCATTTAGCAATTCATTGAAGTGCACTTCCCATCGCTCCAGAATGCCTTCAGGATCGGTGATCAGATTACCCTCTTTATCTTTGCAGTAAGTGCAGCGTGGTGTGTACCGCGTCATACTACGGATTATTTGGTAGAACTTCCGCACCTGGTGCGGACCTCGCTCTCTACTTTTCTCTATTTCACAGACAAGATTTTGTTCCCAGGCACTTTTCTTTTGTCTGTGAAGTCGTTTTTCAGATCTTCTGAACTCTTTGTATTTCTCCTCGCGTACCCGCGTCCTATGAGACTGCTGCATTGCCCGGTGTGCAGCATTCTTACGTTCAGTCGCTAGTTTGCACTCATCATCAAACCAGTCGTTCCGATCTCTACGACTACTGCCTAAGATGGAGTTGGCAGTACTAATGACGGTATTCTTAAGGCGTGTCCATTTCTCTTCTACGCCCGGCATTCTGGCCCCAGGACTTACTCTCCCCCCGTCGAGCTCTTCGAGGGCGAGTCTTAACGCATGATCAAAGGTGTTGCTGGTGTTCTCATTGCGTAAGGCAGCCGTGTTGATTCGAACCTGATCCGCGGATGCAATACGTCTCCGTAAGGCAATCCGCGCTCGGAAAACTGTACCAACAAGATAGTGATCCGAGTCGACGTTGGCACCTCGGTACGTTCATACCGCTGCCAATTGTCATTAGTGTTCTCATGCCAAGTATGGGAACCTGTGTAGTGCCTGAAAACCTGCTCCCGAACTAGTTTTGCATTCAAATCACCAAGAACGATTTTCACATCGTATCTTGGGCAGGCATTGAGGGCCTGTTCGACGTTCTCATAGTATTCTTCTTTTTCGTCGTCAGGGGACTCCTCTATAGGTCCGTGAACGTTTATGAGGCTTATGTTCTTAAATTTGCCTCGCACGCGAAGAGTGCACAGCCTTTCATTTATTGCATTAAAGCCGATGATGACAGGCTTCAGTTTTTGGCTGACTAGAAAGCCAACCCCGAACACATTGTGTTTTGCGTGACAGCTGTAATAAATGTCATACTCTTTTCTTTGAAAAACACCACTCCCCGTCCATCTTATTTCTTGTAATGCTGTTATGTCAGCCTTATATTCGGACAGGGCATCGGCTAGCTGCTGAGCAGCTCGAGCTCTGTATAGTGAGCGTATGTTCCATGAAAAAATCCTTAAATCATTTAGCCATTTTCGTTTCCGTGGTCGTCGTCGTGTATCCGGTCCATATCCGAGGCTTGTTAAGTTTGCCATAATAATTCATTTTTACGGGACTGGTTATTAGCCTTGCGCCAACCTTTCCCAGGATGTCGCTGCATGCATTGGTTCACTACTTGGCGGGTGTCAAAGTAGCTATCTAGGGGTGTCACGTGGAGACTGCATGTCAACTTGGATTGAACAGGGACAAGGATCGTCCTGGCCTTCGCCGGGTTGATAGCAATCAGAGACTTTGCCCTGTATGTTCGCACCCATCCCCCCGAACAATAACATAATGTCCTAGGAAAATTCCCAAGAACACCAACCGATGATCTCATCAGTAACATCATATGCAAATCCATCCGAACAAAGGAAAACACTGCTGATAAGACACACAGACGCTTCATAGGAAAACTACCAGGGACAGCACCCACGAAATAAGGAGATAAGACTTACCATATAAATAGAGAATACAGAACCAGCAGCATCATTCCCGATTCATCAGCACGATAGACACTAGCCGATAAGTAAATTGTTAATTAGTGTATAAGTACTATGTTGTGAAAATAAAATTATATTTTTTTAACAACTTTGAATCGTGGAATCATGATTAGGGACGGCCGATAGATAGGGTTGGCGCTCCGCTCGATCTACTATAGGAAGTGTAGTGAACCTGTGTCCTCGTGGCACAAGACTAGATGACGTTTAAAGACAGTGGAAATAGATGAAAAGGACCACAGTAGCTTAGATCTTCTGGATAAATTTCGGGATTTAAGGAGCCTTGATAGACCATAGTAGGCTTTGTTGGATTTGATTAGCCGTTCGCGTATTTTTGCTTCCATATTGTTAGCGGCTGATACTATTGACCCAAGATAGTCAAAGGATTGCACTACTTCAAATTCGTCCTGCACTATCCTAATGGTTTGACCAACGTTAGGTCTTCTCTTCGCACAAGTTGCGACCATGTACTTAGTTTTCCCCTCATTAATGTGCAGTCCTGGTTTTTGTGCCGCCTGCTCGATATGGGTGAAGGAGTCCTGTACAGCCGATTCGGTTCTACCGATGATGTCGGTGTCATCTGCGTAGGAAAGTATCTAGCTGGACTTGGTGATAACAGTCCCCCTGGTTGTGATACCAACGACAGCTTGAAGAGGAGGCAGGCCAGACCGTCCCGCTGTCGGAGTCCATTAAAGATGTTTATTGGTTTAAACAGCAATCCCTCTATTTTTACTTGACTAGTTGCGTTGCACATGGTCAACCTACGAAGTGGTATCAATTTCTTTGGAATGCCGAACTCTCTCATGGCATTATATAGTTCTACCCTGGCTATGCTGTCGTAGGCGGCCTTAAAGTCTATAAATAGATGATATAATGGGATATTAAATTCCAGACATTTTTCCATCGCCTGCTGGGCGACGGCAACATTTGGTCTTGATTTTGCATTGGTGGAGCCTCCAATTCTTCTGTGAGCTGACCATTTCGCAATTCATTGAAGTGCACTTCCCATCGCCCCAGAATCCGGTAGCGTTCTATGAACGCGCAATTCACCACGGGTAAGGTTCCTACCCTTCAAGGGACATACTTACCCGAAAGCACTGCACGCGCCCACAGACGCGTGCCACTAAGTCCTGCTAGGGGCCGGAAACATTTAGCCAACGTTGAGCCCGACACCAAAAAGCAAGGAACTGAACGTCCCAAAGCTTCCAATGTCAAGCTCAACAATTTGAATATAGCATACCTGAAACAAAGGTAAAACATTCACTCATTCTATCCCCAAAAATTATTCCAAAGACTGAAATGCGCCGCATTGCAGCACTGCACAATCGGAAATCCTGAACATCTACACGATGTTACAAGGAATTACTATCGTCGGTAAATTAGCCGACCAACGGATGCACGTGCGGGTAGTCTACCATAAAGACCACGCAAACCCGTCGAGCAAACAAAGGCAGCGGTAACCTAGTACAATAATGCATATCGCTTATCGGCTGCCAAATTCCTGGCAACCAACGAGATAGGTCGTGAATATTTACTAGAGTAAAGCCAACAAAGGATCTAATGGATTGTTAGTTTTAACTAAAGAAGTTAAACAAAACTCATGGACCGTACGTCCAGCCAAATTGCAGGATATCCTTCGGCCTGCGCGCCAGATGTTTTATGCAAATAAAGGCGGCACAAAATCGACAGCCGTCGAACCAAATTTTAATCACCACCACTGATGGTGATAATGATGTAATGTTATGCAGCTAACAGATACGTCGGGAAATTCTGTTAGCAGATTGAATGGGGAAATTTTCCTGCAGTATAGATACAGAGCGTAGATATTATGGGAAATTTCCCCCTGTGCAGATACCGATCGGAGATCTGAATCGGGATATTTTTTTGGGCAGACATAGAGTCTAAATCGAGGAGCCGAGAGGAAGAGTCGTTATCGAACAGTCTATTATAGTGAGTTTTTATCGGTCACAGGGAGTGAGAGAACAGTTCGAGAACTCGACGAGGAAGTCGATCCGCGTCGCGCCTTAATTTAATTCTTGAACCGCCCGCGAGTGTAGTTTCGCGACAACTAAGTCTTAAAGTTTATGTGTAAATACGATAAGGAACAATGAACATCGAAACAGTATCCTCGGTCAGTTTGCGACGGAGAAATTGTAAAGTCAGTGTGTGACATTGGAGATAGTTTTAATAAATCGTCACTGGCGTAAGTGGAGTAACTCCTTGTGTATAGAAAAGAAGGAAATAAAGGAATATAATAAAAAACACAGTCTTAACGGATGACCAAAGGTGTTACTGGTATTCTCATTGCATAAGGCAGCCGTTTTGATTCGAACCTGTTCCGCGGATGCAATACGTCTCCGTAAGGCAATCGTATCGAATTCAAAGGATAAAGCTGGTGTGTCCGCGAATTTATTTTCCACGAATTCAAACCTCGATCCCGGCGTCTTGGAGCCACCTGTGATCGCGCCGGTACAGTCTTCGATGCGGGATGTGAGATTCCGTCCAGGCACTATTCAACGCATTCTACGTGACCTAGATTGTAGGGAAGTAACCGGCCCGGACGGAATACCAGCAATAGTCCTTAAAACTGTGCTCCAGAACTATCGTCGGTTCTTGGCAGACTCTTCCGTTTATCTTATGCACTGAGGACCTTTCATGCCTACTGAAAAATCGCTCGAGTTCAGCCAAAATCAAAGACGAGAAAAAAATGTCTCCCACAAAATTACCGTCCGATAGCATTACTGTCTATTTTATCTAAGGTAATGGAAAAAGTCATCAATACAGAGTTGGTTAAGTATTTGGAGTGCAACGGATTTCTGAATGATCGTCAATACGGATTCCGTGGCAGGCGGTCCACAGGAGACCTTTTGACACTTATAACCGATATATGGACATCTGCGATTGAGCGGCATGGTGGGTCAAGGGGGGTCGCATTGGATGTTTCCAAGGCTTTTGACCGCGTCTGGCGCGGGGCATTGCTGAGCAAACTTCGTTCATATGGACTTTCCCAACAACTTTGCGACTGGACGAAAAGCTTCCTCGAGAATCGATCGATCCGGGTTGTTGTGGACGGTGAGTGTTCGGATCTGTATCCTATTAATTCGGGGGTGCCTCAAGGTTCTATTTTGGCTCCAACCTTGTTTTTGTTTCACATAAATGATTTGTTGGAGACAATGGATAACAAAGTGCTCAGTTTTGCGGATGATAGTACGCTTGTTTCCTCCTTTTCGAGTGATCGGCCGATGGGTGCATCAACGTCGCATCAGCTGAGATGTAGACAGATTGACTCTCCGAATCAGGATCTAGATAGGGTCCTGCAGTGGGGAAGGGCCAATCTCGTCGACTTCAATGCAGCGAAGACACAATATACCACATTCACAAAGAAAACTGGATCGTCGGTTCCACAACTGATGCTGAATAGCCGGGCCCTCGGGGCTCGGGAAAGCTTGAAATTGCTCGGCGACACGGTCTGTGGGCTTATATCTTGGCATAAACACGTGTCGACAGGTCAGCCTCAGAAAAGCAGAGTTATCTTTTTAGAGCCAAGAAATATTTTACTCCAGCTCAACTTCTCCTCCTGTATAAATCCCAAATTAGACCCGCGCTCGAATATTGCTCTCATGTTTGGAGCTCAGTTCCTAAACATACCCTCGACTTACTTGAGAGCATATAGAGACGAGCGATCCGCCTGATCGGGGACACGGCGCTAACGTCGGGACTACAACCGCTATCACATCGAAGGCGCGTAACTGACCTCTGTCTGTTTTACAGATATTATCACGGGTACTGTTCTTCGGAGATTCGTGGTATTGTTCCACGCAATTCGGCCACGCGAGTGTTTCCGGAGCGTTGCAACCTGCAACTGTTCAAAAAGAACTGCAAGAGTTATTTGATGGCATCTCGGGGCGCCCATTCGGCGCTATAAGTTCGCCTCTCCCGAGAGAAGTCTAATAAAAAAAAAACAAAAAAAAAATCCGCGCTCGGAAAACTGTGTCAACAAGATAGTGATCCGACTCGACGTTGGCACCCCGGTACGTTCGTACCGTCATCAGAATCGATCAGTGGCGGCGATCTATCAACACGTGGTCAATTTGGTTGCGAGTGGCTCCATCATGTGATACCCAGGTGGCTTTGTAGATATCTTTAGGCGGAAACTTGGTACTCGCAACGACCTAGTTTTTTGATGCTGCCAGTTCGATGACCCGTAGTCAATTGTCATTAGTGTTCTCATGCCAAGTATGGGAACCTGCGTAGTGCCTGAAAACCTGCTCACGACCTATTTTCGCATTCAAATCACCAAGAACGATTTTCACATCGAATCTTGGGCAGGCATTGAGGACCCGTTCGACGTTCTCGTAAAAATGTTCTTTTTCGTCGTCAGGGGACTCCTCTGTAGGTCCGTGGACGTTTATGAGGCTTAGGTTCTCAAAGTTGCCTCGCATGCGAAGAATGCACAGTCTTTCGTTTATTGCTTTAAAGCCGATAATGACAGGCTTCAGTTTTTGGCTGACCCGAGCACATGGTGTTTTGCATGACAGCTGTAATAAATGTCATACTCGTTTCTTTGAATAACACCACTCCCCGTCCATTTTATTTCCTGCAATGCTGTTATGTCAGCCTTATATTCGGACAGGCCATCGGCAAGCTGCTGTGCAACTCGAGCTACGTATAGTGAGCGGACGTTTCATGAGAAAATTCTTAAATCGTTTAGCCATTTTCGTTTCCGTGGTCGTCGCCGTGTATCCGGTCCATAACCGATGCTTGTTAAATGTGCCATAATAATTTGTTTTTATGGGCAAGGTTATTACCCCTGCGCCAACCTTTCTCAGGATGTCGCTGCATGTACTGGTTCACTACTTGGCGGGTACCAAAGTAGCTATCGAAGTGTGTCACGTGGAGACTGCATGTCAATTTGGATTGAACGGGGACATGGATCTGTGGCAGTTGGTATTCTCACGGTTATTTAGTCTTTTAGTTATGTGCCACTAGGACACATGTCCCCTAAAATTCCGTACGTTGTTTCAGTGGAAGCCCAACCCCGTCTATTGGCCGCCCCGCACCTAGTGCCAAGGTGGTTATTATCGCAAATGAAACATCCAACTCACGGTTAATTCACTTTATTTTACTACGCAGGTTAAAATACAATTCAGGTATAAGTAAACAAAAATCTGAGCTTAATTCACTAGATGATAAAATCTTAGTCTAGGTAACACAAGGTTCATAAACGCTTTTGGTATGTACAAATAAAATCCAAGTTTAATTCACTAGCTGGTAAAATTTAAGGTTTAATAACAAAACGTTCGTAAACGCATTTGGTGTGTACAAATTGAATCCAAGCTTTATTCACTAGTGGGTAAAATTTAAGGTTTAATAACACAAGGTTCGTAAACGCTTTTGGTATTTTAATGTGCCTTCCTGGTGACTTAACAACTGCTCACTGTAACTCCTTGCGGCGTGTATTTATTTACTGGTTGACCGACCTAGACTCTCTGTGGCGTGACCGTACACGATGGTGGTTAAATCTCGACTCGCTACCTTCTGCGTTTAACGTAGAGGCCCGACTTACCTCCAGGAAATCCGATTTACGACTAGTGATTGCCACCGAAACGACAGAATACACAATTCCATCCATCGCTTCAGTGACCAATAAGGGATGATCTTTCACACCCTGGTCACGGCGAGGATGTGCACGCACATGCGAACCGTGATATCATAATTCCATAAAAGGAAATATTACACGATAAGTTTGCAACTGGTGTAAGCCATCGTGACACAGGAACATGGGAATGTTTACCCGATCGGCACTGCGTAAGGCATCTATGCTGATCGGGCGCACGTTGCTGGCGGCTTCGGAGGGTCGAACTCTCGTGTGTGTATTTACACTAACGAGAACTCGATTCCCTTCTGTAGCCAGGTGCGAGTTAACCATTTCTTGTCGATCGGTTTAGCGACCGATATGGTTTCAGCAAGGAAGTAAAGCAAGAGTATCTCCTGATTGTGTGCTATAAAATTCGACAGGGCATATGTGCACCGCGGTGGTCGAGTTATGTCGGTTGCTTATTGGTGCAACCGAATTACTTTTTAGGATAATGGTGCGTTTGGTGTAATTATGCTTTCTAGGTAATATTGATGGCGCCCCGCGGTGGTTCGTAAATGCATGAATTCGATTTCTCTTCCTAGGAAGTTTAGAAGATGCGTTGAGTGTAATCTTATGAGGGAAACTTGTAAAGGGAGAAATGTCTGCAGGTAATTGCAGGTGATGGAAGATTTTTAGGTGGAAGATTTGGTATGCTTACTTGCAAGGTAAGTAATGGCGTTTCAATGGAACCGCCGTTATTCTTGTTTTTATAGGTTTTTAGGATGGCCTGGTGGGAGTTTTCGAATTATTGATGGAAAGGTAAGTAGTGGCGTTCGGAGGCTCGTCCTGGCTTTCGCGGGGTTGAAAGCAATCAGAGACTTTACCCCGTATGTTGCCCCCCCCCCCCCCCCCCCCCCCACCCCAATTTATAATTAATCTATCCTCGTATTACGCGAGTACAGCACAGTCTTTTTTTTGTATACAAATTGCTTATTCTCTGCTGTATAAAATATGGCCCTGATACAGACGTTTACATTTTTTTTTTAATACAGTCCACTTCACACGGCGCCCCGAGATGCTACCAAATAACTGTTGCAGTTGTTTTTGAACAGTGCGCTGGTAGGGAACTCCACAGCTTTCCCGCTCTGTAACGGAACGAGTTCTGATGCAGGCATGTTCGCCCGGGGGGTAGATGAACCGCAAATTGGTGCGATCCGTCGGCTTGTCTTGTGCAGCGCATAAGAGTATGTAGTGATCCTAAATCACTACTCTGACCCACTTACCTATAATTCCAATCCAATTGAATCATATGCACGATAGATTTAAACCACAAGTTAATTTGTCGTGCATTGATTCAAATCCCTATAATTTGAAATTATGAAATGCGTAATACTAAATGCATTTCATGATTTCTCCTTCCGGGAATTTGTTCAAGTAAAATTCGTATACATTTCCGGGAATCCTATTCCAATTGAAGCACACAAAATTTTATTTGGGCTTCTTGGAATTTTTAAATAATATTTTTAACAAATCTCTGTTGCCACAGAATATAAAGGGGGAGTGCATTTTGGATTCGAGATGAGTCTGGATCTGGAGGCCAGAACGGTCACAAGAAAATTTTAAAATAAATAAATAAAATAATTAAACAAAATACCAAACTTAAAACTTATTTTCAATCGTGGACTCACCAAAAGGAGGTAAGAAAAACAAATAAATACAAATATAACCCTACAGTGTGTCGAGAGTATGTTTAGGAGCAGAGCTCCATACATGACAGCAATATTTGAACGCGAGTCTAATATGGGATGTATACAGGAGCAGAAGTTGAGCCGGAGTAAAACATTTCTTGGCTCTAAAAACATAGCTCAGTTTTCCTGAGGCCGATCTGGCGATATTCGACACGTGTTTATGCCACGATACATTCCCACAGACCGTGACAGGGAGCAATTTAATGGTTTCCCCGGAAATGAGGGCCATTTATGTGAAGCAAAAACAAGGTTGGAGCCAAAATTGAACCTTGAAGCACCCCCGAATTAACAGGATACAGATCCGAACACTCGCCGTCCACAACAACCCGAATCGGTCGACTTCCGCAAAGCTGCTAGGAAAGTAGATATGAACTCAGTTTGCTCAGCAATATCCCATGCCAGACGCGGTCAAAAGCCTTGCAAATGTCCAATGAGAACGGCCTTGATTCATCATCCCGCCAATCGCAGATGTCTATATATCGGTTATAAGGGTCAAAGGGTCTCCCATGAACCCCCTGCCACGGAATGCGTATTGAGGCTCATTAAAAACTCCGTTAACTCCGTGATGACTTTTTCCACCATCTTAGATAACATAGATAGTAATGTTATCGGTAGGTAATTTTATTGTAGGCACTTTTTCCCCTCTATGGGATTGCGTGAACTCAAGCGATTGTTCAGCAGGTAGGAAGATAAACGAAAGAGTCTGGCAAGAATCGGCGATAGTTCTGAAGCACATTTGTTAAGGACTATTGCTGGTATTCCGTTCGGGCTGGTTGCCTTCCCACAGTCCAGTCCACGTAGAATGCGTTGAATAGTACGCGGACGGAGTCTCACGTCCCGCATCGAAGACGGTACCGGCGGGATCACAGGTGGTTCCAAAAGACCGGGATCGTGGTTTGAATGCGCGGAAAATAAATTCGCGAACACATTAGCTTTATCCTTTGAACCTGTGACTAACGTCCCACTGCCCGTTACTAAGGGAGGAAAAGAGGAGGAAGCGAAGTTACTGTTGACCGCCATTGCCGTTGACTAGAAGGAACGCGAACCAGTCGGGCATTCAAGGAGCCTATTAGTTACTCTGTTGTTGTAAGCCTTCCTCGCCGTGCCATTCGTCTAGTTGCACGCGTTTCTGATTCCAATAAAATTCGTTCTGCAAACCTCGGTGCAACTAGAGCGCCACTGTTTAAAAGCTCTATTTTTTGCCGCTATAATCTGCTCGCATTTTTTATTAAACCAAGGTTTATCAGATGATCTTCATTTGATGGAATGCGAAATGTAAATCTATAGCGTGAATTTCGCGTGATGGAATGTGGTGTGTAAAGCTCGATCCCGAGAAGAATAAGCTCTGTGGTTGTGATCTCTCTCTCAGGGAGCTCCTGAGGGGACCCGTTGCGGTTGCCACCGTGCTTCCTCAAACCTTGAGGGAAGAGCAGCTACCGATTGTTGAATATGAGAATCGGCCAGGCCCAATAAAAATGCAGTTTTTGGAATCTGCAACTACTTTTATTAATTTTAATATTTACTTTAAATGATTGACGACCTTAAACGTCGGACGCCAACCTAGAGACTGATCCTTGAATACAAAAATTCATCGCCCTTTTATACAAATCTGCATTGAGATTTGTATGTGAGAAACTGGAGAAACAGAATGGGATATCTATTTTTAAAATGCACACATCTGGCTACAATCCAGATAGAGATAAGGATTTTAGAATTGTGTGTATGAGAAGGAAATGAATATATTTTAATATGGGATTGTTTGCATATGAAGATATGCATTGGGATTCGGGTTTTGTTTATGGATGGCAATTGAACATCTGGTTCAATTTGCCATGCGTTTGATTTTGTTTTATTATTATGGGGAATTGGATGTAAGAGTGGTAAACGAATATTAGATTCGTTTATCGCGAATTTGGTTGGATCGAGGTAATGGATTTTGTAAATATGAGTTTGGGTATAGGGATTTCGATATATGAGTGGGGAAAGGAGATGGTAGGGCTTTTCAGAGCACTACACTGTGACCGACTCCGCGTTAACATCGGAGTCTTCAAAGCACTCCTCCGATCACAGAAAATATGCGAAGTAATCTCGCAAATCGTCCCAATTGACAGCCCCATCCCTACATATATGGCGAAGCTGCTTAATGTATATGATTGCATTAGTTTGCTAGTCTGGCGTTGTTGAAGGGATGTGATACATGAAAGTAGTAAACTTTGGGGACTTTTGATTCCCGACAGCTCCACCCGAAGAATATTTCGTCTAGAAATTGAATGTGAATTCAGTAATTTTTGAAATTACATCGGAATGATCCTGCTTTGTACAGGTTTAACTGAAATTTGTAATCACTCGGTAAATTACTAAAATTCGCTGGTTATATTATCATAAACGCCTGCCACATCATGAATGAAAATTAACCTAAATAAATATTTACATAATTGTCCATGTCTAGCATTTCGCTCGATGGGGCAAATATGTCAAGTAATTTACCTTTTGTTCCAAAACAGACAATCAATATAAGATTCCGATAATAGAGTGACATATAATATTGCTGTTTCTGTCAGCATTTCTACACGAAGTGTCATCAGACAAAGTAAAGGAACAGAGCGGTTTTCTTTTCCACATATATAGATCGCGCCTTTGGCGCATGTGGTCGCAGGATATTTCTGTATGATCTGAATGAGTTCTCAATGGATTCATGCACCCTCGACACTGCAGACAGAAACAACCTAAATAAGACACCCTTCAAGCAGTTCCACTGATGTAATCCTCTGCATCAATGAATCCTTTTTAAGGGAAACCGGTGACATTACGGTCTGTAAAAAGAATGCGATACCCAAATCCCTTATCAAGATGCCGACAACAATTGTCAAACGAATACAATTCCCCTCTATTTGATCTGCGGATTTATACCAAGAGGATTTCACCCTCCCCGCTGGCCAAACTCTTCATTGTGAGAAAATAATGCATAAGGTAATTGTTTACCCCCGCAATATGTTACTGTTCAACCCCTTCATGTTTTTCGGAGGATGTACCTTAATTAAAACGTAAACTTGAATTGAAATATTCGGATTAGAAATGCAGTTGGGCGCAAATAGTGCGATAACGAGTTTAACAGCCAACCAAGTGTGGGATGTTGCATACCGCGTCGCACATAACTCCCAATCACTTCTCTCAATTGGAATTTCCAACTACATCACGTGTACCAAGGAGAATTACGTTGCACAGATCCTTTCGCAGGATTAACATATCCTCCCACTCTGCCATAAATTCCCGGTGGCAGAATATTAATTCTAGAATTCGAACATTAAATCAAACCCAAGCCGCTGCATAATTATCTCGGTGGCCCCTGAGTTTGAGCGCATCGGGAGCTAACTATTTACGGAATGTGTGGAATTAATATCAAACACACGCACAGATGCACGTTGAACTAAAATATGGACGAAGGTAGCGAGGAGTTACGAAGTAAGGATGATATATGACACATGGCAGTGATATAGGCCGCAGATAATAATTAACTGATTGCACAGCGGTTAATTCGGGGCTCCTATGGAGATGATGGGCGTGCATGATTGGAATACCAAGTGGACACAAGAGGTGCACTTATTTCGGAAGAAATTAAGTTATCCGAAATTAACAGCTGAAAGCATTCTTCACATTTGTTATTGTTTAAGTGACATTTATATTCACCTGATCAAATGAAAGAGGATCCATTAACTGTGACTATTTTGGAATATTTAACAATTCAGAGGTAAGAGTGTTATAGGATGTGTAGAAGTAGTGAAGTACGTGATTCGAACCCATGGTGTGAAAAGGTTAGAATCACAGGGTTAATGTATCAGACAACGATGAGTTACACGAAAGATGTTTAAACTCGCCACTTAGCTGTGTAGTTGTTACGTTAATTACTGAGTTTCTTCTTCTTCACTCTCCACGCCATAACTTTTTTATTAGAGTAAGTGGCACGAATCCTAAAATCCGTTTTACGACAAGCGCGATATACTGTAGTAATATTTTAATGCTTTATCTTAAAAACTTTTATTGCTGAACCCACGACAGTGGTGATCTGATGGATTCGATTCCCTACTAAACCTGATTCTTAACACTCACAAGTTAATAATTTGTAGTCAGCTACAGAGACCTAAACTTAAAGCCCTCTTACGAAAATCTACAATTTCGGTGAACTGAAAAAATTGATTTTGATAGGTCCACGCAAAAACTAATCAGAATCAAATTAAACAACTAAACAGCCAAAGCAACAATAATATTCTGAACATAATTTCTCACAACTTTATCATAGAATTCCCCAAATTCTCATACTTTCTAAATTTAATTTACACTTGACATGATCCAGGGCAGAGATGGACTAGTTAATATTTAAAAATCGAAATTTTTCGTAAACATTCTTTAACGACAATACTACCAGTCACCAGAGACAATATATAAAACATTCGATGTAGACGTGCAATTCAGCTCTCTAAGTAAATCTTTATCAACCGCAGTGAATTTATTATAAAATTCGTGAAATATTAATCGCAATCAACTCATTAGACTATTTATTCATTTATCGTGCATTTATTTCGGTTTTGTGCACATTTAATACACATTTTCATTGACGAACATGCAATTCCATTACTAATTAAATTGCTGTTTATCACATAACCAATGTGTTTTAATATCACGAAAACATCGCCTTTCACTCTGTGAATACTCAGTCTCAAAACGTGTGTTTAAAAAACGGACACCCTATTGATATAATTAATCTAATTCATGAACGAGAACGAAGCTACGAAATAGAAAAACAGTGACGTGACGTGTTGTGACAATTAAAACAAAGTGCAACAACAACAAACAAACAAAACGAATGTTAAAAGTGACAAAAAGCGTGCTCACAAAATCACTTCAGTGAGATGCAAAAACAAAGTAAGACAATTAAAATATATCACCTCAGTCGTAAAAGTGAAAATTAAAACACACAATATATTGCTAGTTAAGCACAGAGTAAAAAAAGTGTCATTTGGTGCGAGTGCAAGTTTACTGACTCTTAGCCGACGACAGCCGGAAGAAATCGACTTCGTGGTTCGTATTGCCAGGGCGCCTTTGTTTTTTTATTTAATGAATACAAACTGGAAAGAACCAGCATGAACACGGAGGAAGATAAAAACGCGACAACACACAAACGAAAAGGTACACCGAAAAACTCCATTGTGGCGCGAAGTAAAACCGAGAAATTAACAATGGAGAAAAAAGGTCAGCAAATGGAGGAGGACAGAGAGCGCCCCTCCCCCTACAATTTTAATATGTATGGGGCAAACAATTCGTTCGCTTCTCTTGCATACTCAGAGTCTGAGGATGAAGAAGAGGAAATAACTGAATTGGAGGCGAAACTTGCGATGGCAAGAGCCTCGTCTAGAAGAGAGACGCCGAAAGAAAAAAATAGCGGCACTCGAAAAAGAAAAAGACACCGGGCAACAACAAAAGCCGAAGCCAAAAGTCGGCCAACAGCAACAGCAACATCAACATCAACAGCAACAATCAACACAAAATCGACCACAGCAAGCAACACAACAGCGGCAAAGCAACAATAACAACCAAAAAATTAAGATGCCACCAATCAACACCATAGATATTGAGTGTAAGGAATTGGTAAGTCTTTGTAAGCTAGCTATAGGAAACAATTTTGTAGTTAAAAGACTGGCTGGTAATAGGCATGCCATTCAAACCTATGCGGTGGCAGACCACGAAAAAATTAAAGAGGTCTTAAAAAGGGCCACCGCGGAATTCTACTCGTTCGCGCCGAAGCAAACAAAGAGGGTAACGGTTCTATTAAAGGGTGTCGACCCTGAGGTGGAACCGGAGGCTCTGCTCGAGATGCTTCAAAAGTTGAGGCACGACGATCTCGAGTTTATCTCCGTAAAACCGTTCACTACAACCAAGGCAAGAAGGGAAAACCGCAAGCTACCCTTCTTTTTGGTTCAACTAACGCCCAGCAGCAGAATTGGTGATCTAAGAAAGATTACAGTCTTGGATCATCAAATGGTCACATGTGACAAATTAAAAAAAGGCAGAGACGTCCTGCAATGTGTCCGTTGCCAAAGGTTTGGTCACTCGGCGGCTAACTGTGAAATGCAGCACCGTTGCGTAAAATGCGGAAAGGACCATAAGGCAGAAGAATGCCCTCTGGGAAAAGAAAGGGTAGAAGACAAAGCCCTTCTAAAGTGCGCAGTGTGCCGGAATGAGGGACACCCCGCTAATTATCGAGGATGTTCTAAATTCCGAGAAATAATGGCAAGAAGTGTGACTCGGCAAAAAAACCCAGAGCCAGCTCGTACTACAACAATGCCCGTAACATCGCAGCGGTCGTACGCACAAGTTGCATCGGGTGGGAGACCAGCAAACAAGGCTACAACATTGGTAGCCACAAATATTCCCACACAGACTGAAACAAAATCGCAAGCAGACGTGGTCACGATTCTGCTCAATCTGCAGAGACAGATGACACAGCTACAAAATCAAATAAACGAGATCTACTTGCACTAGCCCAATCTAAACAAAAAGTGAATATAAACCCTCTAACCACAACATCAGTAAAAGCTCTTGTCGTGAATGTAAATTCACTAATAAGAACTGAGAGAAGAGCCAATCTTTTCAACCCGTTGCAAGATGAACAGCCTGATGTACTTCTGGCGGGGGAACACAGTTAAACCAGAGACACAAGATATGGCATAAAAACTACGATATTATACGAAGAAACCGACCTAACTCCTCTCAAGGGGGGGTGTCGCAATCTTTATTAGAAAAGGAATCCATCATAAAGTTATATCTAGTGGAGAAGTGCGCAGGTTCCGGGTGCTGGAAGCCTGTATCGTACGTATACCCCTTCAGCAAGGAAGGGGTTTGTATGCGATTGCGGTCTATGCACCTGAGGAGCACCAACATAACCTATATATAGCGCAGCTCGAGACACTCTTTCGATGCTTACATTTGCACCTGGACAAAAACTACTTTATCCTAGGGGGAGATATCAACGCCAAGCATAGAAATTGGGGAAATTATATATCTAATGCCAGAGAAAATCAGTTGTCTGGTTGGTTAGATCAGTATAATATTGAATATAGAACTGACCTGCTAGCTACCGAATATCCATCGTTTCCTAGAGGTAGATCGTTCTTAGATATCTTGCAAATTGACTCACGACTGAGACTACTTAACACCAAGAGACGAAACAGAAACTGTTTACGGACGATTGAATACGACAGTGACCACTCTGCATTCACGGCAGTAATGGAGCTTTCGAGAGATCTCGCAGATCTGGAGGAATTTATGATCCCGCAACCCTACAACTACAGGGCAATGCGATGGCCGCGGTTCACCAGATCATTAACAAGAGAACTTCGTTCGAATGACTTTAATCTGCCAGTAAACAGAAACCTGACAAATGACGAAATCGACAAATACATCCAACAAATGGACGAAACCGTAAAACGAACAATGGGCAAAACAATTCCCAAAACAACGGTTACAGATCACATAAACATATACAGAAATACAACAATAAACGCACTCCACAAGAAAACGAGCAGGCTGCTATCGAAACTGAAACAATTACACAGGCAGACAAGACCAGGAGATAATATCACTGAAATCCCGATTAAAAAACCTTCAACAATTACTTAAAGCTAATTATAGATTAGCAACAAATTTGTATTGGAACAACAGAATTCGGGCTATAAAAACTAACAGCCCGAATATGTTCCCACAAATAAATAAAATATTCAGGAGAAATAATCAAAACGAGATTCAGTGTCTCCAAATTCCATGTACTGATGTAAACAAGCAGCTGCTTACCAACATTGGAATGGATACAGAGAACGCGATCCTCAACAGTGAGCTTTTCGTGATCGAGGATCCTTTGGAAAAGGTGAACGCTGTGGAACCTGTCTTTCAGGAAATGTACAAGGTAAATGAAAGCATTCGCCGAAAACACGACTTGGTGGACAGAGTTCTACTGAATCACACAGTGATATTAATCTGTCAATTGACATTAATGTCTATGGTGGGTCTAATAGCCTTTTAATTGCGAGGGAAGGAATCCAGAGTATCTTCGACTCATTAAGTAGCAAAAAATCAGTGGGAATAGATGGAGTACCTAACATCGTACTCAAGAACCTGCCCCCAATGGCAATAGATATATACACGGTCCTGTTTAACAACGCGTTGAATAATGCATATTATCCCGCGCGTTGGGAAACGGCTATCATTCAGCCCATCGCAAAAAAGGGCAAAGACTGTACAAACCCAATGAACATGCGTTCGATAAGCTTACTCCCAAGCATCAGTAAAGTATTTCAAAAGACCATTAACAAAGCTCTGCTAAAATGGGTAGACGACAACAACATTATTCCAAATAACCAGTTTGGCTTTAAGGCGGGTCATGAAACCACACATGCCGCAGCTAAACTGGTAAGTAAAATGTAAGAACCAATGCACAGGCACCTAACTGATCGAGTTGGAAAAAGCCTTTGATACCGTCTGGATCGAAGGGTTATATTACAAGCTGATCAGACACGGTATACATAAGCCTCTACTATATGTACTTTACGATATGTTAAAGGACAGGAGTGTAGTATTCCAGAATACTACTGTCCTTATAACTATTAAGTTTAATACTGAATCTCATTATTTATCTAACACATCCTTAAAACATTCTCCTAACATATCTACCATTCTCATTTAATACATATCATAAATAAACATCCACAATATTCTCTATCAAATCAGTTTCAGTACATTTCATAACATGCCCCTTTTTTCATTTGAAACATGGCTCTTTGATTTTCGTTCAAAGTTTGTTCAAAATTAAAAGTCACAGTAGAGTAAGTAATACTTTGATAAAATTGATTTTGTTCAAATTATAATTTACAGTAGATTAGAACTCAAAGTTATATAAGAAGAGGGAAAATTTTATTGTAAAGTCAGTTGGAGAAATAGAGTTGGAGAAATTGAAGAGTTTGAGAAAGTCAGTTTTGAGTTAGAAGAGTTTTGATTTAGTTGGAGTTTGAGAAAAGTCAAGTTTGAGAAAGTGAGTTGTGAGATTTGAGAAAGAGTTTTGATTGTAAAGTTTGGAAGAAGAGTTGTATTATGAACTTTGTTTTGATTGTTAAAGTTGTTTAAACTAAAGATTGTTTAAGTTGTTTAAATAAATAAATACAAAAATAAAGAACATTAAATAATTAATAAACGAATTTATTATAACCTCCACGCTCTTCCCTCGATAGAGGAAGCACGGCGTTTTGGAGACGCAACAGGAGGTTCGTGGTCAAAAATGGTAATGTGACCTCTAATAAAACGTATAATATCAAGAATGGCTTGCAACAGGGCGCGGTACTCTCTCCGATTCTTCTTAACATTTACATTAGGGACTTATTAGATGCACTTCCGCAGGCTATTGGGTACGCAGACAATCTTATAATTTACAGAACAGCTCCGAAAGTTGAGATCATCAACAGGTTACTGCAGCGGGAGCTCAGCAAAGTCCAGCGCTACTGCGATGACTAGAAACTTAAGATCAACTGCCAGAAATGTGAAGCCGTCTTATTTAGAACCCCATTATATAAAGTCACGAATGACACAAGGACAAACTTACGAAAGTTAGTTATCGTGAGACCCCAGGGAGGTAAACTGGAAACCAATAGTGTAGTTAAGTACCTTGGCATCTGGCTCGATCGATATCTGTATTTCAATAGACATGCAGAGGCAGCTTTGGCCAAAGCGAGGAAAACTTTTGCTATGACAAGGAGGCTATGTCACAGTAGCCAACTTGACAGCAGGGTAAAAGTCATATGCTACATGACGCTGTGATTATATATGGTAGCCCAGTATGGTTTAACATAAGTTCAAATTTGATGGAAAACATCCGGGTGGTCGAAAGGAAATGTCTCAGATTATATCAAACACCGAAATCTGACCATAGAAAGTGCTATCCAAATGAGATTTTTTATAATGAGGGCAACATAAATAGGGTGGATAATTTAATGATCAAATTATTCAGAAGACATATTGCGAGAGCTATAATCTCGTCCAATGACTTAATTTTCGGGGCTAATCAGCCAAATACTTTGTTTTATGAGATGGTGCGTTGCAACGGCGTTATTCCAGCAAAGGCGTTCCTTGAATTGGATATAAATGGTCGAATTATGTATCCAGAATTCCACTGATTTATCATGTATGTAGATCACCCGTAGACGGCGATTGCGCTACGACCGGAAAGTCACGCGCACCGAAAAAGAGATCTTGCGCTTCAGTAGGGCTGTTTCTCACAGAGACCGGGACGATCATCTTAAACAGCACAAACAGTTCTGGTGGTTGAACGGTAAATAAAGACCTCTGTACCAATGTTGGTAGAATAACTGCATCACCAGCCAGCTTACACGGACTAAACTTTTCTAGAATTTGAGTGGTATAAGATTTAAGTTAAGTTTTATATGCAAGCATTAAAAAATAGAACTAAGTTAAATTTTAAGTAAAAACAAAAAGAAATGGAGCAACGTTTTTTAGTTTTTCTTTGTCATATAAATAATCGTAACTAAAGCCACAATCAAAGCGCTGTCGCCGAAGCGCAGACTGCACAATGGTCATATAATATTTAGCTTAGAGCATCTGCGTAGGACGAATGGTACATATAATAATTAAAACCCACCGATTATTAAGCTGATTTGCGTCCTTAAGTCCTACATGCCGTTTTCCTAGAAACCACCATCATACGTCTAGCTGTTTACCGACGGAAAAATATTGGTAGACGATGCTGTTTCCACATGACGAAACATTTTTTGCCATCTTCAAATTCCTTGTCACATTCTGATGCAAACGTTTTCCCAAGCCAATGTTACCCATTTTCAGGTACAAAAAGTACAGGATATTCACTTATGAACATCCAGTGAGAAGTATGCATGAGCATACTTTTCAACCTTTTCCAAATCTCCTTCTCGCAATGTACAACGTAATTCTGGATTCCAAAAATTAGCCAAGCCTCTAAACGGGGATACACAATGTACTCTTTTCGTTGCAAGTGAAACCAAATCAATCCCTAACCCAAGCTGCTCTCCATTACAATTTTGTCATTCTCTCTGGTTTGATTAACTGCTGAATGAATTCGCGAGAATTTAGTGGGTGTGGAAATGGGAAAATGAGGATGAGTGTGTGATCTGGAATGGGCGATCGGTATAAAAGGGCGCGAAATGGCAGAGATCCCGCTCGTGTTTTAAAAGTTTCGGTGCGAAGCTTTAGGTTTCTTTTACTTATCAGAAGTAAAAGAAACTTAAAATAATGGATTGTAAAAGGAAACTTCAAAAAGTTATTGTAAAAAGAAATTAAAACATTTAGTGTAGAAGGAAAAATGAACCAAGTTAAAATAAGAAGCCAAAAATATATAATATATAAAAGGAAAATTTTGCGGTTATTGCTTCCGTGTGGAGCTTGTAGAACTCCAAAATAAATTATTCAAATAGTTATTGAAAAAGAACAATTCAAAAAGGTATTGTAAAAGAAACTTAAAATAATAAATCGAAAGAGTAAACTTCAAAAACTTATTATAAAAGGGAACTTAAAACATTTAGAGTAAAAAGAAAGAAAACAAATTAAAGTGAAAAGAAAAGAAACATTTTAAAGGAAAAGAGAGCCATAAGGTTCATAATAGGCGGATCTAAATTTGTGTATTGAATTAAATTGTATGTGAGAGTTGTATACTGCTTTGTATTAATAAAACAACTATAAATTGAATAGACTCTTGACCCATGTATGTGTATCTTTCTATGGGGGCTAAATCATATCGTCAAATGCGAATACCAAAGTAAATAGAAACGAGAAATAAAACCACGAAAAGACACAGAAAGTCCAATTCTATAAACAACGGGTCACAGCAACAAGAGGAAAATACCACATTGCGCGGCCCCAAGGTAGACACCAAGATTTAATACCACAAAGTAAAAAAAGGAAAAAGTAGCAAGAAACGCAATCCGTGGACTTGAAGCAGCGTGACACAAATTGCACAGCAGCGAAACAGTTCGATATATAACGCCGTTCCAGCGGAAATCAACTCTACGGAGCGTCAACAACCAAGAAACCATGATTACCCATTACTTATATATTTTTTATTGTGCAACAGATGCCTATGTAACACCAGAAAGTTATAATAGGAGAGTGATCCAAATATAAACGGTAATTTTACTTTTTTCGTTAGCAAGAAGTTGCCAATTAGATAATCTTGTGCGTGGCTGTTTATTCGGTTTATGAAAAGTAGGGGTACCGGCTTGGCTGACGGCCGCGCTCAACTTTGTAGTCAGTACAACCATGAGCGAACAAGAGGTACATAGGTCTGTTGACAAATAAAGGCCTTAATCTTTCGAACATTTCTTCTCGATTGAAGGCACAGTTTGGAGATGATACACTGTCTCATAATCGTGTGTATACGTGGGCCCGAGAATTTAAAAGTGGGCGAGAACGTATCGAAAACGAAAGTCATGATCGACGACCAAGGACAAGTCGTACAGAGGACAGCATCCATGCAGTCCGAGAGCTTATTGAAAGTGATCGCCGCTTAACTGTTAGAGAAATCTGTGGCGGTTCCGCCAAAGCCCACGGCCCACTTACCTGAAAAACCCCCATAACTACATCCCAATCGGCATAAGTTTTCGCTAATGCAATCGCATTAGCACCTTAAGTGCTTTACGCATCTAGGTTATCAAATTTATAATCTAAAAATCCCTGTTAAAGAATTCTTACCTTCATGTATAACTTCGCATACAAATTCCCTATAAGAATTCCTTCCTAACTTATCATAAATTCCCTGAAAGAAAATTCATCGGTACATATAATACAACCGCATAATCAGGGAATCTTGCCCTTGAGTTGGCTTATCCCAGCCTCAACATGTGTACAATAAAAACTACCTACATACATATTGGCTGACGATCACTTTAACCAGCGATAAACAGTCCAATGCAGCTGCATGTAATTAGCACCATAGACGTTGAGACAAATTCCCTAACTCGCACCACGTGCACACAAAAGAACGCTGTCCTTCAAAGGTTTCCCGGCGATACGATAAACAATTCACATCGTTTGTGGTATCCCAAATGCAATTCCCTGTAAATAAGCTAGAATCAATTAGCACCATGTGCATGGGCATTGCGGCTATCGTTACAGCTGCAATGCATAGCTTAGATAATGATCTACCCGATCTCTTTGCCTTCGCATATTTCTGGATCTGTTTCTAATGAGATTCGGCTTGTTTACTTAGCCGAAGTCACATCTCATTGATACATATCATTCCTTTTCTGGTTTTCAGTTTCGTTCCCATGGCCTTGTGTATGAAAAAACCAATGTGATCTTCACTCACACATACACATACATTACCAAGTCCTTCTTCCTTGTTTTCACCACGAGAGAAACACATTTCTCTCGGGAAAACTCAACCCATGAGCGAGTCGGCTCTGCACGAACCGTTTATCGCGGAGTCTTATTACATATTTTAAAGATAATAACGAATGTGAAATAAACTAAAAATTAATTAAGGACAACTTGTGTTTTAACTGCTATCTGGTGGTAACGCATTCATTTCCGGTTATTTGTAAATGAATGGGCGTGAACTCATTTTCTTTTCTTCCTAAATGTGCAGTTCTACCAGATATAAGTGGTGATGTGGGAGTTGTTGGCCAGTGGCATGCAGCAACGCTATTAGATAATGGTACGCCTCTAAAGAATCTTTTCTTGCTATAGGCTGCAACTGAGTTGGTTAGATATTGGATCTAACAATACAACATTTAAATTGATTGTTGTTTGCTCATGTTGCTGTACTGCAACATCTTCCCGGGCCGGTGACAATGGAACCATAGTAGTCCTTTCCCTCGTTGTTGTCACCGGGGGGAATGCCAGCGCCGTGCTTGGTGGCGGTTGGTATTTGTGGTTGAGAACAGAGGCTTTAATGCTCGTGTTGCTCATAAACCGGTACGGTACAACGGTAGGGTGGCAATAATTAGTTATGTCGTTATACTATATATGGATTCTACTAATTGATTAGGTTATAGAGTATACTTGGTTATGGGACCGTAGTGCTGTTCATATTATCAGCGTGTGTGCGTGTGTGTGTGTGTGTGACCGAAGGTCCAGTTGGCCATTGATTGCTAACGTTGTAGCTCGAGATAAGGCCGTCGTTGTTTGTTGTTGATATTCTCCGACATGTTGTGGAGGGGTTGCCTGAGAGGCGATATGTGCCGCATCAACCGCGGGACGATGTGATCTGTATTTGTGTTATCCCATTGGTTGAGGTCACTATGGTTGAGTTGATTACTATTTAGTTTGTTGTGTGACTTGGGCGTTTAATGTTGAATGTTGGTTGGATCGTAAATGCCTGGTGTCATCGATGAACTTCTTGGGCGTAGTCCTCCTTTAGATTGTGAATCCCTCTGTGTCATCGATGACTTTCTTGAACGTAGTCCCCTCTTTGGATCGTAAATTCATATGTAGAGTATCAATATGTTGGACGTAGTCCCATGTTGGATCGTAAATCCGGGAATGGTAATTGAGCGCATTCATTTCCGGTTATTTGTAAATGAATGAACGTGAACTCATTTTCTTTTCTTCCTAAATGTGCAGTTCTACCAGATATAACTGGTGATGTGGGAGTTGTTGGCCAGTGGTATGCAGTAACGCTATTAGATGATGGTACGCCTCTGAAGAATCTTTTCTTGCTATAGGCGGCAACCGAGTTGGTTAGATATTGGATCTAACAATACAACATTTAAATTGTTTGTTGTTTGCTCATGTTGCTGTACTGCAACAACAGTGATTTCCCTTACTCCCGGTTGTGGAGAAACGTGACGGCGTTTCGTCCTTTTGGTTCAGCGTTTTACTTGGTGGAACATTAGGATGTGGATAGGAGTGAACCGAGTGTCCGTATTTGGCACAATACTCCTAATCCCCACCAACCTCATCAGAAGTGGGTATCAGGTATGTAGCTATATACTTCAAAAAAATTACTGCTCGATGGGTTCCGAGGTTATTGACAATAAATCAAAAACAGGTCAGGTCGGAGATCAGTGGAAGACTTCTGGATCGATTTCGACAAGAATGGAAGGATTTGTTGAAGCTTATCGTCGCATGAGATGTGGTAATATCATTATACTCCCGATACGAAAATGGCAAGTAGGGAGTAGCGAAGGAAGGATGAAGGCTGCCCAGTGAAGACCAAAACTCGTCTCTCAGCCGGAAAAGTTTTTGCAACGATTTTTTTTCGACTCAAAGGAAGTTTTAATCAGTGATCTTCTCTCACGAACAATGAACAGTAAATGCAGCTTACTGCTGTCAGTTGTTACAGTCGGCAAAATCCGCATATCGAAAGAAAAGACGTGGTGTGCCCATTCGAGATGCCATCCTTTTTCATGGCAACGCCAGGCTTCACACCGGATCCTTGACAGGGGATACATTGGAAGAAATGGTGTGAGAAAACCCTCGAACACCCTCCTTATAGCCCATACTTCTTTCCCTGTGGCTATTTTTTGTTCGTACCCTTGAAGGAATCACTTGGGAAAAAAAATTCGAAAGTAATGAAGAAGTCGAGGACCACGTGTGTAACTGTATAACAACTCACCCTGTAACTGTATAAAAGGAAATTACAGTTTAAATTTAATTCAACCTCGGATAAGATAATCAACCTAGAATTTAAGCGTTTTTTGTTTAGCCTATAATTTAGAAGCTAAGAAAAAAATAAGAAAAAAAAGTTGTGTTACGGCCACAACCACCCAACCCATAAAACTTACTCCTTTGGAGCCAGTCTCCACCACTAACGGCGATACACGCCAAAAACATCCACTTAAAGGATGTGACATTACCTAAACCAGAAACATTAGCCCATACACCAAATGGTCCCACATAAATGGATAGCAAGCAAATCGAACTAAACGTTCAATTTGCGCTAATCAATTAAACCCGAAGCATTTTGAACTAAACGTTCAATTTGCTCACATAAAAAACGTAGACATAATCATCGAACCAAAGGTTCACCACAAAAACCCCCTAAGAGCCAAATGTGCAGGCCAGATGCCATCTTTCAGACGAAATCGCTGAGAATCATGAAAATGCGCGCCAGCAATTTTATGGCCCCTTAGAAAAATGGGTACCTAAAACCATTAAAACAACCAGCGCCAGTTTCCGTTTTAACCAAACCAAGTTAAAACAAACAACAGGCAATAAAACAAAATGCACGTTCGCCTGGGTGCTATGGATCTTTCTTTCAATCGGTTTTCCACGGAAAAACTCCCTGCCCATTCGGTTTAAGAAATAATAAAAGCACTATTGATTTTTCTTTACCGAAAAAAGGATCAGGCGGGAAAAAACAGATATCCTTTTATCTGCCGGAGGAAACCAGATTTCGATCCTAAGGAAAAGAAAAATGAGAAAGTCACTAGCGATGGTTGGGACTACAGGTTTTGGGCCAAGACAATGAGACGAGAATGAAGTTGGTTCTTGGTTGAGAGTTGGTTTTCGAGATTTGGCCGAGACGGTCATTAGTGAGTGGGTTTCTGATTATTGACCGAGACGGTCATTAGTGATTGGGTTTCTGATTATTGACCGAGACGGTCAGGATATTGTTCGATTAGGCGCGGAAGAGTGTGTCCTCTTAGTAACTTCGAACAATGACTATTATATGTTCCATTTAAGTTAAAAGAAATATTAATGAAGGAAGGAGTAAAGTGGTACAGTGTGTCGTCTTAGTAACTTCAAACAATGACTAGTATATGTTCCATTTAAGTTAAAAGAAATATTAATGAAGGAAGGAGTAAAGTGGTACAGTGTGTCGTCTTCATCATCATCATCGGCACTACAACCTGGAACCGGTCTTGGCCTTATTTAGCAAGTCCTGAGGCTTGTCAAACTTTCCATAATGATCTGTTTTTTCCGGGCAAGGTCATTAGTCTTGCGCCAGAGGCTCCCCGACGGGGAATCGAACCCCGGTTTCCCGCGTGACAGTCGGGTATACTAACCAGTATACTATTGAGGAGCTACATTGTGTCGTCTTAGTAAATTCAAAAAACATGACTAGTATATGTTCGATTTAAGTTAAAATAAATGTTAATGAAGGAATGAATAAAGAACAAACGGTGTTTAATTTAAAGTGTATGTGGTGTGCAAATAGTGGTGAAATAAAGTTATTAACAGTTGCAAGAATGAATTAATAGATTGTTGCAGGTGTTGATCTACTAAAACAGAATTAAATGAAACCTAGTAAGGTTTCATAATATATATATTAGATACCATGCAATTTTTGAGTATGGTGTAGAGGGTGTGAATGGGGTTGGGACAGCTTTTCTACCGACTACTATTTGTCTTTGCAGTATATACAGCATTGTGACTATACATCCCGACTATCGTAGGTTTCAATTTCCCCAGAAACTAATTTGTACTAATTTGTGGTATATAATGCATGCGGCGTTTTAGTATCACGACCACCTTGGTCATAATTAATAAATTGTTTTATAAAAGGCAACAAAAGAAACAAGTTAAATGTAACCCAAATAGATGTTCTGCCTGGGACAAGTCTTACCCAAACCCTGACCCAACAACCTAACTTTGAAAACCTACTTAGCCCCCCCCGCCCCCCCCCCCCCCCCCCCCTCCTGATAGTTCGGTGAATCTGGGAGGTATTTTGGATTTGCTGGCAAGGGCGGTGCCAATGTTTTCAGGTATCAAGACTCCAAATGCAGCAAGCGAACTTAAGGCGTTTGTAAGTAGCTGCAGGAGGGCAATAAGTTGTTTGCCAGCTGAGGAACAACGGGTGTTTCTCCAACTGCTACCCACGCGACTGGTTGGCGATGCCTATGAGTTGGTCTCCGCTAAGTCAGTACAGTCTATTGAAGACTTGGAGACACTCTTTGAGGGCACACAACAGTCACAAGAATCGTTCGAGGACTTGCTGAACCAGCTACGAGCAACACGACAGGCAGAAGAAATGAATGGTTTCTTCTCAAAATTGGGGCAAACCATGGCGCAGTGCCAAAATGCAGGAAATAAAACATACGGCCTGGTGAACGGCGCTACGTTCAAGCTGCAGGTAGACTTAGCAGCGAAATCTGCTCTGAAGGGTGGTACTGCAGATCCTTTTCTGAGGCAATTCATGGTGTTGGTCGGTGATGACACATTTGACGGTTTGGCCCAGAAATTAATCCAGATGGAGAAGTCACAACAAGAAATGATACGGTTGTATAACTCCACCCAAGCTAGACCCCCAGTCCCTAAGCAGTCTGAAAATCTTACTCAATCCAACTACCCGCGACTCGATCTCTATCCTCATGTGCAATATAGCACATATCCTCAGGAGACAAATAATATTCATTATTTAAGTTCTCCCCACGCCCCTGTGCAATTCGCTCCACAGCAACAGGCAAACTACATAGGATCTTACGACCTGCCTGCCCCTGTGCGACAAACTACATATCCACAGGCGGTGTCAAACAGTGTACCAATCAACGCTCCTTCTGCCCTTGTCCCATATCCACAGGCTGTATCAAACAGTGTACCGGTCAACGCTCCTTCTGCCTCTGTTTCATACCCACAGGTGGCAGTAAATCGAACACCAGTCGATTCTCCACTTGCCACGGGATGGAATTCGATAAACCCACAGGCGGTTACACAAAACTTATCGGCTCCAGCTGCATACCATGGGGAAAGTCAGGCAATACCAGCTCATTTCAGCGGCAGCCGCTCTCCTCTTTCCACTGGTTGCACGCATAACTTGCAGTTTCTGCAAGAAAAAGGGACACATTTATGAGGAGTGTCTAAAACGCAGAAATATGCCTTTCTGCATGGGTTGTCGGCAGTGTAGTGATCCTAAATCACTACTCCCATCCAAATCCCCAATATTACATATTGAATCATATGAGCGACAAGTTAAACCAAAAGTTAATTTGTCGCACATTGATTCAATTTCCGAATACCTTACCCTTACTCACAATTCCAATACAATTGAATCATATGCACGATAGATTTAAACCACAAGTTAATTTGTCGCACATTGATTCAATTTCCAAGTACCTTAAATCCCAATCCAATTGAATCATATGCACGATAAATTTAAACGAAAGCCCATTTGTCGTGCATTGATTCAATTCCCTATAACTATTGCAATTATGAAATGCCTAATACTAAATGCATTTCATGATTTCTCCTTCCGGGAATTTATTCAAATAAAATTCGTATACACTTCCGAGAATCCTATTCCAATTGAAGCACACAAAATCTTGTTTGTGCTTCTTGGAATTTTTAAATAAAATTTTTAACAAATCTCTGTTGCCACAGAGTATAAAAGGGGAGTGCATTTTGGATTCGAGATGAGTTTGGGTCCAGAGGCCGAGGCAACGGCCACAATACATAAAATCGAAATAAAAATTAAATCAATAAAGAAAATAAATAGAAAATAAAATAATTAAATAAATAAAGGAAGCTAGAAATGACTTTCAATCGTGGAGAACAAAAAGGGGTAAGCCTATAAAAACAATCTATAAAAATATAACCTCCACAGCAGTATGGACACGATATTGGGGATTGTCGTGTACCCACAATCCAACCAACTTATAGAAACTATGGGCCTCAGAAAAGCGGTCGCCCACAATCAAATCCAAGAGGACCCCAGAAACAATCACCCCAAGGCCCCCAACCATCAACATCCGCTCAGGCGCGCCCCACCCAAAACTACAAAGCTTACAGCGTAGGACACAGCTGTGAATTCTGTAGCAGACGAGGCCATAAGTGGACAGAATGCCGCCACAAATTGAATTGGGAACAGGCAGGTCATTCGACTTCCGCCTCCAACAATAATCGGATATCAAATCCGAAAAATAAGCAACGTCGGTCAAATCCACAAAAGCGCACAGTCACATTGACTGCCAACGTAGATCCGGACAGTCAATGAGTTTTTCTGTTTTCCATTATTTCAGCAAATTTCCGTCAGTAAAACCCGGATCTAAATAAAAACTCTGATTTTGACGACATTTTATGCAAGGTTTTAGGTATTTTCGGAATCATTTGGTCACATTTGGGAGCTGAACACTGGTCCAGTAAACCCTCACACGTTTTATTTAATTAAACTAAATTAGGTACAATTCAAATTAAATATTACATTAAATTATTAAGAATGTACTACTCGTCCAATAAAGGATGTTATTCAAAAAAAAAATTGTCACAAGCTAGTTTAGATCAGGGAAATCAATTTTTTGAAAAATCGTGTAATAAGCTGGTTTAGATACTGAATGCCTCATATATACTTTTCGTAAAGCACCTCTGTCAGTGGCATCTTTTACCACCCATTAACATCATACTCTTCCTTCGGAGAACACAGAAACCGATGCTTAGAATTCGGTCCATTTAAACACTTCGACGCACTCGCGCCAGATTCATAAATTGGCCTGTCCACTATATTGGTCGTCCCATAATTGCAGACGAAAAGTAACATATTCATTCCTTGATTCGGGTAGAAGGAACCACCACAACCAACCACTACATTCTTTTCTGCCGCCATTACAGTGAAGTGCCCGATTACTTTCCTACGATAAAACACATTTGTCACCTTACATATATATAAACTCCCTTCCTACTTACTCTGGTAAGGCTGGATATCTAGCCACATCTGCCACTGAAGCATCCGCATATTCATCCCACCAGGCATCTAAGGCCTCGAATATCAATTCATCGTCTCTGGAAGTTTTTCCAAACCACCATTTCGCGAAGATATTCTGACCGGAGTGTCGAAAGCGGTCGGTGTTGCGGCATGTGTCGTGTTGAAAAACACACCTTTTAGCGTTAAGCTCTGCCAAGTCGGCGAGCTCGGTATCCCATTGCATTGTAGCCATTCGTACAGCCGCGGGGAAACCTTTTAAGCCGCCACTTGCTAGAAGGTTCCGCTTGTTGTTGTGTCCAAGTACGATCTGATCCTTCAGATCCTCAGTTATGACAAGTAATCGGGTCGTCTCATGAGGACAGCGGGGTCCAAATTTCTAACAAGAAAATTTAAGTAACGTCAAAAATGATCCTTGACCTTCAGTTATAACGAGATGTACTTTGTCGTTTCCACAGGCAATATGACTTGTCGAGGGATAGCAAAGTTTCGGCGAGCAGTAATCGGTAGCTGTCGCTAGACTGAACAGTCCAACTAAAAGTAACGCTTCGGTGTGATACGGCATGGAGTTGGGTATAAACTGCTTTGACTAATGGTGCTCCCCTGGAAATATCCGACCGTATAAATAAGTCTGTTGCACCGGTGATAATGCTCCTGATAACACTCCAGGTTGACAAACAAATTTATTCTATCTCGGGGTGTTGCACCATGCAGTTTGGTGTATGCACAGTTCATTCATTTCAACTCATAATTACTTAGTGACGCGATACAATGAGCAATTGGTTAATCGCGATAAAAAGAAGCAACTTGACGTCTGATCATTGCACTCATTAGTAAGCACAGGCATCAACAAAGGTTGTTGCAATATGTCGAAAATGGGGGGAGGAATGATGTATTACTTAGGAATACAGCAACGAAAATGTTAACCTCATTTTTTATTTAGCTGAGAGATTAGAAATGTCTTGAATCGTAATAACTAGTCAGTAGTTTTTCTTTTCTTGATATCGAAAATGGAAACGAAAATCAAGAGTTGAAATATAAAACAAAGTGTATAAAAAAATTATTTTCTTACCGGACCCCATAGCATGATGCAACTAGTAAACTTATCAGTGATTATTAATCGGCAATCTTTGAATAGGTTGCACGTGAAGTAGAGCAATTTGCGGTTAATAAATGGTTTTATATATTGCATACAAATCACAGTGATAATGATATCCGTTTTCAACACTATGTCTAACACAGCCCGAAAAACAGAAAATTTAGGAAACCTTTTGCTGTAATCTGGTTTAAAAATTAAATGAAAAATCAATTAAAAATCATAAAAATGATTTACTCTAGGAAACCGAAATATACTTTGACGTTTATGCTTTTTTTCAATGGCGCATTTATTTAATACGTCGATTTGAGATAATAATCGTACAATGTCTGGGATAATGTACTCGTGCGATACTTGATAATGCTGGAATTGGTGTAACGATTGCTGCCACGTATTTTCTGAGAGTCGTTACATTTGTCGGTAGTACAACACATTCGGGTCTCTCAGGCAATTGGGTCTTTATCTTAAGTATATAAGTGTGAGTAGGGCGTTAGAATATACTCACAGCTAGGCCAGCTTGTCGTAAGAGGCGACTAAAGGCCGAGTGGTAGCCGGGGTCCCAACGCCCCGTGCGCCCGGTGAAATACCACCACATCAAGCTATAGGCTCCGTGAAATGGTTGGGAGAAATCCCTGGCCATCTTTCGGGGCTTGGTTGATGGACCGGTTCGAGAAAAGGTTGGTTAGGTGGTAGTCGGCCCCAAGGTGAGATACCACCCCGTCACGCTGTACATTCCGCGATATCGCCGAGAGAAATCTTCGACGGTGTTTCGGATGTGTGGCTGATGGCCCGGACTGACACGGGGATAAGTCATGATGGTACGTTCTGATATAAAGAATTCCGGAGGTAAACTAGTCTCCCATTCGGATCTCCGGGGGGGACTATGTCAGGGGGAACATCATGCAGATATCATGATAAATAATGGAACTTTAAGAGGTTCGTCATCGCATAACCGGTCTCGCTCTCGAGGCTCGGCCCACGCTCGACTGGTGACGGCATTTTGTAACATCAGGGGCATCGGTTTCACCAATACCAATGTAAACGCCGTCCACCAATATTTACAAACAACGAAACCTGATATCCTTGCCCTAACTGAGACCCAGGTCGATTCGTCAACTGATTCGACATATCTTCGTTGCTCAGGATACGACTTACATTCGAGATTCCGTTTTAAGGGCGGAGTCTGCGTCTTCGCCCGGTCCAATCTGGCTTGCCAGAGGATGGAGGCGTTGGAACCCAATAATATGGACATCATATGGTTGAGGGTCGTGCTGAGGAATTCCGTAAAATTTCTTTGTTGTCTTTACCGCTCCCCGAATGACGATCGACCGGCGACATTTTTCGAACATCTTTCATATACCGTCGACTGGATACAGATCAACCACCCAGCTTCTGAAATTGTTGTCCTTGGTGATTTTAATGTGCATAATTCCGGCTGGTTGTTACATTCTAACAGAACCGACGAGGCTGGGAGGCTAGCGGAGATGTTTGCTGTAAGCCACAACTTGACTCATCTCGTGGGGGAGCCAACGCGAGTGCCAGATGCCCGTGGCGATTATGCGAACACCCTGGATCTGTTTTTGACATCCGAACCGAGTATATACCGTAGAGGTTTCTGCGCCACTGGGAAACTCAGATCACTGCTTGGTATCTGTCGCGCAAGCACTTGCATATCCAGCGAATAACCGGCCTAGGCAGCTTCGCCATGTATGGAAGTATGGGGCCGCTAACTGGGACGATTTGCGAGTTTTCTTCGCATCCTTTCCATGGTCCGAGGTGTGCTTCGGAAACTCCGATGTTAACGCTTGCGCGGAGTCGGTATCAGAGATTATTCTTGTGGGGATGGAGATGTATATTCCACATTCCATCAAACGAAGTTCGTCTGATAAACCTTGGTTTGACAAAAAATGCGAGCTGATTACAGCGGCAAAAAAATAGAGCTTTTAAGCAATGGCGCTCCAATCCCACCGATGTTAACAGAACGAATTTTGTTAGAATCAGAAACGCGTGCAACCAGGCGATTGATACCGCGAAGAAGGCTCACAACGACAGGGTGGTCTATAAGCTCCTTCGGTGCCCAACTGGTTCGCGCTCCTTTTGGTCAATGGCAAAAGCTGTCAGCGGTAACTTTGCATCCTCTTCTTTCCCTCCGTTGGTGACAGACAGCGGGACGTTAGTCACGAATTCAAAGGACAAAGCTAATGTATTCGCAAATTTATTTTCGGCGAATTCAAACCTCGATCCTGGCCTTTTGCACCCACCTGTGATCTCGCCGGTACAGTCTTCCATGCGGGATGTGAGATTTCGTCCGCGCACTATTCAACGCATTCTACGTGAACTGGATTATAAGAAGGCAACCGGCCCGGACGGAATACCAGCAATAGTCCTTAAGAACTGTGCTCCAGAACTATCGCCGGTACTTGGCAGACTCTTCCGCTTATCTTATGCACGGAGGACCTTTCCTACCTGCTGGAAAATCGCTCGAGTTCAGCCAATCCCAAAGACGGGAAAAAAGTGTCTCCAACAAAATTACCGTCCAATAGCATTACTCTCTATTTTATCTAAAGTGATGGAAAAAGTCATCAATGCTGAGCTGGTTAAGTATTTGGAGTGCAACGGACTCCTGAATCATCGTCAATACGGAGTCCGTGGCAGGCGGTCCACAGGAGACCTTCTGACACTTATAACCGATATATGGACATCTGCGATTGAACGGCATGGTGAGTCAAGGGCGGTCGCATTGGATATTTCCAAGGCTTTTGACCGCGTCTGGCACGGGGCATTGCTGAGCAAACTTCGTTCATATGGACTTTCCCAACAGCTTTGCGACTGGATGAGGAGTTTCCTTGAAAATCGATCGATCCGGGTTGTTGTGGACGGCGAGTGTTCGGATCTGTATCCTGTTAATTCGGGGGTGCACCAAGGTTCTATTTGGCTTCAACCTTGTTCTTGCTTCACATAAATGATTTGTTGGAGACAACGGATAACAAAGTGTTCAGTTTTGCCGATGATAGTACGCTTGTTTCCTCCTTTTCGAGTGATCGGCCGATTGGTGCATCTGCGTCACACCAGCTGAGATGAAGACAGATTGATTCTCTGAATCGGGATCTGGATAAAGTCCTGCAGTGGGGAAAGGCCAATCTTGTCGACTTCAATGCAACGAAGATCCAGTATACAACATTCACAAAGAAAACTGGATCATCGGTTCCACAGCTGATGATGAATGGCCGGGCCCTCGAGGCTGGGGAAAGTTTGAAATTGCTCGGCGTCACGGTCTGTGGGAATGTATCATGGCATAAACACGTGTCGAACATCGCCAGGTCAGCCTCAGGAAAACTGAGTTATCTTTTTAGAGCCAAGAAATATTTTACCCCGGCCCAACTTCTCCTCCTATATAAATCCCAAATTAGACCCGCGCTCGAATATTGCTCTCATGTTTGGAGCTCGGCTCCTAAACATACCCTCGACCTACTTGAGACCATACAGAGACGAGCGATCCGCCTGATCGGGGACTCGGCGCTGACGTCGGGACTACAGTCGCTATCACATCGAAGGCGCGTAGCCGACCTCTGTCTGTTTTACAGATATTATCACGGGTGCTGTTCTTCGGAGATTCGTGGTATTGTTCCGCGCAATTCGGCTTATATGCGCTCCACAAGACAATCCGACGGATCGCACCCGTTTGTGGTTCATCTCCCGACGGCGCGAACATCCCTACATCAGAACTCGTTCCGCTACAGAGCGGGGAAGCTGTGGAACTCCCTTCCCACGCGAGTGTTCCCGGAACGCTACAACCTGTAACTGTTCAAAAAGAACTGCAACAGTTATTTGATGGCATCTCGGGGCGCCCACTCGGCGCTATAGGTTCGCCTCTCCCGAGAGAAGTCTAATAAAAAAAAAAAAAGAATATAACTTACAAACTAAACAACTTACGAACTATCTTAACTAAGCTTAACCTAAGATAAGCAGGACATAAAAAGCTACTCCGGTTTATTTTGGGCGATAGGTATTTTATCTTTCCAGGGAAAAGTTAAGTAAATAAGAGAGTTGTGGGGCTTTTCAGTGCCCGAAGAACCTCGCATCATTTTTAACCCCATAAAAATCCTATAAACCCCATATCTACGCTTAAGTCGAATCCCTGGCAAGATCACACAACCTTGCCATAGCATTCACCACTGTCCTAAAATAGCTGAAAACAATTCGGTTGTCCCCTTGGATAACCGTCATAAATATCCCAACATAGCCGAGGAGCTTTTCCTCTCCATTCGGCATGGCATACTTACCCTTTATCTGCAGACCCATCGACCAGATGGGATGTTACAGTCTGAGCAGAGCAAAGGGTATACAAACACCGTCTCCATGCCCATTAGCGTCCAAAAATACATGCCGGACTATTTGCCGGCTTCCACATCTGCAAGCCAGATTTCTCATAGCGCTGCAATAGGACATAATGAGCGGGATAATTAAAAGACCAATATCCCAAAGACCAATAAACCTTTTTTTTTAGTTGCTATGGCGAGCGATTTTCTATGAATTTTACATCACAGAAGACCCAATTGCCGCCGCCAGCATTGTTCCTTTATCCATTGTCTATCCAATGTAGACAAAAGAAAACATTTTCGTCCAGGCGGCAATTACCTACACAAATAATGTAGTCGAAAAGATACATGCTCTCAGGCAGCCTTGGGTTTCTGTTGATATTATATCAACATCATGGGGAAACCCTTCCCATCATTTATGACTACATTTTCTGCCAGTCTCTATTTACCAGATGTGTATTGGAATTTCCTTGGTACACCACCGGTATCCGATACTACAAGAAATGTTGAGGACGTTTTCTCCCGGAGTCTCATAGTAACCTTTACGGTACACGCACCTCCCTTTCGGAGTCAAATTTAACATTTCAAGGAGTTGAGTTCGTTCCCAGGCGAATACCAATGTGAAGTATTGTCCCGACTTTAACATTATCGTTGAGTTCGTGTGCGGTTCAAATTAAAGTGTCGAATTGGAATAATTTTAAAAGAAAATCGCGTTGCTGGTCGTTTTTCTTAGAAACTAGAACGAAATATATCATAGTGCGGTGATGTTTAATAACTTTGAAAATGTATCATAAAGTGGTGATGTTAATAAGCCCTGAAGTTAAATAAAAAAGCTAACAAACTAAAACCCTCCAGCGTTTTAATTGGTGTCATCTTTGCAGAGAAGGAGAAACATTTCTATTCGTGAGGTGTCGGTGAATTGACTTTGAGTGTTGGTTATTGAAACAATCGCGTGGAATGTAAGTGAAACAATGTCCGTGTCGACATACTATCTACATTACCTACAGAGTTATCACGGGTTATAAATTACACAAAGTAGAACTGTTCCTATATCCAAAGAGTGAAAACCAAACATGATCTTTAGTGCATCTTCGGCTACACAGACGGCGGCGATCTTACCTGTGTTGGTCAGATGCGTTCACGCCCTTTCAGCGCGTACGGCTGGGATACAACAAAAAACAAGAAATGTTTTCCTGAAACATTTTTAGGTAAATTATGCAGTCAATCCATGTTTAAATATCACAAAGTAGAAAATCAGGAGGAACTAACGAATAGATTAGCATCCTAGAGAATGACAGTAGTGAGGAAGAGGAAGCCAATAGTGTGGACACTAAATGGGCATCGATCAGAGACACAATCAAACAAACACCCCAAGAGGTATTAGGATTTAAGAAAACAACTAAGTCCAAACCTTGGTTTGACGATGAGTGCAGGACAAAGATCGAAGAACGTAAACGCCTCAGAATGATCCACTTAGAAGCATATGATGAAGTCAACGCAGTAAGATACGCGACAATTCGGAAAGAAACAACTAAACGCAAAAAACGCGAATGGGAGAAGACTCGGATCGAAAAAATCATAGAAAATGCCAGAGCAAAGAACAGCAGAGGTATGTATGCCGGCATAAATTCAATTAGAAATGGCTACCGAGGGAAAGCCAAAATAATCCGAGACACAAACGGCTGTCTGGTGACAGAAACAAAAAATATCGTGACAAGATGGAAGCAGTACTTTGAAAACCTGCTCAATGTGCGCACCCATCAACCACAAATAAACGCACCAGACGTACATACAGCCGAGCCCCAGATCCCAGAGCCCTCTTTCGACGAAGTTATAGACGCGATAAATCGACTGAAAAACAACAAAGCCCCCGGAATCGATTGCATACCGGCAGAGCTTGTAAACCACGGAGGAGAGGCAACCGCTCAAAAGATCCACCAATTGGTTAAAATAATATGGAACAAGGAAGTCATTCCGGAAGAATGGAAAACCGCAATGCGAAAAATTACAGAGGAATATCATTGCTCCCAATCACATACAAAATATTAACAAATGTCATACTGGTGAGAATCACACCATACGCAGAAGAAATATTGGGAGACTACCAATTCAGATTCCGTCGGAACCGGTCAACAAGCGACCAGATGTTCACAATAAGGCAACTGCTGGAAAAGAAGTGGGAATACGGAGAGACGGTTCACCAACTGTTCGTGAACTTCAAAAAAGCATACGACGCAGTCGCAAGGCAAAGACTCTACCATATTGTGGTTGAGCTGGGGATCCCGAAAAAATATGACACCCTCGTTCAAATCTGCATGAACGAAAACAAAGGGCGAGTTAGAATAGAAAACCACCTCTCAGAACTATTTGAATCCGGGACGGACTAAAACAAGGGGATGGCCTCTCAGCATGCCTTTTTAACCTTGTCCTCGAGTATGTTATCAGAAAGGTACAAGACGACAACACGGCCGGATCTTCCCTGAACGGGGTCACACAAGTGCTCGCGTATGCGGATGACATCGCCGTTCTGGGCGATAATCTCGAAACTATAAGTAAAAAATGTGAAATCATCATGCAAGCAGCAGAAGAGGTGGGCCTAGAAATAAACGAAAACAAAACGAAATACATGATTACGACGGGAGCAGGTGGACCTCAGAGAACACATATAAAATTGGAAGAGCTATACCGCAAACCTACAATAGTGAGAGTGATCAAGTCGCGAAGGGCGATGATAGGACCGTGCATAGAATTCTTGACGGTAAACTAACGGGGAAGACACCGACGAGGCGGCCACGACGGAGATGGGAGGACAATGTTAGATTGGACCTCGAGGAGATCGGATCGGATGAATGAAAGTGGAGGGAGAGCGCACAGGACAGGGAACAATGGCGGAGCCGAGTCGGTGAGGCCATGAACTTCCGGGCTCCTACAGGCCAGTAAATAATAAAAAAAATGATAATAAGAAGAAAATCAGGAGTCGTGCAGTAAAGACAGTCGTCTGTTTATGACGAAATGACGACGTTGTATTGTGGTGGCACTGCGGTTAATCAATTCCTTTGAGTTTTTCCCCCAAGGAATTTATTGGTTAGAACTCGTCTTACGTTCGATATATTAGTTATTGTGAACCCTCTGTCAACTTTTTACAGGGGGAAGCGATTATAAGCTAATAAAGTTTATAGTAAAAGAAGAACAAGTGACTTGTACTCATTGTGTAAGACGATAAACAAACAAAACTTCGCTAAAAAAAAATATTATCCTCTTTTTTGTGTCGCATGAATTTTTACATGGAAAGTCCGCTCACTACATAGAGCTCGTGCTGCACAGCAGCTAGCCGATGCCCTGTCCTAATATAAGGCTGACATAACAGCATTGCAAGAAATAAGATGGGCGGGGAGTGGTGTTATTCAAAGAAAAGAGAATGACATTTATTACAGCTGTCACGCGAAACACCATGTGCTCGGGGTAGGCTTTCTAGTCAGCCAAGAACTGAAGCCTGCCATCATCGGCTTTAATGCAATAAATGAAAGGCTATGCACTCTTCGCGTGCGAGGCAAATTTAAGAACATAAGCCTCATAAACGTCCACGGACCTACAGAGGAGTCCCCTGATGACGAAAAAGAAGAATACCACGAGAACGTCGAACGGGCCCTCAATGCCTGCCCAAGATACGATGTAAAATTCGTTCTTGGTGATTTGAATGCAAAAATAGGTCGGGAGCCGGTTTTCAGGCACTACACAGGTTCCCATAGTTTGCATGAGAACACTAATGACAATGGACTACGAGTCATCGAATTGGCAGCATCGAAAAACTTGGTCGTTGCGAGTACCAGGTTTCCACGTAAAGATATCCACAAAGCCACTTGGGTATCACCTGATGGAGCCACTCGCAACCAAATTGACCAAGTGTTGATAGATCGCCGCCACTCCTCGAGCCTGATGACGCGACGGTACGAACGTACCGAGGTGCCAACGTCGACTCGGATCACTATCTTGTTGGTATAGTTTTCCGAGCGCGGATTGCCTTACAGAGACGTATTGTATCCGCGGATCAGGTTCGAATCAACACGGCTGCCCTACGCAATGAGAATACAAGTAACACCTTTGGTCATACGTTAAGACTCGCCGTCGAAGAGCTCGACGGAGGGAGAGTAAGTCCTGGGGCCAGAATGCCGGGCGTAGAAGAGAAATGGACACGCCTTAAGAATACTGTCATTAGTATTGCCAACTCCATCTTAGGCAGCAGTCGTAGGGATCGGAGCGACTGGTTTGATGTTGAGTGCAAACTAACGACTGAACGTAAGAATACTGCATACCGGGCAAGGCAGCAGTTTCATAGGGCGCGGGTGCGCGAGGAGAAATACAAAGAGCTCAGAAAATCTGAGAAAAGACTTCACAGAAAAAAAAAGTGCCTGGGAAAAAAACGTTGTCTATGAAATAGAGAAAAGTAGCGAGGTCCGCACCAGGTGCGGAAGTTTTACCAAATAATCCGCAGTATGGCGCGGTACACACCACGCTGCACTCACTGCAAGGATAAAGGTCTTATCACCGATCCCGAAGGCATTCTGGGGCGATGGGAAGTGCACTTCAATGGATTGCTAAATGGTCAGCTTACAGAAGAATTGGAGGCTCCACCAAATGCTGCTGTGGTAAAATAAGTTGGTGTCGTCGTAACACTGGTTCACTTATTCCCCAACACTTGTCCGCAGAACACTTTTCACCAAATTACCCATGAATGCACAAACCAAAGAGAAAATGAAATGCACTCTTTAGTTGTACACTATTTATTTTTATTTCTGAAGAATACACTTATTTATTTCAATGCCGTTGTTCTAGTTTTACAAACTACACAAGAAACAATATTTATCCAAAAATACAGCTGGGTGAATTGTCATTTAATTTCTTTTACACCAACAGATTTAACACAACAGAAAAGGAGATTATATTTTATTAACTTTCTCGGCATTTAAGACAACGGAAAAAGGGATTATATTTAATAACTTTCTTGGTGACCTTTTCATTTTTAACCCACGATCACGTAGCATGTTTTTAGGACAACAGAATGTCAAAATAACTTCTATACCCGCGGTGAGCTTACGCAGCCCCTAATTGCAGCTAAGTACTATGGGTTTGGAAGGTGGTTAATTTAAGAGGATGGGCGGTTTTTTGGGAATGTATTAAAGAACCGCCACACAGCCGCCACCAAGCATTGAGGAAACATTAAAAGCCATTAGACAGCTCAAATCAAATAAACCTCCTGGAGCTGATGGCATACCAGCTGAGCTAATCAAACAAGGAGGGACAGCGTTACATCACGCAATTCATGAGATTGTGGTGCACGTATGGGAGCAAGAGGCGATGCCGGAAGATTGGCGTCGTGGTATAATTTGCCCCATACATAAGAAAAAAAACTATTTAATTACCGCCTATAAGATACTCTCCTCTATCCTACAAGTTGGGATAGCCCCATACGATAAAGCCATCATTGGTCAATATCAGTGTGGCTTCATCCCAGGCAAATCAACAATTGATCGGATATTCACCCTTAGGCAGGCGATGGAAAAATGTCTGGAATTTAAGATTCCATTATATCATCTATTTATAAACTTTAAGGCCGCCTAGGACAGCATACCCAGGTTAGAACTATATAATGCCATGAGAGAATTCGGCATTTCAAACAAATTGATACGACATTGCAGATCGACCATGGCCTACGTAACTAGTCAAGTAAAAATAGCAGGATTGCTGTCCAAACCAATAAACATCTATAATGGACTCCGACAACGGGACGGTCTGGCCTGCCTCCTCTTCAACCTGGCGTTGGAGAAAGCAATCCGTGACTCTGGCGTTACAACCAGAGGGACTATTGTCACCAAGTCCAGCCAGATACTTGCCTACGCAGATGACATCGACATCATCGGTAGACCCGAATCAGTTGCACAGGAATCCTTCACCCAGATCGAGCAGGCGGCACAAAAACTGGGACTGCACATTAATGAGGGAGGAACTAAGTACATGGTGGCAACTTGTGCGAAGAGAAGACCTAACGTTGGCCAAACTATCAGGGTAGTGGAGCACGAATTTGAAGTAGTGCAATCTTTTAACTACCTTGGGTCAATAGTATCAACCGATAACAATATGGAAGAAGAAATACGCGAACGGCTGATTAAATCCAACAAAGCCTACTATGGTCTATCATCATCATCATCATCATCGGCACTACAATCGGGAACCGGTCTTGGCCTTATTTAGCAAGTCCTGAGGCTTGTTAAATTTTCCATGATGATTTATTTTGTCTGGGCAAGGTCATTAGTCTTGCGCCAGGGGCTCCAATACGGGGAATCGAACCCCGGTCTCCCGCGTGACAGGCGGGTATACTAACCACTATACTATCGAGGAGCCCACTATGGTCTATCAAGGCTCTTTAAATCCCGAAATTTATCCAGAACATCCAAAGTACTACTGTACAAGACCATGATCTTACCAGTGCTTATGTATGGATGGGAGACCTGGGTGCTCAATAAAAGGTACTCTGAACTCTTAGCCGGCTTCGAGAGGAAGGTCTTAAGGAGAGTTGTTGGCCCCATATGGACATCATATGGTAGAGGGTCGTGCTGAGGAATCCCGTTAAATTTCTTTGTTGTCTTTACCGCTCCCCGAATGACGATCGACCGGTGACATTTTTCGAACATCTTTCATATACCGCCGACCGTATACAGATCAACCACCCAGCTTCTGAAATTGTTGTCCTTGGCGATTTTAACGTGCACAATTCCGACTGGTTGCTACATTCTAACAGAACCGACGAGGCTGGGAGGCTAGCGGAGATGTTTGCTGCAAGCCATAACTTGACTCAACTCGTGGGGGAGCCAACGCGAATGCCGGATGCCCGAGGCGATTATGCGAACACCCTGGATCTGTTTTTGACATCCGAACCGAGTATTTATACCGTAGAGGTTTCTGTGCCACTGGGAAACTCAGATCACTACTTGGTGTCTGTCGCGCAAGCACTTACATATCAAGCGAATAACCGGCCTAGGCAGCTTCGCCATGTATGGAAGTATGGGGCTGCTAACTGGGACGATATGCGAGATGTCTTCGCATCCTTTCCATGGTCCGAGGTGTGCTTCGGAAACTCCGATGTTAACGCTTGCGCGGAGTCGGTATCAGAGATTATTCTTCTGGGGATGGAGATGTATATTCCACATTCCATCAAACGAAGTTCGTCTGATAAACCTTGGTTTGACAAAAAATGCGAGCAAATTACAGCGGCAAAAAAATAGAGCATTTAAGCAATGGCGCTCCAATCCCACCGATGTTAACAGAACGAATTTTGTTAGAATCAGAAACGCGTGCAACCAGGCGATTGATACCGCGAAGAAGGCTCACAACGGCAGGGTGGTCAATAAGCTCCTTCGGTGCCCAACTGGTTCGCGCTCCTTCTGGTCAATGGCAAAAGCTGTCAGCGGTAACTTCGCATCCTCCTCTTTCACTCCGTTGGTGACAGACAGCGGGACGTTAGTCACGAATTCAAAGGATAAAGCTAATGTGTTCGCGAATTTATTTTCGGCGAGTTCAAATCTCGATACCGGCCTTTTGGAGCCACCTGTGATCTCGCCGGTATAGTCTTCCATGCGGGATGTGAGGTATCGTCCGTGCACTATTCAACGCATTCTACGTGAACTGGATTGTAGGAAGGCAACCGGCCCGGACGGAATACCGGCAATAGTCCTTAAGAACTGTGCTCCAGAACTATCGCCGGTTCTTGGCAGACTCTTCCGCTTATCTTATGCACGGAGGACCTTTCCGGCTTGCTGGAAAATCGCTCGAGTTCAGCCAATCCCAAACACGGGAAAAAAGTGTCTCCCACAAAATTACCGTCCGATAGCATTACTGTCTATTTTTTCTAAGGTAATGGAAAAAGTCATCAATACAGAGTTGGTTAAGTATTTGGAGTGCAACGGACTCCTGAATGATCGCCAATACGGATTCCGTGGCAGGCGGTCCACAGGAGACCTTTTGACACTTAGAACCGATATATGGACATCTGCGATTGAGCGGCATGGTGAGTCAAGGACGGTCGCATTGGATGTTTCCAAGGCTTTTGACCGCGTCTGGCACGGGGCATTGCTGAGCAAACTTCGTTCATATGGACTTTCCCAACAGCTTTGCGACTGGACGAAGAGCTTCCTCGAGAATCGATCGAGGCGGGTTGTTGTGGACCGTGAGTGTTCGGATCTGTATCCTATTAATTCGGGGGTGCCCCAAGGTTCTATTTTGGCTCCAACCTTGTTCTTGCTTCACATAAATGATTTGTTGGAGACAAGGAATATTTTACTCTAGCCCAACTTCTTCTCCTATATAAATCCCAAATTAGACCCGCGCTCGAATATTGCTCTGATGTTTGGAGCTCGGCTCCTAAACATACCCTCGACGTACTTGAGAGCATACAGAGACGAGCGATCCGCCTGATCGGGGACTCGGTGCTGACGTCGGGACTACAGTCGCTATCACATCGAAGGCGCGTAGCCGACCTCTGTCTGTTTTACAAATATTATCACGGGTGCTGTTCTTCGGAGATTCTTGGTATTGTTCCACGCAGTTCGGTTTATATGCGCTCCACAAGACAATCCGACGGATCGCACCCGTTTGTAGTTCATCTCCCGACGGTGCGAAAATCCCCGAATCAGAACTCATTCCGTTACAGAGTGGGGAAGCTGTGGAATTCCCTTCCCACGCGAGTGTTCCCGGAGCGTTACAACCTGCAACTGTTCAAAAAGAACTGCGACAGTTATTTGATGGCATCTCGGGGCGCCCACTCGGCGCTATAGGTTCGCCTCTCCCGAGAGAAGTCTAATAAAACAAAAAAAAAACAAAAAAAAAACCATGAGTTGTACGCAATCTACCTTGAAGCTAATGTTGTAAGAAAAATCAAGCTCGGTAGAGTCCGGTGGGCGGGACAACTAGCTCGAATGAGCGAAGAAGAGCCTGCCCGGAAAGTTCTTTGTGGTAGGATGTATGGAAGGAGACAGCGCGGCAGACCTTGTCTGCGATGGAGGGATGGCGTAGACCAGGACGCCCAGAGCCTGGGAGTACCAAACTGGATGACATCGGCTCGAAACCGGGACCGGTGGAGAGATTTGTTAAATAAGGCCAAGACCGGATCCCGGTTGTAGTGCCGATGATGGTGATGATGATTTGTGTCGCACGTTGATGGAGGAACTAATGGTGGTTTATAGGAAGTAAAGCACCTTGCTCTAACCCTTACCATTCCGATAAGGGCTCTTCTGATAGGCAGTCAATCGACCGAATTGAACGCTTGTCTTCAAGCCCGGTGTGACTATAATGCAATATTTCCATATCCCTCTTTGCCATCTATTATTTTGAATGTCACATCAGCCACAGTTTTGATGGCGAACGTGCTCTATCTTAAATTTCAGAAGGTACATTGGTGGTCTGGTAATGGCCCATTGTGTCCTACTAGGGCCAGCAAACTGGCATATATAATATTCCCTAGAGTTTTCCCTATTTGGAATTGTTAATCTGTGATTGGATGTATGAGCATAGAAAAGTCTTCAAAGTAGAAACAGTAATGTATACACAAGTGTTTATTCAAGTGAAGTCCACGACAACTTTTTAGCCGTTTGTAGACTTACATTAGCCCATATTTTCTTTTTTGAGGATATATGGCAACTGCTACCATGATAAGATCACGGTGGCATATTCACCAACTCAAAACAGTTGCCTTACGTTTGAATCTTCATATATTATGTCATGTTCCACCTATTTGACTGATATCTGGTTAGAGAAACACAAACACAATTTTTGAAAAACAATTCGGGTGTATTTTTCATTACCTTTTTTTTAGTATATTCATTTTCATTAATATCAAGATATATGTTAATAAAAATAGAAATATTTATCTTGTTGCATCTGTAGTCGAAATTGCTTTCTTCTGGAATTGACGATATATGGACTCGGCAGATTAGGAATTGTTTTTCTAGGCTCTCAATCCAAGTAGCTCTAGATAGTGTCAAATATGCCTTCAATCCAAAAGAGGTGGGTATTTCCCAGGGGTCCGAACTCTCACCTACACTATTTCTCATTTTTATAAACTATCTCTTGTCCATTAACCGCAACCCAATTTTCTCGTTTATTTTCTGGTGGTAGTACGTTGTTTCTCGTTCTCCTTCAACCTCTGATCAACCTCTTCCAACTTTATTATCAACCAGGATATGCTCAGGTTATTGTAGTCCGACCTTAACGAGATGTGTAAATGAAGACTATCTAACTCAATATAACTCTCTGCTTCGAAAACCCAGTGCTGCATCATGCCCTCCGTTGAGGTTTTAAAAATATCAGATATACCTACACATAAGAAGGTTAACTTCGAAAAATATTTCTTTTTAAACCACGACAGATTTTATTTAAGATAATTGACCTCACTTTAGAGGCTTTAGTTATACGGCGCTGATAGGCCGGTTTGTTTATTGTAATTTTATAAAAATTTATCAAAGTCTGAGTAAAATCAAGACCAATTTTTGAGTGAACTTTTTAGTTACATGATGTTCGTAGTATCCCGTACCACTACACAGAAACCCCATTCCATTCGTAGCACCACATCTTTCTCATTGGATCACCTTGACCTAAACCATATCTTTGATTCGGGAATCCTTAGTTATGCCATCAACACTGTACTCAAAACCGACCACATCGTTTACATGCCCTTTCCGCATTAATGCCATTGATAACTCCTTCGGTATACTAAAACATCTGATTAAGGTGGCTCTCAGCTAGGGTTCCGAGATATCAATCGGCAAAGGTATTCAATCCGAAACAGCTGTCATCAACTCATCATTTTCTACCGCATGAATCACTCTACCTACAGTGCATCGATTGTGCCCAGACATCAGTGTCCGCATAACCACGGTGTCTACATTTAAAAGCAACCAAACAAGTCCAACCACCCCAAGCTCCCACAGGCATCTGGAGAAGTTCTAAACATTAGCACATGTACACGCACAGCTAAACGAACTCCATGTTATGGAAATCCCCTAACCGTATGGCTCCTTTGTGTGTATCCAATAGTTGGTTCAGCCTGTGTTAACAGAAGCAGCAGCATCGACGCACCCGTATCCTCTATGTGTGTGAGATTCCTTTGATGATACCATCCCTGAACAACCGTACTGGATAATTCAATCAAACAAATCAACCCTCTTGATTGGACTTGGAAACCAAAGTCGGTTGTAGAAACGTTACCAGTGGCACAGGATGTCGAGGTCAGCACCCAGGACAAGGGCAGGATGAATGAGATTCGAAGCAAGCATATTGCTCCTAATGGTGGCCATGATGACAGCAGCAGTGATCCAAAAACATCCTGAACCGAAAATCAAGTCCTACTTTTACTCTTGAGTTAATCTTCTTGTAAAGCCCCCTAGTTTCCAATCCCCACTACGGTCATTGGCTAACCGAGTGTGTTAAGCCAGTCATTGGGCGCTGCATGCTCAGATGCTCACCCGGTAGTCCTAGATACCCTGGATATCGAAGAAAAAAAAATGTGTATGCCAAAACTTTCAATCAGGCCACATGTGTGAGGTTTTGTGGAGGGACATCGCACCTCGGCTCCTAGTTCAGTTTCTATCAGCGGGGCTTTGAAAACCCCAAAAGTGAACCAGAATGTAGGCTGAGGCTTCAATGACAACGACCGAGTCGTTGGGCTTTTATCTACTAGCCGCTCGTTGATGCAACGAAGGGGCTGCTCGGGAAACGTGTGAGCACAAAGGGTTGCGTACAGCGGTCATGTGAAGCAACTCCTGATGGCAATGTGGTGTGGCAATGATATTTTTGGGGTGTTTTCTTGAGGGTCGGTCTGGCTGAGAAGATGAAAGGTTTTTGCGTGCACACACACAAATTTTTGGTTGAACAAAACTGCCAGTCCTTTGTGGGCTTAAGGGTCTTGTATCGGTTCACCCCTAAATTGGCATTAGAGGCCAAGGAGTTGTTGCCCCCTGCATTTGTTTGTAAGTGGTAGGCATAGTGGTTGAACGCAGAAAGAAAATGGAATACACATGCAGTGGGATGACTCTACGCAATGTGGCCTTATCCTGGCGTTAGAGTTTGGCCTGCAATGCAAGGAATGTGATAAGTGACGGAAGAGTATATCGTACAGGGGTGATTACTGTAATTCTGAGACCAAGCAGATGCATGAAACCGTACAACTTTCGTTTTCAATTGACGTCAAAGTATTCCCTGCCTGTGGGCATTGGATTGTGCGTGAGTTATCCTGTACACCTAAGAGCTTCAAGATTAATGGTAAGTGTGCCTTTGGTTGTGGGAATTGTCGGGAGGATTTTTCGTTGAGTGACTGGGATTTTCAGGATTGAGGGGAGTGGACAAGTTAGAATTATGTAGATTATTATCCTTTCTAACGGCGTGGAATGGTGAGGATTTATTTTATTTACATTAGTGTATGTTCAATGCACTATTGCTACTGTTGTTGAAGTAAGGGTGATTGATCGGGATGGGTAAGGAAGAGTTCAAACTACAGTTTGACGCAATGGTGTATATAAATAAATTTAAGATTACCGTAGGTTGGTATCAATTTTAATTATATAAAAAGTCGGTGCTCAGCAATCAAAAGACACCACACAATTTGCATATGTTTCGCATGTAGGAGAAGAATACTGTAGCGCAATTTTGTTTTTTGTTTTTGCTTACAAATATTATTTCAACGAATTCATGCCACTATATACGTTAAAAAATAATTACTTATTAAAGTCATGAGGTGCTCGATTTTTGTGTTTTGAAAAAAAGTCACGGTCGAATATACTTATGTAAAAATGTGTTTTAACTTTTGAAAGATAACTGACTATTATTTTATAAAAAAAAAAAAAACAATAATTCTGAAAGATTTCAAAAATTATCCCACGAGTGCTACAAAAGGTGACTTTTCGTGGACTTGATACTTCGGGATAGGATCATCAAAAAACGAAAGAGATTCCGAGAGAACATTTCTAAGATGTCCTGCTTTCATTAATCGATATTTGAAAATTATCACTGGGTACTCACCTACATCTTTGAAAAAAAAACAAGTCAATAAGTCTCCACAATATGTCAATCTGTAAGTACAGGGTGGACCAGATAAACTGGTAACTTTTAAAAACGCTATAGTTTGTTTTTATTTCTTAACAAAAAATGTGGAGGGAAAGTCTACTTCTATATTAATTGTATAACTTGTCGCCTATACCACCACCATCATCGGTACTACAGCCGGGATCCGGTCTTGGCCTTATTTAGCAAGCTCCTGGGTACAGGAGTTATTACAATTAATGGGTACTGCAGGCTGGAAACATATGACATGACTATAAACACGTTGGGAGTTGGCACCGAAAAATCGGTAAGAGATAGGCACTCGTATGGCGATTTGGAAAATTGTTGCGCTAACGCTAAGCGGCGCGAAATAGCAATCGAAAGGGAACCAATGTCCAAAATTTCAGCAAAAAACATTCATGAGCTGCAAGACCTATCCCTGGAAATACAGAATCAACAGACCTTCTGGTCAAGGGCTCTGCAAAAGATACCAGAACGAACACAACGGAACCTGATGTCTGTAACTGGAGTCCTCAGTCTGGTGGGGATTGCCTGTGTCATCAGGAAATGTAGCTGTGGACTTGGAAGAACAACTATAACCCTTTTTAACAGATGCTTTAACAGAAGGAACCGAGTTGACCCAGACGTGAGGTTGGAAGTGGCAAGAACACCAGAGCCACACAAGTTGGCGGAGGTTTTTGAGTTGAAAACACCTAAGTCCAATCTAAGGGTAAGGTACCCTTAGATGTGTCTGAAGGGGGGACGTGTTATGGATGTTGCGAATCCATAAGAGAAAAACCTATCAGGAATCCTAACCCCTATATCCATCCATAAGAAATACTTGCTTAAATCTACAAATAACCTACCCTGAAATACAAACCCCATAGAAACCACTAAAAGAAACAATTTTGCCTAATTCACAAAATAATCCAAGTCCCATAATATGATATGATCAAAAGAAACAATTTTGCCTAATCCATAAAATAATCCAAGTCCCACAGTCATATGACCCATGGGAAATATTCGGTTGATCTGCAGATTGTCCCATGGTATAATCCATAAGATACAATGTAGTCTGTACAGAAATACGAACCCCATGGGAGCCCCTAACAAATGCGATCACGGGCAGCCGGCGAGGCAAGTAAAAATGGGAAACGAAGCAAGTTCGTCAGAAAGTCTTGAAGAGACATGATCGTCCTACTAGGTCTCGTCCTACAGTCAAAGTAAATCTAGTAAAGAAGTGAGTTGATTTAAGCGCAAACGGATAAAGCAATATTGTACAGAACAATTTAGTACCAAGTAAATCTAGTAAAGAAGTGAATTGATTTAAGCGCAAACGGATAAAGCAATATTGTACAAAACAATTTAGTAACAAAGTAAATCTAGTAAAGAAGTGAATTGATTTAAGCGCAAACGGATAAAGCAATATTGTACAGAACAATTTAGTAACAAAGTAAATCTAGTAAAGAAGTGAATTGATTTAAGCGCAAACGGATAAAGCAATATTGTACAAAACAATTTAGTAACAAAGTAAATCTAGTAAAGAAGTGAATTGATTTAAGCGCAAACGGATAAAGACTATTGTACAAAACAATTTAGTAAGAAAGTAAATCTAGTAAAGAAGTGAATTGATTTAACCGCAAACGGATAAAGCAATATTGTACAAAACAATTTAGTAACAAAGTAAATCTAGTAAAGAAGTGAATTGATTTAAGCGCAAACGGATAAAGCAATATTGTACAAAACAATTTAGTAACAAAGTAAATCTAGTAAAGAAGTGAATTGATTTAAGCGCAAACGGATAAAGCAATATTATACAAAACAATTTAGTAACAAAGTAAATCTAGTAAAGAAGTGAATTGATTTAAGCGCAAACGGATAAAGCAATATTGTACAAAACAATTTAGTAACAAAGTAAATCTAGTAAAGAAGTGAATTGATTTAACCGCAAACGGATAAAGCAATATTGTACAAAACAATTTAGTAGCAAAGTAAATCTAGTAAGTCGGGGAGCCTCTGGCGCAAGACTAATGACCTTGCCCAGAAAAAATAAATCATTATGGAAAATTTAACAAGCCTTAGGACTTGCTAAATAAGGCCAAGACCGGTCCCCGGTTGTAGTGCCGATGATGATGATGAAATCTAGTAAAGAAGTGAATTGATTTAAGCGCAAACGGATAAAGCAATATTGTACAAAACAATTTAGTAACAAAGTAAATCTAGTAAAGAAGTGAATTGATTTAAGCGCAAACGGATAAAGCAATATTGTACAGAACAATTTAGTAACAAAGTAAATCTAGTAAAGAAGTGAATTGATTTAAGCGCAAACGAAAGTAAGATTTTAACGTACAAAATATTAATTAACTAAATATTGCTAGCTAAGAATTAATTAGATATTGTAATAATAATAAGATTGTATTTAATTAAATATTATGAGTTTAGAATGAACTAAATATTGCTAGCTAAGAATTAATTAGATATTGTAATAATAATAAGATTGTATTTAATTAAATATTATGAGTTAAGAATTTATTAAATATTGCGAACAAAAGATATCAATTAAATATTGTAAATTGACATAATTAATAATTGTAATTAATAAAGTTAAGTTTAAGGTGAAAATAAGCGTCTTTTTTAAAAAAAAGGTGACTCCACGCGGTAACATCTCCATTGGCTCCAGCATCCGCTCCCTAGTCCAACGGAAAAGCCAGAGGCTCTACCCACAAACCGTATCTGGCCTGCGGACTTAGTTGGTGCAAATTATTACATGGTGTGCAGCCTACTGAAGGCATAACAATATATATATATATATATATATATATATAATATATATATAATATATATATATATATGTATATATATATATATGTATATATATATATATATGTATATATATATATATATATATCTTGGGTTCATGCTCAATGCCATATCAAAAGAAGTCAACGTGAAAACCTTAGCACTTGACAAATGGCACCGGAGAATGATGCACGTGAGCAAAAACAAAATCCTGGAGATGGCCAAGAAAGAAGTGGTGATCGGTATGAAAGTAAGCAATGAGAATCCGACGCAATGCGATGATTGCTTAGCCGGCAAATCGACCAGACAACCATTCCCGAAACGTAATTTGACAAGGGACGAAAATGGCAAGACAAACCTCATACTCGAACTGCTACATGCAGATTTGATGGGACCAGTGGATGGGGCAAGTAGGGGAGGAAACAGACACATGATGAGCATCATAGACGATGCAGGCAGATACGCATACGTGAGTTTCCTACAATACAAAAGCCAAGCTTTTGTGAAATTCAAGAAGTGGTTAACTGAAGAGGAAAACCAGACGAACAAGAAGTTAAAGCGACTTAGAACTGACAATGGTTTAGAGTTTTGTTCAAACATTTGGAAACAATATTGTCAGGAAAAGGGTATCATCCGTGAGACAACGATGATACATACACCACAGCAAAACGGAGTAGCAGAGAGGCTCAATAGGACGATACTTGACCTATTACGAGCAACGCTACACGACACAGGATTGCCAAAGGCGGCATGGGCTGAACTGGCGGTCACAGCTGTATACATAAGAAACAGAGTTACAAATTCTCACGACAACCAGAGGACGCCCTACGAAATTAGGACTGGGAAGAAGCCGAACGTGAGTTACTTCCGTGAGATTGGATGTAAGGTATTCGTGCACATACCCAAAGCAAAGAGATAATCCAAACTCAGCGCCAGAGCGAAGAGAGGAAGACTCATTGGTTACGCTAAGAGAGGACGTGGATACCGCGTGTGGCTAGAAGACGAACAACTGATCGAGGAATCGAGAGACTGCGTCTTCAAGGAAGCACACTAACACGACGTGTCCAAAGTGGCTAACCCGGACGAGGGAACAAAAGAAAATTGCCCAGAAACAGTCCAAACCGAGGAGCCAAGGGAAAATGAGAGTGAAGGAGAACTCGACGGAAATGAGGAGGACACAGTCACGGAATCATCTACAACGAAGGTAACACAGCTGGACGAAGACGATAATGAACCAGTACCGTCAACACCGAACGTGATCGAAATCGATACCGATGGGCGGGCGACACTTACAAGGCGAGGAAGACCAAGGAAAGCTCCCGAACACGAAAAAAAACGAGTATCGCACAAAATGAATTTGAGGCCACGAATAAGGGACCAAAACTATTCAGAAATCGAGATTGCTGATAATGCAGAGGAAACGGACGGAGCGGAAACCGTACGCCCAGCATTAGAACTTGATCCGAGAGAATTTCGGAAACAGATAAGGACAAAGCTGAACAGAGAAACCCCAGACTATAAAGCGAACTTATCAACCGTCAACGGAAGGAGATACCATCGTCCTATCTATAAGCAATTGAATCTCCAGAATCAGCACACTGGCAGGACGCGATGAACGGCGATTATGACTAACTGATAAAATACAATTCTTGGAAACTCGTGGATCCGCCAAGCGGAGTGACACCGATAAAGTGCAGATGGGTTTGCGCAAAGAAAACAATGGGTGACGCACTGAGGTGGAAAGCGAGACTCGTGGCTAAAGGATGTTCGCAAAGAAAAGGCATCGATTACGACGGAGTATACGCACCCGTATCAAACTTCGAGACAATATGCTTGTTGATAGCGGCTGGAGTTGAAAAGCGCTGGATTATTGACCAATACGACGTAAAGAGCGCTTATCTCCACAGCAAGCTGGAACGAGATGTATACATGTTACAACCAGAGGGCTTCATCAAAAAGGGTGACGAAAACAAAGTGTGTTGGTTGAAGAAATCAATCTACGGATAGAAACAAAGTGGAAGGTGGTGGAACGAGCACATGAACGAAACACTGATTGAAAAGGGATTCATCAGAAACAAGGTAGACCCGTGCGTCTACGAACTAAAGACTACCAAAGGACGAGCATTGCTGACAGTTCACGTCGAGGATATGGTGACAATTGTTGAAAACGAGGCTACCAGGAAACACGTAGGAGACTTGTTAAACAAATGCTTTGATGTCAAACACTTGTGGAAGTTGACAAACCTATTGGGAGTAGATCTCCACGAAAATCGAGAGGGAAGCATATCACTTTCGCAGGAAAACTACATTGATAAATTAGTAGAGCGGTTTGGACTACAGAACGCCAAAGGATTCCAAACATCTATGGTAGTGAGACCAACATACCTGGAGGAATAGGATGAGGAAAGTGAGAGCGATCGGCCGTACCGAGAACTCATCGGAGGACTTCTGTACATTTCTCAACGAACACGACCGGACGTAGCATTTCACGTAGCTAAATTGGCTCAGTTTTGTACTCGACACAACGAACAACATTGGAGCGCTGCGATGCGAGTACTGAGATACCTGAAAGAAACCAAAAAGTTGAAATTGATTTGCAAAACCACAGGAAAGCAGTTGATGGCGTACAGTGACGCAGATTGGGCCACATCAACATTGGACAGGAAGAGTATCAGTGGATACGTGGTGATATTGGCAGGAGCACCAATACTTTGGAGAAGCACGAAACAAACTTCAGTCGCTTTGAGCACAATGGCGGCAGAATATACGGCTTTAGCGGATTGTGCAAGGGAAGTCATATGGATGAGAAATTTGCTGAACTCAGTTGGACTGAACGAACTCGCCAGGGATCAGACGATCATTCAGAGCGATAGTCAATCTGCGATAGCACACGCAGAGAGTTACATCAGCAAGAGCCGAACGAAGCATATTGCAATCAAACACCACTATGTGAGGGAAAATGTTGTAAATGGAAGAATTAAACTGAAATACGTGACTACGGATCAAAATATGGCAGATATTTTGACAAATTCACTCGGAATGAATCAACATGAGATTCACCGGTCCAAGATGCTTCAAGGGCTATCCATGCGAAAAGATCCAAGCTCGGGAGGAGATCTTTGCGAGGGGGAAATTGTAGAGATAGCGACCTTACCGACAAGTAGAATCGTCGGTCTTACCGACAAGTAGAACTATCGCGTTTCGTTACCACCAAGCCAATGGCGGGAGACAGAGGAATGTTGCATAGCACCATCCATACAGAACAGACGTTTATTATACATACTCTACATTTGTAATAAGACAAATATATATATCCTCGTGTTTTAACCGTTGTTCTTAATTATTAACTTGCCACCCACTTCGAACAAAAATATATGAACAATACATTTTTTCCGAACATTGTTATTTTTTTGATTTCGTAACAAATTTTATTGAAGTAAACCAACAACGTCAAGAAATCCAAAGAATAAAAGTAAATCCGTTCCAAATGTTCTAAATTGCCTTCCAACTGTCGAAGGAGGCATCGCACTTTGCCCAAAGTAAACGTGGGGTATTTTATGCCATTCGCCAGAGCGGGCATTCCTGAGCACATCTGTGGGGGTTCTCTGCATTACACGGAGAACCAACCCACAATTTCAACCCAATTATGCTCCTACCGCTCACCACCCCAATCCCTTCCGTCGGCCCATTTCACCTGAAAAAGGTATACCCCAAAGACCGCATAGCCTGAATTCATTATTTATGCAAATAATGCATAATTGAATTCAACCCTTTCTTTCCATACGGCAAAACTATTGCATAAACTACACGAGATTTCCACCGGAAATCACAATTTCATGTTTGGTTAGCAACAGCAAAGTCTGGGCAAGCGATGCTGTTGCTATATAGCGAAATCGCTGGGGTAATTTCAGATTCCTTGAGTTGGGTTCTCACGCTCATAATTCCCAAGCCATGGCAGCGTCCATTTGACCTTCCCCAGACACGCTATTCGTTGCAGATCAATAAACTCAGTGGTCAGGTGAATAGCACAAACATATTTTACATCCAGTTCCATTTCCCCTACTCAGAGTGCATTGCACTCTGAGATCAATCCAATAACCAAACTGGGTCATTCGGTCACCATTGATTTTGCGTTCGTTGCATGCAAAAAGCAAAATCATCCCCGGGATCGTCACGCTCTCCTTTTCGATTCTTCCATTTTCTCTAAGTCCATTGACTAGTGAATTAACCTACAAAAGGTCATTCACCTCGATGGGCGGGGGAAATGAGAGAGCACAAATGAGAGTGCGATCTCGATTGGTTGATCGTTGGATAGAACCAGCAGTCAGTTTTCATCCCTCATTGAAGGAAGTCGAATCTCAACCGCCGTGTTGTCGGGTTATTAATATTACAAAGAAAAGTTAGTCAAAATCTCATCCCTCAAGGAGAGGAGTCGTGTATTCATCACCAGTGCGCTTACAACGTGTCTGAACACCAATCGTTTCTTTTGTATAAATCAAAATCAAAGTGCAGTGTTGGTTCAATTTTTGGTGATTCTAACTCTCATAGCGTCAGTTCGAATCACACGTTCTTCACTATCATCCCAAATGCTATAGACTCTCACAGAATCAAGAGCATTCAACATTGTTTCTTACGTTTCGCTCTCCGTGTATGGGAAAACCCACTGATCTTTACCATTTGCACTAACCGTCTCAAATTAATTACCCTAAAAACACTGGAAGAACGCAGAATGTTGCTCGACATTGTCTTCATTCGGCGACTTCGCTCTGGCTCGGTTAACTGCACCAGTCTTCTCAACTCAACTTTTTTCAACACAAACCCACACAATATACGTAATCCTTGCCAGTTCTACATTTCCCCCACAACACCAGTTACGGCTCCAATGAATCCCTCTCCTGAATGTTGCGTAGTGTCGACTCCAAGTCATCCAATTTTGACTTTAATATTAGCACTCTCACTCTGAAACACCCTCTCATAAATCTTTCCCTCGAACTTTTTTACCATCTCCCATCCAATCCATTACCATCGTAAAGTTCGGTTATTAACTGATTACTTAAGTTAGTTCGTAAATTATCCCATGAAAATCTAAGCTAATAAATGGATTGTTAGCCCCACTAAACTTCTCTCTGCCTCCGACGACTGCCCTAATCTTCTCAACTGAACCCTATCCAACAAAAACCCCTCAACATACGTAACCCTCGCTCGCTCTATATGCCTCCACACTCCGGTTACGGTTGCAACCAATGCATAGAAAAGACAACTCAATCTCGTTCAATTATGATTATAATATATGCACCGTCACTCTAAAGCACCGCCCCCTAAGTGTCCCCTGTCCTCCGTAGTTAAGTCATTAATACATGCTTAGATTAACGAAATTACTTGGTATGTTACTTCGTAAGAAAATTTTTAGAAGGTTACCCTAAACTAATAAATGGTATGGAATTGTGGGGAGGAAGTATTGTGTCAGACACGGGCACTAGGTTCACTTCCATCCCCATCGTCTATTGTTCCCGCGGACACTGCTCGCAACGCAAGGAGGAAGAAAACGATGGTAGACCTTCGCAACCGAGCAGACACAGCACAGAAACAAAACACTCAGGTTTGATCAACGTTAATTCTTTCTTTGTTACGTTTTATTCTCTAAAAAAAAAGACAACTTTGTTCTCAGCCATTATCAAATATGTTAGTGTTTTTATACTTCACTTAAATTTATTATTAATACAAAATTGATTTTTATGAATTTTAAACAAGGTGAAACACTTCCTTTTCGACACTACCTACGCTTCTCCGCCGCGCGACGGAGAGTGGGAGTGGCAACGACTGTGGTGGTCGGCGGATGTAATTTGACTCAGCGATAAACGGCTCGTGCAGAGCCGACTCGCTCATGGGGTGAGTTTTCCCGAGAGAGAAAGTGTTTCTCTTGTGGTGAAAACAAGGAAGAAGGACCTGGTAATGTATGTGGATGTGTGAGTGAAGATCACACTGGTTTTTTCATACACAAGGCCATGAGAACGAATCTGAAAACCAGAAATGGAATGATGTGCATCAATGAGATGTGAGTTCGGCTAAGTAAACAAGCCGAATCTCATTGGGCTAAATGGGGTTTCTGTTTGTTCAATGCCGCTAGTCATGAGAAACAGATCCAGAAATATGGGCAGGTAAAGAGATCGGGTAGATCATTGTCTAAGCTATGCATTGAGCTGTAAAGATAGCCGCAATGCCCATGTACATGGTGCTAATTGATTCTAACTTATTTACAGGGAATTGGTGTTTATTGCATCGCTGGCAAGGGTAAGTACACTATACCTATGCTTATGCTGTAAGATTCAATTGGTGCCAAGAGACGCGAGATGCGTATATTTGTTTTGGTCCCTTGGGTGTAGGTCGCCAGCAAATGTGTTTGTATGGTGATTTATGATACACTTGGTGAGGACGAGAAATAGGCGACGCAATGTTTATGGTCCCTGTTATGGTGGTTACATTGTATGTAAACCAAATCATTTTGTTTTCAGGAATTCGTCTAAGGGGATTTGCCTGGCAACCGAAGGTACCGAATTGGTTTTATGCACCTGTATAATGGAAAGAATTCTTGTAGGGAATTTGTATGCGAAGAGATGCATGAAAAGGTAGGAATTCTTTAAAAGGGACTTTTAGATTATAAATTTGATAACCTAGACGCGTAAAGCACTTAAGGTGCTAATGCGAGTGCATTAGCGAAGACTTACGCCGATTGGGATGTAGTTATGGAGGTTTTTCAGGTAAGTGGGCCGTGGGGTTTGGCCACAGTATCCCCAACTAAACTAAAGTAAACCCTTCCCGCTCACCGCCCCTCACAATAACATTACAAAGTCTTTAAAAGAAATATTACTTAATTCTCTGTACGAGGGTTAAATGTACGTGCATTATATACATTCATTAATGGAAAGAAATTACGGTTAATATGTGGCATTCACGCGAAATCTTCAGTCAATTTGGTGGACCTGCTCGGCAATAAAGCTGATTCCACTATCATATTTGCATACATCCCATGTAATCTCAATAATTTTGCTTTCGTCATAAATAAAAATATAATTCGAATTCCTTAACAGAAAAACACAGCACCTGATGTGCGTCACCCACCCCAATTCTTTATAGGAAAAACACCATAAGTATGTAACGCAGATATCCGTTAACATAAGCATATTTCTAATAATTAAAAAAATAAAAAACAAATAATAATAAATAAATAATAAATAAAGTAAAGAGTGAATAAAATCGCGAATATAAAAGGGTTGCTGGGACAAATCCCTTTTTCGGTCTTCCTTCAGATAAAGTGGAGCTGCTAATAGGTTTTTATAATTAGAATGTTAAACTAATTGTAAATAAATATAACAAAAAATAAACTATAAGAACAATAATATTTTATTTATAACACTATACAGGTGAGACGCTGCCCTGACATGTATTTGTTCTAGACCGCATCATCAACCAAATTCCGAAAGATGATTGAGGTTTTTTCGCGATCATTTCACCGGGCAGCTGAATTTTGGGACCCAACCTGCCACTTAGCAATTGTACTGAACTTCTACAATGGGAATATTCAGTTGAATCTACGTATGCACTATCAAACACATGACACCATCTCCTTATTAACTCAGCCATAAGTCAAGGCCATGACTCAGCCGTATGAGTTCGCTTTTCCTGAAAAAAAAATTAAAATAGAAGAAAAAACTACCAAACTCTTAACATCTTTCTAACTTTTACGAATTATTCTCCAGCATCGAATACAAAATATCACTCCAGAATCACTAGTTAATCTATTACCCTTGCAACACATTGCACCCTTAGACACGCGTGCATTACGTCAAATCTAAAACATCAATCCTAGAATCCTCCAGGGAATATTTCATCTCTACTCAAATCCCGGTGCATACATTACCGCCAAACTCCACCAATATCTGTATTTTAAAAAATGTCCCTTGAAGTTATCTCAAGAATCCCTCACAAAGGCTGTGATGCTCAAAAATGATACAAACTGTCAACATGCGGAAAATAAGTTTTCAACAAACGGAAACAACCAACTGATAGGCAAATGACCCAAAACAAGAAGCCAATGAAAAAAAAAAACAAGAGAAAAACAAAAACAACCAACACCGAACCCTCTTGAAAAAAGGACACAACAAGGACTTTATTTACCCATTACGCATTCAAATTCCCTTGATACTTCTGTTCTATGTTTATAACATTAAGGACTCAGCCTGGCGCATCATATCAACGATATAAAATTACCTCACGGTTACTCTAAGGATAACGAGACAAATTTAAAAATATATCATCTAAACAAGGATAACAAGTTCCTTCTCACATTGAAAGTGAAATTACATCAGTCAGGTAAATACTTGGGGGAAAGTAGACGAACAAGGAAGAAACAACTACAACCGCATCCCATGAATTATGAAATCTATGATCCTTACGATAAGGATCGTCGGTTTCCTTTATTTCGATCATCTTTGTTTTGTGTGACAAACGGTAGCAGGATTCACACGGTGAATAGGATTATTTGGCGCTACAACACAGGGAAAATCTGTTCGGTTCCTGCGTCTTCTTGAGTGCAAATCTCCGATTATCTACTTTGCGTCCTTGTTAAATTGATACATTTCATCAGGATAACCATTTGGTATTCCCTTTCGTCATAACTCTCCATTGACAATCGGGATGAGTCGTAGGATAAAACAAACAAAACAACCCTCTGTCCTATCTGATTTCCCAAGCAGATTTCTCTGTGTCAGGATATCGAATCAGGACTTTTACCTTCTCCCTTCACTACATTTCCAATCAGGACTGATGTCATTGAGTAACGGATACTTCGTATGAAGGGATTTCACATCAGGTACCACCGATGGATTTAGGCCGTTCATGTGGAAAGGTATTAAACAAGTAAAAAAGAAACAAAAGCAGACAGGAAGTATATCAATGGTTACGTTTTGGTGAGGAAGGACCAACACAAAAATGAGGAAGCAAACAGCACAAGGGTAGCAGAATGCACGATGGACAGTGTAACAGCGTACCTAGCGAGAACTGTGCAACGATCAGCGTCAAACAGCGGAAAATTGCAGTGCGAGTTGACGAGAGGGTGACATGTTAATTTCTCGCCTTCTGTCGCTCGCCGCTTTCCTTTTCGATGCATTTACATGCCAGACGTTGACGAGCGGTTGGGCAAAGGTTGCGTTCCGTCGCTTTCGTTTTCTCGTAAAGTCGTAAAACTAACCATCTGGAAAAGTGGTCTGGAAGAAGCGCACTTAATGCGACGTAGAAATTCTCGCGGGTTGTGTGTGACGGTTTTATGACAAACCACTTGGGAAGCATATTCATGTAAGCCTGGCGAATAACGAGGCAAGGATATGCTGACTGCACGATTTTCTTCTTTTTGACGAGGTTCATTAACCTGGGCTCAAGAAGACGAGAATTGTCTGAAAAATAATGACCAGAGATATACATCTCTGAATGAACATTTTTATGCTGTTTCAGATTCATCTGAGATAAATGGTTTGAACACAAACGCCAAAACTGTTGATCCTTCGAATGCTTTTGAATAATTTTTTATGGGGAAGTTTTTGGAAGTTATTTCTTTTTTAATTTAGGAACTTTGTGAGGTAAGGTTTTAGACTTTATTCATAGCTTGATTGGAGTAATAGAAGGCAAACGGTTCGGTATCAATAACTCTAGATAGAGGTAGCTTCAAAAAGACGCCTTCATCCCGGCCGTTCCATTGCGAATATCGCTCCTGAGCATCCAGACATGTTGAATCGCCATCGAGCCTTCAAATTGCATCTAGCACCGACTTCGTGGTTAAACATTTATACCTGATTACGAATAAAGTCTATTTGACAGATATAACAGATGAACTGAAAGCCTGTCGGCCATTTGCGGTGTCCTCAAGGGATACATATGATAGCCTTAGTGAGTGGTCACTTTTCACGAAAAATCACCTTCAGCGACACAGATCACTTCCACCTCAATGGATCTGTCAACAAACAGGATTGCCGCATCGGGGCAGACAAAAATCTGAGTGTGATCGTTAAGACAATTACCGACGTTAATACATTCACAAAGAGGACTGTTGGTGGGATTTTTAGGCCGGCGGAATATTCAGTTAGTGATTCTTAACAAACAATCGCGAACATGCAGTTACTGTGAACATTGACATGATAAGGGAGTTTTTGTAGCCAAACTTTATGGTGTGGATTCAGACGGCATAAGGTTTTAACCGAATGATACCACTTGCCACACTGTAAACGAAACGATGAAAGACCCGTGCGAGAATTTCTGTGGGTGCCTTATTTACCGAAAAGGGAATCACAACTGGCGACCATGCTATATGGTCCTGTAGTGCTCTGAAAAGCCCTACCACCTCTTTCCCCCATTTCCACATCAAAATTCCAGCTATATCACCCTAAAACTCAAAATCCTATCAAAACCCGATAAAACCAAACATGACCCAAAATTCGCAATAAACGAATCAAACATTCGTTTATCGCCTAACAATCGTCCCCACGGCATAATTAAATCCCAAGTCTTAAATTAAAATCAAATTCATAATAAACGAATCTAATATTCGTTTATCGTTCTACATTTGCCCCACGGCATCATCGAAAACCAAAATTCAGAGATCGTTATCTCTATCTGAAAATTTTCCATTGAGAAAAACAAACACAAAACCAAAACCAGATACATTGCCACATCTGCGAAATAGTTTCGTAAAAATTCAAGAAATTGAATCCTTATCTAAAGTAAACACAACATCTCACTCAGGATACCCAAAAATCGTGATTGTTGTACGAAAATGTGTATTTTCGGGATACAAATCTCGATTTGTTTTCCTTTATAAAGGAATGGTAAAGTAGTATCCAGATTCATTCCAATTGAATCATTCGACTCATTCACTTCAATCACATCCGTATCCCGTACTCAGTATCCAGGTTCGAATCAGTATTCCGCACTCAGCATCCAGTTCTAAGTATTCCGAAGGCCTATAAAAATTGTACACAATAGGATTCCAACTGATATTCAAGCCAAGGAGGAGCTGGCAAATAAAAGGTTATAGTAAGTAAAATTGATCTTTCAGTTTTCCGAAACCTCCAAATATTTAGGCAAATCCCAGCGGAGACGAGGGCTTGGAAAAGCCATAACAAGAGTCAGAGTAACCAGAATCGACGAGAGGACGTTGCTCTTCTCTCAGACATATGAGGAAGTACGGCGACGCCCCTTTGTAGGACGTTTTTCAGGGACGGTCTAAGAGATCCCTTCTCCTTTTAAGGACTAGGAGACACGCTTCCTGAAACCAAACCCCTACAAAACCCGAACAGTCCCATTAGACTTTTTCCTTTTTAGTTATTTGAGTAGGTATGTGACGGTTCTTTAATACATTCCCAAAGAACCGCCCATCCTCTTAAATTAACCACCTTCCAAACCCATAGTACTAACCTGCAATGAGGGGTAGCGTAAGCTCCCCTGCAGCATCACACCTGAAAGTTAAACCTTATCAAGCATGCACATCAAACAAATTATTTCATTCATACATGGACCGTGCCAGACAATCGGCTCGGCTTGTCAGCAATTATAAAAGATAAATACTCGCTGGCCAGCGTAATTGTTGACATAGCTGTAGCCGGTATTCTTGCTACGGTTCATGAGTGAATATTCCCCTATCGGTTATCTTCCGATCATGGGATTTGGGCACTAATATGATTGACGTTAGACAATCATACCCCAAATCATGCCTAACGATGCTCCGGCCTGTAAAGCAAACAAAACCTACCATAGCCTAGGCCATAAGCGAGCAAACCATTGGTTTGCTTATCGCCACGAAAAATCTATAGCCTACAATGGCATTAGCATGAACGCCTAAGTAAACACGATGTGCATATCATCGTGACCCTTGAAATGGCGTTTTTGTGTATCTTGAAGCAAAAACCTTGGCGCAAGACTAATGACCTTGCCCGGAAAAAAACAAATAATTATGGAAAATTTAACAAGCCTCAGGACTTGCTAAATAAGGCCAAGACCGGTTCCCGGTTGTAGTGCAGATGATGATGATGAAGCAAAGACCTATTTCGTTATCAGGCGCAGGTCATCAAAGACTTATGGCTCTCGAAATAGCGTTTATGTTTATTTAAGACACAGAAACCTATTTCTCCCTTCGGCGACGTCGCTATCGCATATCTCAATAATACCAATTCATTACACCAGCCCATGTTTATTTAGGTGCATTTTCGTCATTGCCGATATGCAGGCTGAATGGCAACGTACTTGTCCTACACGGACACATATACAATTCTCCCTTATCGATGAGATTCGCGTCCATCGAACTGATGGAGGTGAATTACTAAGTGGAGTCAGATTTTATTCGCCCAAGGAGTCGGATGTCTTCCACCACCTCGGTCGGTTTGAGTTTACGAGAGTTAAGTCCGTTTGTCGTTCGTGGTCTATTCTTTTAGAGTTAATACATTTTCCAATGTAAAGTTGTGCGGGGAAATATTCCAGTTCCCGAAGTAAAGTCAGTTTTGGTGACAGTAAAACAAAAAATAAATCTATGTACAAAGACAATATATACACCTACACCCACGTCGTTTAATATAGGAAATATTTTATAAAATAGACCGAAAAAAAAACCAGTGCATTTCTAGAACAGTGTTATGAAAACTGATTAATAAAGGAAACCAATAACAACAAGGAAACTCCAGTGTATTTATTTAATTGATATAGAACCGTGAACAATTCGCTGCAGACTTGCGTTGGGGAATAAATGAACCCGTGTTACGACGACACCAACTTATTTCCCCACATTGGTGACCGCGACGGTTTTTTTTATCGAGATAAAAAAGTGAAGACGCGACTTCTGTCATATGCCAAGCGAACATAATAACCCAATAGCGAACAGTTCAAGCGCAACCTTTTGGACAGGGAACAATTGACATTCGCGGCAATTTTAAAATCGCAGTGACTTGACGGTGGAAACAGTGTTTTTAAGAACAGCGTATTTGGTGTAAGTGACTAATTGGTGACACCTAGCAAAAACACGTTACCTTTTCGGGCATAGTGAAAATAAGAACAATAGACACTACGAGCCAGCTACTAGTAAAAGTGACCACTGTCAAGTGGATTAAGTTGAACAATAAAAGGGCAGCTTGGCGCAAGACTAATGTCCTTACGACACTTGGCGCAAGACTAATGTCCTTGCCCGGAAAAAACAAATCATTATGGAAAATCTAACGAGCCTCAGGACTTGCTAAATAAGGCCAAGACCGGCTCCCGGTTGTAGTGCCGATGATGATGATGATGATGATGATGAATAAAAGGGCAGGAACCGCCCCATCTGACCGTATCAGGACTAACTTCACCAGCAGTAACACCGTCAGGACAACAGACTTTCGTTTTCCACTGTTTCTTTTTTTATATATTATCAAATAAAATTGCTTCTCCTCTCGGTGATCTCCTTCCGAGACTCCGCCAATTAAATTTAAAAAAATTCCTGAAAATATATATTGTAACAAAACATATTTAAGCTGTTAACAAAAAGTTTATTTCCTTTTTTTTTGCTAAATCGTAGTCTGTGCCAATTTTTTTTTTTTTTATTATTTACTGGCCTGTACGAACCCGGAAGTTCATGACCTCACCGACTCGGCTTCGCCATTGTTCCCTGTCTGTGCCATACTTGTTAAAAACCAAGAACGATATATCTGATAGAGATTTTGAATACCTGTAGTCACTTGATCCCCCGCTTGGTAGAAACCTTGACGTGGTGCGGCGGCTTAAAGTACAATGAATCACTCAGGCTATGCTGACGGAAGCATATGCTTCCAGTAGGATCACCCATGTCAGACAGGCTAGCGAGGAGTAACACACAAAGATCTACCACCCCTAATCCAGGGTGTTATGCGTCACCGTGCCCATTGGATGGTTTGCAGCCAGGGGTATACCGGCTGTATTATAACGGCGCCTCTCTGACACCGGGTCGAATCAGAGCAGTAAGCAGACCCTACCACATCAAAACGGGGCTCTGATGTGGCGGACTATTTGAAACCCCAAGTCTCGTGGGATCAAAAATGAATAACCAATATACAAAAAACAATCCCACGAAAAACCCGGTAGGCGTAGGTGTGATGAGCCGACACTACCATAAGGGAAAAAATCATCAAGAAAACACCGACTCGGCAAAAAGAAGACGTAGGGAAAAACTGAAAAAGCGGGATATACGCGTCGGCACGTGGAATGTTCGAACGTTATATAAACCAGGCGCGATACAGACGGTCGTAGAAAACGCGAAATAATATAAAATGGACATCGTCGCGCTTCAGGAAGTTCGACTCCCACATCAAGTAATCGAAACCAACGGGTTTACACTGGTGGGTGGAGGTACCGATACACATAACCTCGGAACTGGCTTCATCATAAGCAAGAAGATTACGTCCCATGTAAAAGATGTGCAATTTATTAATGACCAAATGTCGGTGCTAAAAATACAGGGCCCATGGTACAATTATGTATTTATAAACGTACACGCACCAACAGAATCTACCGACGAAGAAGCGAAGGACACATTCTATGAGACCCTAGAGGAAGTATTTGATAGGATCTCATTATTCGATGTTAAAATCCTCCTCGGCGACTTCAATGCGAAAATTGGAAAGGAAGATATCTTCCAACCAACAATAGGTAAAGAAAGCCTACATAACGTTTCAAATGATAATGGTATTCGAATTATCACGTTCGCAGCGTCAAAAGATCTGGTGGTGAAAAGCACGATGTTCAAGCACAAGGAAATTCATAAAGCCACTTGGATATCACCCGACGGCGTAACGCGTAACCAAATAGACCACTTCCTCATAGACAAAAGACACCACTCGAATATCCTTGACGTAAGATCATATAGAGGAGCAGATTGCGACTCCGATCACCTTCTAGTGATGGGCAAAATTAGAGGTCGGCTTGCAGCAAACCCACAGGGACAGTCACGGGAGACGAGCAAAAAGTTCGAGATTGATAAACTAAAAGACCTGGGCAAAAGGGCGGACTATCAAGACAAACTAATGAATAGATTTAGAATCCTAGAGAATGACGGTAGTGAGGAAGAGGAAGCAAATAGTGTAGACACTAAATGGGCATCAATCAGAGACACAATCAAACAAACAGCCCAAGAGGTATTAGGATTTAAGAAAACAACTAAGTCCAAACCTTGGTTTGACGATGAGTGCAGGGCAAAGATCGAAGAACGTAAACGCCTCAGAATGATCCACTTAGAAGCATATGATGAAGTCAACCCAGTAAGATACGCGACAATTCGGAAAGAAACAACGAGACTTTTCAAACGCAAAAAACGCGAATGGGAGAAGACTCGGATCGAATAAATCATAGAAAATGCCAGAGCAAAGAACAGCAGAGGTATGTATGCCGGCATAAATTCAATTAGAAATGGCTACCAAGGGAGAGCCAAAATAATCCGAGACACAAACGGCTGTCTGGTGACAGAAACAAAAAATATCGTGACAAGATGGAAGCAGTACTATGAAAACCTGCTCAATGTGCGCACCCATCAACCACAAATAAACGCACCCGACGTACACACAGCCGAGCCCCAGATCCCAGAGCCCTCTTTCGACGAAGTTGTAGACGCGATAAATCGACTGAAAAACAACAAGGCCCCCGGAATCGATTGCATACCGGCAGAGCTTGTGAAGCATGGAGGAGGGGCAACCGCTCGAAAGATCCACCAACTGGTTAAAATAATATGAGACAAGGAAGTCATTCCGGAAGAATGGAAAACCGCAATAGTCATCCCCATTTTCAAAAAAGGCGACAGATCTGACTGCGAAAATGACAGAGGAATATCATTGCTCCCAACCGCATACAAAATATTAACAAATGTCATACTGGCAAGAATCACACCGTACGCAGAAGAAATATTGGGAGACTACCAATGCGGATTCCGTCGGAACCGGTCAACAAGCGACCAGATGTTCACAATAAGGCAACTGCTGGAAAATAAGTGGGAATACGGAGAGACGGTTCACCAACTGTTCGTGAACTTCAAAAAAGCCTACGACTCAGTCGCAAGGCAAAGACTCTACCATATTGTGGTTGAACTGGGGATCCCGAAAAAATATGCCACACTCGTTCAAATCTGCATGAACGAAAACAAAGGGCGAGTTAGAATAGAAAACCACCTCTCAGAACCATTTGAAATCCGGGACGGACTAAAACAAGGGGATGGCCTCTCACCATGCCTTTTTAACCTTGTCCTCGAGTATGTTATCAGAAAGGTACAAGACGACAACACGGCCGGATCATCCATGAACGGGGTCACACAAGTGCTCGCGTATACGGATGACATCGCCGTTCTGGGCGATAATCTCGAAACTATAAGTAAAAACTGTGAAATCATCATGCAAGCAGCAGAAGAGGTGGGCCTAGAAATAAACGAAGACAAAACAAAATACATGATTACGACGAGAGCAGGTGAACCTCAGATAACACATATAAACGTCAGGGGCAAGATATTTGAAAATGTCAAAGAATTTAAACGTCAAAGGAAATTAACAAAAGACTACATTCCGGCAACGCTAGTTGGCATGCAGCCAGTAAACTATTAAAATCCAAACTGCTATCACGTAATATAAAGCTCTGTATCTATAGAACCATAATCATGCCGATTGTTCTATACGGATGCGAAACATGGGCGCTCACAAAACGGGAGGAGAACAAATTCCGCATATTCGAGAATAATGTTTTAAGGGGTATATTTGGCAGTAAATATGATGAGGAGTAAGGACAATGGAGGAAACTCCACAACCACGAATTAGAAGAGCTATACGGCTATACAATAGTGAGAGTGATCAAGTCGCGAAGATTAAGATGGGCCGGACACGTAGCGCGAATGGGCGATGATAGGACCGTGCATAGAAGTCTTGACGGTAAACTAACGGGGAAGAGACCGACAGGATGGCCGCGACGGAGATGGGAGGACAATGTTAGATTGGACCTCGAGGAGATCGGATCGGATGATCGAACGTGGAAGGAGAGTGCACAGTACAGGGAACAATGGCGGAGCCGAATCGTTGAGGTCATGAACTTCCGGGTTCCCGCAGGCCAGAAAATAATAATATAATATAATGTAGTCACTTGATGAACGGCACTTTCATGGGCGAAGCCAAGAAACTATAAATCCTCGACGTTCGAATTAATTTGACTGTTAACATACGAATGTGGAATGCTCGGTGGGGGTTCTCTATACTACATGGAGAACCAACCCACTATTTCAGCCCTATTTCGACCGCTAACAGCTTACCAACTCAACTCCAATTCCCCCTACAAGCTATTCCACCTGAAAACCATGTTTTCCAAAACGACGCATAGCTAAATTCATTATTCTATGCAGACAATGCATAATTGAGTTTAGCTACGTTTTTGCCATACGGCAATTCCATTTCGCTAACCCATGAGATTTTCACCGGAAATTGCAATTCATGTTGGTTAGCAACAACCAAGTCGACCCAAACGATGCGGTTGCAGCATCGTGCAACGGCTTGGGTAATTACAGAATTATTTAGCGTGTTTCCCACGGTAATATTTCCCTAGCCGATTTTGCGTTCCCTTGACTTCCCCCGGACACTCTATTCGCTGGGGATCAATTATCTCTTTTTGCAGGTGTATGGCACAAACCGTTTTCCTCTCCTTTCCATTTTTATCTTCCCATAGTTCAGTGCCCTCTGAGATCACCTCAGTCACCGAATTAGGTCAGTGGGCCATCCTCAGAGGCTGCATTGGTACACGCACACAAGCCAAGCCACCCCGAGATCATTGCACTGTACGTTATGATTCTCGCATTCTCTCTTGTCCGTCGACTATTCACCGCGATAGACGGGGGACATGAGAGAGCACAGATGTAGGAATGATCTTGATTGGTTGCTTGAGGTGCACAATCCCAAATCCCAATTTTCGTCCCTATTTGGGATTAGTCGACAATCGTCATCCAAAAGGAGTACACGTCTCCTGAGTCGCTGTCCAATCTATTGTCAAGTAAGAAGTTTAGTCAAATTTTTAATTACTGCAGTCACGTGTCGAGAAAGAAGTGTTTCATCTTGTATAAAATTTATAAAAAACCTATTAAATAACGTTAATAATAAGTTCTAAGTGAAGTAAAGAAAAAACAAAACGATACCAACAGTGGCCACCAGCCATCCACGAATGTTTTACTCTTTTCCGTTCGTGGTGGACCAGTGCATCTGCATGAACGACAAATGTGAAATTAAATTACTTTGAAATTAAAAAAAAAATGAAAAACAGATTCTCAGCAAAATATCATTTTGTGTTTCATTTGTTTTATTTCCTTGATGAACAATTTGTGGCGAAACAATCGTTGCAAGAGTGGGAAGAAAGTGAAAAAGTGCCCGTGTATTGGCACAACAGCTTCTACCCCTACAGCTCTTTCTGATCATGTATTTCCTCTTCATTGTAATGTCCACACATTTAAGACCCATGTACATCGATACCTCCTTTCTTTATCCACTTCCTCTCCTTCCGCTCGCACTGTGCTCTGACATTTCTACACATATATATCTGTAATCTACACATGTCTGAATAAATTATTTGATCTACGGGCAAAATGTATTTCATCATCCAGAGAAAAGTATTTTATATAACAGAAGAATTTATTTAATTTCATATTTTATATTTCATTTTGTTAATATTATTATAATTTATTTTTTTACATTTCTCACAGGAGAGGCGAACCTATAGCGTCACCACGGCGCTCGACATGCCACCAACTAACCGTTGCTGTCCTTCTTGAACAGCTGCAGGTTGTAACGCTCCGGAAACACTCGCGCCGGGAGGGAATTTTATAGCTTTCCCACTCTCTAACGGAACGAGTTTTGATATAGAGATGTTCACGCCGTCAGGAGATGAATAGCAAAGTGGTGCGAGCCGTCAGATTGTCTCGTGGAGCACATATAAACCGAATTGCGCGGAACAATACCACAAATCTCCGAAGAACAGTACCCGTGATAACATCTGTAAAACAGACAGGGATCAGCTACGCGCCTTCGATGTGATAGCGACTGCACACCTAACGTCAGCGCCGTGTCTTCGATCAGGCGGATCGCTCGTCTCTGTATACTCTTAAGTAGGTCGAGGATATGCTTGGGAGCAGAACTCCAAACATGACATTTATATCTGAGCGTCGGTCTAATTTCGGATGTATACAGGAGAAGAATTTGGGCCGGGGTAAAATATTTCCTGGCCCTAAAAGACAACTCAGTTTTTCAGATGCGGACCTGGCGAGGTTTGACACGTGTTTTGCCGTGATACATTTCCACAGACTGTGACGCCGAGCAATTTCGTGCTTTTCCCAGATTCGAGGGCCTGGCCATTCATCATCAGCTGTGGAGCCGTGTGAACGTTTTATATTGTGTTTTCGTTCCATTTAAGTCGACGAGATCGGCCTTTCCCCAGTGCAAGACCTTATCCAAATCCCGATTCAGAGAGTCGAAATTTTATTACATTTCTACATCTCAGCTGGTACCACGTTGTTGCACTAATCGGTCGGTCACACGAAAAACAGGAAACAATCGTATTATCATCCCCAAAACTGAATACTTTGTTACCCATTGACTCCAACAAGCCAAAATAGAACCTTGAGGCACCCTGCAATTAACAGAATACGGATCCGAAGATTCGCCGTCTATAACAACCCGGAACGATCGATTTTCAAGAAAGCTCTTCGTCCAGTCGCAAAGCTGTGGCGGGGAAGTATGGTGCGCCGGCGTACGACGCTGATTCACTTCCTTCCGCCATCGTCACTGTAAGGTTCCACCAGATGAAAACCAGAACTCAGACACTGCTCACCGATGAAACACTGAAGAGGCACCGAATATCCAAGCAACGATCACCAGGAAGAGGAAAAACCACAAATAAAACGCACAGATTTAATGTTCGAATGATGCTTTCTTTATTGTTCTTATTATTTATCTTCAAGAACTTGTGGCGACTCTAACAGATACACACACAATTCACAAGCAAAATAGTGAAGAGCACCGAACGAAAAATCGAATAAGAAAATACATCAGAGCCGTATACCATAGTGATAACAAAAAATAATTCACATCAGTGGAGCATATTCGAGTTTAAAAATCAAATTCTAAACACGGTCAGTAGCCTGGTGGGTAACGCTTAGGTTCAATTTTTTCGTGATTCAAACTGCCATAGCGTCAGTTCGAATCACACGATTTTCTTCACTATTATTTCAAACGCTATAATTGGTGACTACAACGTGATCTGTACACACAGCATACACTTTCCCAAACAGAACTTCACACACGGTCACGACTTCCGCATAGAGCCCAGCCTCCGACGTTCTCTCGTTCGTCCGTCGTTCACATACGAATCTGATCGTAACGAAGTTACTGCGGAGGGAGTGGTGTGGCGACTCTAACAGATACACACACAATTCACAAGCAGAATAGTGAAGAGCACCGAACGAAAAATCGAATAAGAAAATACATCAGAGCCGTATACCATAGTGATAACAAAAAATAATTGACATCAGTGGAGTATAGTCGAGTTTAAAAATCAAATTCTAAACACGGTCAGTGGCCTGGTGGGTAACGCTTAGGTTCAATTTTTTCGTGATTCAAACTGTCATAGCGTCAGTTCGAATCACACGATCTTCTTCACTATTATTTCAAACGCTATAAACTTTTCACTAAGCAACCGGAGGAGGGAATTAGTAATTTTTGTAGAACGCGACTCTCGACTCACTAGACTCGACACTCTATTAAACTTTGTTATAATGGTGAAGTACGCACCCCCCGTACGCGCGATACGGGGGGGGGGGGGGGCTGAATCTCGATTTTAGGTGCGCACCGTTTGATGGTTGTGATGAGACTCAGCGATATTAAGTCGCTGTCAAAAGAATCTTTGGATGCATTTACTTTACTTGTAGTGATAACCCGGTCTCATAGAAGAGGTCGTAATCGTACACATGTATATGTGTACGTCGGTTCTTTTCATAGATCAAAGCCATGATGAAGACCCTGAAACACAAAGAAAGGGAAAAGGATCGTAGAGATCTTTGTTTATGTGAGACGGTTACTGGGAAACGGATCCAGAACTATGTAGGATAAAAGAGATTTATGACCTGTGAGTTCAACTGAATAATCAAGTTGCAACTCATTAAATGGTAGATGCGTCTGGGATACTTGGTGATTGGATTGTTTGTGTATCGCCAGAATGTCTGCTGGTAGACAGCGTTCGTTTGTTTGCACTTAGTGCATTGGTAAGGCATTAGTCTCAACGCAGATGGTGCTAAGTACGTGCATCTGCGTTGGGCTGTTTATCGCTGTGTAGATAGTTTTTTGTACACACATCGAGGCTGGGCAAATGGACGGCGGAATATTTATGATCCTTGTCATGAAGATTACATTGTATGTAAGCCGAATCATTTGTTTACAGGGATTCGTCTAGGGGAATTTGTCTGGCAACGCAGATGCCGAAATTGGTTTGGAATTCCTGATAAGCTAATAAAGAAATCTTACAGAGAATTGGTATGCGGAGAGATGCATGAAAGGTAAGTTTTCTTTACAGGGGCTTAAAGATCATAGATTTGATCTCTTTAATCTGTGAAGCATTTTCAGGTGTCTAATGCGATCGCATTGGCGAAAACGTAAGCGTCTTGGGATGAGGTAATGGGGGTTTTTAGGTAATTGTACCGTGGGGTGTGGCGTCACCGCCACAAAGCTGCTGGGAAAGTCCATATGAACGAAGCTTGCTCAACAATGCACGATGCAACACGGGGTCAAAAGCCTTGGAAACATCCTATTTTAATATAAAGACCTCCTTGAACACGTGCAACATAATAAAGTGCATTCAAGACTGATGTTGGCAAAAGACCACTTTATTTTTGGTTTTTACAGTGATGTTATCTCTTATAGGGATTATTAACACCCAAGTAGTAACAAAATATACAATGCATTAATAAAGGGAGGATAAGCAGGATGATTGGAAAAATAGAAGAATTATATACAAAGAAAGGGGGGAGATGGGAAAAGCTTTGCAATCTGCAATTTGTTGAGTGAGGAAATCTAACTTCAATGGTCAAATATATTTTGCATACGTTCACTAAAAATGCCCATCACAAAAACAAACAATCGTTCAAAACCGCACGACAATTCCACTAGATAAAAGCGAAGGTGAAGCTTCCATATCATTTTCCAATCAGCATAGTAAAATCAATTGAATTATAACGAAATGATCTTCCACCTTGATATAAAACTTTTATTTGCACAGCCTTCGCCATTAATACTTCGAATGAAGCAATTTAATTAATGACAGAGACGAAAGAAACCTCAATTATCGCCACCGAATCAAAATATTTCCCTGAGAATCTGTCTCTCAGTGGACCAAAATCCTTGAAACCCTGAATAATATAAAACCCTCTATAAATTCACAAAGGGAAGTCACCCATTCAGCAAGATCCTTATTATGCTATGTCCTACTAAAGTTGTCAACTTGGGAATGGGTAATTTGCGAGAGGGTCTCTGAATGTGTTGTGAGGTCTTCCGCAAACTCTCAGATTCCATTCACAAAATGCACCATGACCAAGCGTAAACTGGCGACCGAAAAGAAAGGATACGAATCGCAAACAAAACAAATATCGAACAACGACCGAAAACAGTTTTCCATTTCGCCTTTGACATGATTGTTCAGAAACGACCCTCTGTTGTCATCCCGTACGATTCAATTAACAAGAATACAGTAGGGTGTTAATAAATTGATTTCCATTCGATCACAGGGAACTATTTAGGTCTTCGAGATGATAAATATTTTCAACGTTTGCCCCTTACGTCCTGTTTTGGTCGGATCTATGAACAATTCGAGAAATCGCCTTTTCAGCGAAGGAAGTGGCATTTGCGAAATTATGTTGTCAACATCTGATATCCTGGTGGGACATCCCTTTTTCTTATTTTCATCCATCATCTCTTTGGTTAGAACGGTTTTATTGCATGTGTGCAGATGCATTGAATCTCTTGGCCTAAGGGGAGTGCAAACGGAATTTAGGGTAATTATTCTCGACTGATATCCCGGTGAGATTTTTCATTCAAAGATCACTTCTAGGTACCATTGGAAAGCAGTGGATGGTTTTTTTTAGAAACTCTCAAACCGACTTATTCTAGGTAATTCAGGATCTTAGGAGTACCCCAATGACGAATGTGGTAGATTCACGATGGGAGATGCATAGAAGCTACGAGCTCACATCATAAAACACTGAGAAGGGTCAAAGGAACTGAACTGAATTTTTAATAATACACTCAAGTATGATGTGTTGTGACAAGAATGTGGCACAACAGAGCTATTCAGAATTGCAACTCCAGTGACGAGGACCTGGCATTTACGATCACACAGTAAATTACAAAGAGAATCAAGGAAAGTCCAGCAGAGCACTCGACTCACAAATTGAATCAATGAGTTTAAGACCACCTTGGTGTCAGGACGAACATGCTAAGTTCAGTTATCACTTCAACTTAGTTCGTTGAGAATTGGTAGAGTGTGTTCAAGGTAGATCCGATTCAAGCACAAGTTGACCAAGTTACGCCTGATTTTTATGTAGCATCAAATTACTAAAGGCATTATCTACACCAAATTGAATACATTTCCTGTAACACTAAAAACAATCGTAAACCACCAAACGTGAAGTAAAAACATAACGCTACTTAATATTATGTACCATGTACCCACACTCGACCTACTTTAAGGTATATTTTTGAATACCATAAAAGTGTTGGCAGAGCAAGTTTTATAAAATCAATGAAACCTCCTTTCAGGTAAAATATAAAATAAAATCCGCGACCTTTTCATTTCAAAACTATGGTTGCAAATGAACGCGTGCTCGTCGCCTATCTACCCACATCGACGGCGATAACATTGAACAATCAAAGTATTCAAATTAGAACACAAAATGCGGCTAAGGAAACATCAGCTTCGCCCCACTTCCTAGTAATGAGTTGGCCCTAGTTGCACGATTCCATTTCCACTTTGATGTTATTGATTTGCCCAAATCTTATTACCGCCTTACACTAAATCATCGCCAAACATTGATTTCTATTTCATTCCACTCGATTTTCTATCCTTAAGTACTTCGATTTCCTTTGGGATCTTTTATTCGTTTCCAATCTCGAGCCCAACCACCGAACCGCGATATACCCTGGAAAAGTCCCAGTAATCCTGACTATTCCATTATTGCTGTCATTTGGTTCTACGCGAATCTAAACATTAAGGACAAGCCAAGAAATCAATAGAATTACACACCCAAAGGAGGCCTCTCCTCGCTGATGGAATGAGGATACCAAAATACATCACTAGTACACAAGAAATCCAGATGGAGCTGAGACAGGGGCATCGGCAATAGAAAAAGAACTCCTGGGATGACTAGAACACACATCGGCTCAATGGAGGAGATGGTATCGCCATCAAAGTCAATTGTCTGGAAAAAGACGGAATAAATTTAGCAAAGAAAATAAGTGTGGGGAGGCGAAGAGCGGTCGTATACTTATTTGAGTTGTCTCCCTCCCATGCGATAGTCAAGGAGCCGGGAAGCTACTTATACAGAATAATGTCCTTATTGTAGCGGAAGATACAGTCATTCGTAAGTTCTGGTATTAATAATTATGACGGCAAGATATATCGATTTTCTTAATGTCCTACATCACTTGAGGAGTCGCCTTTTGGGTGCTAGAAATTACGTCATGGCAAAGAAGACAAAAGCGGAATGGTGGACTTTGTGAAAGATGAATTTACCCAACGTCAAGGACATGAGACTGCTATTAGACAAAATTGGAAAAGTTAAAAACGCGGTCGCTTCCGCACCAAGACGTCCTTCTTGATAGAGCAAACATTTCTTGGATGGTTAGTCATATTTTATCAACCAGGGTAATTCTTTTCTGCTGTCATCTGTTATGCAATACAATTTAGGACCTCAACAGTCCTAATAATCAGCCATGAACTTAGAGCAGTATACATACAGGAAACATGGAGCGTCGCTGTGATGCTAAAATTACAAACAATTCATACATAATTCTTCCAAATGGGCAGAAAATGATCAAATAATAGTTTGGAGAAGAAATTACTTGTTTCAGATTCTGTAGGGACATATAGGGTGGCGGTTCCGCCAAACCCCACTGTCTACTTACCCGAACAACCGCCGTAACTACTTCCCAACCTTCATAGTTTTCCGCTATTGCAATCGCATTAGCACCTATAAATGCATCACGCGTCAAGTATCTAATTTATTTAGCTAAAAGCTCCTGGAAGAGAATTCTTACCTTCTTTCATTAATTCGAATTCAAAATTACCTACAAGATTTCTGTCCAAACTTCATGAATCCCTAGTCCAATTCGGCACCTTCGGTTGCCAAGCAAATCCCAACTTTATCATACGCATTTTCCCTAGACGAATTCCTGAAAACGAAACAATTTGGTTTACATATAATCTGACCACATTTCTAGGGATAATAAACATTGCGTCGCCTATTCCCAGCCTCACCATGTGTACGATAAATTCCTTTACACACACATTGGTTGGCGACCTTTACCCAATTCCCTGTGAATATGCTAAAACCAATTAGCACCATGTCCACCAGCATTGCGGTCTATCAATACAGCTGCAATGCACATCATAGACGATGATTGTACGATCTCTTTGTCCTACAATATTTCTGGATCTGCTTCTCATGACCTCGCGGCATGAGCAAATAGAAATCCATTACTAACCAATGAGATACGGCTTGTTTACTTAGCCGAACTCACATCACATTGATGCACATTATTCCCTTTCTTTGTTTTCAGATTCGTTCTCATGGCCGTGTCCCATGAAAGAACCAATGTTCACACATACATGTATACCAATACGATCTTCTCTATGAGATCTGGTTATCTACCCCCAAAGAGAGACTTCACGTTTCTCTTGGGATAGAAATTGCATCCTCAAATTAAGAGAGGCAGTATCACTGGCCGAAGTTCTTTTGCCAGCGAATACATATCGCAGAGTCTTGTTTTACACAGCGACCGAGCAGGTCGTGACCATCCCCGCTCCCCGATGCGCACGGAGACGCGAATATTACCAAGGCGAGTCGAGTAAGCGCGTTACCGACTAAAAATAGTTTTTATTGTGCCGCCACGATGATGCCTTTCAAGTAGAGTACATTGTCTTACATTCTTATGTGCATCCATCTCATCGTCAGTGTAATTAAAATCCGTTATCTGTAAACTAAATAAATACCGAAAAATTCGTTGTGAATAAAAAGTAACCATTTAATTAATAAACAAACTTGAGTGTTTTCATTTAACTGTCTTGTGGACGGTGTGTTGCGAAGATTTCCTTTGGTGTTCGGCGGAACAATGGACGGTTTTTCGTGAAGTTTTGATTTCTTTTGGTGCCCGGAGAACTCTAATTTATGATGGAGGAAAGAAGAGGATCAGCGCCGTACGCCGGTGCACTATGCTTCTTCCCCACAATAGTATATAAAACAAATTCAAGGTTCGGTGCAAAAGATCAGTTTCAGTTGGTATCATCCAGTCCATTAATTGAAACGATTCACGATTGGTAATGTTGTAGCGGTTCTAGGAACCACACAAATCACTATAGGTCGAGATGTCGTCGTTCAACCAAGGAACATACTCACCTATATCCAAATTACACGTGCCCACAAATACGTGTCCTCAAAAGTCCTCCTTTCCACCTGAAATAAAAAGTAAAAAGACAGACATCACATCCCCGGCGAAAAGTGAACTGCCGGAAATCCAATCCGTCAACAAAACCTTTGTCCCTGCCGCAATGTACTTCGCCCAAACAAAGGCCATTGCAATGCAACAGCAATAAACGAAAACGCTGTTCCCATGGGGCAAAGTAAACACGATCCCAAGATCGACTACTGTAAATCACACACGCGATTGTGTACGTAAGCAATCCATTCGAGGTGTGAAATTTTGACGATCCCAGGATGATCTTGTGGCCGTTCCGCCAAGCCCCACGGTTCGCCTTTTTTGTTTGTTTTTTTTTTATTAGACTTCTCTCGGGAGAGTCGAACCTATAGCGTCGAGTGGGCGCCCCGAGATGCCATCAAATAACTGTTGCAGTTCTTTTTGAACAGTTGCAGGTTGTAACGCTCCGGGAACACTCGCGTGGGAAGGGAGTTCCACAGCTTCCCCGCTCTGTAACGGAACGAGTTCTGATACAGGGATGTTCGCGCTATCGGGAGATGAACCACAAACGGGTGCTATCCGTCGGATTGTCTTGTGGAGCGCATATAGACCGAATTGCGTGGAACAATGCCAAGAATCTCCGAAGAACAGCACCCTACCTAAAAACCCCCATAACTTCCACCCAATCTCATAAATTCACTAATGCAATCGCATTAGCATCTTAAATGCCCCTGTAACAGAAAACTTGCCTTTCGTGCATCTCTTCGCATACAATTCCCCGTAAGATTTCTTCCTTAACTTATCAGGAATCCCAAACCAATTTGGCATCTTCGGTGCCAGGCAAATTCCCCTAGACAAATTCCTAATAACAAAGGATTTGGATTACATACTATGTAACCTTCACCAGGGACCATAATCATCGCGTCGCCGACCTTTTTCTCCCAGCAATAAAATACCCAAGCAACTGCATTCAATTAGCACAATCGACGCAGAAGCCAATTTCCCTAACTCGCACCAAGTGCAAACAAAAGAACGCTGTTCCTTCATAGGATTCCTGGCGATGCCATAAACAATCCGTATCGTTTGTGGTATACTAAGTGCATTTTTCATTTAATGAGTGGCTGCTATTTACCCAGCTGGCCCTCATTACAGGACGATGCATTAGGTTGCTTTTTTTCTTTGTCTGTATCCCTTGTCTAGGTCTCGTTTCGCTTTTGACTTGCAAGCGTTATGTAAACAACACAGATCTGAACGATCACACACATACCACCATGATCACCATTACGAGATCTGGTTTACTATTCCACCAATAGAGACTTTACGTTTCTCTGGTGGTAGGTAAAATCGATATCCTTAGTGGAGAGGATATCTACGACCACACCACAAACTCACCCCATAAGCGAGTAGGCTCTGCACGAGCCATTTATCGCTGAGTCTAATTCAATCCGCTGACCACCACGGTCGTGCTGCCTCCCGCTCTCCGCCGCGTGGCGGAGAAGCGTACCAATATTGAAGTCGTGTTAAGAAGAAGTGTTTCACCGTGTTTAAATCTTATAAAAATCAGTTTTATATTGAAGAATAAGTCTAAGTGAAGTATCAAAACACGAACATATTTGATAATGGGTAAGAACAAGTTAATAAGAAAGTGAAATAAAATTTAAAACAACATTTGCTTCAACAGAATAACCTTGTGTTTAATTTTCCGGAACCGTTTCCTGGGTGTTCTTATTAATGTGTTTTGCTTACTTCTCGTGGACGGTGTGTTCGAAGACCTTTTTCCTTTACTCAAACTTGTGGACAAACGTGGCGACATTTCGTTCATTTATTTGGTGATTAACTTTTGGCGGAACTTTCATTAAGTGAATGATGGGACGGAAGTGAACGGAGTGCTTATGCCTGGCACAATACTTCTCCTCCCCACAATCTACTGCATGCAGACAATAACCTCCTCGTCTGTATGTGTGAGCGCGATCTTCACTGGTGGAGAGATTCTCGATTGACAGAAAGTCACCACCCAGGGAAAGGGAAAGGATAGAAAGACTATGGGGTGAATAGGATCATCCCGAGAGAAAGTGACCTCAGTCGAGATAGAACACCGAAAAGGAAAAAGTCGATATAGAGATTCCCAACGAGGGAGTTAAAAAAAAAGTGAATCATCCACTGAAAGCCGCGCGTGTGTCTGGAAGTCGCAAGTAACGTGTGCCCTGTGAATTAATTAAGTGTGATTCGATTTTTGTATTTTTAATGTGCTATGGAAACGGTTGTGCCACCTTGCATCGATTTCACCCAAGTAGCCGCGAATTCAGTTCATATAGTAACGGGAATAACTTACCTGCAAATATATAAACAGTGCTTGAGTCTTCTTCCCCAGTCTTTTTCTTTGTATCCGCTTTAATTGATGTATGATAAAGGAAAAAAAAAGGAAACAATAAAAAATCTAAATAAACAAGTTCTCTCCGTGTTTTATTTGTGTTGTTTCGCTCCATTGTGTTCTCTGTGTTAACAGTGTTCGGCCGAACACTCTAACATCATCGACATTCAGACTTCGACTCGCAAAATCCGCCAAAATGTCACCACCTTCAAAATTATGCCCCTTGGAGCAATGAGGTTCTGTACTAAAAAACGTTTTTTGGCAGTTTTCTGTTTGCTCGATTCAGTTGTCAGTTATACGGTGTAATAAAAGGATAAAAGCAACACACTTCCGCATACACGTTGATATAGTGCATACACAACTCACGTTGTTATTTTAAATTTGACTATCATCATCATCCGGCTCCTCGATAGTATAGTGGTAAGTATACCCGCCTGTCACCCGGGAGACTGGGGTTCGATTCCCCGTCGGGGAGCCTCTGGCGCAAGACTAATGACCTTGCCCGGAAAAAAAATCATTATGGAAAATTTAACAACCCTCAGGACTTGCTAAATAAGGCCAAGACCGGTTCCCGGTTGTAGTGCCGTTGATGATGATGATGATGATGTTAAATTTTCCATAATGATTTGTTTTTTCTGGGCATGGTCATTAGTCTTGCGTCAGAGGCTCCCCGACGGGGAATCGAACCCCAGTCAGTCGCGGAATACTAACCACTATACTATCGAGGAGCCTCTTAATTATATTCAAAATACAGCGCAGGCTTTTGGTAATAATAATTTCTTTATTTTAACCCAAGTTCCGACTTATCAAAGGAAATACTCAATCGTATGCTACGAAGTAGATCTACATTTCACAGGTTTTAAAAACTCAACAAAAACTCATTGTCACTGCATGTTGTTTACTTTACACCTCCGTCCATGGTGAAATATAAAGATAGAAAGTTCTGCGAGGTACAACGGGAGTATGTATTGAGGGAATTTCGTTGCAGTCGGCTGAAATCTAGCATTCATCTGGATCGGTCAGATTTGAAGATTTACATCTCCCTATTAAAAACAGAGAAAAGCACACCTCGAATACCAAAGGTGTATCTCAATTACTACTTTGACCTTAATGCTAGTCATACTTATCTCAAACTCTTAAATAGCAGTTCACCAACACCCCCTACCGTGAACTTAAATACTTAATATTTCGAACAACTTTCTGCCAGAGATACTCTCCTCGCAACGTCTTTTAACTCCTTTGTTACTTAAAAATATAACCGTTTAATTTAACTCCGCTTTTACAATTATCGAAAATCGACCGCCTTCGTTGACGATTTTTGAAAGACTCTTAAAACACATCCGATAAGGGCTGAAGTTGTTTTTAATGTTAATCTCCGCTCATTAATTAAAAACGACAACATCTTTGCTGGCAGTTTAACAGGGACTGTTATTCGGAATACAAATTCGGTCAGCTTTTCTAAGGTCAAAAATGCATTTATTTATAAAGTAAGTGAGCAGATTAAGGGGGCATATCCCGTCACGGGGGCGAAAAAAGAATCGTATCCTATGTTCTTTTTCGAAAAAATGGTTAAATACATATATTTAAACATTTTGACATAACGTTTATTATTTGAAGGATAACTGATTATTTTTTATAAAAAAATATTAATAATTATAAAAGTTGTTAGGAATTATTCCTCGAGTCCTAAAAAAAGTAACTTCTCGTGGACATGATAAGACGAGACAAAATCATCTGAAATTAAAAACCGATAGATCTACTGTTAGGAGATTTCCCTATCTCGCGGGTGAAAGTAATGAAAAAAAATCAATTTTGGAAATTTTTAGAGAATCTAAAATTCAAAGTTTTTCGGTAAAAGAAATAATTTTTTTTTGGAAAACAGTTTCTAATCATTGAAAAAAAACATCCTTTATCCATCCTCGGGTAAATCTGTTTTAAAAGTTGTAGCAAGCAGTGTGAAAATAAAAGTCATTTATTTTAGTTAATAAATTTGTTATATTACATGTTTTCACATTCGCGTCCTTATAGCCACTGCCATGAACTTTCGGGTTCCTACAGGCCAATAAATAGTAGTAATAGCCACTGCTCATTGGCGCAAGGCTAATATCCTTGCCCGGAAAAACAAATTATTGTGGAAAATTTAACAAGCCTCAGACTTGTTAAATAAGGCCAAGACCGGACCCCGATTGTAGTGCTGATGATGATGAATAGCCACTGCCCATTCATCGTTGATGACACACAAATCAATCGCCAGTACAGGTGAATAAGTGTCAGTCCCCAATGAATAGACAAAACAGTACAGTGTTCTCTTTAAAGCTCTTAAATTATTCTTACGAAAGGAATCTGTAAAATTTCAGAAAAATCGATTCATTATTTTTTGAGATATCATGTCCATTGACATCGAAAATGGGGTTTTGAGATAAATGGGTTTAAAGATTTCAATAAGAATAAAAAAAACGGTCGGAAGAGGCTTTAAAATGTTCTGTCTCCTTCAATTTTCTTCGGATCAACTCGAGATCCGGAGAACATTTCGCACATGTTGTAATTTCATAAAATATTAAAAAAAAAGTTTTTGAAAATTATGACTAGATATGCCCCCTTAATTAAAGTATTCAATGGTTACTACTTTACCCCACCTCTCGGCAATTTTCGAATTCAATCTCAGAAAAAAATGTCTCGTCGTTTGAGGCGATTCAAGTTAGGAATCTATTTTCGATTTCTGCTTAAGAAGTTAACCGGTGACTTATCAAGACAAGACACAACCTTCTTACCAACTCAGGCATGGAACCGGCAAGATGGGACGGTATGATGACGGTTCTTGGTGCGATTTATTACCTTTTGGTATCAAGACTAGTCTCTGTTCATTCCAGCATTTTAGCCTCTTGTCTGTATTGTAGAGGCTTGGTGTATATTGTAGAGACTATTTCTGACCAGGCCAGCAGGACCTGATTTAGTTCCCCGTTCGGTATAGAATTCAGTCGCGGAGCGTTTGACGCGTTGGTCGTTCCGCCGTTTGTTTTTACTTCCTCTACGGTTGCTAACACCACCACAGGTTGTTGGTTCGCTATCATATTTCACACGGAAATTTCTGTGGCTCGAAAATAGACGGATCGCAAATGGTTATCATCAATTCAAGGCTTTTGATGGTGTTAATACCAATGTGTAGTCACCGCCCCAGACGTTAATTTACACTTTATCCATTAGTTTCTTGAAACTAGAGTCTTACTCCTTTTTATGGCTTTCCTCAGCTGCCTTCTAGCTTCTCTAAATTCGTTTTGTGCTCAGGCCCTCCTCTCTCACGTTATGGTTTGCGCCACAGCTTAACTTAAGGCATTCGCCCCGGAGCTCAAATATTTTCTCATTTCACCAGTATTTTCTTGTAGATGTTCGTTCTTGTGCCTTTAGCGGGATCGTATATATCAGATTTCCCACCGAACATGCTGCTTGCTCTACGGCTGAACCTTGTAGCATTTTTAAATTCTCCGTCATGAAGTCAAACGCGGCTTCATCAACCATGTAGTTTTTCCATGACCTTAGCTACCCATTTGTATTTATGGGAGTTGAGCTGTGCCCCGGTATTGTTTGAGATACGATTTTGAAACGACACACCCCGCTCAAGGCTTCTTGACATATTGGCAAAAGTGGAGTCAATTATCGACAAGCCTCTTGCATTGTTAGACATGACTTTATTACCTCTGTTTAGTAGGCCCAGGTCTAGGGCCACGAAAGAGTCTAGAAAGACCCTTTTTGACCTTCTATTTCCAAAACAAGGGGCTTAACTTTCTTGCTGCTGATTAAAATGTGACGGTTCCGCCAAACCCCACTGTCTACTTACCGTAAAACCCCCATAACATTCAGCCAATTTCCTAACTTCACTAATGCAGTCGCATTAGTACCTGAAAATGCTTCACGCATCATATAGATCAAATCTATAATCTAAAAGTCGCTGTAAAGAAAACTTACCTTTTCATGCATCTCTTCGCATACAATTTTCTGTAAGATTTCTTGCTTTCCTTATCTGGAATTCCAAACCAATTCGGCACCTTCGGTACCAGACAAATTCCTGTAAACAAAATGATTCGGTTTGCATACAATGTAACCGTCATGACAGGGACCATAAATATTGCGCCGTCTATTTTCCCAGCCGCGCCATGTGTACAACAATGTTCCCTACATACACATTGGCTGGCGACTTACACCCAAGGGACCACAGCAAATACTCATTCCGCGTCGCTTGGCATCAATTAAATCCTACAGCATAAACAAATGCAAATAGGAATTCAATACCTACCCTTACTAGCGATTCCATAAATACCATTTCCCAGTAACCTAGCTAAAACCCATTAGCACAGTTCCACGTCGCATCGTCGTCTCTTTGTTTAGCCGCGACGCACATTTTCAACAAAGATCCCATTAGCATCCGACGAGTTCGGTTTTATTTGCTTTACCGAAATCGTATCCCATGAATGCACTTCATACCCTTTCTTTGTTCTAGGTTCGTTCTCATCCATGAAAGAACCATGCACACATACCACCATGATCACGATTAGCGAGTGAGCTCTGCACGAGCAAGATATCGCTGAGTCGTTTTCCACCCACTGACCGCCATGGTCACGTATCACTCCCGATCTCCGTCACTGCGAAGACGCGCTTATATATTTCGGAGTCGTGTTTGTGTTGCACCCCAAGTCCTTACAATCAGTGTTCGAATTAGTTCTTATATTTCGAACAGCGCCACCGTAAAATGTTAGTCTCCAATAAGTAAATGAAACGGAACAATAATCCATGGATTCAAACTAGTTATCACAATAATAGTGTTTTTTCTTTTAAAATAAAAATAAAACTAAACAAAGAAATAGTGTGTTATCTATTTGCACGTGTCCTGTGTTGGTGTTTTATATTTTCACTTGGTGTGATGGCATGTTCAGTGACAATTGATCGATGTCGGCTTTTCCTTTTGTGTCGGCGGAACAACGGATGAAACTTCGCGCGTGAATAATTTAGGATGGAGGGGGAAGTGAACCAAGTACCCATGTTGGTACACACTCCCTCCCCACAAAAACTGCCTCCATCTTACGTGCGGCTTGTTTCAGCCCGGCCATATCTAGCCAGCATATAAGTCGTATCCCCGTCTATTCCTCTGCTTGCCATTCCACTCATAAACCCGTACATTGAAGTCCCTGTCTACAAATGCTTAGTGTTTTTCTCTTACAGTACGAAAAGGAATCCCTCATTAGATCTTCGAATTTGTTGATTTTTTGGCTGGGAGCAGGATAGCAACCAACCTAGTATACTGGTTGTATTTTCGCCCAGAGGTGATAGTTTCTATTAGATTACTACATGCAGTCTATAACTACAAAGTAAGGAGAAACCACACAAAATCGGCCGGTCTCGGGTGGGGTAGTAAACCCAAATTATATCCTTGGTTTATAGCGTGGGTTCCAACCATGTTCGCCATTCCTTTGTCCTGCAATCGTATCTTCCGTTTATAGGTTTAAGGCACCGCCAGCGATATAGTGTATGAGCTGTTGCTATCTGCCCTTCCTTACAGTTACCGCATTGTTACTTATTGCACTGTGGTTTTTGGCATCTTCCGTTGAAGCGGTGCGCTGTTGATTCTGGCAGTTTCCGAGGTGTGGTGTGCTGCAGCTTGTGGCGCCTTCCCCTAATTTAGCGGTATGTGTTTATGCAGCGTTTCCTGAGCACCAAATGAAACGTCACCAAAAGATCCGTCGACAACAAAATGCAATCCCGCTTTCTGCCATCCACCAAGAGAAGACCTGTAGGGGTTGATATATGTACCAGACATGGGCACTAGATCCTATCAACTCCCCAACACTGGTTTCACTGTAAATCGTCCGCAAAATTAATCGACTCTAAACAAGCGCAAGAAATAAGTAGGCACGCAAGTATTTCGTTATCAAGTGTTCTTTATTTTTATCCACGATATGGCATCTGCACATGCGCTTGAAACAGGAAGTTCATAATGTTAATATCACTTAATCCTTTGCGATGACGTCTGCACTCCGTCAGGATCGTTGAAAGTTTTAACACAAAGTTCACTTAAAAAGGACAACGGAAAGTTCACTTAAAAAGTACAAAACGAATTCCGCGACCAGCTGACAGCAAGGAAAAATGGCACTCCGACTCGAATATTTAAACGCGAAAGAAACGAAATTGGCTACTCAGTAGTGGGTCTGGTAAAGGGCGGAACTCTAAGCGGGTACGACTGTCCGCTGCGGTAATAGGAATCTGACTCACCGAGCTGGGCGACATTGACCCAGCCTCTGGTGATTGGGATGAGTTTCCACGCATGTCATCGCAGGGGAAAATAATCTTTCCAGTTAGGGTGAATGCCTTTTCCTCTGCAAGAAACGCACGAAACACTCGCTGGGCGCAGGAAAGGAAAAACAAAATGCAGCTGGTCAAATATGATGATCGGTGTACGGGCTGGCTGTATCGCCACCGTACGATAGGGGATCGATTTTTGATTGACGTTAAATCAACATAGCTTCGCTGCGACGGCAAAGGCTACTAGATTTGGGTGCATATTTATTTTAGGCATTGGATAATGCACAGGAATGCTGGCATGCAGGCAAAAATAATTTCTTCTGTTTACGTAGAGTAAACAGAAGCATTTCATTTAGAATAGCTAGCGTGAGAATAGTGGCTGGTCGTTGTTTAGACAACGAATCATTAGACATGATCATGGGTATGATTGTCTAACGTCAATCTTATTCGTGCCCAAATCCCATGATCGGTAGATAACCGATAAAGGAAATTGATCGCAACTGTAGCGAACCATGGGATTGGAGCAATATTCCATCATGACCCGCAGCAAGAACATCGGTTACAGGTATGTCAACAATTACACTGGCCAGCGAATGTTTATCGTTTATAATTGCTGACAAGCCGAGCCGGTTGGTTTGGCACGGTTCATGTAATTTGTTTGATGAGCATGTTTGCTGGGGTTTTACTTTCAGTCGGCCCTGTGAGTAGGGCGTTAGAATATACTCACAGCTAGGCCAGCTTGTCGTAAGAGGCGACTAAAGGCCGAGTGGTAGCCGGGGTCCCAACGCCCTGTGCGCCCGGTGAAATACCACCCCATCAAGCTTTAGGCTCCGTGAAATGGTCGGGAGAAATCCCTGGCCATCTTTCGGAGCTTGGCTGATGGACCAGTTCGAGAAAAGGTTGGTTAGGTGGTAGTCGGTCCCAAGGTGAAATACCACCCCGTCACGCTGTACATTGCGCGATATCGCCGAGAGAAATCTTGGATGGTGTTTCGGATGTGTGGCTGATGGCCGGGACTGACACGGGGATAAGTCATGATGGTACCTTCTGATATAAAGAATTCCGGAGGTAAACTAGTCTCCCATTCCGATCTCCGTGGGGGACTATGTCAGGGGGAACATCATGATAAATAATGGAACTTTAAGAGGTTCGTCATCACATAACCGGGCTCGCTCTCGAGGCTCTGCCCACGCTCGACTGGTGACGGCATTTTGTAACATCAGGGGCATCGGTTTCACCAATACCAATGTAAACGCCGTCCACCAATATTTGCAAACAGCGAAACCTGATATCCTTGCCCTAACTGAGACCCAGGTCGATTCGTCAACTGATTCGACATATCTTCGTTGCTCAGAATACGGCGTACATTCGAGATTCCGTTTTAAGGCCGGAGTCTGCGTTTTCGCGCGGTCCAATCTGGCTTGCCAGCGGATGGAGGCGTTGGAACCCAATAATATGGACATCATATGGTTGAGGGTCGTGCTGACCAACTCTGTTAAATTTCTTTGTTGTCTTTACCGCTCCCCGAATGGCGATCGACCGGCGACATTTTTCGAACATCTTTCATATAGCGCCGACTGAATACAGATCAACCACCCAGCTTCTGAAATTGTTGTCCTTGGCGATTTTAATGTGCACAATTCCGACTGGTTACTACGTTCTAACAGAACCGACGAGGCTGGGAGGCTAGCGGAGATGGTTGCTGCAAGCCATAACTTGACTCAACTCGTGGGGGAGCCAACGCGAGTGCCAGATGCCCGAGGCGATTATGCGAACACCCTGGATCTGTTTTTGACATCCGAACCGAGTATTTATACCGTAGAGGTTTCTGCGCCACTGGGAAACTCAGATCACTGCTTGGTATCTGTCGCGCAAGCACTTGCATATCAAGCGAATAACCGGCCTAGGCAGCTTCGCCATGTATGGGGCCGCTAACTGGGACGATTTGCGAGATTTCTTCGCATCCTTTCCATGGTCCGAGGTGTGCTTCGGAAACTCCGATGTTAACGCTTGCGCGGAGTCGGTATCAGAGATTATTCTTCTGGGGATGGATATGTATATTTCACATTCCATCAAACGAAGTTCGTCTGATAAACCTTGGTTTGACAAAAAATGCGAGCAGATTACAGCGGCAAAAAAATAGAGCTTTTAAGCAATGGCGCTCCAATCCCACCGATCTTAACAGAACGAAGTTTGTTAGAATCAGAAACGCGTGCAACCAGGCGATTGAGACCGCGAAGAAGGCTCACAACGACAGGGAGATCAATAAGCTCCTTCGGTGCCCAACTGGATCGCGCTCCTTCTGGTCAATGACAAAAACTATCAGCGGTAACTCCGCATCCTCCTCTTTCCCTCCGTTGGTGACAGACAGTGGGACGTTAGTCACGAATCCAAAGGATAAAGCTAATGTGTTCGCGAATTTATTTTCGGCGAATTCAAACCTCGATCCCGGCCTTTTGGAGCCACCTGTGATCTCGCCGGTACAGTCTTCCATGCGAGATGTGAGATTTCGTCCGTGCACTATTCAACGCATTCTACGTGAACTGGATTGTAGGAAGGCAACCGGCCCGGACGGAATACCAGCAATAGTCTTTAAGAACTGTGCTCCAGAACTATCGCCGGTTCTTGGCAGACTCTTCCGCTTATCGTATACACGGGGGAACTTTCGTGCCTGCTGGAAAATCGCTCGAGTTCAGCCAATCCCAAAGACGGTAAAAAAATGTCTCCCACAAAATTACCGTCCGATAGCATTACTGTCTATTTTATCTAAGGTAATGGAAAAGTCATCAATACAGAGTTGGTTAAGTATTTGGAGTGCAACGGATTTCTGAATGATCGTCAATACGGATTCCGTGGCAGGCGGTCCGCAGGAGACCTTTTAGCACTTATAACCGATATATGGACATCTGCGATTGAACGGCATGGTGAGTCAAGGGCGGTCGCATTTGATATCTCCAAGGCTTTTGACTGCGTCTGGCACGGGGCATTGCTGAGCAAACTTCGTTCATATGGACTTTCCCAACAGCTTTGCGACTGGACGAGGAGCTTCCTCGAGAATCGATCGATCCGGGTTGTTGTGGACGGTGAGTGTTCGGATTTGTATCCTGTTAATTCGGGGGTGCCCCAAGGTTCTATTTTGGCTCCAACCTTGTTCTTGCTTCACATAAATGATTTGTTGGAGACAACGGATAACAAAGTGTTTAGTTTTGCGGATGATAGTACGCTTGTTTCCTCCTTTTCGAGTGATCGGCCGATTGGTGCATCAACGTCGCACCAGCTGAGATGTAGACAGATTGACTCTCTGAATCAGGATCTGGATAAAGTCCTGCAGTGGGGAAGCTCCAATCTTGTCGACTTCAACGCAACGAAGACCCAGTATACAACATTCACAAAGAAAACTGGATCATCGGTTCCACAGCTGATGATGAATGGCCGGCCCCTCGAAAAAGGAGAACTGAGTTATCTTTTTTGAGCCAAGAAATATTTTACTCCGGCCCAACTTCTTCTCCTATGTAAATCACAAATTAGACTCGCGCTCGAATATTGCTCTCATGTTTGGAGCTCGGCTCCTAAACATACCCTCGACCTACTTCAGAGCGTACAGAGACGAGCGATCCGCCTGATCGGGGACTCGGCGCTGACGTCGGGACTACAGTCGCTATCACATCGAAGGCGCGTAGGCGACCTCTGTCTGTTTTACAGATATTATCACGGGTGGTGTTCTTCGGAGATTGTTAGCATTGTTCCACGCAATTCGGTTTATATGCGCTCCACAAGACAATCCGACGGGCCGCACCCGTTTGTGGTTCATCTCCCAACGGCGCGAACATCCCTGTATCAGAACTCGTTCCGTCACAGAGCGGGGAAGCTGTGGATCTGTCTTCCACGCGAGTGTTCCCGGAGCGTTTCAACTTGCAACTGTTCAAAAAGAACTGCAACAGTTATTTGATGGCATCTCGGGGCGCCCACTCGGTGCTATCGGTTCACCTCTCCCGAGAGAAGTCTAATAAAAAAAAAAATATGATCATTAAGTCCCTGTAAAGAAAACGTACCTTCATGCATCCTCTTTGCATACCACTGCTCCTTAAGATTTCTTTATTAGCTTACCAGCAATTTCCCATCAATTTCGGCATCTACGTCGCCAGTCAAAATTCCTTAGATGAATTCCGGTAAACAAAATAATTCGATTTACATACATTGTAACCTTCATGACAGGGATCATAAATACTGCGCCGAGTAAATTTCTTTACGTAGACATCGGCCGGCGACCTTTTTCTCCCAGCAGAGAAAAGTCGAATAAAAAAAAAAAAAAAAAAAAAAATAGTGAAAGTTATTTGAAAGAGAGCTTACACTGCTCGAATGCAGGTAAGTACAGTGGTTTATGGAGTGGGGGAAAAGGTAGGTTGTTTTAAAGAAACAAACCTTCTTTAGGAAGGCTTTAAAAATCCGCCACAGACCTAACATGGACAAGTCCATGAAGCGAGCTTTTATTATTGAAACTAAAGAATTCCAATTTCTTGGCACTCAAATTAAGTCGACTCTTACTTGGGAGACCTACAGAACTTTTATCAGGTATAATAACACGTCAAGTCTTCAAATTGGGTGACATTTAAATATATTCCTCAAATGCTAGAATTCAGCTCGAATATTTGCTCAAAAGCATTACATGGTCGATATTATGCAAAATCAAACAATTTGTTCTTTTTTATTTTCTCTATTTATAGACAAATGCGCTCATAGAAGGGAATTCGTATGTTCTTTTCAATGTGTATGCGAGGCGAACATAACTCATAGCTCAAGCGCATAGCTACGAAACGTTAAACGCCATCATTACAGCACAAACAGAACGTGACCTGCAACTGTTCTTCATATATATTTCCACAAACATTGTGCATGTATATTCGAAAATGTTATTCCTGCGCCTCAAGAATCTGCCACAATAGTCGACAATGACATCTGTGCACCGGCTCACAACACTATTCAATTTAACGCGAAATAAGCAATGGGAATCATTCTTCAGTCGAACTACGCAAACCTGCAACCCCCTGCCTGGTGACAAACCCTCTAACATAATGTTTAAGCATTAATGATGGGTGTACATCGGCACATCGTTAGTTTCTCCCTCTTCTTACACTACATGTCAATGTACAATATTTAAATCACCAGAAAAGACGTTTACCTGCAAGCGCATTATGAAAGACGTGATCAAAATATGTGACGCGAATTCCCTGATGTTAAAAATAAAAGTTGCTCTACCTAAAAGTGCATTTATCAAACTCCTATGACATGGCTTCTCGATTAGTAAAATTGCACCTCCGTTCTCATCATGGCACGAATTCCGCAGCGCTAAAATAAAATCCAAACTAACTTCTCAATTTATTTATCAGTCTATAAAATGATTCAATCCCCAGAATCTTTAATAGAGGAATGCATATGGTCTTTAAAAATCTGTTAACCGGTCGCGTTTATAAACGTCAGTGTTCTATAATTCCGTTCTATAGCATTTAGCATATCATGATACAAGTACATTGTAGCCGTTCTACTTATGACACGACTTGCCGCAATTCTCCTTGAATATTACCCAGACAATGACGTTCTCACACTTTTCATCTATGGCGCCTTTCATGGGACCTCAGAATAGAAAATAAAATCACATACGCCCTCGACTCCATGTGTGCGTCCGCGAAAAGAAACAGCAATCATAAAACGGCCGCCGACGTTTCATCTAGGGCTCCCAAAAGAGTCGCCGCGTTTGTCGGTTTCACACATTAAAAACTCTCCTTATAGATCGGATGTACAATTTATAATTATGCCCGGGTGCAAATACAATCATCTGGGATAGAGCTCGCCCTCTCCGCCCATGGAGAGATCTCCACGCTTCCCAGCGTAAAACCAAATCCAACTGCGAGCCAACCGTGACACGCAGATACATTTGAATCTAAAAAACAAATTCTGTGTAATCATTTATATCCCTATCCATTTGTTAGCTGGCGGTACAGCGCGGGTATTAATTAAAATGTCAACAAAATGTGTCGTCGCATAGATTGATGCATCGTGGGCCGCGCCACCTATCGCCAATGTGGGCGCGTCCGGCCTTCTTCAGCCTAGCTGGCTGGCTTGCCTAAATGAGAATCACCAATAGAGCTAGAAAAACGGACCGCACTCCTCTAATCGGATTTTATTGACTGTGTTTGGCTGCTCGCTGATGATAATGATGATGATGATGCTGGCTGCCATGGCCTCCTGCTGCACGTAGTCGCACATCTATACTTCCGCCTTACCCGCGTCTCGCATTAATGCGTGTATATATAAAAATTGTTTTTTTTTACCCTCTACACGACATAGTTTTGTGTGTGCAATTATTGTGTGAAATATGAGGGCTGTCATATGCCGTCGATGTCGCCTCGTGTTGGTCCACCCCCCAGTCCTCAGGCTCAGCAGGAAACAAATTGGACGGCAAGTTACTTGATGCGTACTCTACGTGTCGACATAAAACCCTAGCTAAAGACTTGTGATTGCGAATGGAAACTTAAACCTGAAGAGAATTTAATAACGACATTGTGTTTGCCACTGTAGCAAGGACATGTGTATCCTTTGGGTTGTACATGTTCCCTGCTTTGATTTCGTAAACTATTCGCAAAAATCAAGTGGGCATGCGACATCGGGAATCGATAGCGACTGAGGGATACGTTCGAACCAAATGGATTAGTAATGTCACACGTGGCGGTAATAACGTCTTTGATTTTTCTCAGGGGCGCAAAGGTGAAGGCGTGATGCCATTATCTTGATATATTGCTGTACAGCATGTGTGGGGGTTCACGATATCATGTATCGATATGGTGATAAGAAAGGCTAGGGCGCTGTGTAAAGGATTCAATTTACTCGGAAGGTGGTACCGTGTTTTCAGGCGAGAAACCCAACCGCTTGAAATATAGGCGAAGCGAACCGGTGCAGCCGAATGGTGACTTAAAAGCCCAAGTTGTGGATGCTTCGTTTAGAGAGTACAATTTTATCAAGGCTCGCCCAATCACTTGGGACTTAACTGACGATTTTTAGTAAAAGTTGAACAATTTTTTTTTTGTTATCTCTTTTCCACCACTTTTCGTCACTGTTCGGTTAAACTGCCATTATGTGTTTATTATGGAATGTATCTTGGAAAAATGACGAAGATGCTTTACACAGTCTTTCAATTCAATTCAGGTCAAATTTACGCCAGCAGAAGAGTGTTGCAGAGATCGGAGCAGATGATACTCTAACGGCCTAATGTAAATACTACAAAACGATGGAATTATCAAACTTACTAGGAAAAGTCACTCATTTCTGCCATGTCTTCAAATAATGGCTCGCCAGCACTGACATGATGAAACGCCAGACATTATCTATTCATCAATTCTGACCTCTTTTGACTTATTTTATTTGAATCAATTCTGTGGCCAGGTGAAGGTAATGGATAATGATGTTCTGATAATTCCACCTAGCAGACGGCAACCCCTCCTTGTAGTCATTTATCGAAAAGGGCGGTCTAAAATTGCCATGACCTTTGTCAGCAAGAAGCATGGAGTGGCGAAACATGTTTTTCGTAAATTAAGCCACCTATTCGTTTAAAGTGTTTTCCTTTCCACCGTAAACTTTCAGAATTGTCTCTCTGGACTCTGGCGCCACTTTCATAGTTTCTTGACAGTTTCCAAACATTCGTGAGCAAACCGCGCAAGTCAGAGTAGAGAAAGATCACAAGAACCGAGTTGCACTAGAAAACTTACGTAAAATTGTTCATTAATTCGATGGCGTCGGTTTTTGTTTCCATCCTTTTTGTGTTATTCAGTTAGTATCGGCCACTCATCAGAGCTACTTGCCGTCGCAGCGTGATTGTTTTTCTTCTTTTGGTGGCATATACCTTTTTATATTTTCCACAATTGTAATTATAAAATTTTATTGTTTTTATTAAATTCTAATTTTACAAATCGCCTCACTAGTCATACATATATTGGCTTAAAATAAACCAAAACAGTCAAGGCTTCATAACATCCAGATCTACAAAAAAAGCCTAGAAAAATGGGTAGAAGAAAAATGCACTTGATGCAGAGCTGTCCAATTATGGGATAGAATCGATCAGCTCGGGGTAGAGCTTTATGTGAACAGGCACCCAGGAAAAGGAGTGAAGCAGAATTCAATCTGACTATACCTTAGTTCTGCCTTTTGTCGTCAAATGCGAATTTCATTAGATACACACAGACGATAAACGGCACTTACATGGTCGTACTCAACAAACAATTCTTAACACTCAAATTAAATCAACTGTTAATTAAAACGAATTCATATTTGAAGCTGCGAAACATGCGGCTGATATCTAGACTTCCTTAAGAGGTCCAAGAAAATTATAAATATAGCTTTCATTTTTCACACAATAAAAGTACATAATACACAAAATATAATTTTCACATTTTTAAACTAAGCCAGAAAATGTTGTGAAGGTGTGCGCGACTCGTTGGCCGCCGATGGACGGTCACAACGAACAATGGCTGTCGAACTCGTACTGCACAGAAGGGGAGAGAAAAGCGCGGTCACGGTATAAGATAACGTGACAGTTTTATAATTCGGTGTTTTACTTTTCAACAATAACGCACAACAATTCAATTTACTTTATACGATATTGAGTTAGTTTATTTGACATTTTAAGTTTGGTTAACAACAACGACAATGAATAACTTGTTGCTCCGTTTGACTGGTGCTGATGTAACGATCTGATCTGCAGACCGAGCAGCGGGCAGGGGGCTTCTGGGCAGGTGGTGGGGCAGTGTGCACTGAGAGGCGCGCTTTGGCGTTGTGCTCCGTCTGGCCGGATCTGTTACGCTGGGGTTGATCGATGGCGGTCCGGGGCAGCTCGACTAACTCCAATGCTTCGATCCTTATCTTCAGGAAGGCATCGAGCTGGTGGTACGTTGGTGGCTGGTTGGTGTGGCCTTGCGCCGTTTGCTTACCTTTAACAAAATCCATTTCATATCCCCAACACAACATTGAATTCAATATCAAACCCAATCGAACTAAACGTTCAAATTCTCATTTATTGAATTCAATTCATTTACTCAATTCAATTCATTTACTCAACTCAATTCATTTATTCAATTCAATTCCCTAAAATCAAACAACATAATGCATATCTTCTCGTGTATGCTATAAGCAATTAACACCTAAATTCCCTACAAGATTCAAAACCCAAAAGTGCACGTGTCCAAACAAAGGTATATCTATTCGATCCGCCGACATACAATTCTTGCAATCATAAACATCCTAATGCATATCCTCATATGCCAGATGTTTTATGACTTGCAAATGCGTCAATTTTAAAACTAACAACCAATTTCCACGGATCTTGTGTTACCCATCGGAAGTGCACGAAAACTCTTGTTTGCATTAGCCATATGGCTAACACAAACAAAAACCCCAAGAAAGGATCAAGCGATAAGTGGCGATGTGTCTTGACCTTCGAAAGAAGAAAAAGATATGAGAGTCAGAATTTTAAAGTGAGAAAGTGAACACCTTGGAAGAGTGACTTGACTGGAGTCGTGGGGAGAAGACCTCCTCAAAAACAATTAAGATTAAACTTAAAATAAAATCAGTTTTTTTTTAAAAGAAACGGAAGTGTTTGTTTTTGTGACTTCTAAGCAGGCAGTTTTCAGTTTTTTACTGCAGAAACAACGGTATAATCGTGCGGCAACACACGGGTTCGAGACAACCCAAAGAGGACAACCGTGGTAGCCCTGTGGTGGTTCCCCTTCCTGAAAAACCCCCCCATGCATTCGCATTCGGCACCTAAAAATGCTTCAGGCATTATATAGATCAAATTCGGGGGTGCCCCAAGGCTCTATTTTGGCTCCAACCTTGTTCTTGCTTCACATAAATGATTTATTGGAGACAACGGATAACAAAGTGTTTAGTTTTGCGGATGATAGTACGCTTGTTTCCTCCTTTTCGAGTGATCGGCCGATTGGTGCATCAACGTCGCACCAGCTGAGATGTAGACAGATTGACTCTCTGAATCAGGATTTGCATAAAACCTGCAGTGGGGAAAGCCCAATCTTGTCGACTTCAACGCAACGAAGATCCAGTATACAACATTCACAAAAAAAAACTGGATCATCGGTTCCACAGCTGATGATGAGTGGCCGGGCCCTCGAGGCTGGGGAAAGTTTAAAATTGCTAGGCGTCACGGTCTGTGGGAATGTATCATGGCATAAACACGTATCGGGTATCGCCAGATCAGCCTCAGGAAAACTGAGTTATCTTTTTTGAGCCAAGAAATATTTTACTCCGGCCCAACTTCTTCTCCTATGTAAATCTCAAATTAGACCCGCGCTCGAATATTGCTCTCATGTTTGGAGCTCGGCTCCTAAACATACCCTCAACCTACTTGAGAGCGTACAAAGACGAGCGATCCGCCTGATCGGGGACTCGGTACTGACGACGGGACTACAGTCGCTATCACATCGGATGCGCGTAGCCGACCTCTGTCTGTTTTACAGATATTATCACGGGCGCTGTTCTTCGGAGATTCTTGGCATTGTTCCACGCAATTCGGTTTGTGTGCGCTCCACAAGACAATCCGACGGATCGCACCCGTTTGTGGTTCATCTCCCGACGGCGCGAACATCCCTGTATCAGAACTCGTTCCGTTACAGAGCGGGGAAGCTGTGGAACTCCCTTCCCATGGAAGTGTTCCCGGAGCGTTACAACCTGCAACTGTTCAAAAAGAACTGTAACAGTTATTTGATGGCATCTCGGGGCGCCCACTCGACGCTATAGGTTCGCCTCTCCCGAGAGGTCTAATAAAAAAAAAATATATGATCATTAAGTCCCTGTAAAGAAAACGTACCTTCATGCATTCTCTTCGCATACCACTGCTCCTTAAGTTTTCTTTATTAGCTTACCAGGAATTTCCCATCAATTTCGGCATCTACGACGCCAGTCGAAATTCCTTAGATGAATTCCGGTAAACAAAATAATTCGATTTACATACATTGTAACCTTCATGACAGGGATCGTAAATACTGCGCCGTCTATTTTCCCAACGTCGCCGAGTAAATTTCTTTACGTAGACATCGGCCGACGAGCTTTTTCTCCCAGCAATAAAATCCTCTGACTCGCACAATGTGCAAACCAAAGCAAATATTCATTCCGCGTCCTTTGGCGTCAATTAAATCCTACTGCATAAACAATACAAATAGGAATTCAATACGTACCCTTACTAGCGATGCCATAAACACCATTTCCCAGTAACCTAGCTAAAACGTTGTCTCTTTGTTTAGCCGCGACGCACACGACGATTTCGGTTTTGTTTGCTTTACCGAAATCGTATCCCATGAATGCTCTTTATTCCCTTTCCTTGTTCTAGGTTCGTTTTTCTTCCATGAAAGGACCATGCACACATACCACCATCATCAAGATTAGCGAGTGATCTCTGCACGAGATAATTATCGTTGAGTCTAATTCCATCCGTTGACCTCGCTGGTCACAGCACTCCCGTTCCTCGTCGGCGCAGAGGATGCGTACCTTCCTTAGTCAAAGTGTATTTACGAGTTAGGTCCAAACTTGCATCGTTAAGTGTTGTCGTTCTCAATAACCTAAGTTTGTTAAAGTTTCAATCCGAGCATATTGTCTTTCAAGTTTAAATTATACAAGTGCCCGGCAATTTAGTGAAGTGGCAACAATAGACTAATCTGCATTCAAATAATGAATGTGTAAACTAAGTGCCCGTGCATCATTAATTTTGTACTCTCAAATAAAATTAAATAAAAAAAACAGATTGAGCTATTAAGCCGTGTGTGTTTTACTGCTTGTGGACGTCCTTGGTCGAGACTCGCCATGTTTGCCTAGCGAACGGTAGCCTATCGTTGTTCGATCAGCGGAGTGTTGTGGAGTTTGTACTTTTATCCCGTCGTGTCCGATGAACTATTTACAGCGGAATTATGATGGGTGGAGAAGGGAACCCGGTGCAGTACGCCTGCACACCATACTTCTCACCCCACAGCCCACTCTTCCCGGGGAACCGGAAGCACGGTGGTGCACCCAAAAAAAAAAAAAATATTATATGTATATTCGTCCAAAAATAAAGTTCAACTTCCACATTTGGTAAGGCGCATCTGAAACTGCACTACACGTGCGCGATAGGATGCAAAAACCAGCAGTGAAACTTATTGGGCACCCAGCTGTGAGTCGATCAATTCTGTCATTAGAACCCAGCCGCAACGTATCATGCATATCTCTCTTCTATAGGTATTACCACGATCGTTGCTCAACCGAACTTGCTGAATGTGTTCCGCCTCTTCAGACATTCTCCTGCCATACCCGTCAATCTGTGAATGCGCATCAGTTCACGTTGAAAGTCAATTTCAGGCGCACAAATAAACATAGAGAATCATTCTTTGGCCGAACCACACGAATGTGGTATGTTCTGCCTGATCATGTGTTTCCTGGCCGTTGTGATATCCCGATATTCAAGATCAATATACATCGGCACCTCCTTTCCTTATCCACTTCCTCTCGCACTGTGCTCTGACATTTACGGGTACTTCAAAATCCCCTTTTGTTCGCGCGTTAGTGTAAAAAAAGAATCTTATCCACGGTTACCATTCGTTCAAGAAATGGTATGACCTAGCTTGGTCAAGTCGCAGGGGATGATATTCACCCCCTTTTTTATGAATTCGTCTGTGTCGTTGGCATTGAAGGTCTTTTTGCATCCAGTTTGATGCACATGGCTTCAAATTGTTGTGTGGTCAATCTTTAGCTAATGGACGATCCTACAATTGCCAACATAATGGTCTACTTCGATCAGTTCCACGATTTTCTCGATATTATCGAAGTCGGCTCTACGTGTTCGAGATACACCTTTAAGATGGAAAATAACAGAACGAAATCGGCGAAATCAAAATTGTGCGTGGTTGGCCGTGAGAGTATCGAAACTGTAAATACCATTTACACATTTATTTATCGAAGCTAAATTCTGAAATACGCCGTATTTTCTTTGTTACCTGCCATCTTTTACACCTCTAAATGACTAATGAATGGTGAAAACAAAAAACTGTCAAGGAATTTTATTTTTACAGGATGTCTTTTCCAAGGAGCATAAGTCTGAATTTGTTTGATTAGTACTTTACGACACTACAGTCATCGAAAAAAGGTTTCATTTTCCTCAAACTTCTTTTTCAATAATTTTATCTATAGTTTTTTTTTTAATTTCGTTTTTTTAATGCCTCTTCCTATTCTTTTGTCTTTCTTTTACTTGTTTTTTATTATTATTTATTTATTTATTTTACGATCCGTTTCTATTTTATTTTTTCCTTCCTTTCCACTTTTTTTTGTGGTGATTATTTTCACTATTTTCTTCTTTTTTTATGTGAACGATTTTTTTTTAACTTAATTCGATTTATTGTTTTTAATTTTTGTTAATTCATTCTTTCATTCAATTGCTGTTGTTTTCTTGATCGGTTTTAATTTTAATTTTACTTTTTCTTTAGTTTGCGCCACTTTTTTTTCCCCTTTTTTTTAGGAAGAGAGGAGTTACTCCCACCATTTTCCTTTACCTTCTAGATCTTTTAATTATCGCTGCTAATTTTCAATAACCCCAAAGGATTCATTCTTGGGTCGACTGACACAAATTTTAAATGCTTGACTACATAGACACTTTTTCATTCTGTCTTTTCAATTATCCAAGCAAACGTTTTGATGTTTAAGATATTTTCACTGCCTATTATTAAAAGAAGACCGAGATTCAGCCTCTGCAAAGCACGAGAAAAATATTAGCAAATGATACTGTGCTCCCTTAGAATACTTAAAATACGCCGTTTCGTCCCGTAGAAGATGTGACAACCCCTCCCTTTGCACGGTTTTTCAAAAATCAGCCAGGAGGGTTAAAATTTGCACCATCAAATCACCGGAGAAACCATAAAACCGGAAAAGTGGAAAACGAAAAATGAACACACCGAACACAAATAACAAGGAGCACAAAAAAAGACAAGGGGATGTTTTGCTTCAAGTTAAATAAAATGAGGATAAGAAGAAGACGTAAAAAACGCAGCCGAGGACAATGATAACAACAAACAAATACAATGCCGCGCGTTCATGCGAAAATTACAACATCAAAACATTTTGTAAACAATGACTGTTGGGTCCTGAAAGAGCACGAGGCCATGGGGAGACCACGACGTTGAATAAGTACACAGGAATCGAATGGCGAAAGGAGAAAGAAGAGGCGCTTGCAGGCGGCAAACAAACAAGTATACCCCTTTTTTTCTTCTGTCCTTGATTACGATTCGCGTTCTCGCAACTGTGTTCAGTGGTATACATTGGTGTGCACACAGTTGCCACCACACCGCGTTGTTGCATGCATCCTTAACATTTTGCACTTCCTCAAGTGGAAAAGAAACGTATTCTAATGAATTCCTGCCATCATGACCATGGCGAGACACATTTGGCATGGTTACGAAGTGCTCAACTTTTGTCAAGCACTTCCTTGTCTTCATTGTCTATCCCCAGGATGGATCACATGGTCGTTTCCCCATTTTCCTTCCTTTGTTTTCCATGTTACATCATGGAAACGACGATTTTTTATTGCTTCCTTAGTTTGGATCATAGAGACTTTACAAACGTTATCCTTGCAGTTTGAACAAATTGCATTCAGATTGTTGAGCTGCGATTAGGAAATCTGAGGACGTTTTTACACAAACAATCCCTTTAATACATCAATTTTGATAACCGCACTTATAGTTACAAGTAATTTCAATAATAAACAACTCAGCCTCTGTGACCTGAAAGGCAACTCCTTTTCATAAACAAATAAAACGCTAGTGATTTGAATCCATAAAGTTATATAGAAATGTCATCATTATCATCGGCACTACAACCGGGATCCGGTCTTGGCTTTATTTAACAACTATGAGGCTTGTTAAATTTTCCATAATTATACAATTTTTTCCGGGCAAGGTTATTAGCCTTGCACCATATATAGAAATGTATTTGTTACAATATTGTTTGGAGGATAATGCGTAAACAATAAAATAAATTATCCTGCGAAACGTACAACGTCAGCAACGTATTGTAAAAAGATAACACGACAATGAATAGAAACATGCTAACTGTACAGATATACAGATAAAAATAGACAACTAATATTTACCCTCATTGTTGCAGATGCGGCTACTTTCGTATGAATCCTTTGTTCTATTAACAATCACCTACAAATATCGGTTATTATTTTGGCGAGACGGCAACTTTGTGACTTCAGTGCAATTTGTAACATGTACACATATTTGTAACTCTTCAACAAAAAAACCTTTATGACCAGAGCGACAGACTACAAAGAAGTCGACATTTAAACAAAGGGTCCTGATTTAAGAAAAACCGACGAAACGATTTTAATGGTTTTAACAAGAATTTAATATTCTGTATTCAGACGGTACTTTTGCAAAACCCAGTATTATTTAATATTTGTTAACTTCGTATGCAGACCTTCTTATAGCTCACGTCATGTCATTCTGTGAAATCTTTCAGAGGAATTTTTACATTGTCCTGTAAGTCGATTTTTGCAGTATTAGAATCAACCTCTGTTAAAATTCAATGCAGTGTCTATGCGAAAAGACATTAAGTATTGCAAATACATAGCCACTGCAATTCTTCATAGATTGCAGTAGTCAGCCATTGGGTTGCGGTTGGGATTCAAGGTGAATATGGAACCTTATTCCGTTTGATAAAAAAAGAACTAAATGTAATATATATATTGTTATGGGTCGACCGGGCTATACACCTCGTATATAGAGCACTGCTGTGTCCTCAGGGCAAATATGAGTCGTGAGGAGAACCTCTGGTTTTCCCGTCATACTAGGAGAGATGGAGACTGGAGCGGAAGAAACAATGCCTTCTAGAGTTTTTTTTTTCTATTACTTTAGTTTTAAACGATTAATTTGGTTTTAACTTTTTACAATCTTAGCTTTATTAACACTATTTTACAATTTTAGCTTTTTACAATGTCCAATAATAACTTTCAAACGTTTATACAATTTGAACCTTATTTATTCTGACTTACTACGAATGCAATCTTAATTTTTATCTAATTTTAAAATAATAATCTTTAAACGTTTATACAGTTTTAGCTTTACCAATACAATCTTAAATTTTATCTAATTTAACACCTTTACAATTTTAACCTTTATTCAATTTAATTGGTTGTTTATAACTTTAGTCTTAACACAGCACTGATGGTTTATAACTTTAACCTTTAAAACAGCATTGATTGTTTATAAGTTTATCTTTTAACACAGCACTGGTTGTTTATAACTTTAACTTTTAATACAAAACTGTTTGTTTCTAACTTTACTTTTAATACAGGATTGATTGTTTATAACTTTAACTTTTAACACGGGACTGATTGTTTATGACTTTATTTTTAATACAGGACTGATTAACTTTTTTATATGACTTTAACCCTTAATACAGGAGTGATGGTTTATAACTTTTCTTTTAACACAGGACTGATTGTTTATAACTTTAACTTTTAAAACAAGACTGATTGTTTATAACTTTTGTTTTTAACACAGGAGTGACTGATTATAACTTTACTTTTAATACAGGACTAATTGTTAATAACTTTACTTTTAATACAGGACTGATTGTTTATATTTTGATTTTTAACACTGGACTAATGGCTTATAACTTTACTTTTAATGCAGGATTGATTACTTATAACTTTAACTTTTAACACGGGACTGATTGTTTATAACTTTACTTTTAATACAGGACTGATTGTTTATATTTTGATTTTTAACACTGGACTAATGGCTTATAACTTTACTTTTAATGCAGGATTGATTACTTATAACTTTAACTTTTAACACGGGACTGATTGTTTATAACTTTGCTTTTATACCTACTTCGACTTATTCAATCTCCTATATCTGCTGACGGTGCGTCTGGTTACCTTTTGTCGCATGCATGTGACCCCCGTGAGTGCGATTTTTTTTTTTGTATAAATCAAACAGTACTGAGGAAAACCAGAAAAGGTTCAAGAAAGCTATAAATGACTGCATAACGCATATTCAACGCGCAAAATTCTCGCATGACCAGAGAGTAAGACAAACAGCCTCGATTCGCCACTTATCGCTTTCCCTACCTCCTCCACTGGACTTGGTGGCAGTCAAAATTACTCGTCCACGGAAATCAATCTTTGTCATGTGTTTCTCTACCCTGCCACCCCAGCCTATTGAAGTTTACGAGTTCGCTTTTAATACTATTGACAACATAATCGAGCTGAATAATTGCAAGGACTTCATCATCTTCCTTGGAAATTTTAATCTTCCACAACCCAATTGCGCTTTATATGACGATCAATCACACTTTACCTTGCACCCTACCCTAGTCAAGGCATGTCTCTTCATTGATCGACTAGATGATTCCTGTCTCTGTCAAGTCAGCAACATTTGAAACCACTTCGGTAGGCATCTAGACCCCATCTTTACAGCAGACCCTATTAATACATCTGTCTTACCTAGCCCATTCGTCCTTACAACTATAGAATACCACAACCCTCCTCTTCTTGTGACGTTCTTTCGAGTCCATCCACCATTCCAATGATTACGCCTACGATTTCCATAAAGCTAACTTTCGCCTCATAAATGACTACCTAGTCCGCCTGTAATTCAACTACGATCACCCATCCGTTCAAGATGCCATCACCCACTTATATATCGAAATCATTTCCTCTATTTCCCTGTTCGTTCTCTACTCTAGACAAAGAACATCAACCTCTTCCCCTCCATGGTACAATCACCTGCTTTTTTCCCTGCGTAACAAAAGGAATAAGATATGGGGCACCTTCTATCGGAATCGAACTATTCCCGACTACTCTAACATTATTGGCTGTTACCACCAATTCGCGAAACTTTGCAACACCCTTTATCGCAACTATCTCACAAAACTCGGACCAATCTCTAATAACACCGCAACATTTTCTCTCAGTTCGTCAATAATAAACGTAAGTGTGATGGTTACCCCACAAGGCTTACCTTAAACTCCCATACCTCATCTAGTCCTGTCACTATTGCTTCGCCACTCACTTCAATCAGTCATACGTGAGTCGATCAATTCCGTCTTTAGAACATAGGCGCAACGTATCATGTTCTCTCTTCTATAGGTATTATCGCGGTCGTTGCTCAACTGAACTTGCTGGATGTGTTCCGCCTCCTCAGACATTTTCCCGTGATACCCGTCAATCTGAGAATACGCACCAGTTCACGTTGAAAGTCAACTTCAGACGCACAAACCGACATAGAGAGTCATTCTTTAGCCGAACCACACGAATGTGGAATACTCTACCTGATCATGTTTTTCCTCGTCATTGTAATGTCCAGGCATTTAAGACCAATGTACATCAATACCTTCTTTTCTTTATCCACTTCCTCTCCTTCCGCTCGCACTGTGCTCTGACATTTAAGAGTACTCCAAAATCGCCTTTTGTGCGCGCGTTTGTGTATAAAAAAATAATACACCAATGATTCCTTTGTTCCTAACCCGTCATACTTCAACTACCTACCTAACTTTTTCCTTGGGCCCCTTCTCGACAACTTCTTTGATCCGCACTTAATTGAATCTAAGCTACTGCAACTCAAAGACAAGTTTACATCGGTCTGTGGCGTTTCTAATAGATACACACACAATATACAAGCAAATAGTGAAGAACACCGAAAGAAAATCGAATAAGAAAATGCACCAGGAGTATACCAAGCAATAATAACATAGCAATTCCCCACCAGTTGAGTGTACTTGAGTTTAGAAATCGAATTCGTACATGCGGCAGTGGCCTGATGTGTTGAGCATTGGTTACATTTTTAGTGATTCTACCCGTCATAGCGTCAGTTCGGATCACACGTTCTACGCTATCGTCGCAAACGCTAAAGGTCCCTGGTGGTATCCCTGCAATTCTCCTCAAGAAATGCCCATCCATTCTCTCTGCTCCCCTCTTCATCATCATCATCGGCACTACAACCGGGAACCGGCCTTGGCCTTATTTAGCAAGTACTGAGACTTGTTAAATTTTCCATAACGATTTATTTTTTCTGGGCAAGGTCATTAGTCTTAATGATCTTCAATTTCTCACTCTCTCAAGGTGTATGCTGGCACATTTGGAAAACCTCCTTCATCTCCCCCATCTACAAGAAGGGTCCCAAACACGATGTCACGAACTACCGCCCTATCTTATCCAAGATTCTCGAAACCATTCTATATGAATCTGTTAGCTTCATTGCAAATCTCTTATTTCACCAAGGCAACATGGTTTTCTCAACGACCGATCAACTACAACCAACCTTGTTGAGTTTACTTCCTTTTCACTCTCAGCACTAGAGCACTGCAGCGAGGTCGACATGACCTCAACCGACCTCAGTAAAGCATTCGACAAAATCTCCCACGATCTAATCCTCCTCAAATGATGAGACCGGCATGGTCTCAACCGACCTCAGTAAAGCATTCGACAAAATCTTCCACAATCTAATACTCTTCAAATTATCCGCCCTCGGCTGCGAACCTGGATTGCTGAAATGGATTTCTTCCTATCTAAAGAATAGACTTTATTCCTTTCGGTTTAGGTCCATGATATCCAACCCCTTCTTTGCTGCCTTTGGGGTCCCTCAAGGAAGCCCTCTGGGGCCCTTCTATTTATACTTGCCACTAATGACATTTATAAAGTCATTAAAAATTCCTGATTGTCCCTATATGCTGATGACACCAAGATATACAATAGCATCGATTCACCACTTGAATTTGCACTGATGCAATCAGACCTTGATGACTTCTCGACTTGGTGTTACAAAAATTGGTCTATACTTAACATCGCGACATATCGATCTATAACCGTTTCCCGTAAGCGTATTCGCTTATCCTCGCGTCTCTATTCCCTTCATAACCAACCCTTGACCATTGTGCAATATGTTTCGAGACCATGGAATCCTTTGCGACAGGAAGATTAACTACCTCTTTCACATTGACGAGACGATCCGGAAAGTCAACTCTGCCCGCGGGTTCGTGAAACGATGGTCTAAGAAATTCTCCGACCCCTACGTAACTCGATCCCTTTACATTACCTTCGTCCATCTACTGGTAAAATATGATAGCCAGGTATGGTCCTCTTATCACAAGACCCATATCCGTAGAGCCGAAAGTATTCAACGTCGCTTCCTTCGGTACGCTCTCCGAGGGCTAGAATTGGAAATCCCTTTAAACCCACCCCATACATTAACCACCTCAAATTAATCAACCTCAAAACCCTTGAAAGGCGCAGGGTCCTGGCTGACATATTGTTCAGTCATCGGGTCCTCTCCGGCTCGGTCGACTACGCCTACCTCCTTAACTTAATTCCTCTGAACACAAACTCTCGAAATAACCCTTCTCTGCATTCCTCCTCACCGCATCTCTTATGGTTTTAATTACCCCCTTTCGCGGATACTGCAAAATGCCAACTCCAACCCCGCCTGGTTCGACTGCGACCTCTCTGTCCATACTCTCAAGCACCGCCTCCAAAACCATTCTCACCACTAATCTTAAGCGGTGCTTTCTACACTTGCCTCTTTAACCTGTCCCCACCTCTCGCCCCAACTCGTGCCTTCATAATATGTCTTCTTTACCTTAGGTAAAACTTATTTAAGTTAGTTCCCACGTTCTTTAGTTTGTAAAATCACATATACCTTAGCTTATAAATATTTATATTGCTTGAATTTAGCCAATAAAAAAATAAACCAAACTAAACTGTACAACACCCATAAATAACTCCACAATCTTCAACCCAAGCCATAACTCAACTCTATGGGCCTCTCCACAGGTACACTCCCCTGCCCAAAACTCGACCGGCCAACCACTGTATTCACAGGGAGCACATTATAGGTACCGCCTTCCTGTGAATACTCCAATAAGTACTTCGCCTCACCTCTGCGGAAGACCATTGGACACAGTGATTTCTTCCGCGTGTCAAAGCCGGTTTCCACAGGGCCGCTCTACAGGCAACACCTGCCTGTGAATGAAGCGAGTCATACAACTGCGGATATTTTTAGTAGGCCGTTCGACGCTACCCAGACCTCTACAGATCAACCCAGCACTGGAGGCATCGGTTAATCATCCTCAGTCTTTGGCTACTGCAACCCCGTCAACAGTATAGATCGGGTTTCTACCCTTAGGACCCGGAGCCCCGGTACCACAACAGGGCAACGGAGACCAGTTCGATACACTTGGTAGAGAGATTTTCCAACATTTCGATGCCCTTTCTGTAGTATGAAACGTCAAAGCCTTCGAAATACAACTCGTTTTCCACGATGACTTCCTCATTCGATCTGAATCTCTTTCCCTGGTGATACCGCTTGAGGTTTGGGAACAGATAATAGTCGCTGGGGGCCAAGTCTGGAGAATATGGTGGATGAGCAACCACTACAAATCATAATTGGCCAACGCTTTCAAGGACGTGGGTGACGGTGCGTTATTATGATGGTACAGAACTTTTTTCTTCACGATATCCCGGGACGCGTAATCTGAAGTTCAATTCCCATATTTAGTCAGGCCCATTGATAACTACGTTCACATCCTCGATAGAACACAAAAATGAGCAGTAAAAATCATGAGGTACGTAGGCATAAGTCTTTCAATTCCGTCCATAGAACTTAAGCGCAGCGTGTCCTGTCCATCTCTTTTCTGGTGGAATTATCACGGTCGTTGCTCAACCGAAACTTGATAAATACATTTCACCTCTCCAAACATTCTCTAGTTAATATCTATAACACACTTTTAGTAATATTTTGTCACCTGTCTCTATTTTCAGATGATTTTAAACTGGAAGGACATCGCTAAAAACAAAATTACATCTGTTGTTGTAAAATTCAATTCACATGCCAACATTCTAAAATGACACCATTTATCATGAGGATACTCTTTTTTCCACAGTGTTTAACTAAGTTGATCTAATACCAGCACTAACCAACCAGAAGAAAAGTAATCACCACATCACATTCTGCTTCTTTTTTTTTTTTTTGAATAAATATTCAGTACGGCAAAGAAATGCCTTTTTTAGACAATTCCATTTGTCTTGATTAATCCAGAAGCCTACAATTGTTGGCGGTGTACACAGACAAATGCCTGGATGTCAAAAGATGATCCTGGAAAATTCTTCATTTTACCTAATCGCTAGCAACCCTTTTCTTATCTGGTTAGTAGTCTCCTATGTGAGTTGCGGGTAAACAACGGTTCTGAACGCACTTCGTTTTGCCACATATGTGTTACAAATATATCCTTAAAAACCAATCCGTATTTCATACTTCGAAAGTACTTATTTTTCATTGAATCGAAGGGTGAAAAAGTAGTTACAGCCCCAAAATCCCATCAATTTGTTCAAAGAGTCCTTGATACACTGTGCAAGGAATCACCATATTTTATGGTGAAATAAATAGCGTCCTTAGACGATCTACATACGGATTCACCCACACACATTCGTAAGATAAATGCCGCATTTACCCCTTTGGCAGTGAACTTTACCAAGGATGCCTGAGAACGAGGGTATAACTAATTCAATCACATTTTACTGCTCGGCTCATTCAAGGCGCCAGTTTGCAAGTGGAACTGAAGTATTCCACTGGGGAATATCTACGACGTGTCGATGAGACTTAACTGAATTACAAGAAACTTCTTGGAAATTGTTTTAATTCTTGGGTCTAAATTAATGATGAGGTGTTGACTATCGACCAGATTCCGGATGTACATCATTTTCAAACGGTAGGCTTAAAATGAGTGACACGATGATGCGACTGTCTGGTGTCCTTGGTCGTCTGCAGTATCGGGTCGCATTAATCATGAGGATTTACGAAGTTTACGTAAGAAAGTGAGTTGTAGATGAGATTTGAAAGCATTTAGTTTGACTGGGAGAAGTAAGGCATTCTAAAGTATTTGATCTACAACCTGGAACTTTTAAAAACATTTGACTAGCTCCATGTGTTTATTTAAGGTTTTTTATTCTTAATCTTAATTAAAATAGCGAGGATGTAATATTCTCAATCTGTTCTTGTATTAATTCATTTTATCCCTCGACACACCATAGCTGTTTCGAAGATGGCTGCTACACTTTCTTGAAGGGTTACACATAGCATGAGGTAGTTTGCTATTGTTTATATATATATTGCTTAAATTTAAATCGATAATTTGAAGGTCGTATACGCAAATGACTAGTATGCGGTGACTAATAGGTAATTTAGGTATCCTTCTTATTTTGGTATTTCAGGATTTACATTGTTTTAATTACTTTTCCTTTGAGAGGTACTGCACTCTTAAATAGCATTTGGTTCAAAATTGTGCCATTAAGGAATGTTGTCAGGTATTTTCAGGGTAATGTATTCTGAGAAACATGTATTTCGACTAGGTATCGCCGAGTGGAATTTGCCATTGTTTAATATTTAATAAATATTAACCAAACGAAAAACTATAATAATGTAGAGAGATCTGTAGCGTTTCTAGCAGATACACACACCATATACAAGCAATTAGTGAACAAAAAAAATTCGAATATAAAATGGTGCACAACCTTTAGTCCTTGGTAACACCATTTGCTGTAATAATTACTGAGAGGCACAAAAAAACCAGGATCACATTATGAAGAACTCACACGTAATGAAACGAAAGATAATTTAGGGGCGACTATGTAAACCCCGGGCCAGTGGTTGCCAACCTTTTTGGAATCTAGGGCAGACTTAAAAATGTTCATAGATGTTGCCGGTGCTACAATATATAATGACCTTGTGGCGTTTGTAACAGATACACACAATATACAAGCTAATAGTGAAAAACACCGAATTAACTTTGAATAAGCAAAGTATCAGAGCCGTATACCATAGCGATAAGATAGCAATTCCACATTAGTTGAGTGTACTTGGGAATAACGATCGAATTTAAACACGTGGCAGTGGTCTGATATCTTAAGCATTGGTTCAGTCTTTTAGAGCTTTTTAACCGACATAGCGTCGGTTCCAATCATACGCTCTTAAGGGGAGGTTCTCATCTAGAGACCCAAAACTGACGTGTTTATCTTGAATTTTTTCTCAAAAACGGAAGCAAATATCAAATTCAAATTTTGTACACATATTTATTAAGTATTTAGGTATAATTAATTTTTTTTTTAAATGTTTAAAATTTTCGCCCAGTGAGACGAAAAAAAAATACTTACCCGATCAGTCTCCATCGTAGCGCTGTTTGCAATCGTCTGCAATCATACAACAAAAAGTTTTTTGATATCATATATTATTTGCTGGAGTCTGAATAGGTTCAGTTTCAAGAGAAAAAAATCGAAAATGAACGAAATGGGGGACATGCAAACTTTAAATACCGATTTTCGTATTTTTTTTCTCTTTAACGTTGAATACAAAAAAAAATGTATGAAAAAATCATCTACATTTAGGTTCAGACTCCAATAAATTTAATATCATCATCATCATCGGCACTACAACCGGGAACCGGTCTTGGCCTTATTTAGCAAGTCTTGAGGTTTGTTAAATTTTCCATAATCATTTGTTTTTTCCGGGAAAGGTCATTAGTCTTGCGCCAGAGGCTCCCCGACGGGGAATCGAACCTCAGTCTCCCACGTGACAGACGGGTATACTAACCACTATACTATCGAGGAGCCCAATAAATCTAATATACTTTAAAATAAAAAAAGGCCGATCCATCGAGTAGTTTTTGAGATGTCCTGGAGACCAATGTGAAAAACATGGTTTCGAGAAACACGCGTTTAAACTTTCCAAATGCTATACGAGGGTGGCGTGAAAAGTTTCCGTCCTGACCTACAGATGGCAGATGGTTGTATAGTACAATGTCTCATTAGGATGTATGAAAATGTTCAGGCCGCTTGCTCTGTTAGTATACATTTGAGAGCCCACTGAACAAGAGGCTTCGAAGTGAAAAATAAACGACCTCACTTGATCTCGTTATGCTGTAACTTTTTTATAAAATTATTTTCGCAAAAACGGTTTTGGGGACTTATTATACACACTATGAGCTATCAAAATAAGAATAAAAAATTGATTTTTTACAACTTCTTGATAAGAATCTTTCTCTTAAGGTGATTTGGTGATTGTGTAATGACGTTGTTGTCAAATGCACTTTGCAGTCCTCACGTTGGACGCCACTTCACGGGGTAATGCCAACTGTAATACGTTTATTACGGACGCCAATTGTAGTATGAATTGCCCTTAGTTAGAGCCAAATGTACAATGATTTCAACTGTAGCTTAGAATCGGGAGTCACTTATGGGCAAAAACCGGGTTGTATAACGCGTCCTCCATTAGTTATTCAAGTTAGGGGGTTATGTAACTTTCTGGCGAGGATACTGGAGCATGGGTGTGGGGCTATAGGGCCGAAGGGTCACCCTGGGACAAACCCCTGGGGCATACAAGACCCTGTTCCAAAGTTAACCTATAACACCAAAGCTAACTGGACCTGTCCTCCTAGAAAAACCTTAGATTGGCAAGTCGATCAACCCTAGTGCTAGGCTGCCCAATTCCCTTCAGTATCGCAGTAAAGCTGACCGAGCTCGCTTTCCTAAGAAAACCTTAGAGTGACGACTCGACCAACCATAACCACGTAGGACAAAGGAAAAGGAAGATGGAAACGGTTGTGTGGGGGGGGGGGGGCGGAATACCTCCCCTCGATCGAGCTCGCCTTCCTAGGAACAACCTTAGAGTGACAAGGCAACCGATCTCTACCAGGCCGTGAGTGGACAAATGTAAATCCATCATGGAGCGGAATACGATGGAATACCTTCCCTTCGATTGGGCTCGCTCTCCTATGAACACCTTAGAGTGACGGGGCAACCAATCTTTACCACGACACAAGAGTGGGCCCATCGAATTCTTACATGAAGCGGAATACCTCCCTTCGATCGGGTTCGCCCTCTCAGGAAAACCTTAGAGTGACGAGGCAACCGATCCCTACCACGACACAAGAGTGGGCCCATTCAATTCTTACATGAAGCGGAATATCTCCCTTCGATCGGGTTCGCCCTCTCAGGAAAACCTTAGAGTGACGAGGCAACCGATCCCTACCACGACACAAGAGTGGACCCATTCAATTCTTACATGAAGCGGAATATCTCCCTTCGATCGGGTTCGCCCTCTCAGGAAAACCTTAGAGTGACGATGCAACCGATCGCTACCACGACGCAAGAGCGGACCAACGCAGATTCTGAAAAGAAAGGTGGAGTGCAACCGAGCGGCCTCCCAGAAAAAAGATAAAACGCGTGTCTTTGGCATTAGCAAACCCAAATGTCAAATGTCGTTTTTCTGAAGTCTTGAAAATTAAAATAAAATTAACGGTTTTTTCTGTGCGCGGAGAATCATGCGTTTGGGGCTTTATTATTCTTTATATGAATTATTCCGACACATATCAATTTCCAGATTTTGATGACGATGAGGAGGAAGAAAACCTTCAATTAGAAAGCCAATTGTATGGAGCAGACATCGCAGATTAGAGGTAAAACGAAAATGTCAACAAAATTGTACTGCTCAAAACTTTAACTTCAACTATCTCGACTCCATATTTTTCAAACTGGGTCTACCAGCAGCTCCATCAATTATTATCCGAATTACTTGAAAGTTTCACGGCAAGTTGAAAACAATATTTTCTAGGGAACGTCAGAAGATTCTTTTTAGTAAATTGACTTTTACAGATTTTAAGAGTTATTTTTTTCCGATTTTTTCGAAAAAAAAACAAGAAAAAAGTTCATATTAATGCGATTTTTTTTAAATCAGTTTTTCGAAAAAGCCCTACCATAATCAGTAGATTTTGAACTCTAATTTAGTAAACTTTTTGGTTTTTTGTTCCAGATTAAAAATTGTGAGCTGTAGTGACGCGTCCTTCGCGTCACCGTCCGAGATTTTTCTTTATCTTTGCGTGCGTTTCTGTGCCGCCAATTTGTATCGTGAAATTAAGTTAAATACTAAAACGTTCATATACAGAAAACCTCATATTTCCATCTCTTTCCTATAGTTCGTGTTATGTCTTAGAACGTGGAATCTGGAACTAGGGGATTCCTAGTCAGTAAGTATTTATGAACGAGTCTAACATATTTTGAAGTATCCCAGGTACTTATTGTAAAGTTTTTGTATTGTACACATAGGCGAATGTAATCACATCACTAAAGTGTTTTTTTTTTTTTGCTTAACTTATTAATATTACTAGTTATTTTAAATAGTATCAAGGAAATGAAACAATGGTAACGAAAAAAGTATGTTACATGACAAGCAAAAACCAAACTGAATATTTAATTATACACTGAACGCGTTCCGATCTTGTTGAAATAATACTTATTAAACCCTCTTCAAGTCACAAGGAACTACAACAATTCTAATACTAATTACAGCCTAATTAATTTGCAATAGTTCTTTACGGTTGTTTTTTTTTTTAAGGAAGGTCTGACATTAATAGTTGTGGTTAAATGGGAAAAGGGGCGATTCCAGCAAGCGCGAGAAATATGTGCAACACCAGCAACTCTGGCCATTCCCCCAAAACAATAGTGAGAGTAATCAAGTCGCGAAGATTAAGATGGGCCGAACATGTGGCTCGAATGGGCAACGACGGGACCATGCGTAGAATTCTTGACGGTAGACCAACGGGAAAGGCAGGACGGCCGCGACGGAGATGGGAGGACAATGTTGGGTTTGAACTTGAGGAGATCGGATCGGCTAGTCAAGCGTGGAAGGAGAGTGCACAGGACAGGGAACGATGGCGGAGTCGAGTCGGTGAGGTCATGAATTTCCGGGTTCCTACAGGCCAATAAATAATAATAAATATATATTTTAATTGTGCAAAAAGTATATGCAATATAATATATATATATATATATATATATATATATATATATATATATATATATATATATATATATATATATATATATATTATATTGCATATACTTTATATATATATATATATATATATATATATAATATTGCATATACTTTTTGCACAATTAAAATATATATTTAAATATTGAGAGTGTACTCACTAATGTGCCCTGGGTTTGGATAGACGGGGGATAGATGCTGGCATGCGATGTCGATAAGGGTCGCTTCATCAGCCTCAGTTCGCTGTGTACGTTTTTTTTTGTTTTGTGAATGGTGGATCACTATCGATAACAATGAAGATTAATCGTGAGTCTTCTACAAGAATAATCCACCACTAAATAATGAAAACCAATTTCTTTCGGTTATAGTTTATTCACTACTGTTGATGATATTGTTAATTACACTCGTAGTTTCTAATATTTATTTTAGTTATTTTCATTTAAAGTTTCTTAATTGTTTTTCTTCATATTTTTTATTCAAAGTTTCTTCGATTTGTTTTTCTGTCTATTTTCATTTAAAGGATCTTAATTGCTTTCCTTCATGACCACAACACATGATCACCACACACAACGGTTTTCAATACGCTCTATCCACAACGCCATTAGACATCGAATCGAGCCAATCGACGACTATTAAAAACACGAGAGAATTTTTAATTAACCAAAGACGATTTCCATTAAACAACCCACGTCAATCGCTCATTCGTGTCCTTTTATACTCGGAGACAAATTTGCCCCCAAGTTACCATTTATTGATTCAGTGGAATTTGGTTTTGACTCTCGCTGGCCTCAACCACCTTCCAACGAATCGTTAGGGGCACAAGCATGTAATAGCCAAGTAATAGCAAATTTTGTGGAAAGGGTCAATGAGCTTAAAAATGTGTATGAAAATATTCAATATCCTCGTTAAGAGAATTTTTTGTAAATCCTTTTGGGACACGAATTACAACAATAACGAGATAGGGAATGGGAAGGGTGGAACATGTTTGTATATTGTATACAGTGGAAACTTTGGCATTGAATTGGCATTGTAGGATAAAATTGTATTATGTTGATTAAATATTTTGGATGATATTTGAATCGAAAATTGAAAAATGTGATTATGAGGCGTGGGAAATGTTGTTTGTGTGTATGATAAATTAGGCGATAAGGTCGCAAATGTGCGTAATTGTTTAGATGGAGCGGGGGTGGAAGTTCTCAATTGTTAGTTATGTAACATATCTTTTGAAGATATCCACCTTAAAAAAAAAAAAAAAAACACAACTCTAATGAAGAATACAGCTCCAAAACAAAGTAGAAAAGAATTATCACCAGGGCGGTATATTAGAGCATTAATATAGCAGTCATAGCTTAAGTGTACACATATACAAGGACTTGGCCTAATTATTCTGTGTTTCGATTCGAACCTTTTCATTGCGTGGGTTCGGATTACGTTTTTTACCATTAAACCCTAGAGGATCTGTTTCAGGTGAGAAATTTGGAGTGATGAAATTCGATTTTTTTTTTGTTTTGCGTTTTTATACAATTAAAGTAAAAAAAGAAAAACAGAGCTGGCTCTTCACATTGGCTGAAGAGGTATTCACCGCTCTTTGGATAGGAAGATGAAATCTTTAAACGATATCTTTGATAATCGGTTCCACAGCTGATGATGAATAGCACGGCCCTTGTATCTAGGGAAAGCTTAAAATTGGTCGGCGTCACGGTCTGTGGGAATGTATCGTGTCATAAACATGTATCGAATATCGCCAGGTTTGCGTCTGAAAAACGGAGTTATCTTTTTAGAGTCTTCTTCTCCTGTATAAATCTCAAATTAGACCCGTGTTCCAATATTGTTCCCATATTTGGAGCTCTGCTCCTAAGCATACCCTCGACCTTCTTGAAAGCATACAGAGACGAGTGATCCGCCTGATCGGGGACACTGCGAGGACGTCGGGACTACAGTCGCTATCACATCGAACGCGTGGACCTTTGTCTGTTTTTACAGATAATATCATGGGGACTGTTCTTCGAAGATTCGTGGTATTGTTCCGCGCAATTTAGATTATCAGTACAAATACGAGTTGTTGCCGGAGGAGCTTACCAATTTACTGTAAGGCTGTTAGACAATAAAACCTATACACCATATTACATATTACTCACACTCTTTCTTTTGGTTTTTTTTTGGTTTCAATTATGAGCTTTCGGATTCCTACATACCGATAAATAAATTTTCAAAATATGTCTTTATATTAAATAAATCGGTATAGAATATGTTTCGTTTCATTCAACCTTTGTGGTGTTAATTTACCATTAAAACTTATTTATTAATTACAACATTTCGGCCATCTTTAACCTCGAATGCTAAAGTCTAAAAAAATCGTATATGATATAAACTAGAGTACTTACAATGAGTCTGTAAATTAATAACAGAATAAGAACTAGCATTTATTTCAAAGTTAAATTTTAAATCAATATTAATTAAATACATATTTAAAAAAAAAACCGAATGTTTATCACAAGCAGTCACTACTTTATATGCTCTCTTTATTGATTGCCGTTTAGCTTTTTTTTTCCTGAACGGACTGTTTCCAACGAAATGGAACAAATCTTGCTCATTGTTTATGGTAACAAGTGTACATCCGAAGTCAGTAAGGTGCGCACTTAACATAGACTCCTAATTAATTATTTAATTGTTAAAAAACACGACCGTCTTTAAAAGTAACCATTTGGGTTGACGGGTTAATCGCCCTTCTATTATTTTTATAATTTAATTAAACAATCGGTTTTACAAATGACCGTCCCCACTGACGGTTTAATTCGACTGTCTTTGGTTTCGGCAGCGCATATCGATGGGTACTGTGGATCATTACAATCAGACACATTATTCACGGATTGTTGCTTCGAACTGCACTGAGTTTTGTTAGGACACCAAAGTGTGTGACCCAATTCGAATAGAGTGCGTTTGGCTTGGTTCTCCTGTGGGAGTATTTACTAGGCGTAAGCAAGGACGCGACAGTGAAATACCCCACCACACGCCGCTGGTATAACAGAACTCCGAACTTTCACCAATGGAGAGGGAAATATAATAACAAAACGCAGTCTGGTTTTATTGTTAACGATTCTTTATTGTAACCAATGGTGAGGACAACAATTTGGTCTCGAGTTGTATTGCTTAATGTTAATAATCTTAGCGACATAAGTTCGCTCTTTATTTAATTTAATGTTCGAATGTAATGATAAATTTGTTCTCTATTTAATTCAATGTTAAACTGCCACGAACTCCACTTCGATGCTCGAATGTAACAATAATGTTTGTGTTTTATTTAATTTAATGTTTAACTGCCACGAACTCCACTTCGATGCTCGACTCGCAAAATTTGACCTGATCGCAACGACCTTTAAACGTCTGCCCCATTGGACGGTAAAAATCTGACTCGCCGATGCAATCCAAATCCGTCAGATTCAATCGGTGTGGGAGGATTCTGTATGTGTCCGTATAGGACAAGTACGATGCCCTTTAGCCTGCATATCGGCAACGACGCAAATGCACCTGAATAAACATGGACTGGTGTAATGAACTGCAGGTAATATTGAGATACGCGATAGCGAAGTTCGCCAAAGGAAGAAATAGGTTTCTGTGTCCTAAATAAACAGAAACGCTATTTCGAGGGTTATACGATGCGATGCACATTATTTGTGATTTAGCCGATGCTACATGGGAACATCGGCTTGTGGCATCTCTAACAGATACATACAATTCATAAGCAAAATAGTGAAGAACGCCGAACGAAAATCGAATAAGAAAATACAACAGAGCCGTATACTTAGCGATAACATAACAATTCACATCAGTGGAGTATAGTCGAGTTTTAAAATCGAATTCAAAAATCGGTCAGTAGCCTGATGGGAAACGCTTAGCTTCAATTTTGGTGATTCAAACTGTCAAAGCGTCAGTTCGAATCACACGTTCTTCTTCACTATTATTTCAAACGGTATAGGCTGTTTACATAATCGCCCCAGACTTATGCCATTGCAGGCAATCGATTTTTTCGTGGCGAAAAGCAAACCAAAGGTTTGCTCGCCTATGGCCAAGGCTATGGTGGCTTTTGTTTGATTGAGGAATTTGACTTGCAGATATGCAAACGTCTCACCCAGGGGAAACATGAACAGCGCTTGGTAAGTAGCATAAACACAGTGATGCTACTGTGTGTTTGTTTGTTTTACAGGCCGGAGCATAGTTAGGCATGATCTAGGGTATGATTGTCTAACGTCAATCATATTCGTGCCCAAATCCCATGATTGGTAGATAACCGATAAAGGAAATTGGTCGCAAGTGTTGCGAACCTCGGGATTGGGGCAATAAATTGTTATGAACCGTAGCAAAACCATCGCCTACAGCTATGTCAACAATTACGCTGGCCAGCGAGTGTTTATCTATTATAATTGCTGACGACCCGAGCCGATGGGGATATGGAATGGTTCATATAATAGGAAACGGAAAAATTCAATGTGATGCATGCCTTAATGAGGTTTAACTTTCAGGTGAAAGCTATTTGAAAGACAGCTTACGCTGCTCGAATGCAGGTAAGTATAGTGGTTTATGGAGTGAGGGAAAAGCGGTTGATTTAAAGAAATGGATGGTTCTTTGGGAAAGCTTTAAAGAACCGTCACACTCCACCAAATATGAAGTAAAAGTTTGACATGGAGCACAACCCCTTTTTCCACCAAAAGATTTGGATATTGATTGTGGTTTGTGAGTATTCGTAGAGTCGCCACACTATTATTGGTAATACTCTATCAGTGGGCCTGTGGGGGTTACGATGTAGGTGCGCCAACGTATGGCACCAGTTCACTATCGCCCCACTAGAGAGTTGTTCACCAAGGCACTGCCCACAGACGAAGGGAAAGGGGTAGGGACAATCATCCAAATAAAACGCACTGTACAGTCATTCAGAAATTGTTCGGCTTTATTGTCACTTTGGATAAATAAGGATTTTTCATAAGTTGTTTAGTTTCTATTCACGAACTGTGTCCGAATGTTTTCTCTCCTATTTATTTTTGACGCTGTGCTCGCGGCAATTGAAAGGGGAACGTTCGAACGGACAGCGGAGGCGTGCGTTGCCCCCGTGTGGTCGCGGCGTTTGTCAGGGGACCCCCGATGTGCGCGTGGCGTTAGTTGGATGGCGACTGACTGAAGAGCGATGCGCGCTCAGTGGTGGTTGTGACGCGAGAGTTACTATGCCTGTATAGAACATTGGGTTTCGGAAAATCGTTGCCGTATAGGCTGAGTTAAATTCCTCCGGCGCTATGTATACCAGGAATTGGTATTGGGTAGAATGGGAGCCGAAATGATTTTCGGGGAACTAAATGTTGCTTGGTTGCAAACGAGGAAATAGTTTAGGCAGGAAGTGAGCCGGAGTGATTTTCGGGGGAAATTAGAATTGCTTGGTTGCAAGCAAGGAATATCATTTAGATAAGATATTAACCGAAGCGGTTTTGGGAAAAATGTATGCTGTTCGATGTATTTGATGGAGATGGTGAGTATTCCGTTTAAATTTCAATATGCGTTCATTACAGAATAACGTTTTCGGGAGAAATTGAGATTGCTTGGTCGCAAGGAGGGAATGTGAATTCGGTAAAGGATTGACAATTTTGGGAAAGTGAATGCGGGGATGATTAGAATATATTCTGTTGAATTATATTCTGTTGAAGGTTTGGAATGTGTTTTATTGCAGGGTTTGGGATGTATGCTATTGCGGATTTTGCATGGGGAGTTGGGTTACAGGTTAAGGTACGGTGACGCGCTGTTAGCGGTCAAGGTTGGTTGGCATTGTGGGTTGGTTCGCCATGTGGTGTAGAGACCCCCCCCCCCCCCCCCCCACCCCAACAGGCCTTCATAAAAGTGTTTCAGCATGGGTTCAAGAGGAGATCGGTGATCAAAGTAATGCTTTTCATTTTAGTTTGTGAAGTGTAGTGTGAATTACGTCATAATACAGACTCTTGAATAAAAAAACCTTAAAATGATGTGCTTTCTATACTGTGACAGTTTTCAAACCAGATTCGATTTTAAACCCCATCTCCTTCATTGTGACGCCGTTTTACCAGGTGAGGGGTACATCGTTTTTGGGGGTATATGTTAAGAGGATTGGCGCAGTCAACCCAGCAAATGAAAGTTCGGTGAATTAGGAGAATATCGGAAAAAATCGCCCTTCTGGGTATTTACGTTAATTTATTTAAGACGATTAGTGTGAGGGGGCAGGATCTGAGGGTTTTGCCAAACCAATCCACGGAGAACGAAACGCAATAAAGTAAAGTATAATAAACTAAAATAACATCAATAATATTTGTCAAAAACAGTAATTATCTGCAGTCCTAAAAGGAAGCGAATAAAATACCTAGCAACTTCTCGGAAATCAGTAAGTATCTAAATATTTAAAGCAATTTTCTTCTCTTTGTTAACCTAGAGGGAGAAGTGGGCGTCGATAAGTTCAATATTTGCAGAGAAGTTGCCTCAAAAAATATGCCTGTTCAAAATGCAACCAAACTATTTTAACATTTCAACAGCAAGACATTTACTGTCAATAGAATCTTCTCTGTCATATTGATTTTGAAAAACATGAGGTTAAGGAACCAAACCTAAATTAAAAAGTACTGTTGAGCACCATAAACCAGAGCGGGCAACACATGGTGGCCGAAACGTATTCAAATATATTTATGACAGTTATGAAAACCATTCTTAATCCGATGCTGTTTTCCGCTGAACAATAAAATGCGATTCTCAGGTAGGTAGACCGAATTCCAAATATAGGTCATGGTACACAGACAGTAATTTCGTAATTGTCGATATTTATTCCGGTGACCACGTCGAATATGGGCTATTATACATGCAAGTCTATGGTATTTATAATAGGTTTTGTATTCGTGACTAAACAACAAGGTTGCCTGGAGAACACGAGCTTATCTCAACCATCTAATCAAATATTTCGTTAATGGGATTATAGGTAAACGAATAAAGGTTTATTGTTGACCTTTCTCAGAACGTCTTTCACTATTAATGACGTAATAATACAGCGCATGTTATTATTGATTGCTATTTTTTGCCTTATTTTCCTCTTCACGGCCTGTAATGAAATCAGCGATAACAGGACATCAATTAAGAGATCAGGATCACCACCAGCCAAATAGTATTGTTCCTATTTACCTAATCGAGGAGCAAGAGTGCAAATAATAAAGCGCACCTTCCTACGATCAGCGGCCTTTTATGAATTCAGGAGATTTTAATGATGGTTCCTTGGAGAACATTCGTCCTTGGTATTGCAGAATCCTGCGCTGTACTCATACCTCCACTCACATTATTTTGCCGGCCTGTAATTCCAATTTTTTGGGCGGCTTTTTGTTGTTTCATTCATGAAGCGACAATTTTTGGTCAAGTGTATTTTGTACTTTGTTTTTTCATTTTTGCTTTTTTTGGTCTCTTGGTCTTTTGTCTTTTGATTTTTTTGTTTGCTGTATTTTATTTTTTTTTCTTTGTGTGCTGCTTTTTTGTGTGTTCACTGAAAAATGCAAATGTACTTCTGAGGACTTTTTTATGCACCTTCGTTGTGGAAACAAAATGCAACAAGGGTCGCATACGGTGCACTCATAAATAACATTGAATCCTCTTTAGCGGGGAACAAAAATTGCGATTATTCAAGGCGGGTTCTTAGAAAAGGGCACATTTGGGTGATCTAAATTTTTCCGCGTTCTTTGGAAGGTTAATCGCTCGAAATTCGTTTCTCTCTTCCAAACAATGTTGTGTACTGTAAAAAATGGGAGCAGTAAAAATAAATGGGCATTATTAAAAAATAAGCAACCGTGGAAGGCCATTGCTATTCCTTGGAACAGGATGTTTTATGGATGGAATTTCTAGTTTTTTATATTGTCGATGGTTTGTTTTTTACACCAGCGCTGTTTGGCTGAAACGTTACAATATTTGTTAAAAAACTTTGTTGAAACACCAGACGCAACCACAATAATGGTCAAGTCAACCACAATGATGCTGTTGTTAGAAGACAAGTCAGTTTTTTATGCACTTTTTACTTTTGTATTTTTCTTTGCCTTTCCAAGGCATCTTGACAAGGTTAGTCCACATTTTTGGACACATAATTTTTAGGTCGCGTGTTTCGTTGAGTAGACATCGCAGTGTAAGTCTCCTTTGTGGTGCAAGAATGGGCCAATTGTTCGTAATAATTCGTCAGATCAATTTGTAAATTGAACCGATGAGCTGGTTGAATAAAAGCCCGACAAGTTACAAATTGACAAATTGGGGTTTGAAGAATTTTTTTATGTATGTTGTAATGAATCGGTTCTATCCTACTTAGATTTTTTTAGAATCGATCGCATGCATTTACTGGGTGTTGTAAATAGAATACCAAAATGTCTACCCTTGGCTCCTGCAATTCAAGCACTATTTAATGATGTTCATCAAAGAGGCTTCAACGAAAAACAAAAGTCAATACAAATATCTGCCTCCTGTTCCGCTCGCGGGATGCTCTGACATTGAAGGGTACTTAGAAACCCTCTTTTGTGCGCGTGTTATGGTAAAAAAAAGTTCCCCGGGTGACATACAGACATTCGAAGCAATAAGGAAGCTCTACCACTGGCGACTCGTGTATCGAACGCAAGGGCTTTCCAGATCGTCTCGTGAATGTGAGACAGGAAGTTAAGCTCCCTGCCGCAAAGGATCCCATGGTCTCGAATAGATTGGACAATGGTCAGGGGTTGGTTATGAAGGCAATAGGGATGCGAGGATGAGTGAATACGCTTACGTGAAAAGGCTATAGATTGGTATTTCGCGATGTTGAGTACAAAGAAATTTTTGTCACACAAAGTCGAGAAGTTATCAAGGTCTGATTACAGCAGTGCAGAATCAAGTGGTGACTCGATGATGTTGTACATCTTGGTGTTATCAGTGTATAGGGACATGTAGGAATTCTTAATGACTTTATCAATGTCATTAGAGGCAACTGTAAATAGGAGTGGGCCCAGGGGACTTCCTTGCGGGACCCCACAGGCGGCAAGGAAAGGGTTGGATATCATGGACCTGAACCGAAAGGAATAAAGCCTATCCTTTAGATAGGAAGAAATCCATTTCAGCAATCCAGGTTCGAAGCCGAGGGCGGATGATTTGAAGAGTATTAGATTGTGGAAGATTTTGTCGAATGCTTTACTGAGGTCGGTTGAGACCATCACGACCCCATTATTTGAAGAGGATAAGACTGTGGGAGATTCTGTCGAATGCTTTATTGAGGTCGGTTGAGAATATGCCGGCCTCGCTACAGTGCTCTAGTGCTGAGAGTGAAAAGGAAGTAAACTCCACAAGGTTGGTTGTAGTTAATCGGTCATTAAGAAAACCACGTTGCCTTGGTGAAATAAAAGATTTGCAATGAAAACTAACAGATTCGTATAAAATGCTTTAGAGAATCTTGGGTAAGTGGGACAGTTTGGCGATGGGACGGTAGTTCGTGACATCGTTTGTGGGACCTTTCTTGTGGATGGAGGTGATGAAGGAAGTTTTCCAAATGTAATCTTGAGAGAGTAAATTAAAAAATGGGGAACATGTACTCACAGAGTGCGTGAGATTCGAGACCGCACGAACGATGTTGAAGAGACATATAAGACGGACAGTTACTCCGGCAGGAGTACTAGAATAAATCATCATCATCGCGATACGAGGGTTGCCTTTTATATTTCGGGATTAGAGAACAAAAACAAATATTGATCATCGAAAATCACTTTATTGTTTTTCAAAATATTCCCCATGAAGATCTATACACTTTTGCATGCGTTTGAACCAATTGTCGAAGCACTTTTGCCACTCTGATTGAGGTATCTCCAACACATGCATTCTGAATGCAGCAACCGCTTCTTCAGGTGTCGAAAAACGTTGACCTCTCAGTTTGTTTTTTACGTACGGGAATAAAAAGGAGTCATTCGGTGCCAAGTCTGGACTATACGGCGGATGACCCATCAAATCGATGTTTTGGGTGCTCAAAAATGCAGTTGTCGCAGCCGATGTGTGAGAGCTCGCATTGTCGTGGTGAAGAGTGATCCGTCTTCGGCGGTTGGTTTTCCTGATTTCTTGGAAGACAACTGGTAAACAAATGGTTGTGTACCACTCAGAATTGACTCTTCTGCGCTGTTCTAGTGGTACGGTTGCGACATGTCCAGTTTTTCCGAAAAAACAGGCGACCATTTGCTTGGAAGTGCTTCGTGCGCGAACAACTTTTGTTGGATTTGGCTCATCTTGAAACACCCAGACAGTCGACTGCTGTTTACTTTCGGGCTCATACGCGTAAATCCACGATTCATCACCTGTCACGATGTCAGAGACGTGTTTCGAAGCACCGCGACCGTATTTTTTGAGCATTTCTTTCGACCAATTGACACGAGCCTTTTTTTGGGCGATTGACAAATTGTGTGGGATCCAACGCCAACAAATTTTTTTGACGGTCAAATGTTTATGCAATATTGAATGTATGCTGGTCCCACTAACGCCTAAGGTTGTCTCAATCTCACGATAGGTCACATGACGATCTTCCAATATCAGTTCGCGCACAGCATCAATGGTTTTCGGAACAACAACTGATTTTGGACAACCTTCACGAAATTCATCTTTGAGTGAACTACGACCACGATTGAATTCACCACACCATCGATAAACACTGGTCCTTGATGGAGCTTCATCGCCAAAAATTGAATTAAGTTCATCCATACACTGTTGCTGAGTTAATCCACGCCGAAAGCTGTAAAAAATAATCGCACGAAAATGTTGACGATTTAATTCCATTTTTGGGCCGAGATGAATCTTTTAAGTTACTGTAAACAACACAAATAGCGCTCGTATGTCAAAACGTTCTGAGTGCGTATAACCTCAAAAATGTCCAACTTTACGACAGAGCTGTCAATTGCCGGATTGCAACGCTAGGGTTGCCAAATCCCGAAACATAAGAGGCAACCCTCCTATTACGTGATGGCTGTTTGGATTCAGCAGTTTAGTGACTGCGTGCCAACAAGCGTTGCTGAAATGCAGTCTTTTGATAATTTGCTTCGACATTTCGTTACTGGACGTCAGCATTGTTCCCAAATATTTTTTTTCCAATACCTTTTACTTTTTCCAATACCTTGCCCCTGGCGTTTATGTGTGTTCCCTGGAGTCCACCTGCTCTCGCCATAATCATATTGTTGCGAGCTTAGGGTTCGCTGGATTAATTATTTTGAATAAATAAGAGCCGTTAAATTGATTTTGAATTAATATAACACTTTATTAGTCCGTTAATCACAACCGTTACTTCTACCGTACACAACGATTTCTTGACTTATCGCTTCCGTACTTATCGCATATTTTCCTTCTTACTTATCGCTTGCTTCATTTTCTACTTCTTACTCTCTACCCGTCTCCATGAGCTGTGTGCGACGTATTTATACCATTTCCCCACATTCTGATTCGGTATTTCGTTTCCGTCCGTTCCATAATCTTGAATGTTCTATTATCCGTAGTCTCCAGTTTTCCAGTACTTTATATAATATTCTAGTACTTTGTTTTGGACTTTCCCGTCCTTTGGTCCAGTACTGACTGTCATATGCGTCACAATATATTTTGGTTAGTCTTTATTTATTTCTAGGCCCACCTCTTCCGCCGCTTGCATGATGATTTCATGGTTTTTACTTAGAGTTTCTAGATTAGCGTCCAAAACGGCGATGTCATCCGCATATGCGGGTGCTTGTGTGACCCCGTTCAGGGTTGATCCGGCCATGTTGTTGTCTTGTACCTTTCTGATGACACACTCGAGTTTGTGGGCCTGACTCACCATCGAACATAACATTCACTATAATTTTACATCCCTCTTGTGGCCAATGACTATCTCAAGACACATAGGACCGAATGCTCACATAGGAAAGAAAAGCCTCAGAACTCCTCGTTCATATTTCCTGTTAACACCCAGCATTCCATTCTCCATAATTTTACATCCACTGTGTGTCCAACGACTACCTCAAGAGCCATAGTCATAAAACCGAAACTGCTTTATTACCCTGTGCCGGGCAAATATAGGGTGGGGCAAAATTAACTATCCAATTTTGTTTTTGAATTACTTTTTTACTAAATAAAAAAAAAACATTTTGAGTGATGGAAATCTTTATTTGGGCATCCACTGCTCCATTGCTTATCTGTTTGTATACTGCTGCTGTCTAGTTCATGATCGATTGACTGATTGACGTACGACGCCATTTGCAAAAATTATAACATCTTCCGATAGTGTGATTAATTTTGCGCCACCCTATACAATTGGCCAAGAGCAGCATCGCCAAATGCTGACAACCAACAAACACCCAAGCGATAACAGTGCATCTAGAGGGAGATCAAGGCGCAAAACTAATGACCTTGTCCGGAAAAACAAATTATTATGGAAAATTTAACAAGCTTCAGGACTTGCTAAATAAGGCCAAGATCGGGTCCTGGTTGTAGTGCCGATGATGATGATGATGAAAGGGACATCAAATATGAAAATTTTCACGATCCTCTTTTAGCAATCCGTGATTGGGGATTATACTTTATGGAAATCTTACCAACTTTGAAAAGCTGATTGGGATAACTTAACACAGCTTTGAAAAGCTATTTGGGATAACTTAACACTGTCTTTATATTTTATATTGTGGCAGAATCGTTCTTTCCACTGAAAGATTTAACAACAACCCCAGTCAAGATAGTTATCATGGAATGTGGCGCGGGGGGGGGGGGGGGGGGGGCGCGAAACAGTCCATGGTAAGAAACAGCAAATATAAATAATTTCACGATTTCCTGTAAGCCATCGCCGATTGGGGTTTTCCTTCATGGAGAACTTCCCTGGAACAGGATTAAACAACCATTTGTCTATCTCCCACTGAAAGATGTATTAGCAATCCCATTGACAATAGTGATCAAGGGGTGTCAGCCCGGGAAAAAAAGAAGATAATAAGGAAAAGGAAAAAGCATTATTTTTATCAACTAGTCTTGATGCCATATTTTGTTTATTGCCTTACGCACCCTGTGCCTGGATATTACAAAGATCAACAGAAATGAATAAATAATCATACGGGGGATGTAGGATAAGTTCTTGGGCTAGGCCAGGGATAGCGACTAAGCAAAAGTAATTTAAAAAAGAGATTTTCGTAACCACAATCTTTCATAAAAATGCTGCCAGACTGTCAAGTTGCTACATGGGTGTGTTTGTGGACGACTTTTGTGATTTTCTGATGGCAAGGTCAAGTACTTATCATACAGCTCTCATGTTTCGAGAAAATCAGGTTTTAGCGGTAAATAATTAACCATAAATTGATCTAATTATGGTCTGAAAATAAAAACAAAAAAATGACGTTGGTTTCCTCGAGAAACAAACTCGCACACAATGTACTTTTTCACTCTTTAAATTGTTTTTATTATAACTTTTTTCTTAAGTTTTGGTACCAGTTCATTCAAGATAAAACAACTAAAAAATTGATATGCATAAGAGGATGTATCCAACTTGCTTAAATTTAAATTTAAAAATCCAGTTTACATTGTTTTGACGATTCTGAGGTCTTTTTTACACATTGCCGCATATAGGATAACTAAGGCCTAGGACAACGCATACACACTAGAGATCCTGCCAAAATTCAGCCAACCACACAAATGAACTGCCTTAAAAAGAAATTCCCCCCGATATTATCTCCTTGGACGCCTGTATGATGGCGATGACACTGGGCTGTGCACAGGACGAAACCAACCCCGAACTCAGAATTACAACTGCATTCGAAAGACCTCCTTGAACCACAAGTAAGTGTCCCCTGCGAACATCTGTCCGCACAGACGGTCCCAGTCGACACACCGACAGCTCAAGAGAGTAGCGCACTCCATGCACTCGCGCCTGAGTTCAGGCGGTCGGCAGTTCGTTTCTCTTTGTGTCAACTCCCGGAACAGTTGCACCCGGTGCTTAATGTTCCAAGGGAATTCCGTCCCACAGCTTCTGGTTAAACACAGTAAACGCAAAAACCAACCACTACCCGTCCACTATCCCCGCCGCACGCCATTCGAACCCAAAATCCGCATTTCCTAAGGGAGAACAAAACCCAGCTAAAAGAATACATAAAACTTTGACGTGCGCACACACTCCTGTACATCGGATCCTTTTCCCTAGTTTTTCTTCTCATTTTCTTGTTTCCACATTTTTTATTTGTTTGTTCTGTATTTTCTGTCTCTCCATCCCTCGCGTTCATTCATCCCTTGACGGCTGGCAATTGATAACACTAGCAGAGTAGCAAATGGACATCTTGAGGTGGCACACGATAACGTCGTCCCTGTAATCACATTGGCTTCCACTTCTTGTGGGAATCCACAGGGCTGTTGAATTGCGGCCAAAATATCATGGATGGGGGTGTCACCACATATCCACCATTTCGTTTCATCTGAATGAGCTATCCTCTCCGCAACGGCCGCTGTGCGTTAGTGTGCGATGCCTTGTTCCATGTTGGGCAGACAGAGATGCCTGATGAGCCAATGCCACACCACACAGGCGATTTTTTGACAACACTTATTATTCACCACAAGTAAACGAAAGAGAAGAACGTGGCTTCTAAATATTGGGAGAAAAGAAGTAGATGGCTACAGTTGGGTGTTGTTCCCCAATCGGAAGAAGGTGAATCGCTCCTGAGAAGAAATGAGAGGTACTGGAAGGCATTGGAAAGCGGGGCAAAGCCAAATGTAAGGCGAGTTATAATAGAAGAAAAAACGGCGGCACGAAGGCGGAGTGTTGATGTTTGAAAATTCTGGTATTCGTCAGAGGAGGGAATATTACTGCGGACTAGGAAGGCACGAAATCGAAGATCATCCATACCATAGCGATCTTGTCAGTTAGTAGTAGGTGCGCACTTCTTTGGGGAGTATACGTTGTGGATTTGGTTAGTGGTCTGCTGAATTGCCGGCGGCAAAAATACTCCGCCAAAATGTTATTGGAAATTGTTTGTAGAAATTTATTCTTTCCTTTGTTTATAATTCACATGTCAAAGGGGATATTTTTGTTTTCTTGTGTGCAGAACAACAGGTTAATTCGGTTGTGTATTAGGTTCAAATGTCCGAAAGTAGGCGGAATGTGAAGCCGGTCGCCCTTCCTTCATGTTGAACCACATGTTTACAGGTGTTTTGCACACATTCGTGGTATTGTTATATTTTTATTATGTTTAGACTCATAAAGTAGAAGCAGAGGATGATTAGCAACAGTAACTAATTGTCCCAGCAATTCGCCGAAACATTTTTTAAATACTCTTTTATAATCACCGTTATGAAAGGGTGTTTTAACCGTTCTTAAATGTCGATTGGGCAGTGGGGGTAAAAGAACAATAAAAGGCGATTTTTTAATTTTTTCTTACCACTCATTTATTTAACACGCACGAATAAAAATTAGGTAATGTGGATAACATTTCTTGTAAAATGTTGGCAAGTTATAAACGCAACGGCCTGCCACCCTCTATGGAGTCAAAAACCGTTGAAATTAATTCCAAGTTCCATAATTTAGAACAACTCCGGGCAGTCACTTAAGATAATTAGACGAGCAAACACAGGAGACGCAGGCCAAAACGGGAAATGCTAACCAACGAATTTAGGCAGCCCAGAGAGCAACTGAAAAATGCTGTAAAAACTAGCGAAATACAATCGCCGGTTTTTAAGCGAACTTGTGACGTTTCTAATAGATACACACACAATATGCAAGCAAATAGAGAAGAACATCGAAAGGAAATTCCAATAAGCATAAGCATCAGAGCCGTATACCAAAGCAATAACATAACAATTCCACATCAATTGAGTGTACTTGAGTTTAGAAATCGAATTCGTACAAGCGGCAGTGGCCTGATGTGTAGAGCATTGACTACATTTTTAGTGATTCTAACTGTCATAGCGTCAGTTCGAATCACACGTTCTTCACTGTCGTCGCAATACGCTATAAACTCACAACGGCTTATTTTACTAAAAGCGGCCTCAATATAAGTTTTGGAAAGGATTCGATAAGCCTCAGTCATATTGAAGCAGACAATTAAAATTTCCCGTAAAAACCGCGAATTTAGTTCGGACACTGACATTTTCAATCGAGAATAACTTGATTATGGAGACACAGGTCGACTAATGTTTCTCTGATATTACGTGGGTTGCCTCTTATGTTTCGGGATTTGGCAACCCTAGTGTTGCAATCCGGCAATTGACAGCTCTGCCGTAAAGTTGGACATTTTTGAGGTTATACGCACTCAGAACGTTTTGACATACGAGCGCTATTTGTGTTGTTTACAGTAACTTAAGAGATTTATCTCGGCCCAAAAATGGAATTAAATCGTCAACATTTTCGTGCGATTATATTTTACAACTTTCGGCGTGGATTAACTCAGCAACAGTGCATGGATGAACTTAATTCAATTTTTGGCGATGAAGCTCCACCAAGGACCAGTGTTTATCGATGGTATGGTGAATTCAATCGTGGTCGTAGTTCACTCCAAGATGAATTTCGTGAAGGTTGTCCAAAATCAGTTGTTGTTCCGAAAACCATTGATGCTGTGCGTGAACTGATATTGAAAGATCGTCATGTGACCTATCGTGAGATTGAGACAACCTTAGGCGTTAGTGGGATCAGCATACATTCAATATTGCATAAACATTTGACTGTCAAAACAATTTGTTCGCGTTGGATCCCACACAATTTGTCAATCGCCCAAAAAAAGGCTCGTGTCAATTGGTCGAAAGAAATGCTCAAAAAATACGGTCGCGGTACTTCTAAACACGTCTATGACATCGTGACAGGTGATGAATCGTGGATTTACGCATATGAGCCCGAAAGTAAACAGCAGTCGACTGTCTGGGTGTTTCAAGATGAGCCAAATCCAACAAAAGTTGTTCGCGCACGAAGCATTTCCAAGCAAATGGTCGCCTATTTTTTCGGAAAAACTGGACATGTCGCAACCGTACCACTAGAACAACGCAGAACAGTCAATTCTGAGTGGTACACAACCATTTGTTTGCCAGTTGTCTTCCAAGAAATCAGGAAAAACAACCGCCGAACACGGATCACTCTTCACCACGACAATGCGAGCTCTCACACATCGGCTGCGACAACTGCATTTTTGAGGACCCAAAACATCGATTTGATGGGTCATCCGCTGTATAGTCCTGACTTGGCACCGAATGACTTCTTTTTATTCCCGTACGTAACAAACAAACTGAGAGGTCAACGTATTTCGACACCTGAAGAAGCGGTTGCTGCATTCAGAATGCATGTGTTGGAGACACCTCAATCAGAGGGGCAAAAGTGCTTCGACAATTGGTTCAAACGCATGCAAAAGTGTATAGATCTTCATGGGGAATATTTTGAAAAACAATAAAGTGATTTTCGATGATCAATATTTGTTTTTGTTCTCTAATCCTGAAATATAAATGGCTACCTTGTAACGAGCTTAGGGTTCGCTGAATTAATTATTTTTAATAAATAAGCGCCGTTAAATCGATTTTAAATTAATATAACACACGGACTAAGTTAATAAGAACCGTCACCTTTACCGTACACTTAACGATTTCTTGACTTATCGCTTCCGCATTTATCGCGTCTTTTACTACTTACTTCTTACTTCTTACTTCAGTGCTTACTGCTTGCGACATATTTATACCGTTTCCTCATTCTGATTCGGCGTTTCGTTTTTCTCCTTTCCATAGCCTCGAATTTTCTACTATTCATAGTCTACAGTTTTCCACTACTTTCTAGAATATTCTTGTACTTTGTTTTGAACTTTCTAGAATATTCTAGTACTGATTGTCATATGCGTCGCAATATAATGCACCAAAAGGCTTTAGCTAATGAATATCATTGTGACCAACCTTTCCTGAATGACGGATATGTCTTTGTTCCGAGTGTGGTGACAAATCAGAAAGAATTGTATGGGTTAGTAATCACAATAAAAGAATAATGTTAGGTTTGACTTTGGGGAGATCGAATCGGATGGTCAAGCCTGGAAGGAGGGTGCACAGGACAAGGAACGATGGCGGAGTCGAGTCGGTGAGGTCAGGTTATAGCGTTTGAAATAATAGTGAAGAAGATCGTGTGATTCGAACTGACGCTATGACAGCTCGAATCACGAAAAAAATTGTACCTAAGCGTTACACACCAGGCTACTGACCGTGTTTTGAATTTGATTTCCAAACTCGAGTATATTCCACTGGTGTGAATTATTTTTTTTATTTATCGCTTGGTATACGGTTCTGATGCATTTTACTTATTCGATTTTTTCGTTCGTGTTCTTCACTATTTTTGCTTGTGAATTTGTGTGTATCTGTTAGAATCGCTACAAGGCACTTCCGGGTTCCTACAGGCCAATAAATAGTAATAAAAAAATAAAACCGCCCAAGGCATAAAAGTACAATAATAAATTGTCCAGGGCTAGATGACAGCTCAAACAGAGGGCTAAAAAATTTCACGCTAGTCAAACCAGAAATATATTCCACATGCATGAGAGAACAGTTTTCCCAAAATATTCGTAGAAACAGAAACTAATTCTGGATCAAAGCGATAACAAAACATCCCAACACCCGTCACCATACTCTCATGTCTCTTTGCTAAGCAGTGTTGAGAGGGTGATGAAGGCCGTCATCCTCTCGAAACTCAAACAATACACCAAACAAATGCAGCATAGCTCCAAGTTCCAAAGGTAAAACATTAACAAACCACCAGGAACATAGGTTATGCGATTGATATTGCAGTCGTCACAACAGAAAATCCCTCCCAAAAACCTGACAAAAATTGAATTAAGCAACAAGATTCGATAGAAGGTCACAATTGCTGGTTTGAAACTTTTATCGCATTCAACAAGCAACCGTAGTGGAGAATACAATACCGAAAAAGAAATCGAAAAAGTCATGAGTGCCGTATACCAGATCAATAACGTCACATTCAACTTGTGGCGTTTCTAATAGATACACACACAATACACAAGCAAATAGTGAAGAACACCGTACGAAAATCGAATAAGAAAACGCATCAGAGCCGTATACCATAGCGATAACATTGTAATTCCACATCAGTTGAGTGTACTTGAGTTTACAAATCGAATTCGTACACGCGGCAGTAGCTTGATGTGTTAAGCATCGGTTCAATTTTTTTGTGATTCTAACTGTCATAGCGTCAGTTCGAATCACACGTTCTTCACTATCATTGCAAACGCTATAAACTTATAAAGCGAGTTAAGACGTCGTCGCGTAAACACATCTATTGTCTGATTCTGGGATTAAACATAAAAGAACTAAAATGTTGATAAGAGCTCGCAAATCCTGGTTTAGAACCAATGGAGCATTCCAACTCGTAAAAGTAATGAAGAACACAGCAACAAAAAAGAATTTAAAAAAATCATCAGCGGTGTATACCAGATTTTTTTTTTTTTTTTACATTTCTGTATTTATTGACCATCAATAATTTTTACAATAACAATACAGATAACTTATGATACTTCAGCTATAATTGTTTACATATACTTACTAGTACATTTTTCAAACAATTTCCAGCTTCCTGGAAAAGGTCAGAAAACCAGGATGTGTATACCAGACGTTAACTGTTACATATCATAATAACACATAACATAAACATAATATAAGAATAACATCATCATCGGCACTACAACCGGGAACCGGTCTTGGCCTTATTTAGCAAGTCCCGAGGCTTGTTAAATTTTCCATAATGATTTGTTTTTTCCGGGCAAGGTCATTAGTCTTGCGCCAGAGGCTCCCCGACGGGGAATCGAACCCCGTTCTCCCGCGTGACAGGCGGGTATGCTAACCACTATACTATCGAGGAACCCATAAGCATAACATAAACATGGCATAAACATAACATAAGCATAGCATAAGCATAACAAAAGCATGGCATGAACATAACGTAAGGATAACAGAATGAATACATCTCATCTTTTAGACTAATTGGTCATATATATAATGTATAACGACATTGTAATGTGTAATTATATTTTAAGTGCCTAATTACCTATTAACAGGTAGACATTTTGTAACTACCTGAGGTACATTCTATTATTATTGTTATGTTAGATTTAAAGTAAAAATAGAAATATAAATCAGTCTTAAGATGGATTCCGTGAAGAAAAGTCTTCTACGTAAATTGTAGTCAAGATAGATCTCCCACGTAAATTATAAACTAAATAAAAAACATCCCGCGGAAGATCACGGGATGAATAAAAAAAAAAGGAACAAGTGTTATATACTTTTTTTTATTTGTAACTCTTAACCTCGCAATCACAACAAAAAAAACGGGGTTGCGACATCGCCCCCTAAACACAATCACTTTCTGATTCTAATCAGGATCTTCATAGGTAAAAGATTGCAAATGCTGTTTTGAAATTAGTGGCGCGTTTTAACGCACAACCGTAGAGATGAACACAGCACCAAAAAGAAAACCCAAAGAATCATCAGCTCCATATACCAGATCATAACGTCACAACTACAGCTTGTGGAACAGGTTAAGACATCATCGTATACACAGGACCGACGTTTGATGCATCGATGCTTTGGTTCCAATAACGTTCTTCACGACTATGGCTACACGCTGTAGGCTACTTTTAATTTAGATCTGTGGCGGTTCCGCCAAACTCCACGGTTCGCCTTCCTAAAAAACACCCATAACTCTATCCAATCATATAATTTCGCTAATGCAATCGCATTAAGCACCTGAAAATGCTTCACGCATTAATTAGATCAAAGCTATAATCGTAAGGTCCCTGTACAGAAAACTTACCTTTTCATGCATCTCTTCGCATACAATTTTCCGTAAGATTTCTTGCATTACTTATCTGGAATTCCAAACCAATTCGGTACCAGACAAATTCCTGTAAACAAAATGATTCGGTTTGCATACAATGCAACCGTCATGACAGGCACCATAAATATTGCGCCGTCTATTTTCCAACTTCGCCATGTGTACGATAAATTTCTTTACGTACACTTTGGGCGGCGACCTTTTTCTCCCAGCAATAAAATTCCCTAAATCGCACCATGTGCAAACAACAGCAAATACGAGCATCTAGCGTCTAGTGCCATAAAACGAATTTCTTCGCATGTGATCATGTATACAATTCGATCCCTTAGCATCACCGGCGATACACATTTCCCATTGTATAAATAGAAAAACCATTAGCACTTCTTCCTAATGGCGATACATTTACTTACCCTACCATTGCGCTGAAAGAGTGCATATCCTTGGTGGTCGCAGCCTTAAGAGAAAAGTTTTTTCTCTCTCTTCTCTTGTTTTCTTAGCCCTAACCTAGGATGGAATTCATGTCAGACTTCTAGCCTCATTGAGTCCTTTACCATCCGCTGACCGCCATGGTCACGGGTCACTCCCGCTCTCCGCTGGCTGCGGAGACGCCCTAAAATACCCGGAGTCGTATTTTGAACTTGTCGGCTTCCAATTGTTTGGCGAGTTTGTGCCGCGGTTCGTTCGAGATAGTGAAAAAGAATTTATAAGTGAGAAAAGTAATCTTTTTTTAAAACAATGAAACCTGAATTGCTGTTGATCGGTGCACTCTTTGCACTGGTCGCCATCATCGTTGCTGATGTCTCCACAAAAGTAATACAATTAAATAACTTATTCAATAAAGAACCCTGCAGTAAATTTCGTTGTGATTCTAAAAATAAAAGAGCTTTCCAGAATAAACAAAAGTGTCTTTCAATTAATCACTTCTAGTGTTCGTTGTTCGTTCCGTGCTTTGATGTTCGTTTTGTTGGTTGTGAACAAACGTGGGAGCGTTTCGTTCATTCGTTTGGCGATTAACTCTTGCCGGAACTTTAGTGACAGTCGGATGGGGAAGAAGTGAACCGTGTGCCCGTGTCCGGCATAATACTTCTCCTCCCCACAGATCTACCAGGGGGCAAAACGGATGTGATATTATATAGCCGCAACAATGTAGGACACATTTGGCTATCTCTCGATGGCCGAGTAACCAAATCAAAACCCTTAAAAAAATATCTTGGAGTCATTCTGGATAACTTGATTTTTAAACATTACGTGCGTTATGTATCGAAGAAGGTAGCCTTAACAAATACAGCTCTATAGAGACTATTACTAACTGTTCCTAAAATATTTGGAAGAATGCTCCTCGCCTCAACAAGGAAATCGGATCTTTAATAATAGGAGTAAGTACGGGTGTAACACTCAAGAAGAACCGAGGAACGAGACTAAGTCAGTGGCGACACCAATCATATACAATATGCTAAGGAATATGGTCCCACGAAATGGTACTAGACATAAAGAATGGAGGAATAGAGAGCATGGTAAGGTAGGAGTCCATGTGTTCTGTTGCTTGACGAGGCATGAGGGTTTTTGGCAACACCTATAATGAACCACCCGCGCTCTCTATCGGGCGACAGAAGTATAAAAAGAGAAGAATATATCCTCGCCGAATGTAGCAGAGTCCCAAATGAGCATGCAATGTTTGAAAAACACATTCGTGATGCAGGTGATGCATTTGTTATTAAAGGACTAAGGTTGCTTTCTTGTATTGGATGAAGTCCATTAACCCATTTGCATCATTTAGCGGAATATTTCGCACACAACTACTCTGCATTTACAACCATGATGATAATGGGTTAATACACGGTTCGATACTGTCGTGGATCATCATCAGAGGCAACAAGAACTGCAAGAACACGAAGAACATCAGCGACAAAATATGTCGACACTGACCACGAATGAAATGTCAAAAGCCAGTTCCCGGAGGACTGAACAAGAATTTGAAACAAATCGGGGGCGGGCTTAGTCGGTCAGTACTATCAGAGGGGCGACGTGAATGAGCACTCGCGGTTATTTGATCTTTTGTAGATTACCATCTTCAGTTCGAAAAGAAAAGTCTGAATGAGGCAGTGAACATAGCCACTTTGGCGGCTTTCAAAAAATTGCATAAAGGAATACACAATGACTTCTTCAAATACGAGCGGTTCAACAAATCCTTAGATAATCAAAAAAAAATGGCGCTTGTAATATTGTTTTTACTAAAGATTATTACTCGCTAGGAAGCTTTAGTAAAAATTGGGAATGGGAAAAACTCGGCAATTTGGATTGGTGGTTCAACAAATCCTTAGAAAAAAAAAAAAAAAAAAACGGCGCTTGTAATATTTAAATTGATTTGTTTTTACTAAACATCATTACTCACTAGACAGGTCCAGTAAAAATGTCTAATGAACAAAACTCGGCAAAATGGATGGGGATTAATAAATCGTTAGAAAATCCAATAAATGGCACCTGTAGTATTGAAAATATTCTACAATATTTTTACCAAACATCATTACTCACTAGGCGCCAACATCCCTGCATCAGAACTCGTTCCGTTACAGAGCAGGGAAGCCGTGGAGCTCCCTTCCCATGCGAGTGATCCCGGAGCGTTACAATCTGCAACTGTTCAAAAAGAACTGCAACAGTTATTTGGTGGCATCTCGCGGCGCCCACTCGGCGCTATAGGTTCGCTTCTCCCGAGAGAAGTCTAATAAAAAAAAAAAGGAAAAAAAGGCAGCTGCATTAAAAATTGGAAATGGGGAAACCTCCACAATCCAATAAATAGCGCTTGTGATATTGAAAAGGGTTTGTTTTTACTAAACATCGTTACACACTAGCCAGTTGGAGTAAAAATTGGGAATGAGGAAACGTCGGCAAGATGGGTGAGTGGTTCAATAAGTTCTTGGAAAATCCAATAAATCGTCATTGTAATATTGAAAATGATTTGTTTTTACTAAACACTATTACATACTGGGCAGTTGCAGTATAAATTGGGAATGAGGAAGACTCGCCAAGATGGACGGGTGGTTCAATAAATCCTTAGAAAATCCAATAAATGTCGCTTGTAATATTGAAAATATTCTACAATATTTTTACCAAGCATCATTACTCACTAGGCGCGAACATTCCTGCATCAGAACTCGTTCCGTTAGAGAACGGGGAAGTTGTGGAGCTGCCTTCCCATGCGAGTGTTCCCGGGGCGTTATAACCTGCAACTGTTCAAAAAGAACTGCTCTAGGTTCGCTTCTCCCGAGAGAAGTCTAATAAAAAAAAAGGTAGCTGCATTAAAAATTGGAAATGGGGAAACCTCCACAAGATGGATGGGTGGTTCAATAAGTCCTTAGAAAATCCAATAAATGGCGCTTGTAATATTGAAAAGGGTTTGTTTTTACTAAACATCGTTACACACTAGGTAGTTGCAGTAAAAATTGCGAATGAGAAAACCTCGACAAGATGGGTGAGTGGTTCAATAAGTTCTTGGAAAATCCAATAAATCGCCATTGTAATATTGAAAATGGTTTGTTTTTACTAAACACCATTACACACTAGCCAGTTGCAGTATAAATTGGGAATGAGGAAGACTTGTCGAGATGGATGGGTGGTTCAATAAATCCTTAGAAAAGCCAATAAAAGCGGCCTGTAATATTGAAAATGTTTTATTTTTCCAAGCAACATTACTCGTCGCTAGGCGACTGCACAAAAAATTGGGATTGAGGAAAACTCGGCAAGGTAGATGCCGCGTTTACTCTCTAGTGGTGATTTTTACTAAGCATCACTAGCCACTAGGGAGCTGCACTAAAAACGGTGTGTGTGGAAAATATCTACAAGATGGATACCGCATTTAGACATGACGAAGAAGAAACGCCATCGTGTTGCCGACTCTGGGGCCATTTTGGCCGTCTTTCGTTAGGAATTCTGAGGAGTTTTTGGTGGTTTCCCGGTATGATCCACCTACACGATTGAAAATCATTAATAAACACTTAGAGTACAGTCATGTCGTTATTATTATAATTTTTTGTTTGTTTGTACAATTCTACATTTGAACCACACTTGAGTGTAAGCCACCACAAGTGGATAATATATGTCTGTATATCTGTAAGTGGATACTATATATCTATTATCTGTATGGATACATAACCGTGTACTAGACTCGGATATACAACTGCACTCCAGAGACAAAGGACTACAAACAAAGACCTATCAGAGCAATGGGTTTTTAAGTCGAACGGGCTCCGAAGAAGATGAAATCGGCCAACAAGGTGATGTCAGTGGTACTTTGGAATACATACGAGATCGTCTTCATCAAGACGGCGAAGAACGTATAATCGACTGTTCTTGTTCTTGGGATGCACTCGGGATCATTTACATCAATTACTTAAAAAAAATCGTGGCGATACTAGTAGCCTTGCCCGTAAAAATAAATTATCATGGAAAATTTAACAAGCTTCGAGTTTTGCTAAATAAGGCCAAGACCGGATCCCGGTTGTAGTGCCAATGATGATGATGATGATGACATAAAAAAAAAACAAACAATAATTGCAGAATATTGTGTGTCGGTATTGCCGCGGTGGAGCGAAGAAAGCAAGAAAAAACCAGCTCATCTGAAAACGTTTTTCCAAGTACTTATTGAACGACACTGGTATTGTTTTTAAATGTAAATGAACTGAATTGCAATCGTCTACATCAATTACTCGGAAAAACGTAAAACAATAATTAGACAGTATTATGCGTCGGTATAGCATCGAGTTGAGCAAAGGAAACAAGAAAAAGCTGAACATTTGTTTCTAAGGAAAACAAGAAAAATCGGAAAATGTTTTTTCTAAGGATTTCTTGAACGACACTCGTATTCTTTTTGAACGTGAACGAGCTGTACAGCAATTAATTTTTCGAATAAATAACCTTCGATGGTGTAGTAGAAAACGTATTTATCATAGTTTTGGTGGTTTTTGTCTCCGATCATTCCCAGTTAGTTATACGAGTAGCAGTTTATTTCTTATACATCAGTCTCGAAGTAATCAAGAAAAAACGTAATTTGGAAATCTTTTTCTAAGAAATTATTGAGCGTACTCGTGCTTCACAAAAATGCATAAAAACTTACGCAAATTAATGCTTAAACAACTGGAAAATGCAAATAAAGGGGACGATTATATCTAACTGCCCTTGTTGTGGGTTGGTTGAATGGAAGGTTGGATCGCAGTGGATTTGCAGAAATCACAACCCTGATGCAGTGGAGTATTTTTCTTGGTGAGTGAAGACACTTGAAATTTCATAAATTCCCTCTAGACGCTAACGCCGATTCTACCGCGTACCACCGGCTCTATGTGCCGTGGTGTCTACACATATTCTTTCCCTGGCTAGATGTCCCTTACCCCTAGTGGGGGGAAATGCGTTTCGAGTATCTCACCGAAGAGCAGTTGCTTCCGAACAGCACTTACCATTGGGGGGGCGGTCCTCTGGTGTACTCGACAAAAAAAAAAACAGAAAAAGGTTTGGAAGCGACTTCTCTCTAAAATGACACAAGTATCTTCCTATTCTATATAACTTTATTAAAGTGCCTACACAAGCCTTGACCTCAGAATAGAATTCTAGAACAAACCACTTATGCTTTATAACTTTCCCCCTTTTTTAGGGGGCGAGTCGCACAGTGGAGTGTATTCACCACATTACCTATTATCTTTAACAATGCAATGCTTTCCGCCCGATATCAGAATACGCCATCAATATACCCGATGAGGGGATAGGAGCCTAAGAAGAAGAAACCTCCAAACGCCTTTACGACGGTTTGTACAAAGTTCTCGGCGAAGTTTACTCGATCGATTTTAACGGAAGGCAATGATCGTTGAAAGACTCAAGTCTTGTTTTGCTGGGCGCGAACCGGGTGTAATATCTGGAACTTACAACTCCCTGTACAATGACAGCCCTTTTCAACATAGCACACCCAAATTTTCTAAAGACCCATTGTACCTTGATCACTTCCTTATTTCACCCCAAACTACTCAAACAACAGGATTTAGTCTAAACGATTGTCGCCTTATTTAGCAACTCTGATCGCAACTTAATAGCGCATTTTACCCTAACCTCTCAAAATCGAAACTAGATTCCCATACAAACAAAGGCGACATAAAATGAATTATATGTTCACTAACTTGCGATGAAATGACTTTAAATCACCCCAAAATCCTAAAAACGCACAGCTTCCGCTCATGACCGACTATCCTTCCTTTGAATCCCATGACTATCCTTTTATTGAATTTTTTTTTTATTTTTTTTTAATAACATCCTTCATTGGAATGAATCTGGCGCAAGACTAATGACCTTGGCCGGAAAAAACAAATCATTATGGAAAATTTAACAAGCCTCAGGACCAAGACCGGTTCCCGGTTGTAGTGCCGATGATGATGATGATTGGATATGGATAGTACAATCTTAACAATTTAATTTAATGGTAAATTGAATTTATTGACCATCCTTTTTAAGCCGATTTGTCGTGTACTGCCAGCACGGAATTTTTAGTTTATTTGAACAAAAAATTTAAATAAATATGGCTTGGTAGAATGTAGTGTTCTGAACGCCTTCTCGCCACATTTTTTTTTTTTTTTTTTTTTTTTTTGTAGTGTTCTGAAAAGCCCTACGATCTCCTTCTCCCATACATACATACAAATTCCGTAATCGTCTAACTAAAATTCAAAAAACAATCATCTAAACTAAAAATTCGCGATCAACGAATCAAATGTCGCCCTTGCACCCAACTCCCCATAATCATCCAACTAATCCAGAAATACATTATCCCAATCCAGCAAAATTCCTGATAAACAATTCAAATATTCGTTTATCATTTATATACATAAATTTCCTATGATCCTTAAACAAAAGGAAACATACGGTAAATTGAACTAGATGTTCAATTTCCATACTCATGTGTCCGAGAATTCGCCTAACCGAATTCTTATATCAAAAAACAAACACCCAGCCAACGTATCTAAATCGAGATTTTGCTTTGAATTCGATCTCTTCGAGATACAAAATCTCGATTTGGTTTGGTGGCGACCGCAACGAGCCTTCTCAGGAGCAGTCTTGTCCTTTTAAGGACAAGGAGACACGCTCCCTGAGTGAAATGCTACAACAAGAATACGACATCATTTAAAATACTACTTAGTGTTGTTTGGTAGGTAAATGTATTCACATGACTCGCATAACTGATGTTGTTATCTGACCGAACCCAAATACCGTGAACAACAAGAACAACCGACGCCATCGAAATTTCGAGAGATGTATAAATGATTGGCATATCTCTACTGTTATTTTCTCACTTTTGCAGGCACCGTCCAGGAAGTGTATTCCATAAATTTGCGCTGTTATAAAATGACAGAATCATCATCATCATCATCGGCACTACAACCGGGAACCGGTCTTGGCCTTATTTAGCAACTCCTGGGGCTTATTAAATTTTCCATAATGATTTATTTTTTTCCGGTCAAGTTCATTTAGTCTTGCGCCAGAAAAATGACAGAATAACACTTTTGAATTTTGTAGGTGGCGGAATTTATAGCAGCAACACTGCGCTTGAATTTTATGACTCAATAGGTTAAAAGATTTTGTACATGTACTTTTAAAAGGTTTTCAATTTAAGTTTAATTTCGTGCTGAACAGTCCGAAAAGCGTACATAAAGTAAACAACATGAAAAAAGTAACAAAAACAAAAGTTTAGTGCGTTTTATTTCAAATTCAAATACAAAATCTGGCTAACATCTTTCTGTTGGTAACAAGAAAGTCCTGTGCTGCAGAAACGACTCAAAAGTACAGCACTTTTTGAAATGCCCACCGTGCCTGCTCTTTCAGGTTACAGTCATCTTCGACCGTATTAAGGGTTTCCTTCGCCTAGTGCAGCTTTAATATGGATTGGAGCAACACCCTTTAAATGTTTGATATATGATGACCATTTTTTCATATGGATGGCTGTCGACAGCACAGTGTCTTCGAATGTATGCTTTATAAGGTCGATATTTTCAATAATAATAATTTATTTGAAACAACAGTATCTACACGCTATCTGTACTTCTGGGGCTAACTTTATATCATTATTATTATTTATTGGCCTGTAAGAACCCGGAAGTTCATGACCTCACCGACTCGGCTTCGCCATCGTTCCCTGTCCTGGGCACTCTCCTTCCTTCCCTGTCCTGTGCACTCTCCTTCCACGCTTGATCAGCCGATCCGATCTCCTCAAGGTCAAACCTAACATTGTCCTCCCATCTCCGTCGCGGCCGTCCTACCGGTCTCTTTCCCGTTGGTCTACCGTCAAGAATTCTATGCACGGTCCTATCGTTCCCCATTCGCGCCACGTGTCCGGCCCATCTTAATCTTCCCGACTTGATTACTCTCACTATTGTAGGTTTGCGATATAGCTCTTCCAGTTCGTGGTTATGGAGTTTCCTCCATTGTCCCGCCTCCTCGTCATATTTACCTCCAAAGATGCCCCTCAAAACTTTATTCTCGAATACGTGGAATTTGTTTTCTTCCCGTTTTGTGAGAGCCCATGTTTCGCATCCATATAGAACAATCGGCATGATTATGGTTCTATAGACACGGATCTTTATGTTACGTGATAGCAGTCTGGATTTCAGCAGTTTACTGACTGCGTGCCAACTCGCGTTGCCGGAATGCAGTCTCTTGTTAATTTCCTTCGACATTTCGTTACTGGCCGTCAGTATCGTTCCTAGATATTTAAATTCTTCAACTTTTTCAAATATCTTGCATCTGACATTTATATGTGTTCCCCGAGGTCCACCTGCTCTCGCCGTAATCATGTATTTTGTTTTGTCTTCATTTATATCTAGGCCCACCTCTTCTGCCGCTTGCATGATGATTTTACAGTTTTTACTAACAGCCTCTAGATTATCGCCCAGAACGGCGATGTCATCCGCATATGCGAGCACTTGTGTGACCCCGTTCAGGGATGATCCGGCCATGTTGTCGTCTTGTACCTTTCTGATGACATACTCGAGCACAAGGTTAAAGAGACACGGTGATAGACCATCTCCCTGCTTTAGTCCGTCCCGGATTTCAAATGGGTCTGAGAGGTGGTTTTCTATTCTGACTCGCCCTTTGTTTTCGTTTGTGCAAATTTGAATGAGGGCGGCATATTTTTTAGGGACTCCCAGCTCAACTAGAATATGGTAGAGTCTCTGCCTTGCGACTGAGTCGTAGGCTTTTTTGAAGTCAACGAACAGTTGGTGAACCGTCTCACCGTATTCCCACTTCTTTTCCAGCAGTTGTCTTATTGTGAACATTTGGTCGCTTGTTGCCCGCTTCCTACGGAATCCACAGTGGTAGTCTCCCAGTATCTCTTCTGCGTACGGCGTGAATCTCGCCAGAATGACATTTGTTAATATTTCGTATGCGGTTGGGAGCAATTATATTCCTCTGTAGTTTTCGCAGTCAGATCTGTCGCCTTTTTTGAAAATGGGGATGACTATTGAGGTTTTCCATTCTTCCGGAGTGACTTCCTTGTCCCATATTGTTTGGATGAGCTGGTGGATCTTTCGAGCGGTTGCCTCTCCACCATGCTTCACAAGCTCTGCCGGTATGCAGTCGACTCCGGGAGCCTTGTTGTTTTTCAATCGCTTTATTGCGTCTACAACTTCGTTGAGAGACGGCTCTGGGATCTGAGGCTCGGCTGTATGTACGCTTGGTGCATTTATCTGTGGTTGATGAGTGCGTACATTGAGCAGATTTTCAAAGTACTGCTTCCATCTTGTCACGACATTGTTTGTTTCTGTGACCAGACAGCCGTTTGCGTCTCGAATTATTTTGGCTGTTCCTCTGGCTACCGAGGAATCTGGCTAATTGAATTTATGCCGACATACATACCCCTGATGTTCTTTGCCCTAGAATTTTCTAGAATTTTTTCGATCCGAGTCTTCTCCCATTCGCGTTTTTTGCGTTTGAAGAGCCTCATTAACTAGAGCTAACTTTATAGAGAGCCATAATTTTAAAATGTTTAATGCATCGGAAGGACGTCAAGGATGAAACTAGTTTTTTTTTCTTTTACAAATTTTACCCTTCATGATCTAATAGTAGTAGCTCCTCTATAGTATAGTGGTTAGTATACCCGCCTGTCACGCGGGAGACCGGGGTTCGATTCCCCGTCGGGGAGCCTGTGGTCGTGTTGGGCTATACACCATGCACGGGTGCGGATTCAGCCAACACCCACCGATTGTCGCTGTTGACGACGCACCAAATCCAAGAAAAAGCCGGAGAAATAAATACACCACCGAGGGGGAGACAAATCACCAACGCACAAGAGAAGATGAGAAGAGAAAAACTATTCTTTTAGTTGTATCCAATGTTCTTTATTTGACGTCACGTTTTTATTCCACAATGCTGTTTACTTGGTTCTTAGATTTAGGATTTATGTTTGACTTACATGGCACAACGTTGTTTAAACTGTTCTTAGATTTAGTATTAATGTTTGACTTTCATTGCACAACGTTGTTTAAACTGTTCTTAGATTTAGTATTTATGTTTGACTTTCATTGCACAACGTTGTTTAAACTGTTCTTAGATTTAGTATTAATGTTTGACGGACTTCGAAACTTATTGCTGATTTTGAAATTCAGCGAGTCTTTGAACACACGAATTATATCGACGCACCGTGGATGATAAAACAAAAAAAAAACGGAGAAACTCGACTTCCTTTGTTTACCGAACTACTGCTCGCGACTCTTTTAAACACCGCGGTCTCGATCTGAGTGTCTGGCTAGATAAAGAGTTAATCCTGCACACTAAAACATATATCTTCGTACCCGACTGTGGATAAAATCTGACTGGAACAACTGTTTTTTACATTTAATGGCACTGACATTTACTACGGATTAAAATTACTCGACACAGTAAGGCTCGCGCGCACTCTCCGGGCGTTGGTATCTGACTGCCTGGAAATCATCCAAGAAAAGGGAACCTCAAAGAGACTGAAAAAGAGGCGGAGTTACACGATTAACTCGAGGTGGTTAATCGTGATTGGACCGGGTGAGATAGGCATAAATTACGCATGTATGCGTATGCCATGCATGCGATCGTCCAGCGACCGTGGATGGCGGGCAACATCGCTAGTGCATTTTCTAGGAATGCAAATAATAGCATCTGGGGTGTGAAAGACCCAAAACGATGATTTGGTCATCCTAATGGAAGGCCATAAATCATCATTTCTGTTGCCGATGATTAAACATTGCAACGAACATTGGGTGCAGCCATTGCCAGATGTTAAAAGTAAACATTTTCTGGCTGCATCCAGTTCGCGGCTCGTTTTACGGTCCCTGCTGGTGAGGATCGATAATCGGGAAACCAGCGATTGCTAGTTATTAGGGTCATGTTTGTTTTGCGTCAGCCGAAACGTTGTCGGCGATAGCAAAACAATAGGGCAAATAGCCGCATGCATTTATGCCGAGGGTAAACAAATACAACGAGTCACTAGGAACTCTTGTTGATTGTTGTTTCCATAGCTTAAGGCTATGGAAACGAGATGCCCTGGCCGAATGTATGCCCATGTTTGGATTTCGGATGCCATGGCAATGCAATGATTTTGCCGTGGACTTATGCATTTTATTTAGAAGATAAAATACGCCTCGGGGGGTGAATTTTCGATGCCACAGCAAGGCGATAAGCTTTGCCGTGGGGTTAATGTTTTTTTCAGGAAATAATGTACACCTCGGGGGTGAATATTCGATGCCACGGCAAGGCGATAAGCTTTGCCGTGGGGTTAATGTTTTTTAGGGAATATGGTCTGGCCGAGGTGAGTTTTCGATGCCACGGCAAGGTGATAAGCTTTGCCGTGGATTTAATGTTTTCAGAGGTGATGCTGGGGAAAAGGGGGTTTGGATGGAAATCCCCTACAGAATAGGTAAGCTGCCTAGCATAAATTCAAAACGGTTATCCGATTGGTTAACCGTATTAATTCCGGCGATTTGGCTGAGGGTAAATGCCGTAGCAAGGTTACGCAACCTTGCTGAAGTTCGACCGAAAGGTAAGTCGTTCGCCTGGAAAGGTGGGGATCGAGCGATGTATGGCTCTTCGGGCCCTGAAAAGCCCCACATCACTCCCTCCCCAGTGACGTAGTCACGAAACAGGTAAGGCAGGTTAGGGGGTGGTTAGTTGGTTCTGGGCGCGCGTTTGAGCGCGAGTACGGGGGGGTTGTGTTGGTGGAGTAGGAGCGGTGTCGGTAGATGGAGGTGATTCTGGAGCGGAAGCTTCCAGAAAACAGGGCTTAAGCCTTTCGACGCTGACCGTGGATCGCTTGCCTCTAATGTCGATCTCGAAGACGCGGTCACTGATGCGGCGGAAGACTTTGAATGGGCCATCATAAGGTGGGTCGAGGGGCTTCTTGACCTTATCCACCCTGACAAAGACGTGCGTGCAGCTGTGCAGTTCAGGGTGGACGAAAAGTTTTTTGGAGCCGTGCCTGGTTACAGGGGTTGCCCTAACCTTACGTAGCAGGTCACGGAGATGTCCCAATTCGCGAAGTTGGTCACGCGGTGTTTCGCCATCCAGGAATAGTTCTCCTGGAAGAAGGAGGTTGGTACCATAGGTAAGCTCTGCTGCCGAAGCACCTAGGTCCTCCTTAATGCTTGTCCTCAGGCCGAGGAGGACGGTTGGTAGGGCGTCAAACCATTGTGTGTCATTATGACACATGAGTGAGGCTTTAAGAGATCTGTGCCAGCGCTCTATCATCCCATTTGATTGCGGATGGTAGGCGGTGGTACGACTTCTTTGGCAGCCGAGAAGATCTGTTAGCTGCCTAAACATTGTCGCCTCAAACTGTGGACCTCGGTCCGAAGTAATTGTGGTTGGTACACCGAAGCGTGTGACCCAAGTTGAGTAAAAGGCCTTGGCGACTGATTCGGCAGTAACTGCCCGGAGAGGTGTCGCCTCTGGCCATCGCGTGCAGCGATCCATCATAGTGAGGATATAAGAAAATCCTCTTGATGGAGTAAGCGGTCCCACTATGTCTATGTGGACATGGGCGAAGCGTGCCGTGGGAAGCTTGAATTGCGCTGGCTCCAGTACATTATGTCGCGCTACTTTGCAGCGCTGGCACTGGAGACAAGCACGGGCCCAACCGGTGAGGTCTTTGTTCATCCGGGGCCAAATAAATTTGCGACGGACAGCAGCGGCTGTTGCTCGGCCGCTGGGGTGGGCAGGGTTGTGGTAAACCTGGAACACGCCCTTACGAAGTTTCTCGGGAATGTAAGGTCTAGCGGTTCCAGTGGAGACATCACACCAGATTTCGCCCAAAGGGTCGCGAAGGGTAATTTTCTTGAGCTCTAGTGCCGTATCGGCAGTTAGGAGGGACTTGAGCTGTTCGTCCTCCTCTTGAGCTAGGGCAAGATCAGCGTTATTCAAGGCGGAACGCAAGTGAATCGTATCGATTCGAGAAAGGGCGTCCGCCGTGACATTCAGTTTACCGGAGATATGCCTGATCTCCGTAGAATATTGCCCAATGAGGTCTAATTGACGCTCTTGTCGGGGGGAGGCATTTCCCGACTTCTTCCGGAACGCGTAGACCAATGGCTTGTGGTCTGTTAAGATGGAAAGTGAGCGACCTTCTATCATATGACGGAAGTACTTAACAGCGCTGTAGATCGCGAGCAATTCACGGTCATAGGCGCTGTAACGTCGCTCAGTGGGACTCAGCTTCCTTGAAAAGAAGCCGAGTGGTTCCGGTCGGCCTTCAATGTCCTGTTCAAGGACGGCTCCGATTGCGGTATCCGATGCGTCGCATTGGATAGAAAGTGCCGCTCCCTCGAGAGGGTATCGGAGTAAGGTGGCATTTGCCAATTGTTCTTTGGACAGTTGGAATGCTCGATCTGAGACTTCTGTCCAATTAATGGGGCGCTTATCATTGCGCTTAGCTCCTTTCAAAAATTCATTTAAGGGAGCTTGAATCTGAGCGGCATTCTTCAGGGTTGGGCGGTAAAAGTTAAGCATGCCCAAAAATCGACGCAGCTCACTCACGTTAGTAGGCCGGGGGTACTTCATGAGGGCCTCCACACGGTCTGGTAGTGGGCGAATGCCCTGGTTGTCAACGACATAACCCAGATAGGTGATTTGCTCCTTGGCGTATTGACACTTATCTGGGTTGATGACAAGACCGAATTCACGGAGGCGCTCTAGGACCTGACGTAAGTGGCGTTTATGTTCGGCGAGGTCTTTGGAGGCGATGAGAATGTCATCAAGGTATGCATGGCAGCAATTAAGACCACGTAAAGCCGTGTCGATATACCGCTGGAATGTCTGTGCGGCATTCCTGAGGCCGAAAGTCATCACTTTGAACTCGAAGAGTCCGAAAGGTGTAATGACTGCGGTCTTGGGGATGTCTTCAGGTGCCACCGGAATTTGGTGGTATGCCCTGGTGAGATCCAGGGTTGTGAAGACATTGCACCCTCGTAACTTGTACGAAAAATCGTAGAGGTGTGCAATTGGGTATCTGTCCGGGACAGTTGCTGCGTTCAACAGCCTATAATCGCCACATGGGCGCCACTCACCAGAACGTTTCTTCACTAAGTGGAGTGGGCTTGCCCAGGGACTGTCCGACGGTTGGCAGATACCTAGTTCGATCATATGCTCGAACTCCGCGCGCGCCGCACGTAATTTTTCCGGAGCCAGTCGACGTGGACGCTGGCTCACAGGGGGACCACGTGTTTCTATATGATGAAACACCGTGGCTTTATGTCGGCGTTGGTTAGGTAGAGGAATTGTTGTACTCACAAATTCCTGTACCATAACCTGGAATGGGTCTATGCACTTTGTGGCTCCTGAAGTTGCCGCTGGTGATGCCGTCATGGGCAAGGGGGGTGCGGTTGGAGCCACAAGTCTGTTATGGGTCGAATCGACCAACAGATTATGTGCACCTAACAGGTCGGAACCTATCAGGGGTTCGTTTACGTCCGCAATGACGAAACGCCAAGTGATCGGACGACAAAGACCCAATTGAAGTGTCAGCTTTTTACGTCCGTACGTAAGTATCGGCGTATTATTTGCTGCTGACAATTTGAGTGCGGCTGGCACGCGGTTACGCGGAGCAAACGATCGCGGGAGGACTGAAATATCGGCGCCGGTATCGACAGTAAAAGCGATATTCAGTTTCGAATCCCGGATGGTTAAGCGACTTATCGTAGGGGTGCCGGCCGATTGCGCGAGGGTGTCGGTCGGCAAAACTAGTTTAAAGAGCGCCTCTGGTTGGTGGAAGGTTGCGTCCAACCACAAGGCGCTTTGCAATTGAATGCGCGATCACCATATCGCTGGTGATTGGCGCACCAAGGCAGAGTAACGGCATTATCAGGTGTGTTCTGCCTATTAGTATTGCCGTTACGGGGAGGTCGAGCCGGAGCTCGCTGGGAATTGGCCCGGTGAGGGCCGTTCTGGGTGGGATTGGCCCTCTGTGGGGCATTTTGGGGGATATAGGCCCTCTGAGGGGCATTTTGGGAGAAATTCTGCCGATTGAGAGAACGGCTCGGCATGGCTCGATTCTGGGCGCTTCGAGGATTGTTCCTCACCTCCGCGCGCAATTGCGTTATCTCGCGGAGGAGTGAGGTTTGGAGCGCCCGTAGGTCAGCAGGAGTTAGTTGTGTGGGTGGACTTCTTTGGTTGAATGCGTTGGGGCCTGCCTCTGGATTCCCCTGAGGGAAATTGGTTGAGGCGGGCCTTCTAAGGGGTAATTGGTTTTGAGGAGGATTGGGAGTTGAGACCAATTGATGGGCTGTAAAAGGGAGACGAGGGTGCCGTGCAGGCTGTGCAGCGTGTTGAGAAACCGCCGCTACTTGGTACGCAGGAGGCTCAGAATACTGATCTGAACTTTCCATAATTGCGTCCGCAATTTTGGATAAATAGCCCAAACTCTGGTTGGGTTGGGCTATAAGTGCCGAACGGGCATGTTGGGGAAGACACCTCAAAAAGTGAGGCCTTATTAGGTCGTCCCCAATCCTGGTCCCCGCTATAGAGCGTAAATGGGTCAGGAAAAGAGATGGTCTCATCCCGGATAAGTTGGTTACAGCGGCCAAACGTTGTTGCCGCACACTTCCAGGTTCGTCCAAAGCTTCGAGCAGGGCATCACGCATGTTGCTATATGGGTTGCGGCCGGCCGACTTTATTATGTGTGCAACATGCGGTCGCTGAGTGCGGTCAAGCACTTTCAACAGCTCAACTGCACGAAGTTGTTCGTCGTGCAAGGCTGAGGCCTGGAAGATGCGGTCTGCCACTGCAAACCAAAGGTCCGGGTCCTCCTCATCGAAGGGGGGAAGTCCTATATTAGGGTGACGAGTCCCATTCCCGAGGCTGGAAGCATCGTGGAATTCTTGGGACTCTGAAGGTCTTTGGGGTTGTTGTGAGGTGCCGGCACCAGTTGTGGGCATTAAAATGCCGGAATTTGTCAAAGGGCCGATACCAGGGGCGTTGGGAGAGGTTGGGAGAGCGTTAGAAGATTTGGGTCGGTTCACGACGCTGGGGGCGACGGGTGGTGCCAGAGGAGTAGATTGTCCGGGCAAGTCTAAGTCAGTATCGACTTGCTCGGTTGGGAAATCGACGCTGGATGCGTCGTGAAACTCAAGGGGCTCGGGTTGTTCCAGAGCCTTTTTGGCCATGGTGTTTCGCGTGTTGACCATTATGGATAGTAACACGAAACTGAAATAAAAGGCGTAAGAGGACGCGGAGAAATGGGAGAGATCGCCAAAGAAAAGTCGTGTAATGCGGGTTGTAATTGGGGATATTACCGTTATTTATCTCTTAATGAGATTTCGATTTAAAAACTTAGTAAACTCCCCTAGTTGGAGTTCGTGGTTAGGGAAAAGGGGCCAATGATATTAAAAAAAAAAATCACGGGGAGTCGAGAGTAGCCGAGTGGAGTAGTTAACGAGGACAGGCGGAACTATAGTGTTGTCTTACTTAATTTCAAACTGAAGAAAACGTTAATTTAATGATTAAAACGGGATTGAATTGGAAAATATTTAAGTTACTTTCGCGCGTGTGTGTCTCTAAGTGTTGAGAAACGTTAAAGTCTCCTAGTGTGTGCTGCAGATATATCTTACTTATTTTATTAAAGTTTGGAACGCCAGTTATAGTATGACAATTAATTACAAATTTCGTTATTTGCAGCCTTTTTAACAGTATGAAATTTATTCTATGTGAATTATTATTTTTTGTATTCTTGGGCGGTTTCTTTTTGAACAGCTATGTATGATTAATTTACAAAGTTTAGTATTGTTGGTAAATATTGTTTTACTTTTCTTCAATTTCGTATTTGGGAGCTCTGAAGGAGCTTACAAGATTTTCTCTAGTTGCTGTAGGATTATTTCTGTCTTTTTATTTAAATTTCAGAACAACTAGATCAAAGTGTAGGACCTTTTTACTACGCGTAGCGTTTGTAAAAGTCAGTCGAGTTCCTTTTTTATTTGGTAAAAGACAAAATAAAAATTAAAAAAAAATTTTAAAGACACTAATAAAAACTTAATAATACTAGAGAGAAAAACAAGAACAGGAACTGCGAATTATTAAGGATGTTATTGTTTGTTTACAGTGTTAACTCTCCTCTTAGTTATCTTCAATTACTAAAAAAAAGAATAGGTCGTGACCGGTGAAAACTATAGTAGTGATGGCGCTGACAGTGTAAATTTATTGCGTTTAGGTAAACTAGGTTTCCGAATACTTCAACAGATGTCCTGTCTCAACTTATTTTTGTAAGTGCCTAGACGGCTTATGCGGCTGTATCAAAACGATTCCTCTTTAATTTAAAGTAAAACATTTGGTAGGACACGCGTGTTTTGACTTATTCATTTAAGTGTTAGCAAAACTTTCACAGGACAGGTTGGTATTTTCTTTCGGCTTTTACAATATTGTACGCGGTGTGAACACTTAATAGCATACTATTGAGTCTTACTACGGTTAAACTACTTATTTATTAGAGAGGATATTCTAACATCGTGCCTGCTTAATTTTATAAAGTCTAATGCCGTAGGTATTGTATATTTATTGCGTATTACGTTCTTTAATTTTGTGCGAAAAAAATGTTACATCTTACTTTGCGTACCAATAATTTAAGAGAGCACTAATACATATATAATAGTTTATTTAACTGGTGATCACTTAATTAAAGATTGTGCTATTGCACGGGTTCTTTGTAAAAGAATAAATGAAGGTAAAAAAAAAAAACGAAAGTACCTGGTCTTGGTGTAATGTTGCGGTTGCTGGTGTTAAGCTGCTTTTGTAAATGCCGGAAGTCCTCGGCCCGGCGATCTTGGAGAGGCTGGGGTTTTTGTCCTGCTGGGGAATCCTAGTTACTTGCGGCAACGCTGAGCTGGTAAGCTGGTAGTCGTCATTGGATAATTAGCACTCACTGATACTGGTTATTGTTCTTAGGCTTCTCTGGCACCGGGAAAGTTTAAAAAAAATGTTCAAGAGGTGGCGTATTTCCACTAGGTGTCACCAATATGGTTCGCGCTGTTTTGGCACCAACTTATCTCGAGGTGGCGTGTTCTAATTCGGGGTCTCCAATGTGGTCGTGTTGGGCTATACACCATGCACGGGTGCGGATTCAGCCAACACCCACCGATTGTCGCTGTTGACGACGCACCAAATCCAAGAAAAAGCCGGAGAAATAAATACACCACCGAGGGGGAGACAAATCACCAACGCACAAGAGAAGATGAGAAGAGAAAAACTATTCTTTTAGTTGTATCCAATGTTCTTTATTTGACGTCACGTTTTTATTCCACAATGCTGTTTACTTGGTTCTTAGATTTAGGATTTATGTTTGACTTACATGGCACAACGTTGTTTAAACTGTTCTTAGATTTAGTATTAATGTTTGACTTTCATTGCACAACGTTGTTTAAACTGTTCTTAGATTTAGTATTTATGTTTGACTTTCATTGCACAACGTTGTTTAAACTGTTCTTAGATTTAGTATTAATGTTTGACGGACTTCGAAACTTATTGCTGATTTTGAAATTCAGCGAGTCTTTGAACACACGAATTATATCGACGCACCGTGGATGATAAAACAAAAAAAAACGGAGAAACTCGACTTCCTTTGTTTACCGAACTACTGCTCGCGACTCTTTTAAACACCGCGGTCTCGATCTGAGTGTCTGGCTAGATAAAGAGTTAATCCTGCACACTAAAACATATATCTTCGTACCCGACTGTGGATAAAATCTGACTGGAACAACTGTTTTTTACATTTAATGGCACTGACATTTACTACGGATTAAAATTACTCGACACAGTAAGGCTCGCGCGCACTCTCCGGGCGTTGGTATCTGACTGCCTGGAAATCATCCAAGAAAAGGGAACCTCAAAGAGACTGAAAAAGAGGCGGAGTTACACGATTAATTCGAGGTGGTTAATCGTGATTGGACCGGGTGAGATAGGCATAAATTACGCATGTATGCGTATGCCATGCATGCGATCGTCCAGCGACCGTGGATGGCGGGCAACATCGCTAGTGCATTTTCTAGGAATGCAAATAATAGCATCTGGGGTGTGAAAGACCCAAAACGATGATTTGGTCATCCTAATGGAAGGCCATAAATCATCATTTCTGTTGCCGATGATTAAACATTGCAACGAACATTGGGTGCAGCCATTGCCAGATGTTAAAAGTAAACATTTTCTGGCTGCATCCAGTTCGCGGCTCGTTTTACGGTCCCTGCTGGTGAGGATCGATAATCGGGAAACCAGCGATTGCTAGTTATTAGGGTCATGTTTGTTTTGCGTCAGCCGAAACGTTGTCGGCGATAGCAAAACAATAGGGCAAATAGCCGCATGCATTTATGCCGAGGGTAAACAAATACAACGAGTCACTAGGAACTCTTGTTGATTGTTGTTTCCATAGCTTAAGGCTATGGAAACGAGATGCCCTGGCCGAATGTATGCCCATGTTTGGATTTCGGATGCCATGGCAATGCAATGATTTTGCCGTGGACTTATGCATTTTATTTAGAAGATAAAATACGCCTCGGGGGGTGAATTTTCGATGCCACAGCAAGGCGATAAGCTTTGCCGTGGGGTTAATGTTTTTTTCAGGAAATAATGTACACCTCGGGGGTGAATATTCGATGCCACGGCAAGGCGATAAGCTTTGCCGTGGGGTTAATGTTTTTTAGGGAATATGGTCTGGCCGAGGTGAGTTTTCGATGCCACGGCAAGGTGATAAGCTTTGCCGTGGATTTAATGTTTTCAGAGGTGATGCTGGGGAAAAGGGGGTTTGGATGGAAATCCCCTACAGAATAGGTAAGCTGCCTAGCATAAATTCAAAACGGTTATCCGATTGGTTAACCGTATTAATTCCGGCGATTTGGCTGAGGGTAAATGCCGTAGCAAGGTTACGCAACCTTGCTGAAGTTCGACCGAAAGGTAAGTCGTTCGCCTGGAAAGGTGGGGATCGAGCGATGTATGGCTCTTCGGGCCCTGAAAAGCCCCACAAGCCTCTGGCGCAAGACTAATGACCTTGCCGGGAAAAAACAAATCATTACGGAAAATTTAACAAGCCTCAGGACTTGCTAAATAAGGCCAAGACCGGTTCCCGGTTGTAGTGCCGATGATGATGATCTAATATATTACTAACTCGTCTTTTGTTTTACATATCTCCCATGTTAAAATAAATTATTGTAAGCTTTAAAAAATTACAAGCATACTTTTAGAAATAAAATAATTCCTTATATTTGCAAATTATCAACTAAACTCGTCAAGGCCTATCAACAACATATTCCTTTACTGAGTCATCATCATCATCGGCACTACAACCGGGATCCGGTCTTGGCCTTATTTAGAAAGTCCCGAGGCTTGTTAAATTATCCATAATAATTTGTTTTTCCGGGCAAGGTTATGAGCCATGCGCCAATCCTTTACTGAGTACCCGTGCGAAATTAAGAATTAATATCGACTCTCACAATTTGTTAATGTACAACAGTCGGGTTAAAGATTAACAACTTCAACCACGTTGGGGCATAACCAGGTCAACGACGGCACAACCTTCCAAGGCACTACATTGATTGACAATCTTTTTCTTTAAGCTTGATAGAAGAATTTTTTTTTAATTCACCATAGCCTCGACACTTTGTGCACTCTTATCTAACCCCGAATAATTACCTACCCCACGACAAGGATAAGCACTACCCATTCAAATTGCATCACATGGAAAACAATTTAACAATCCTCCTTCCTTCCCACAGAGGCAACAACTTCATTCACACCGTACACCTTAAAACCAAACCCCCAAGTCGATATTATTGGTTGGTGTTGAGTGTATCAGGCCCCCATATCCTTTCCTACTTGACTCTACAGCCAGTGAATGCGTTATCCGAAAATTGTGGCTACCTTCTTCAAGACGTCTGCGGTGTAGAGAAAATAATATTCCATTCAACCAACCACAATGCACACAGATAGCGAAGTGCCCTATCATTCCTCGGCATCCACACATTGCCCCACAGCCACCTCACCAACTCGCTACGGCAACAGGACTACTACACAAGACTACACATACTACAGGCACGTTGCGCACTGTGGCTACGTTTAGCCATTGAACGTTGGCCACAAGAGAAAATATTTGAAACTAATTGAGATTCCATGGTGTCCTGTTCGAACTTCCCCCCTGCGAGGTACCTAACTTAAAGGATAAGTAAAATCCATTGATTTCATTAATAAAATTCCGAATTAAGTCACCATGGATTCAAGTCCTGCGTACAAAATAACCACTGTCGTCTCTGAATGCGGCCGACAGTAACCAAACTACATCCCGTTCTTTGGTTATTGAACGACTGCGAGTTATACCACAGCAAACGATTGTGGGCAACCAGCAAAAAGCCAAGACTACACAAAAAGCAAAAGGAAAGCAAAAACAAAAAAAAAAAAAGGAGAAAACGAAAAAAAAGGACTAAACCCCAAGCTCACAGGATCCAATAGAAACTCACCATCGAGTCAACCCCTCAAATAAGAGATAACTCAAAGGGATGAGAAAAAATACAACACTGTGATGGGAGCGACTCGACTGACTAGTGGAGCTCAGCTGAATGCAAAGGATATACGATGTCCTTTCTAGAAATTCCCAATTTTCGTTTTTTTTTTTCTTGTTCGTTATTTGGATGTTTTATTTTTATTCTCTGCTTTTCTTAAGAGAATTTTTCACCACCATGTATCCTTCCTGGAGAACACACACTGGAATCCTGTCATCCTAGAACCGTGTAATTAAAAGCCCCGTCTCTGCTTTGGCTGTATCATTCCAGGATATCTCTTTACCAAGGGCCAGTGAGTTATTCCTGGTTGATTTTTCTTGATTTTTTAACTTTCTAATAATCGCTCTCCTGCTCGCACACACGCACACGCACACACGCACACAAGAAGGACTCTCGGAAAAATTACTATCTCGCATAGGACACGAGTACTTTTTGTCATGTACCGCACGGGTTTCATTGCGGGCCAGGTGCCTTTGTTAATTCTATACAGGCCACTACGCCTAACCTACCATTGCATTTGTATAGCGTGTTCATCATAAAAGAGGCACACGAACTGCCGTGAGGTTAAATTGGCTGCTGAGAAATAAAACTACAAAAAAACAAAAGTACAAAAGCATGAAAAAGGGAAAAATTCCGGAAAAATGAGAAAAATTGTTTGAATGTATGGGTGACTGTTGAAAGGTGAATGGGAATGAAATTCTTTTTTGTTGGCCTGGTTTTTTTTGGTTCCTTTTCGTGAATCGAAATCTCGTGTCTCTTTCATGCTAATGGGCACGTAGATGGTATTTTTTCCTGCGGTTGTGCGGTGGTGTGATTGCTACTGATACTAGTGGTAGTGATGGTGTGGTGTGGTGGTTGGTTGGTGGCAAATAGCCTGTCGACCGTCGATTCGTCGTCATTATTGTCGCTGCCGTGTGTAGTCACCATTCTCAGGCCTAAATAGAAAAACATTCGTCGATCGGGAATAGAGTCAGTTGCTGTTGAGACGTTTGTCGGGTAAGAGTGTCGTTCATTAACGAGATTAAGATTTCGGAATTTATGTTTATGATTTGTGATATCCTTAGAGGGCGTATACGATATATACCTGATTCGTCGAGTTGCCAGGATAATCAAGTGCATTTTACTCTGTTAATTTTAATTTGTGATGATCATAAGATCAAGTGTTGATCACTAAGTGTTGTTTTTTTGTGAATCGAATAAATGTGTCAAGGATATCTAGTGAACTAGAAGGAAAACAAAAAAAAATTGAAAATTCTATATAAGGACTACCTCAAAAATAAATCAATAAAAAAAATCAAAGCCGTCAAAATGCATTTACCACATGGACCAACTGTAGTGGCATCGCCACACTCGCAATCCCCGTCGCATAGAACACCCCAAACAAACGACACCTGTCACGCGCAAAATAATAACGCCAACAGTAACAACAACAATTCACCGCCGATTGCTAAATTACCCGCAGCCATGACCGAGATGCTGGGGACACTCCGTGATATGCTACAGGATTATCACGGCGAATTGGCACATACCGGGTCACCATCCATCCTTTGTTCTGCCCTACCAAATCATTGGCGCAGTAATAAATCCTTGCCGGGTGCATTTAAAGTGATCGCGCTCGATGATGTTCCCGATGGAACTTTAGTCACCATCAAGTGCGGTAACGATGAGAATTATTGCGGTGAATTGAGAAACTGTACGGCTGTCATGAAGAGCCAAGTGGCCAAGTTCAATGATCTACGATTTGTCGGTCGGAGCGGTCGTGGGAAATCGTTTACTCTAATCATAACAATAGCTACGTATCCAGTTCAGATAGCTTCTTACACCAAAGCCATTAAAGTCACTGTTGATGGCCCCAGAGAGCCGCGATCGAAACAAAGTATGTATTTGAAAAATGTTTACATAATTGATGTAGTCCTCTTTTATTATTTTTTTTTTCTAACCAATGTTTTATTGCAACCACATGTGGCGGATTGAAGTTGATAAACACAAACAAACCCTAGTTTGATGAGCGGTCATAAAAAAGACCAAGCAAAACAATTGCCTCTGAAGTCAGTTTCAGTCAGCCACTGGTTATGGATTGCTCGCTGTTATCAGCCATCGCCTAAACACTAACTTTTTGTTTTTGATTCAGATTATGGATACCCACATCCTGGAGCATTCAACCCGTTTATGATAAACCCTGCCTGGCTGGATGCGGCTTACATGACGTCGTACTCCTATGCGGACTATTTTCGTCATCAGGCAGTGGCTGCGGTGCATCATCCCACGTTACCGAAAGGTGAGTCCAATTTTTATACTATAATTCACTGATCCCTTGGAATATCACCGAAAAGTCAAAGGATACACAACCTAGGGTATTTCTGTTCCTATTTCGGGGTAGTGTTATCTAGAATTATTTTTTAAGCCGCATGCGCGAAAAGGATAATGATTGCTTTCGAAATATAGAGTGAGGTGGAGGGTTTAACATGAAGACTTATGCTTCTGAGTAATTCGTCTGAGACACCGCTAGGTTTGCTATTTTCCTAGAAGTGCGAAGAATAATCTAAGTTCATTCATATAACATGCTTCAAATAGTTAATGTTTATCACCTATTTCGATTGATTAACTACTTGATTCACAAGGAAGTATTTTAGGTTAAGAGCGTTATGACAGTTTTGAGGAATCCTGTCAATATTTTAGTTTTTTGTCTTCTGGTATTTGATAAGTCACATGTAAGTCGAGGTACTCTGTGTATTTTTATGCGAATCGAAGATCAATGTTTTTCGATACTTCATTTCCCTGTTTTCTCCACTTCTTCCGCCAATGTGATTTGAATTTTAAGGATATCTCAGAACCCTCTTTATGCATGTGCTTCCTACTTCATCATCATCGGCACTACAACCGGGAACAGGTCTTGGCCTTATTTAGCAAGTCCTGAGGCTTGTTAAATTTTCCACAATGATCTGCCTTTTTCCGGGCAAGGTCATTAGTCTTGCGCTGGAGCATCCTACTTAGCGACTGCGTAAATAAGGCGCCTGATATATCATTATATTTGGACACGGTGAAAATTCCCTTCATGCGCCTGTTTTATGTACAAAATTCTGTTAATTTGAGATCAGATTTAACACGCATTTGCACATTTCTACATATTTTTCCTTTTAATACCATTTTAATTTAATTTAACACGCATTTCCATATCCTTGAAATATTTTACTTTTCTATGTATTTTACATAATACATCGTTTTCTTTTTAATACCATTTCAAAGAAAACTGCTGAGGCTCTTAAAAGTATGTGTAAAGTTTACTTTTTAGCACAACAGAACTAAGGCGTCAGAATTGATTTAAAAAATTTCCGTCCCCAAATTTTCCACTCAAAAATGATAAACCTTTGGTCGATCACTCTTTCTCTTTGGAGATTGACCAACTACAAATGTCTTTTGCTGTACATAAAAAATGTCGATACACTCTCCGTATTTGGAATACTAACATTGATATCAAAAGGAAAGCGGCAATCGATATAACCACTATTAAGTGTATACCGGCGTGTAACACTACTATTGTCCTCAACAAGGCCGATCTTAATATCATCTAGGGGATGCACAGTCAAACAAATGGAACAGATCATTACAACCATCCAGAATACCAAACATAAAAAGATTCCAAATTGCCTGACGCATCTTTATTAATTTTTGGTAAGTTACAGAAACTCGCTTGTCAAGTGCTGCCTCGTCTCCCATCCACTCTTTCAGTCGAATCTGTGCATTTGCAAACCTCATTCTAGATTATGTGCATTAATTTGGTTTTTATTTTTACCCGTCTCCAGCTGCCCAGAATTTTCATTCTAGAACTACAGGTGGTTTTGTTGCTAGAATAAAACCGAAATTGTTTTCTTGCTAATCTTCCAGTATTCTTCATTTGCCAACCGAGATTCTGGTCACTTTCAAATGCTTTTCCTGAAGCTACACACTACTATAATTTATTGTTCCTTTTCCAGCTGTTCAGAAATGTTTAGGATAAAACTCCGGACAACTTTACTTCTTAGTTCAAAACCAACATTATTTTCTAGCTGACCCAATATATTCGCCCAGCATTCTCCATTTGTTGACAAAGATTCTATGCACTTGTAAATCCTTTTCTTGATAATGCATACTAATTTATTTTCCTTCTGTTTTTCAAGCCCAAAAGTTTTTAAGTAAGAACTGAAACTTACCTTTTAAATTCAGTTTGAAAACGGTCAACGTTCTGATAGACCTACCGACGCTGATGATACCCAAATTAAAGACTTTGCTGAAAAATTATTCCCACATAAGTATGTGTGTTTAGTTGGCTTTTGCTTAAGCTTCGGTTGTACTTACGAGGGTTGCCTTTTATATTTCGGGATTAGAGAACAAAAACAAATATTGATGATCGAAAATCACTTTATTGTTTTTCAAAATATTCCCCATGAAGATCTTTACACTTTTCCATGCGTTTGAACCAATTGTCGAAGCACTTTTGCCACTCTGATTGAGGTATCTCCAACACATGCATTCTGAATGCAGCAACCGCTTCTTCAGGTGTCGAAAAACGTTGACCTCTCAGTTTGTTTTTTACGTACGGGAATAAAAAGGAGTCATTCGGTGCCAAGTCAGGACTATACGGCGGATGACCCATCAAATCGATGTTTTGGGTGCTCAAAAATGCAGTTGTCGCAGCCGATGTGTGAGAGCTCGCATTGTCGTGGTGAAGAGTGATCCGTCTTCGGCGGTTGGTTTTCCTGATTTCTTGGAAGACAACTGGCAAACAAATGGTTGTGTACCACTCAGAATTGACTGTTCTGAGTTGTTCTAGTGGTACGGTTGCGACATGTCCAGTTTTTCCGAAAAAACAGGCGACCATTTGCTTGGAAGTGCTTCGTGCGCGAACAACTTTTGTTGGATTTGGCTCATCTTGAAACACCCAGACAGTCGACTGCTGTTTACTTTCGGGCTCATACGCGTAAATCCACGATTCATCACCTGTCACGATGTCATAGACGTGTTTCGAAGCACCGCGACCGTATTTGTTGAGCATTTCTTTCGACCAATTGACACGAGCCTTTTTTTGGGCGATTGACAAATTGTGTGGGATCCAACGCGAACAAATTTTTTTGACAGTCAAATGTTTATGCAATATTGAATGTATGCTGGTCCCACTAACGCCTAAGGTTGTCTCAATCTCACGATAGGTCACATGACGATCTTCCAACATCAGTTCGCGCACAGCATCAATGGTTTTCGGAACAACAACTGATTTTGGACGACCTTCCCGAAATTCATCTTGGAGTGAACTACGACCACGATTGAATTCACCATACCATCGATAAACACTGGTCCTTGATGGAGCTTCATCGCCAAAAATTGAATTAAGTTCATCCATGCACTGTTGCTGAGTTAATCCACGCCGAAAGTTGTAAAAAATAATCGCACGAAAATGTTGACGATTTAATTCTATTTTTGGGCCGAGATGAATCTTTTAAGTTACTGTAAACAACACAAATAGCGCTCGTATGTCAAAACGTTTTGAGTGCGTATAACCCCAAAAATGTCCAACTTTACGACAGAGCTGTCAATTGCCGGATTGCAACACTAGGGTTGCCAAATCCCGAAACATAAGAGGCAACCCTCGTACTTGGCCATTTTTTGTTTACTCCCGTTTAATACGATTCTGCTTGCCTGCAGTTTATTTAAATTAAGCGTCTTCGCTTGTTATTTCGGGTTTTACTAAAATGATTTTAAGCAAGAATATCTGTCATATCTATGGATAGGTATGATGATTAATTTTGTAATGATTTTAAGCAAGAATATCTGCCGGTTTACCGAACCAAGGCTCAGTTCCCATAAGTATTAAACCGATCTAGATATTTATTTAAAGTTTTGTTTTGTCCAAGTTATGAAGTTTTGTAGTAAGTTTTATAGCATGCGCAGTAACAAATGTCTTTTAAAATGAACCACTGGTTTTTATTTCCCTACATCTTACTAAGTTGCCTCGAGAAGCTTTTGCCAAAATTGTACTTTACTTAGTCCTGCATTAGGATTCGAGTTTTAAATTTTTTTTTGTATCTGTCATTTAACCCTACAACCCATTCCTTGTTTTTTGTTACATTAAAGTATTTGAGGTTCTTACACACTAACTTTCAAGCGGTATTATGTCAAATTAAAGAACAAATGATATAATTCTTTTTCATAACAAATTCATTTAAAATAAGAATAACAAAAAATTTAGCTTATAAAAGGAAACTAAAGTGATAAAAATGCATATTGTAGCGGGATTAGGGTTCGCTGGATTAATTATTTTTAACAAATAAGAGCGGTTAAATCGATTTTGAATTAATGTACCATTTTATTAGTCCGTTAATAACAACCGTTACTTTTATCGTACACATAACGATTTCTTGACTTATCGCTTCCGTACTTATCGCGTCTTTGACTGCTTACTTCACTGCTTACTGCATACTTCTTACTCTTACTTCTTCTTCTTACTTCTTACTCGTACTTCTTCTTCTTACTTCTCCATGATCCGTGTGCGACGTATTTATACCATTTCCGCATTCTGATTCGGCGTTTCGTTTCCGTCCGTTCCATAGCCTTGAATGTTCTACTGTTCATAGTCTCCAGTTTTCCAGTACTTTCTCGAATATTCTAGTACTGATTGTCATATGCGCCACAATATTATAGAAGAACCCAACAAAAAAGATAGGCAGTATAGTTGCGACTGCTCTAAAAAAATCGGTCACAAGCCTCTTAACTTATTTTTAATTACACACACACACATTTCTCTATTCGCCTACAGCCGGACGACCAATCCCCCGTCCACGGATGGAAGTGTGCCCTTAGATGACATTTAACAATAAACATATAGGAGGTTATAGCATTTTGCGACGCTTGTGCAGAACGTGTGATTCTAATCGACGTTATGATGGTCACTAAAAGATAGAACCGATGATCAACACATCAGAATGGTGCCCTGTTTTTGAGTTTGTTCGTTATTCTCATGTACACTCACGTGACATGGAATTGCTATCTTATCGCTATGGTATGCGGCTCTGATGTTTTGATTATTCGGGGTTCTTTCGGTGTACTTCACTATTAGCCTTTTTATGTGTGTGTAGCTGATGAGACGCTATAGCGTTTTGCGACGATAGTGAAGAGCGTGTGATTCGAACTGATGCTATGACGGTTAGAATCACTAAAAATGTAACCAATGCTCAACACGTCGGGCCAATCCGCGTGTGCGAATTCGATTTCTAAACTCAAGTAAACTCAACTGATGTGGAATTGTTATGTTATCGCTATGGTATACGGCTCTGATGCTTTCTTATCGATTTTCGTTCGGTGTTCTTCACTACGTGTATTGTGTGTGTATCTGTTAGAAACGCCGCAAGGTACTTATATATTGTAGCGAGCTTAGGGTTCGCTGGATTAATTATTTTGAATAAATAAGAGCCGTTAAATCGATTCTGAATTAATGTGACACTTTATTAGTCCGTTAATAACAACCGTTACTTTTTACCGTACACATAACGATTTCTTCGCTTATCGCTTCCGTAATTATCACGTATTTTACTGCTTACTCCTTACTCATTACTTATTACTTCCGCACTTATGGCTTGCTTCACTTTCTACATCTTACTCATCTCCACGATCTGTGTGCGACGCATTTATACCGTTCCCTCATTCTGATTCGGCGTTTAGTTTCCGTCCGTTCCATAATCTCGACATTTCTATTTCAGTTTTCCTGTACTTCCTAAAATAATCTAGTACTTTGTTTCGGACTTTCTCGAAGATTCCAGTACTGATTGTCATATGCGTCACAATATTGTAGCGCCGGCAATGAACATGAACGTCATGAATATTTTTAATTCTGCCCCCAATTCCAAAAGGGTTGGCTACCCCTGGCCTGAGATTTACCTGGTCGGCCCCAAATTATACTTTCCTTTCATTACATATGAATCCTTCATAATATGCTCTTGGTCAGTTTTTTGTTCCTCTCACTAATTATTACAGGAAATGATGTTACCAAGACCTTTTCAGTTTGTGTACCACTTTTTATTCTCCTCTAGAGTGCAAAGAAGTTTCTAAGCATTCTTTACTATTACTATTACTGTCTATTTGCCCGTAGGGATCCGGAAGTTCGTGACCTCACTGACTCGACTCCGCCATCGTCCCCTGTCCTGTGCACTCTCCTTCCACGCTTGACCAGCCGATCCGATCTCCTCAAGTTCAAACCTAAGATTGTCCTCCCATCTCCGTCGCGGCCGTCCTGTCGGCCTCTTTCCCGTTGGTCTACCGTCAAGAATTCTACGCACGGTCCTATCGTTGCCCATTCGCGCTACATGTCCTGCCCATCTTAATCTTCGCGACCTGATTACTCTCACTATTGTAGGTTTGCGGTATAGCTCTTCCAATTCGTCTAACCATTCTTTATCGAACACAAAGCTTGGGGCCCAGACCTAAACGAGCACACGGCAACCGTAGTAAAGAACACAGCTGCAAAAGACGATCGAAAAAATAAACCACCAGAGCAGTCAACGTAATTCACAGCTCATGTCACAAGAAAATACGCCTTCGTTTTCAAGTCTTGCTTTATTTCAGGCATTTATGTCTGCAACCGGTGTCTGGACTACATCCACAGAATACATTGCACTGGAGAAGGTTTGTGGGTATTAGAGACACCGTCTGCTTCATATCGACCCATGAAATTATAAGGTTTTCTCGACCTTATTGAAGGCATATAATCGAGCTTACATATTTCAATAGTGCCAGTGAAGAATGAAGGAGGAGATTCGATGGCATAACCTTCAACTTCTCCAGGAGGCGCCATGAAAAGATTTCTATTTATCGCTGAGGGGCCAAAGGCAGCTATGAAAGTTCAGAGACAGCGACCATTGGCATTGGCAGCATTATCACAAATCAAGAATCTGCCTCGTCTCATGAAAGACCCGATTGGGGTATGTAAGCTCGGTCCTATAGTTGCCTTCATGCACATGTGCCCGCGATTTGATGTGTTTATACTTTGATTCTAACATTTTCAGAGCATGGGTTCGAATTACGCTCTTCACTCATGTTGTAAGCCCCTAAGGGGTTATGCGACTGTAGAGACCCGAAAATCGATCACTTCTTTGGAATTTTTTTTGGGTGAAAAATATGTATTATTAATAAAATGAAGTTTCATCATCATCATCGGCACTACAACCGGGATCCGGTCATGGCCTTAGTTAGCAAGTCTCTCCTCCGGTATCCGGTCCATATCTGAGACTTGTTAAATTGTCCATAATAATTTGTTTTTCCGGGCAATGTCTTTAGCCTTGCGCCAAAAACGAAGTTTACCACATGTTTATATACATATTAAGGTACAATCTAAAAAAGAAATTGGCGACACACGTACTGTTGTCAAAACAAAAAAAAAAAAAAAAAAGACAAAAAACGTGTTTTTAAAAATTTGCTCCGGAGCTTGCAAAATACCTTGCAGAGTTTTGATCCCACAAAAAACAACAAAATTCTTCCTAAACTACATGAAAATGACTAGAAAATGTCGTACGGAATTTTGAAAATATTGATTCGTGAAAAAATGGCAAACTTTTGAAAAAAATCGATTATTTCGTAAAAAAAAGAATTGGTTTTGTTACTAACTTTTATAATGTTTAATAATTATTTGAGTAAACAAACAAAATTCTTCGTAAACCACATGAAAATCTCTAAGGAATGTCGCATGGAATCTTGACAATATTAATTTTCGAAAAAATGGCAAGCTTTTAAAAAAAAGAAATTTGTTTGTTAATAACTTTTATAATTTTTAATATTTGGTAAAACCCGTATCGTACTCTTTGCGGAATCTAATCAAGAAGCTACAGTTAAAGCTTGAACTTAATTGGATAACAATTGAGAGAGTTATCTAGCAAGCCAATTTGAAAAACATAATTTTCAAATAAACGCCATGATGTTTTAAGTCAGTTTAAAGTTTTAAGTCACGATGTATGACGAATGGGGGTGGGGTGAAAATATGTCGGCTTGACATACAGATGGCGTAAGCAGATGAAATTTCCGACTTATATTCTATATGAATTTGGCGCAAGGCTAATAACCTTGCCCGGAAAAACAAATTATTATGGAAGATTTAACAAGCCTCAGGACTTAATAAGGCCAAGACCGGTTCCCGGTTGTAGTGCCGATGATGATGATGATAAACAAATGAACTAGGTAGAAGGTGCGGGGTGTGGGGTGGAATTTGGAATGTGGTCGTGAGTGTCTCGTTGCGGGAGGGGAGGGGGGGGGGGGGGGCAACGGGGTAGGGGGCAGCTTATTGAATATTATTATTTTCGCCAACATCTCTTAGTTGTCTCATTTTAGTCCCCTGAAACTTTACTTTCTATCAGATATTTTTAACCTGTAGCCCCGACAAATACGGATAAAAATTGTATCTTTAAATTGTATTCGATCTCAGTTGTTGTAGTATTGTGATCAATATTTTTTATGGCTTAGCGGAGCTAAAATGTTCCGAAATATACTTCAGTTATAAATAGCAAGTATTTCAATATTTCTTTTCTAATATTGTATTCCATTTTATTCTTTTCTAATATTACTTTTTTTCCTCTTTCTCTCGTATGTCTAAAATTGTGTTTGCTTGCGGTTTACTAAATTGTTTATATCAAAATTATACTTTGGTTTAAATTTCATTCAAATTCAAACTTTTCAATTTTTGTTCTGTTTTTTATAACTCACGTGAGGTATAAAATGTATTTGACCACGCTAAAATATATTTCGTCAAAGATCTGTCAAATATTCAGTCTATTTTATGATACGTCTGTTTTAAGCGGCTTCTATCTTTGCTTCAAATGTTACCGGAAACAAATCTCTTAATTATGCGCATATTTCTCCTCGGCTTACAAATTGCCAGACAAACGTGGTTTTCTTTGAATTATATTAAAACGAACATTTTTCATATTTTTTAATGACAAATATTTAGTCACACCTGTAACATATTACAAATCTCTCAACATAAATTATGCATTCATTTTTATTAGTCTGTAACTCACTAAGCTGCTTCCAATTGTTTGCTTTGAGTACCATTCGAATTCAAGTTCATTAAACTAATACAGACGATTTTTTTTTCATTTCAATATAGTCCAAGTTTTTCATGTTTTGCTTTTTGTTTTTCTTAAAATATCTGACTAAATACCGTAGAATATAAAGTTCTTAATGCCACCTTTTGTTCACCGACGAATTACTAAATTGCCCTAATAAATTTAGGTCAAAATTGTATATTTCTTTCAACTACTTTTGGGTTAGTAACTAATTTTTACTTTTTTTTCATTCTGCTGATTGGCGTTTTGATCAGTTTTCAAATTATACTGAACAAAAAATGTGTGGGCTCATCTTTATTTCTGTGCGTTTACGACGTTGCATCGAAACGTACTTTGCTTTAAATATTATTCGAACCCAAGTTCTTAAAGTATCTATATATACAACCTTTCGATTTCGTTAAACTTCAAGTTCTTCTTCACTTTTTTTATAACGCTTCTTCCTAAATAGAATATAAGACGGTTCAATGCAAGAGTGTTTTTCTTTAGTCTCATCCCGTCCATTAATTGACACGATTCGAGATTGGTAACGATAGTCGAATCTGTTTTTGAAATAAAATTGAAAATTGATACATTTTGAGATCATGTACAATTTTCTTGTATTCGTCTACAACTCACTAGCTTGATCTAATATGTTTATATTAAGATTGTAGCTTTCTTTGAGTTCGTGTTTCTCCAGCCTCTTTCTGTTTCTAGCAAGATAATATTCGTCATTATATTTATATTATAGAAATTGTTTAGAGAGTCACATCGAGAGGGATAATCTTGTATACATTTACCCCAGTATGGGGTTATGCAGCCGAATCGTTGGTAGAATACGAATGGCTGTAGAAGGAGCTGCACTAAAGTTGCCCCCAATTATACTTTGTTTCGAATAATAATCGAATGCCAGTTTCTCACATCAGTAAAAATATTCTGGCCTTGTTCTCAGAACAATACACTATAAATTATAAGGTTTCTAATGTAAGCTTTTGTTCAGATGCAAGTTGTCGTAATAAGTTTGTGTCAAAATTCGACATTCCTTTCGGATTCAAGTTTCTTAACTCATTTTCTATGACCAACATGTCCCAGAGCGTTTCAGACCACAATTAAAAGATTACCAACCACAAGCGCCCAATGTACTTTACGCACACGTTTTTATTCATGGACGTTGCTCCAATTATTATTTATTGTTTATTGGCCTATAGGAACCCGGAAGTTTACCGACTCGGTTGGGCCATCATTCCCTGTCCTGTGCACTCTTCTTCCACGCTTGATCCGATTTGCTCAACGTCAATCCTAACATTGTCCTCCCATCTCCGTCGCATTTGATTATTATTCGCAGCCATCCCGCGGGCCATTTCCCGTCAGTGTTCCGTCAAGAATTCTACGCACGGTCCTATTGTCCCCAATTCGCGCCACATGTCCGGCCCATCTTAATCTTCGCGACCTGATTACTCGCACTATTGTAGGTTTGCGGTTGTGGAGTTTCCTCAATCATATTTACCGCCAAAGATACCCCTTAAAACGTTATTCTCAAATACGCGGAATTTGTTTTCTTCCCGTTTTGTGAGAGCCCATGTTTTGCATCCGTATGCCATGATTATGGTTTTATAAACACGGAACTTTATATTACGTGATAGCAGTTTGGATTTCAGCAGTTTACTGACGTGTGCTAACTAGCGGTGTTGGAATTCAGGTTTTTGCTACAATATGTCTTCAATCCACCTGAAGTGTTCTGTTAACCAACGTGGAAAAGGTATAGTAAATTGGTATGTTCACGTTGTACAGAAGGGTTAAGTGATGTAAAAGAGAAAGAAGACAGAATATTCAGAATATTCAGAATATCACGAAGAACCATGGATTTTTGAATGACCCAAGTTCAGGTAGATAGGCATTGGTCACTAATGAGAAATAGCCAGGAAAATGAGTGTATGCTTTAAATGTTCCCTGGTAATAAGTGTGTGAGATCGCATCCCTCACTTCCATGGGCCTCCGTCGACAGCCGGAAGAACCGCGAGAGAAAATCGTCAGCTCGGTACTGACAGTGTTTACCTGAAGATCGTATTTGTGGATTTGTGGGGATTGAACGGATCGGAGTGAGGGGTGTGGGGTAGGGGTATGTTTGTCGCGCGGACACTAGGTTCACTCCTATCCCCAGCGTCGATTTGTTCATTCGGGCACTGTTTACCTAACGCCAATGAAGGCCAGTACACCTATCGCACGGGAGAAAATAGTAGGAATAAAACACGCTGTTACTCCCGATCCAAATGATTTTTATTTTAATGTATCTTAAGCCAAATACTTTGAGAGTTCACAATTGGTCATTTATAAAAGAAACTTAAAACTTCGAGGATTCGTTTCGCAATACTGTTTGTTATGTTTATGGATACGTTACTGTTGTCGCCGCGGGTTGTACATTGATTTTTCACTAAGGAACAATTGCACGACGCTAGCGTTAATGTTTGTTGAGAGCACTCTTTGATGCGCGTTTAGCGGAAAATGTATGCGGGGTGGAGAACTGACAAATAAGGAATTCACCGGTACGGATTAACGGGTGGGGGGACTGACGTAGATACTTTGTGGGTACGCACCGTACCGTGCACTCGGTATGGTGGATGGTGAACACGACCGACTCCCTGGGTCTTTGGAAAGCGGCTGACTGATGAAATCGAAAAACATCTATTCATCGCGTCGTGGCGGCTGAATCATAGCAGAAATAAACTCACTGCCACTTCGAGGAATTTCGAGTAGGATTGCTATGCTTGCAAAGGAATTCAGTTCCAGCGAATCCTCGCCGTATAAGCTGAGTTGGATTCGTTGGTTGTGTGTACCGGGAAATTGGCTATTGCTTGGGTGCAAGCAAGGAATACCGTTTAGATAAGATATTAACCGAAGTAATTTCGGGAAATGTATGCGGCTTGGTATAGTTGGTGGCGAGTGTTAATGTTCCGTTGTGTATTTGAATATCCGTTTTGTTACAGCATATGAATTTCGGGAAATTTAAGATTGCTTGCAAGGAGGGAATATGAATTAAGTCGAGAATTGACCGTAGCGATTTTAGGAAAATGTATGCGGGAGACCGGCGTTCGATTCCTCGTCGGGGAGCCTCTGGCGCAAGACGAATGACCTTGCCCGGAAAAAAAAACAAATCATTATGGAAAATTTAACAAGCCTCAGGACTTGCTAAATAAGGCCAAGACCGGTTCCAGGTTGTAGTGCCGATGATGATGATGATGATGCGGGGATGATTAGAATATATTCTGTTGAATTGTATTCTGTTGGGAGCTTTGGGATGTGTTTTATTGCAAGGTTTGGGAGATATGCTATTGCGGATTTTGCATGGGGAGTTGGGTTAAGGTGACGCACTGTTTGCGGTCACGGTTGGTTGGAATTGTGGGTTGGTTCTCCATGTGGTGTAGAGAACCCCCACGGGGGTACACCATTTACCCCTCGACAAGGAGGTTTTAAGTTAGTCTATAAGGTATTATATTAATTTATGCTTGGATTAAGCCTAATAAATGAAATGAAATGGAAATGGAATTAAGCGCAAGGCAGACCAGAAACGGTTGCCGTTAATAGTCGGTGGGCTACTACATGTGGGTGCATATGACGCTAATTAAGTTTACAAGATTTTTATCTTCATACCGAAAAAACAGGCCAGGTAGAGGCATTTCACGATTATACAAGCCTTCCTGAGCGTATAATGTTAAACAGAACTTCATCATCATCGGTACCACAATCGGATCTGGCCTTGGGCTTATTTAGCAAGTCTCGAGGCTTGTTACATTTTCCATAATAATTTATTTTTACGGGCAGGGTTATTAGCCTTGTGCCATTATATAGAACTACAGAACTTATGGTTTTCAAATTCGAGGCGTGAACTATAAACCAAGTAGTAGATTGAGTATTTATGAATAGTCACATTAGCAATAAAAATGCGATATGTTGCACTTTGTCACTTAAACGGATAGTGAAGTTTAAAGATTATAAAAAGTAGGAAAAAATTACATCATAAATGAGATAGCGATGCAATGCCATATGCTCCGTGCATCTCCTAACCATTACATGGATATTATAAAATATTCTCACATTGATTCATGCTTTCAAGGTAGGGTCGTTTTTGGCATCCTTTGTTTTTATTTTACTTCTCCCAGGAAAGACGAACCTATAACGCTGAGTCAACGCCCTGAGATGCTATTTTTTTCTCGACCGGGTTTATCAACCAAGCTCCGAAAGATGGTAAAGGATTTCTCCCAACCATTTCACGAAGCCTATAGCATAATGGGGTGGTATTTCACCTGTGCTTTGGGACTCTACCTACTACTCAGTAATTGTGCCAAACTGCACAATCTCCAGAGTCGTCAGTTGAACCCACATTTGCACAATGGGTCAAAACTTACCAACTCAGGATAAGTAGGGTCGTCGGACGTTTTAAAAAGTACCCAAATGTGCTAAAAAGCTGAAAAAATTAATGTTGCTTCATTAACTATCCTTGTGAAAGGACTAATCGCTATATTATTGATTATTTAATTTATTTAAACAATAGAAGTAAGTAAGTAGATACCTCCCCCAACCTTTCGAAAAGGCACGAGTGGCCTGAGCGTACCTTAAGGGTTAATATTAATTAAGCGTTACATAACCTGCATCAGTTTTATAAAAAACGTAGAAAGTTTATTGTCCAAAAACCCAGAATTTCAGGCGAGGTTAAATACTGTGTAGCCGCACGCGAATTTAACTCATATTCCTAAACACGTTTATTTTATATATTTGTCACATGATTACACCGGTTTCGAAAGAACTTTTTGTACTAAATTTTTTAACCGGCGTTTTATATTTGTCTGTTTTGTTGATTTTTGTATTGTACTAGATTTATGAAGTAGGTTATTAAACTAGATTTGTATACTACATTATTATATTAGGCCTTTACGCTTCTTTTTATATTCGATTTTTATTCATGTTTGATATGCTAGATTTGAATACTAGGTTTTTGTACTAGATTTGTCCTATAGGTTCATATACTAGATTTTTATACTACGTTTTTCAATTACAAATTTTATACTCAATTGGCATATTCTATTCTGGCGTCAGAAGGTACCATTGTGGCGTTTCTAACAGATACACACACAATACACAAGCAAATAGCGAAGAACACCGAACGAAAATCGAATAAGGAAATGTATCAGAGCCGTATACTATAGCGATAACATAACAATTCCACATCAGTTGGGTGTACTTGAGTTTAGAAATCGAATTCATACACGCGGCAGTAGCCTGATGTGTTAAGCATTGGTTCAATTTTTGGTGATTCTAACTGTCATAGCCTCATTTCGAATCACACGTTCCTCACTATCATCGCAAACGCAATACTATTTTTATACTAGTTTTTTGTGTTAAAATTTTATACTAGCTTTTTGTATTCGTTTGTTATCCTCTCTCTCTCCTTTTTAAGTAAGCTTTCTAGTGGCTTTTGTACTGACTCATGTCAAGTCAGCTTTATACTGGCTTTTGTACTGACTCATGTTAATATGTTACAGAGGTTTTTATGGTACACTTGACTTTGTTTCTGTGCGGCGGAAATCCATACTTTCTCTTATAGTAGTAAAGGTATCTGAGGAACTTTGATTTCACTTAGGTTTGTAAAGTTCTAAGATGACCTAGAAACACTTCGGTTTCAGTTTATCCAATCGATGTCTAATAATGTCAAACATTTTCTTTATTTACTAAGTATGGTAACACAATTTCTATCAGGCCATTATTTGCTGTAATAAGACTTTTCAATCACACCTGTTATTATAGAAAAAAAAGTGAGTAGACAGTACATGCGGCGTGACTATATATTTCTGGTATGCTAACACAATCTCTATCAGGCAATTTTTTGCATGTAATACCACTCTTCAATCACCCCTTTTATTATAGAAAAAAAAAAACCAAAAAAACAAAAAAACCAAAAACAAAAAAAAATATTTGAGTGGACAGTACATGCGGCGTGTTTGTATATTTCTGAAAAACATCATAGAAGATGGCACTCAGTTACACAACACCCATTGCAATATTTCTCATTTATTATATTTTTAATTATTCTTCCCCCTTTACCCGATAAATCTTTAATATACTAAATAGCAAAATATTCTCATTTTGATTAACGCGCTCTTCTTTCTTACTCCCACTTTTATATTTTCTCCCTGTTTTGCTTGTTATATTTCTGACCAAACTACTAAGGTCCTCAATTTTATCCCTTTTTCAATTTCATCTTTTTTCCTACCACATTTTCCGTGGCCGTTGTTCTAGGAACTTATTTTGGTTTATCTTAATTTGAATCCAAACGCACACAACAAGAACAACAATGAAGAGGGTGATTTATCCACCCTCTTGCAATGAGTGCGTTTGTATTATAAATACCCACTTCATGAGGGTTGTTTAAGGAGTAGAAATCTAGTATACTTGAAACCCATTCAACCCTCACGATCTTATGCATCATGCATCCATCTGTGAACATATTGAAAGGACCGCATTTTCGGGAACAGTATTTTTGAGTTACACTGCGAATTTTTAGCACGAGTTTTACTATTAACCAATATAAGCTTGATTCAAGACCGGTAGACCATTTTCTGTCATAAAACCAGCATTCGGGAATACTGCAATGGCTGCACATAATGGTTTATCTTACATCTGTGCCATCAGAAACATAATATTTTTACAAATTCCAGGTTTAATAGGCGATCGTGTCATCGAATCAATCAACCAATAAACTCACTACTTATTTGTTGTATGTAAGACTATCGCAAGGTGTGAGAGATGTCCCCCTATTTAGGCTCCATCAATATCGTTTTTTTCCAGAAGGATTTATTAACACAGAAGGTTAGAAGGTTATTTCATGTGACATAGGTTCAACTTTCTCCATGTTATCGAGGTTGCTGAACAACAACGTCATTCTTTTTATCCGTAAGATAATGGTAAGGAAGCAATTCAGAATTCATTCCATGAGGCTTTAATCCTACGCGAGACATTTGCTCCTGTTACACATACATGTATTTTACACAATACAATAAAATAATCGAATATGTGAGAGTACTTACGGTTGCGATGTCGAAAAGGACCGCTTTCTTTACCTCAAGGCTAGAAGGGTGTTGACTCGGGTAGGCAGTCCCCGTCGGAGTACTTGCTTGAAATCTTCTGTTGCAGATAAATGGGCTGTGTAGCATAAACTCCTTTTTAAGTTCATATAATTGTCATTAAAATTGCATCCATGAATCACGAACAAAATAAAAGTAAGAAGTAAAGAACATCACTTACAAATATTATTATTAATATCAATCATCACTTACAAATATTATTACTATTTATTGGCTTGTACGAGGGTTGCCTCTTATGTTTCGGGATTTGGCAACCCTAGCGTTGCAATCCGGCAATTGACAGCTCTGTCGTAAAGTTGGACTTTTTTGAGGTTATACGCACTCAGAACGTTTTGACATACGTGCGCTATTTGTGTTGTTTACAGTAACTTAAAAGATTCATCTCGGCCCAAAAATGGAATTAAATCGTCAACATTTTCGTGCGATTATTTTTTACAACTTTCGGCGTGGATTAACTCAGCAACAGTGCATGGATGAACTTAATTCAATTTTTGGCGATGAAGCTCCATCAAGGACCAGTGTTTATCGATGGTATGGTGAATTCAATCGTGGCCGTAGTTCACTCCAAGATGAATTTCGTGAAGGTCGTCCAAAATCAGTTGTTGTTCCGAAAACCATTGATGCTGTGCGCGAACTGATATTGGCAGATCGTCATGTGACCTATCGTGAGATTGAGACAACCTTAGGCGCTAGTGGGACCAGCATACATTCAATATTGCATAAACATTTGACTGTCAAAAAAATTTGTTCGAGTTGGATCCCACACAATTTGTCAATCGCCCAAAAAAAAAGGCTCGTCAATTGGTCGAAATAAATGCTCAAAAAATACGGTCGCGGTGCTTCGAAACACGTCTATGACATCGTGACAGGTGATGAATCGTGGATTTACGCGTATGAGCCCGAAAGTAAACAGCAGTCGACTGTCTGGGTGTTTCAAGATGAGCCAAATCCAACAAAAGTTGTTCGCGCACGAAGCACTTCCAAGCAAATGGTCGCCTGTTTTTTCGGAAAAACTGGACATGTCGCAACCGTACCACTAGAACAACTCAGAACAGTCAATTCTGAGTGGTACACAACCATTTGTTTGCCAGTTGTCTTCCAAGAAATCAGAAAAACCAACCGCCGAAGACGGATCACTCTTCACCACGACAATGCGAGCTCTCACACATCGGCTGCGACAACTGCATTTTTGAGCACCCAAAACATCAATTTGATGGGTCATCCGCCGTATAGTCCTGACTTGGCACCGAATAACTTCTTTTTATTCCCGTACGTAAAAAATAAACTGAGAGGTCAACGTTTTTCGACACCTGAAGAAGCGGTTGCTACATTCAGAATGCATGTGTTGGAGATACCTCAATCAGAGTGGCAAAAGTGCTTCGACAATTGGTTCAAATGCATGCAAAAGTGTATAGATCTTCATGGGGAATATTTTGAAAAACAATAAAGTGATTTTCGATGATCAATATTTGTTTTTGTTCTCTAATCCCGAAATATAAATGGCAACCCTCGTACTATTTATTGGCTTGTAGGAACCCGGAAGTGCATGATCTCACCTACTCGACTCCGCTATCGTTCCCTGTCCTGTGCACTCTCCTTCTACGCTTGACTATCCGACCCGATCTCCTCAAGGTCAAACCTGACATTGTCCTCCCATCTCATACAAATATTAGCAACAAATAAAAAGCAGTCACCTAATTTATTAGTCATTCGTTTAATTTTAACATCCAAACTGGGATATCTCTGAAGGAATTCGTTTTTATTGTCCTCCCAACAATTTACCACTCGTATATTAAGAGCGTTTCGCTGAGAGGCATAACCCGAGACCGTGCTCCATTGGAAAGACTAAGTGTGGAGATTTCTTAAACTCCGAATAAATGTATTAAAATAACTTTTTTTATTTATTTTATTTCTCCCAGGCGAATCTATAGCGCTGAGCGGCGCCCTGATATGCTATCTTTTTTTCTCGATCTGGTCCATCAGCCAAGCTCCGAAAGATGGTCAAGGATTTCTCCACACCATTTCACGGAACCGATAGCTTAATGGGGTGGTATTTTACCGAGCGACTGGCCTTGGGACCCAACCGACTGCTCAGTAATTATGCGATTGCACAATAGCAAGAGTCGTCAGTTGAACCTACGTATGCACAATCAAACGCAAGACAGTACCTCCTTACCAACTTACCCATTGAGGCGGCGAAAATAATTCCACCAAGGGCGTAATATATCAATAGTTGCATAGCATAGTTATCACATTACACTTCTCCTTTTCATGCGCCATTTCGTGATCATCATCATCATCATCATCGGCACTACAACCGGGAACCGGTCTTGGCCTTATTTAGCAAGTCCTGAGGCTTGTTAAATTTTCTGTAATGATTTATTTTGTCTGGGCAAGGTCATTAGTCTTGAGCCAGAGGCTCCCCGACGGGGAATCGAACACCGGTCTCCCGGGTGACAGGCGGGTATTCTAACCACTATACTATCGAGGAGCCCTTTTAAAAACAATACTCACGATTTTTCGTGATATTTGTGATATTTGTCTAATATTCTTTTAGTCTATAAGCCTTGTTTGGCAAATTTGTTTTGTTTTAATCTGATTTGCCTTCGTTTTCTAATACACGCTTCTACCAGGTATACCGGTTGGAAGTGACCGTTTTTTAAAAATAAAACACTCATTTTAAATGGGAAGTAAAAAGCATTTTATTCGAAGTATTTTCCCTGTAGCTAGTATTGCAATCGGTTTTCTTTCCGTCAAATTTTTTTCTTTCTTTTTTTTTAAATATATAATTGCCTTCCAGTTCAATTACTTCCTTCCGTTCTTTCGTTAGGTCACTGTGATTGCGTCTTTTTGGATCCTTTCTACCTTAATTTTCTCTCCAATTTGCTCTTAGTTTACACTAGATCATTTTCTATGGCTTCCTTATTATTGTCTCTTTCAGGAAGTTAATCAAATTCTAGTCCCCTTAAGGTGCTTGACATTTTTGGGGTGTTTATTGTTTAATATTTTTTCTGGTCCTACTTTCTAGTTTGTTTTGATGGCCTTTTTATGATTAATTTCTTTATTGGCTTTTATTGGTTCCAGCTGTCTTTTTCTCGTTTCTTGGTCGAATACCTTTATCTGGTTCATTTTTATGCTTTGGTTTTCGGAATACATTCGTTAAGTCGCCTTATCTGGGTCCACCACTCTGACGCCATTTTTCGGTCCCTTTTCTAGCTTCTTTTCACTTTTCTGTTGCCATTTGCGGGCTCCTTCTTGGTTTCTTTTGTCTGTTCTATTTGCCGGTTCCTTTTTTATTTCCGAAGTCATGCCTTATTTTCCACTCCGTGCAGTTTACTTCATATCTGCAGTGTCTTCTGCCCAAGCGCTTGATTACAAACATAGCGATCTGTCCCTTCACGTCAATTACTTTTTCTGTTTCCTTATTGTGTTTCCTTTGTTTTAAGTCCCTCTGTTTCGATACATGTACTTGCTCTCTTTACGTTCCTATTACTTCGGTCCTTTTTTTTTGGTCCCATTTCTTCGATCCATTTCTTACGGTTCTATCCTTCGTTTCTTCAATACTTTTCTTCGACGCTTATTCTTCTATTTTATTCGTTCCACTTCTTTCAAATGAATTGCCTTCTTTCCGAACGGATTCCACTTGGTCAAGAAATTTCTGACGTAGTCCAGCAAACGAAAAACGAAAAATAGAGAATGTCATAAATAATAGAGAAATAGAAGAATGTATAAAATAGAGAATGTCATAAACAAAATATTACATGCCTTAGAATGACATTGCCAGGAAAATACATCGTTAGTAGTAGCTTCTAAAATATTCATAGTGATAGACTTAATTAAAAATCTCACTCTAATGAATATACTTCTCATCATACACAATTAAAAATATACCAGCAAAATAATTGATTATTAACTCGCTCCTATTTGTCTTTTACAGGCTCGCCTACATTACCAACAACAGTACTGCCTCCACCAACTGTGCCACCACCGATAAATCCTGCCGGAACACAGGATTTTCACCCAAGTCAGAGCAGCCCTCCCATCCTTGGATCGCTACCAGCGGGAAGTAGTAATTTAATACAACCCACAGGTTCCGTACCCAACCACGGACCCTACTTACCGCAGTTCCCGTTCGCCGCAGCTCAATCATTCCTGCCTTACAGTTTTTCGGGATTCCGAAGTCGCAATGGAATACCGGCGCCTCATCCTCCTACCTGTATAAACACATCACTTTCTTCGAGTCATGGTTCCTTAGAACACATCAGTCCTGCTCATTTGTCTCCAGCTTCATCCCGTCCTTCATCATCAAGTCCTCCGATAACAAATCACAATATCTCAACGAAGTTAAATCGATCAGTCGAAACCAGTTCTTTACATGATCAATCATCAGAAGATTCAGAGGATGAACAAATCGACGTCGTCAAGTCAGCCTTTATTCCAATTCTACGTCCCAAGGTAGAAGATCGACTGTCCCTTCAGGAAAGTTCCGAAAAAACCTCTGAGTCAAGTCGGACAAGTCCTATACAGAATATGTCGCCAATACTTAGAAGGCGGTGCGAACTAAAAGCACCGTCGGTTATGAAGCCAACCCTTCACGAGAGACCATCAGCTACTAGAACGAGCTCAACGTCGCCGGAAACCAAGTTGAATTCATCAACGTTCTCCGCGCAAAAGACTGTTTGGAGGCCTTACTGAGTTAAGGCAGATCCCAGCGAAACAGTACCTCGCGGACGCTGTCTTGGCATGAGGCTTTCCGTTCTTCTCTGAATATTCTTAAGTCTCACCTGCAAGACTATCCGAAGACCTTTGTGATGATATCGACTTTTGTGATAATAGACTGTAAGAGGTTGGCTGCTTGGGGAGCTCGATAAAACGCCGATCTATTGATCTGCTAGTCAAATGATGGACCGCCTGCCAATTTATTGTATTAACCATGGTATTATAAATGAAGTGTAGAAGAATGTACAAAACAGAAATCTATTACGTTGCCTGACTAACCTGGTGGGCTAGGCTATCGAGTACCGTCAACGAAGCATGTGTAAATATTTCTGTGGACGTGGAAACCTACTGATATTTTGAAGACGTGTTACTGTAATTAAGAATATGAATTAAGTTTACTATAAGTTAAAATATTTTAGATATTTACATTTGGTTAAACTACATTATTCATAGGATTTATTTTAAAGGCATTAATTTAACACACACATTATTTAGTGAATAAATAATTATGATAGATCTTTGCAGACCGTAAAGTTTTTACAAAAGAAATTGATTCGGCTTTTATTTTCTTTAAAAACAATGGGATTGACAATATTTGCGCTCCTGGGATCTGTGGGACATTGACATTGTGGCACCAGCGGATTTTACAAGATGAACGAGCAAAGCTGAGACGCGTCAATAAGCTCGTGAATCTCTGATGTTTAATATATTCGAAATCAAAAAATACAGGGTAGAGTGCTCTTTCACATACATCGAAAACTTAAAGGGCAAATGAGGTATGAAGAGTAAAAAAGGTAGGCACGAGCTCAGGTATTGCGTGTTGGAGTGTTCGAACTACAGAAGGAGAAAATAAAACCAGATTTTATAGGGTATCCAGAGATTTTATTTCTTAAAATAAATTCTGGATTCCCCAACTTAACGATAATTTACAGGAATCTTCACTGACTGGTAGGTTTGGATCCAATGATCAGCTCGTCCTATTAAGGGGACATTCCGGTTATTTTCATGATTTTTTTAAAGAGAAAGTATTAAAAATATAACAACAATTTTTTTTTTAAACATTTTATTCATCTTTCGACTACGTTTGTAAATTTTGTCGTCACTCCGGAACCGGACGCCCCCCATTCAGGTGTTCAAAATTAGCTATCCGTTCTGCTCGTCTAAGGGTTATTTTCGTCCCCGGTGAAAAAATACGAAAATTCCAAAAAGTTTATTGAACTTAATTAAATTTAGCCCAATGTGAGTGTAAAAAATTTTAAAATTGATAAAAAACAACAAAATGGCAGACTATTGAAAAAACATTGATTTTTCGGCCCTTTTTGGCTCTATTTTTTAGTTATAACTAAAAAAATAAATAAATAAATAAATAAGTAATTCACTCACAATTTGCGTCTGCTTGTTAAAAATATGTGTGCGAACTTTCATAAGAATGGCATGCACCGTTTTCATATTATCGCTTACACCGCACTCAAAAAAGTCGTTTCGAGAAAAACGTATTCAAAGTTTGAAGATAAATTAGACACAGGATAAAAGTGATTTTTTTTATGAAATCATCGGGATTTTTTATACTAACAGGTAGACATCTATTCCTGGGCCATAAACAATTCGTTCCACGACTTCGAACTGGTCCCCCAGTTGCATTTTCGCCTTTTTCCTCGCTGTTCGTGCTTCGTGCGAGTTGTATACTAGGTTGCGGTCAACGTCTTGCAGCCGATCTCTGTTCCTCTCGTTCGCAAACGCTCTCGCAGCGTACCCAATTTTGATGCCCATGACTTGCATTATTAGCAATACGGGTAAAAACCCCTCATTAAACATACAAGATGCGGCTCTTACCGCAACTTCAATGATTTTCTTACCACTGTATGTGTGTTTTGGCGCCATTTGCCAGATAGTAGCATTCAAACTTTCGTTGTTATTTTGCGCGAAACCTCCCTCGCATTTTTTTTAACAAATCGGGATCTGTCAGTTTTACGTAAACTGGGTAAATAGCTGTTCGTACTTTAGGATCCAAGGGAGGTTTGTCGTGGTGGAACTTTGACAGCTCATTCGCAGCTTCCGCGCGTTTCCATTTGCACCATGACTCCGGGCCCTCTGGACAGTTTTGATGTTGCGGATTTTCATCGGTTGATATTTTGTGGTAGTATGTTGCCCAAATTTGTTTCGCCATTTCTTCAGCAGAGTGAGCATTGCGTCTAATCGCAAGTTCGTAATAAGTCGTCAGTTCTGTTATCATGTTTCCCGTAAGTTTGCCAGGACCAGCTCCTCCTAATTGGTCTGTTTTTTTTTTTGCTATTTTTATGACACCGCGTAATTGCGTACCGATTCGCTTTCCCACGTGATTGATACACTCGGCCTTCACAACATTTGGAAATGATTTCTGCAACGCATTCATTATTTTTACACCCCCGCCTCCAACGTACCTTTCGTAAATGCGGCCAGGCAGATCAAAAGCGCGCTCGAACATCTCTAACATTCCGTCAGGCTCCATTTTACCCGAACTTCCATTGTGATCAAATGTGCAAACTGGTTCGTGCTCATCCCACCAAGTATCATATTCAGGGGTGCCTTTTTTTGTCTTCATAAGGTTGCAGCCTTGGCAATAACGCGATTTCACAGTAAGATCGAGAACTTTGTTTGTTTTGTTGCCGATCAATGTCATAACGCCATAATTTTTTTTTTTTTTTTTTTTTTTTTATTAGACTTCTCTCGGGAGAGGCGAACCTATAGCGTCGAGTGGGCGCCCCGAGATGCCATCAAATAACTGTTGCAGTTCTTTTTGAACAGTTGCAGGTTGTAACGTTCCGGGAACACTCGCGTGGGAAGGGAGTTCCAGAGCTTCCCCGCTCTGTAGCGGAACGAGTTCTGATGTAGGGATGTTCGCGCCGTCGGGAGATGAACCACAAACGGGTGCGATCCGTCGGATTGTCTTGTGGAGCGCATATAAGCCGAATTGCGCGGAACAATACCACGAATCTCCGAAGAACAGCACCCGTGATAATATCTGTAAAACAGACAGAGGTCGGCTACGCGCCTTCGATGTGATAGCGACTGTAGTCCCGACGTCAGCGCCGAGTCCCCGATCAGGCGGATCGCTCGTCTCTGTATGCTCTCAAGTAGGTCGAGGGTATGTTTAGGAGCCGAGCTCCAAACATGAGAGCAATATTCGAGCGCGGGTCTAATTTGGGATATATATAGGAGGAGAAGTTGGGCCGGGGTAAAAAATTTCTTGGCTCTAAAAAGATAACTCAGTTTTCCTGAGGCTGACCTGGCGATGTTCGACACGTGTTTATGCCATGATACATTCCCACAGACCGTGACGCCGAGCAATTTCAAACTTTCCCCAGCCTCGAGGGCTCGGCCATTCATCATCAGCTGTGGAACCGATGATCCAGTTTTCTTTGTGAATGTTGTATACTGAGTCTTCGTTGCATTGAAGTCGACAAGATTGGCCCTTCCCCACTGCAGGACTTTATCCAGATCCCGATTCAGAAAATCAATCTGTCTACATCTCAGCTGGTATGACGCAGATGCACCAATCGGCCGATCACACGAAAAGGAGGAAACAAGCGTACTATCATCCGCAAAACTGAACACTTTTTTATCAGTTGTCTCCAACAGATCATTTATGTGAAGCAAGAACAAGGTTGGAGCCAAAATAGAACCCTGGGGCACCCCCGAATTAACAGGATACAGATCCGAACACTCGCCGTCCACAACAACCCGGATCGATCGATTCTCGAGGAAGATCCTCGTCCAGTCGCAAAGCTGTTGGGAAAGTCCATATGAACGAAGTTTGCTCAGCAATGCCCCGTGCCAGACGCGGTCAAAAGCCTTGGAAATATCCAATGCGACCGCCCTTGACTCACCATGCCGTTCAATCGCAGATGTCCATATATCGGTTATAAGTGTCAAAAGGTCTCCTGTGGACCGCCTGCCACGGAATCCGTATTGACGATCATTCAGGAGTCTGTTGCACTCCAAATACTTAACCAACTCAGCATTGATGACTTTTTCCATCACCTTAGATAGAATAGAGAGTAATGCTATCGGACGGTAATTTTGTGGGAGACACTTTTTTTCCCGTCTTTGGGATTGGCTGAACACGAGCGATTTTCCAGCAGGCAGGAAAGGTCCTCTGTGCATAAGATAAGCGGAAGAGTCTGCCAAGAACCGGCGACAGGTCTGGAGCACAGTTCTTAAGGACTATTGCTGGTATTCCGTCCGGGCCGGTTGCCTTCCTACAATCCAGTTCACGTAGAATGCGTTGAATAGTGCGCGGACGAAATCGCACATCCCGCATGGAAGACTGCGAGATCACAGGTGGGTGCAAAAGGCCGGGATCGAGGTTTGAATTCGCCGAAAATAAATTTGCGAATACATTAGCTTTATCCTTTGGATTCGTGACTAACGTCCCGCTGTCTGTCACCAACGGAGGGAAAGAAGAGGATGCAAAGTTACCGCTGACAGCTTTTGCCATTGACCAGAAGGAGCGCGAGCCAGTTGGGGACCGAAGGAGCTTATTGATCACCCTGTCGTTGTGAGCCTTCTTCGCGGTATCAATCGCCTGGTTGCACGCGTTTCTGATTCTGACAAAATTCGTTCTGTTAACATCGGTGGGATTGGAGCGCCATTGCTTAAAAGCTCTATTTTTTGCCGCTGTAATCAGCTCGCACTTTTTGTCAAACCAAGGTTTATCAGACGAACTTCGTTTGATGGAATGTGGAATATACATCTCCATCCCCAGAAGAATAATCTCTGATATCGACTCCGCGCATGCGTTGACATCGGAGTTTCCGAAGCACACCTCGGACCACGGAAAGGATGCGAAGAAGTCTCGCAAATCGTCCCAGTTAGCGGCCCCATACTTCCATACATGGCGAAGCTGCCTAGGCCGGTTGCTTGCTTGGTATGCAAGTGCTTGCGCGACAGATACCAAGCAGTGATCTGAGTTTCCCAGTGGCGCAGAAACCTCTACGGTATAAATACTCGGTTCGGATGTCAAAAACAGATCCAGGGTGTTCGCATAATCGCCCCGGGCATCCGGCACTCGCGTTGGCTCCCCCACGAGTTGAGTCAAGTTGTGGCTTACAGCAAACATCTCCGCTAGCCTCCCAGCCTCGTCGGTTCTGTTAGAATGTAACAACCAGCCGGAATTATGCACATTAAAATCACCAAGGACAACAATTTCAGAAGCTGGGTGGTTGATCTGTATCCAGTCGACGGTATATGAAAGATGTTCGAAAAATGTCGCCGGTCGATCGTCATTCGGGGAGCGGTAAAGACAACAAAGAAATTTTACGGAATTCCTCAGCACGACCCTCAACCATATGATGTCCATATTATTGGGTTCCAACGCCTCCATCCTCTGGCAAGCCAGATTGGACCGCGCGAAGACGCAGACTCCGCCCTTAAAACGGAATCTCGAATGTAAGTCGTATCCTGAGCAACGAAGATATGTCGAATCAGTTGACGAATCGACCTGGGTCTCAGTTAGGGCAAGGATATCAGGTTTCGTTGTTTGTAAATATTGGTGGACGGCGTTTACATTGGTATTGGTGAAACCGATGCCCCCGATGTTACAAAATGCCGTCACTAGTCGAGCGTGGGCCGAGCCTCGAGAGCGAGACCCGTTATGCGATGACGAACCTCTTAAAGTTCCATTATTTATCATGATATCTGCATGATGTTCCCCCTGACATAGTCCCCCCCGGAGATCCGAATGGGAGACTAGTTTACCTCCGGAATTAATTAGCAGTATGACCCCTTTTGCTCCAACTACCATCTCCAAAAGCAGTACATTTTTTATCTTCACTTTCATCAGTTTTTTCTTTTTCTTCTTTGTTAGCCTTTTTTATAACGGAAGAAAAAACGCCGATACAAGCGGTGTGTGCATTATCGAGAGCAGCGTAGTAGATGTGTTTCGTAAATTCGCCGATATCCATCAGTGAAGTGAAACAATGTAATCCATTTAACCCGACACCCAAGATGCGCATTACGAATACTATTCTACGATTAATTTCGTTTTTTTTTTTGGCGATTCGTGAACAGGACTCGATGACCCTCTCACCACAGTTGCATTCGACGATCAGTTTGAATCCCAGGCCTTTCTCAGATTTTTTTGAAAAGATTATCGAACCGTCACAGTTTTTACACTTTATAATGTTTGAAAGTTCGGGAAAAACTGAAAAAAAGTAACATCACGTATGCTGCCGTCACTGTGACAGTTGGAGCGAAGTTGGGCGATGTAGCCAATTTTTGTGCCGTTGTAGTCGCATACTCCGCTTCCAGTTCATGTATGTTACAGTTCCCATAAATCCTTTTCGTTTTTTATATCGACTCCCTGGACGCACCCCTGACTTACGCGAACCTTCAACGTTTTTAAACATTATGTTAGAAAAATTTACCGTTGAAAAACGTATGAAACGGACGCCTAAACGCGAGCACTGCACGCTCTGAGACCACGTTTACACTAAATACTTTTTCCTCCTCATGAAAAAGAAACAAAGAAACATAAAAAATACCTACCCCGCGACGTCACCGGTAGGAACATCTTCCATAGTCACCAAACAAGAAAAAACCGCCAGCACCGTGCAACGGGCAAGTTAGTTCCGTATATATGAAACTAACTAAAACTCAGGCAATCGAAGGTCACCCGCAGTACGCCCGAATGTAAAAACGACATACACAGGAGCGACTATCCATTACCGCTTATGAACATGTTGTTCAGTCGCACAAGATTGCGACATATTCGAAGAAGTGGCAGTTGGCTCAAGCCAACAGCGAAGCAAATTAATGCCTATAAATGGATAATCTGCATCTTTCTAAATACACGGTAGTTGCCACCTATGATACGAATTTGTATCCGCGGGAGACCCGACCCTTTAATGATCTATAACTTTGGAACCGCCTAAGATTTCGTTTCCAAATTTTAACATATTATTTTTGAAGTATAAAACTATCGATTAAGCAAAAAATTGATTTTTTGAACCGAACAAACCGGAATGTCCCCTTAAGGGGTGACGGGGTGTCCGGTGGCAACCGTAACTCGCGCGACTTTATAAAATTGATTAGTTTAATTATTGGTACTGTGACATTTGGCAAATTCAATCTTTTCGCACACACATTTTCCTCGTGAATTATTTAGTGGTTAACGAATATTTCCCTTCCCGTGACCTTCTTAATGTCTTGAAATAGCCTTCCCAATACTCCTACCTCCATGCTCGACATTGCTCGTGCTCCAACTGTCGATATGCCAATAATCTTTTCTAATAAAATTGAAAATTTGTTCAACACAGACTTTAGTTCATCGTACAGGTCTTTGCCGATTGTAGTTTTTCGCATAGGAATTAGTGAACACAATTCTTCGGTGATATTAAATTTAGTGTAAATACCACGTAAAAATATAGCCAGTTGTGCTGTATCGCTAATATCACAACCCCCAATGAACAGTATTCGAATTTTGCAATGCGTTCACGAAGCGTTGTTGCTATGCTCTCGGACAAGTCTTCAATTCGCCTTGCAATGGTGAATCTTGATAAACTAATGTTTGAAATAATATTTATTTTATCAGGAAATGCGATTTCTGCAATAGCACTCAGACATTCTTTTATCATCTCTCCATTCGCAAAGGGTTTCATTTTTTTGCTAGTATTTGACTGACAACAAAACTAGCCTTTACTGCGGTATTTGATAAAATAGCTTGATTTTTAAAAATAGCCCGCTGTTTTCCCACGGTTTTCTCCATTTGATTAAACTTATCTATCCTTAGTTGTCCTGTTAAGTTTTTATATTGTTGTTCATGTTTTGTATCGTAATGCCTTTTTATGTTATATTCCTTTAATGTCGACAGTCTCTGAGCATATTAAGCATACAGCTTTATCTATAAAGAAAGTGAAAAAATAATCAAATTTCCACCTTTCTTGGAAATGCCTGTGCTCAGCCGCAACCTTCAGTTTTTTTGTTTGCTTTTCCGACATGCTATGTTGGAAGTGGGTGGCAAGTCAATAATTAAGAACAACGGTTAAAACACGAGGATATATATATATGTCTTATTACAAATGTAGAGTATGTATAATAAACGTCTGTTCTGTATGGATGGTGCTATGCAACTGATTCATTCCTCTGTCTCCCGCCATTGGCTTGGTGGTAACGAAACGCGATAGTTCTACTTGTCGGTAAGGTCGACGTTTCTACTTGTCGGTAAGGTGGCTATCTCTACAATCTCCCCCTCGGAAAGATCTCCTCCCGACCTTGGATCTTTTCGCATGGATAGCCCTTGAAGCATCTTGGACCGGTGAATCTCATGTTGATTCATTCCGAGTGAATTTGTCAAAATATCTGCCATATTTTGATCCGTAGTCACGTATTTCAGTTTAATTCTTCCATTTGCAACATTTTCCCTCACGTAGTGGTGTTTGATTGCAATATGCTTCGTTCGGCTCTTGCTGATGTAACTCTCTGCGTGTGCTATCGCAGATTGACTATCGCTCAGAATGATCGTCTGATCCCTGGCGAGTTCGTTCAGTCCAACTGAGTTCAGCAAATTTCTCATCCATATGACTTCCCTTGCACAATCCGCTAAAGCCGTATATTCTGCCTCCATTGTGCTCAAAGCGACTGAACTTTGTTTCGTGCCTCTCCAAAGTATTGGTGCTCCTGCCAATATCACCACGTATCCACTGATACTCTTCCTGTCCAATGTTGATGTGGCCCAATCTGCGTCACTGTACGCCATCAACTCCTTTCCTGTGGTTTTGTAAAACAATTCCAACTTTTTGGTTTCTTTCAGGTATCTCAGTACTTGCATCGCAGCGCTCCAATGTTGTTCGTTGTGTCGAGTACAAAACTGAGCCAATTTAGCTACGTGAAATGCTACGTCCGGTCGTGTTCGTTGAGAAATGTACAGAAGTCCTCCGATGAGTTCCCGGTACGGCCGATCGCTCTCACTTTCCTCATCCTGTTCCTCCAGGTATGTTGGTCTCACTTCCATAGATGTTTGGAATCCTTTGGCGTTCTGTAGTCCAAACCGCTCTACTAATTTATCAATGTAGTTTTCCTGCGAAAGTGATATGCTTCACTCTCGATTTTCGTGAAGATCTACTCCCAATAGGTTTGTAAACTTCCCCAAGTGTTTGACATCAAAGCATTTGTTTAACAAGTCTCCTACGTGTTTCCTGGTAGCCTCGTTTTCAACAATTGTCACCATATCGTTGACGTAAACTGTCAGCAATGCTCGTCCTTTGGTAGTCTTTAGTTCGTAAACGCACGGGTCTACCTTGTTTCTGATGAATCCCTTTTCAATCAGTGTTTCGTTCATGTGCTCGTTCCAGCACCTTCCACTTTGTTTCAATCCGTAGATTGATTTCTTCAACCAACACACTTTGTTTTCGTCACCCTTTTTGACGAAGCCCTCTGGTTGTAACATGTATACATCTCGTTCCAGCTTGCTGTGGAGATAAGCGCTCTTTACGTCGTATTGGTCAATAATCCAGCGCTTTTCAACTCCAGCCGCTATCAGCAAGCGTATTGTCTCGAAGTTGGATACGGGTGCGTATACTTCGTCGTAATCGATGCGCCTTTTCTTTGCGAACATCCTTTACCCACGAGTCTCGCTTTCCACCTCAGTGCGTCACCCATTGTTTTCTTTGCGTAAACCCATCTGCACTTTATTGGTGTCACTCCGCTTGGCGGATCCACGAGTTTCCAAGAATTGTATTTTATCAGTGAGTCATATTCGCCGTTCATCGCTTCCTGCCAGTGTGCTGATTCTGGAGATTCAATTGCTTCTAGATAAGACGATGGTATCTCCTTTCCGTTGACGGTTGATAAGTTCGCTTTATAGTCTGGGGTTTCTCTGTTCAGCTTTGTCCTTATCTGTTTCCGAAATTCTCCCGGATCAAGTTCTAATGCTGGGCGTACGGTTTCCGCTCCGTCCGTTTCCACTGCATTATCAGCAATCTCGATTTCTGAATAGTTTTGGTCCCTTATTCGTGGCCTCAAATTCATTTTGTGCGATACTCGTTCTTTTTCGTGTTCGGGACCTTTCCTTGGTCTTCCTCGCCTTGTAAGTGTCGCTCGTCCATCGGTATCGATTTCGATCACGTTCGGTGTTGACGGTACTGGTTCATTATCGTCTTCGTCCAGCTGTGTTACCTCCATTGTAGATTATTCCGCGACTGTGTTCTCCTCATCTCCGTCGAGTTCTCCTTCACTCTCATTTTCCCTTGGCTCCTCGGTTTGGACTGTTTCTGAGCAATTTTCTTTTGTTCCTTCGTCCCCCGGTTAGCCACTTTGGACTCGTCGTGGTAGTGTGCTTCTTTGAAGACGCAGTCTCTCAATTCCTCGATCCGTTGTTCGTCTTATAGCCACACGCAGTATCCACGTCCTCTCTTAGCGTAACCAATGAGTCTTCTTCTTTTCGCTCTGGGGCTGAGTTTGGATTTTCTCTTTGCTTTGGGTATGTGCACGAATACCTCACATCCAATCTCACGGAAGTAACTCAGGTTCGGCTTCTTCCCAGTCCTAATTTCGTAGGGCGTCCTCTGGTTGTCGTGAGAATTTGTAACTCTGTTTCTTACGTATACAGCTGTGTCCACCAGTTCAGCCCATGCCGCCTTTGGCAATCCTGTGTCATGTAGCGTTGCTCGTAATAGGTCAAGTATCGTCCTATTGAGCCTCTCTGCTACTCCGTTTTGCTGTGGTGTATGTATCATCGTTGGCTCATGGATGATACCCTTTTCCTGACAATATTGTTTCCAAATGTTTGAACAAAACTCTAAACCATTGTCAGTTCTAAGTCGCTTTAACATCTTGTTCGTCTGGTTTTCCTCTTCAGTTAACCATTTCTTGAATTTCACAAAAGCTTGGCTTTTGTATTGTAGGAAACTCACGTATGCGTATCTGCTTGATCGTCTATGATGCTCATCATGTATCTGTTTCCTCCCCAACTTGCCCCATCCACTGGTCCCATCAAATCTGCATGTACCAGGTCGAGTATGAGGTTTGTCTTGCCATTTTCGTCCATTGCCAAATTGCGTTTCGGGAATGGTTGTCTGGTCGATTTGCCGGCTAAGCAATCATCGCATTGCGTCGGATTCTCATTGCTTACTTTCATACCGATCACCACTTCTTTCTTGGCCATCTCCAGGATTTTGTTTTTGCTCACGTGCATCATTCTCCGGTGCCATTTGTCAAGTGCTAAGGTTTTCACGGTGACTTCCTTTGATATGGCATTCAACAATGCGCTTTTTCGTCCTGGTTCAGTGTCCACTGTGTACAGCCTTCCCTGTAGTCGTGCCCTGATCAGTGACTTGCGTTCTTTGCTCAGAATGGAACATCCGTCTTCGTCGAAGATGACTTTCTTCTCATTTTCGATTAGACTTTTCACTGACAGGACACCATAGTCCAGTCCCTGAGCTAAAATTGTGTTTCTAGCTTCGAACGCAGTGATCTCACTAGGAGCATTCTTTATCCTTGTGCACGCAGTTCCTCGACCCAAAGTTGGCGTTGTACTTCCGTCTGCCATTGTGATTTCATCATTGTCACTCTTACTTACTTTTGAGAAATAATCCTCGTTCGGTGTCATGTGGTGCGTCGCGCCGGAGTCAATGATCCAGCTGTCTCGCCCTATCCCCATTGGGCCGCATGACGTTCTTAATACCACTATGTTCGAGTTTGCAGGCTCGTTTTGCTTTTTCTTTCGTTCTGGACAGAATCTAGCAATATGTCCAGCTTTCTGGCACACATAACATATGTTACTGTGCGGCTTATCCACCGATTACGACAACGTAGCGTCGAATTTGTGTAATCTTCCCGCAGATGAGTTCAAGAGTGCAACTGTAAAAATGAGGCTACTTGCTGAGGAAGTAAGACGCCGAGAAAGCGGTGCAAATAAAGAAACGGCATTAATGGCCTTTAGCAAAAAGAAACATACGAAGGCAGAATCGAAACACGGGGCCACGCCTGAGAAGAATAAGGAACCGTTTGATAAGAAGAAAGCCAACCCGAAAACTGTAACATACATGCTAAACAGAAGCAATTTTTTGTGACGAGTTACTTACTTGTCAGCGACTTGTTCAAACATGCAATACGAACGCGGCGCGTCTGCGCTTGTTTGTGTTTGCTTCTGTCACACAATCAGTCGGACTGGTAATTTTTAACTAGCCATTTTAGCAATTCTTGTGATTCTTGAAAGGCGTGAGTGCAATATTATTGTCAAAAAAGTAATATTAGAGTTTTTTCATTAAAAATTAAGTTTTTACATTTTTTTTAACTTTCAAATTTTTAACCCTATACTAGTATGTAGAGATAGCGACCTTACCGACAAGTAGAACTATCGCGTTTCGTTACCACCAAGCCAATGGCGGGAGACAGAGGAATGAATCAGTTGCATAGCACCATCCATATAGAACAGACGTTTATTATACATACTCTACATTTGTAATAAGACATATATATATATATATATCCTCGTGTTTTAACCTTTGTTCTTAATTATTGACTTGCCACCCACTTCCAACAATGGTTATGGGCCCAGTGATACGCAAGTAAAGTGAACAGTTACACGCGTGGCAATCAATAGATGAATCGTTTTTTTGGTGATAATGAGTGAAAGGTTCCAGCGCTTCGTAATACAATCGAAAAGGTATCGAGGAAAATATTATGAGCAAGATGGGAACGGATCGGAAGTCTTCGATCGGTAAATTAAATGGATCGAATTATGCCACCTGGTCATATCAGATGCAGATGACACTGATGGAAGCTGATTTATGGTCCGTTATAGAACCAGGAGCTCCTCAATAGTATACTGGTTAGTATACCCGCCTGTCACGCGGGAAACCGGGGTTCCCGTCGGGGAGCCTTTGGCGCAAGACCAATGACCTTGCCCGGAAAAAGCAGATCATTATGGAAAATTTAACAAGCCTCAGGACTTGCTAAGTAAGGCCAAGACCGGTTCCAGGTTGTAGTGCCGATGATGATGATGATGATAGAACCAGGAGAAGACTCACCAGCGGACAATGCAACCGAAGCTCAAAAGAAGCAATACGTATCCAGACAGAGCAGGGCCCACGCCAAGATTGCGCTTGCGATTTGCGACGGACAGCAAATGCACATTAGCAACAAAGGATCGGCGAAGGAAGTCTGGGACGAACTGCAGAATGTCTACGCACCGAGGGACAACAAGTTTCGTACAGTGCAACTGAGAAGAGAACTCTACAATCACAAGATGAGCGACAGTGGAAACATGGAAAATTACTTGGGACAGATCAACAAATCAACAAAACTATAGGCGAATTGTCTAGTGTTGGAGATGTCATAGACGACAGCGACATCGCGATGATAATATATTACTACCATTTTATTATAATTAATTTTATAATAATATATTGATGGGAGAAAGTCGATAAAATAAATTGAATTTTAGAAATGCTTAGCGGGCCGCATAAACATGTTTAACGGGCCGCGTTTTGCTCATCCCCGAACTAAGCCCTTCTTTCAAACCGCATGGGCTATCGCATTTGTGACCACGACACAATACTTATATATATTAGGTATTTATATTTATATAATATATAAACACGTAAGACACATCACTTAGATGTGCGCGACCCTACGTTACATCATAAAGTTGGGATTCAGACCGTTTCCCCCAAGAAGACGCTCAAACACCTCGTCAGCGGAGGCAGACTTAAATTTTTTTCACCGATGAAGAAATAGTGCGCGAGTTGCGCATTTAAAGAAGGACATCGACTGGAAGAAATGCTCGGCTTCCTCGAAGGAGATTTGGAATATAATGGCCATCTTTGAAGTCGTCGAAGCACAGAATCCACACGGAGCTCTTTAACAACATCAGCCTGAAGGAGTACAAAATTTCCGGAAGTTATGCAGAGTCGTACGTGACTTCTTAACTCTGTATTCTAAAAATAGGTAATCACTATCATCGAGACTTCGAACTTTGGAACGACTTTGATACCAAATCCAGTACGCATGGACAAAAAGTATTAAAGAGTCCGCTAGTGCGTTAAGCTGGCTGAATTGACAAAAGACGAGGTTCTTTGATATCAAATAAATGTTGGTATATATAGACCTAAAGAATAGGTAATAAAAAGATATAGACATATTTTTCATTTCTTTCATTCTTTTCTCAGACAACTTCAAAAAAATGGTTTTAACACTTTAGGATGGTTTAACCCATTAACTATGTCCACCACAAGATGTGTAAAAGTAGACACTATTTATTTCTGTTGTTGCGAAATCATGATATGAAAATGCGATATATGTGTAAAAAGCTAACATGCACAATGTGGTATTACACGTACGATTGGGATATATGCTTGGTTGGTTATACTTTGTAAGTTTATGAAGAAGTCGATTGACAAACTATCCTCAACATCGAACATCAAAATTCCTCAAGTTCTTTTTCGAACTAAATAAACAATATTAATTTCTAGTCCATAAGATAAGAGGACATTTGTCTAAGAAGTTAAATTTAGGTTTTACAATATAAACGGATATTTATTGATGGCGTGTTTAATTAGATCATTGTCCATAAAACTATCAAAAACAACCCCAAAATTATTTCTTTCGGATGAAGCTTTTGTATCCGCATTCCGTTGTTTACAGGTTCGTGCAAATACTAATTACTCCGCTTGGAACACAACATTTCGTTGGTCGTTATGCAAATACCTTATACTCGCAATATCGTAGTTATTGGAGCTTCTCCGCCAACCGTATCTTCCAATTAATTTTACTGATTGCGATGCGATTTGATTGATTACATCTTGCTAAGGTGTACAATTGCATCTACACTACCTTCAGTTAGAATTTGTTAATTATCCTGTCAATAGGATTCAGCGAAATTTGGTTGCATTGACCACACACGCGGCATTGGTATCTGTATTGTTCGTTCCTCACCCTCAATCCCTGATTCCGTGATACATTTGTAGACCACATTAAGGGTTTGTCGAGACCGGCGGCTGCGAGAATTTCGTCGAAAACGACGGAAACAGTTGAAGCGTAATGTGGGAAGTGATTCAAGCAGGACCTTCATGGAGTGAATGATTCCATGGAACTTTTACCATTTCGTTGGCATGGCTATAACGTCGTATCGTCGTAACGTCGTATCGTACCGTACATTTAATACGTAGAAACTAACAGGCATATTTCGAATGGCTGAAGGTGGCCACATTGTATCGCTGGCTGTTGGAAAACCGCCACGTTATGAGAGGATATATGTGGTAAAATACCGAAAAGTTGCCTAGCGTGCCTTCCGCGACACACTCAGTTATACCACATTCAACATACTGGCTTCGGAAATGATGAAGTGTCTACTTGATAAAGGTGTGATAGGATTGGGAACGTACTCGAAGCATAACCAATTGAACCGAGCCTATCAACGTGTAGACTTTTTCGTGGCATAAGCGTTAGCATTGCATCATCAACTTGTAGATGTGAAGCGTAACTGGACGTTAACGAATTGGTGGAGGTTTACACGTTTTTCAACGCACTATACTGAATAAATTTGAATGAATTGCATCCTGGATACGTTTGATTAGTTTCTAGTTGAATGGTAGAGTTACAGATACCCTTGCGGAGTAATTAAGCATGGATCTACCTAAGAATATCGTATTATATTTTTGATGTACATAATGTTGGTACGAGAGTTAGGGTTCTGGCATATTCAAAAATTAGTTGTTTCAAAGTTTTACATTTGAGCACTGATAAAGACCTATAGACCCAAGGCCCACCTCCGAGAAATATCTCTTTTCAGGTTACGTAATATTCATTGGTCGAAGGATATTATGTTATGTATCCTGCCTTTTAGGAATCCCTGTGGCTAGAGAAGATGCGCTGAAAACTCATGAAATCACATTTCGGTGAGAACAGTAGTACAAAGCTCTGGATACGTTCTGACAGGTTAATGATGGGCCGAACCTTATTATCCTTGAATTTAAGTTAAGAAGCGGTGTTGAATACTCTCGATCATGCAAATGTTGGACATGTGATAAGGGGACCAGATCTGATTAGCATATTCCAGCAGAGGGTGGGCAAGGGTTACGTAAAACGATTGAGTAACGTAAGGGTTAGACAATTCTTTCGACCAGCTTTTCACAAAACTAACAGCAGAATTGGCCTTGAGGTTTATTCCATGTAAGACGAAATTAAGCGCCTTGTCATGTGGCATGCCCAGATCACGAATCGACTGTAGAAAAGTTATCGGTTGACCAAGTAGGAAATAGGGACTCGCATGAAAAGCGCGCTTCCTTGAGAAGGTGATTAAGTTACATTGGAAGATGTTTAGTTGTTAGCCGTTACTACATAGGCTAAAGTCCCGGGATTTATAATTAAAGCAAGCGTTTTTTGGGGTACAATTATATTTATTCCTCCACATAGTTCCCTTCAAGGGCGATACACTTGGTATATATACATACATATATATTTTTAAATATTTCGAATCCCTTTCTGTAGAACAAGACGTCGAAGCCTTCGAAATACGCCCCGGTTTCCGCATTTGATCAGAATATCCTTCCTTGGAGCCACCGCATGAAGTTTGGGAACAGATAGAATAGTGGTACAGAGGTCTGGATACGTTAGTAGTCGCTGGGGGCCAAGTCTAGAGAATACGGTGGGTAAGCAACCAATTCAGATCACAATCAATCCAATTTGGTCATCGCTTTCAAGTACGTGTGTGCGGTGCGTTATCGTGATGGTACAGAACTTTTTCTTCGCCATACAGGGCCGTTTTTTCTTTATTTCGTCGTTCAGTTTGTCCAATACCGCTACATAATACTCTCCTGTGACTGTTATTCCCTTCTGCAGGTAATCGATGAAGATTATGCCATGCGCATCTCAAAAAAGCGGGGTCATCACCTTCCCGGGCGAGCATTGGTGTTTTAGCCGCTTTGGTCGGGTTTCATTACCTTCTAGCCACTCTGTAGACTGCCTATTGGACTCAGGCGTATGGCAATGGACCCTAGTTTCAGCCATCGCCTCAAGACGTCGAAAAGATTCCACTAAATTACTCTGCAACAACCTCAAACCAACCGTTGAGTCATCAACGCACCGCTGTTTTTGTTCGACGGTCAGCAAACGCGGCACCCATATCGGCGATAGCTTTTTCATCTCCAAAAGATCGTGCAAAAAGTATCCCGCTAATTCTTTTGAGATGCCCACGGCCTCAGCTAACTCGCACAACCTCACTTTACGATCACTCAAAACGATTCGATGCACTTGCTTTACAATTTCCGGATTCGTAGCCTCTTTTGGACTTCTAGAGCGAGGTGCGTCTTCGGTGCTTGTGTTGTGGGTTTCTGTTTCAGGAAGCGCGTCTCCTTATCCTGAAAAGGATGTGGGATCTCTTTAATACACCGCTCCTGAAACAACGCACTACAGCAAGGGGTCGTTGCCGTGCTTCCTCTGACCCAGAGGGAAGAGTAACGTCCTGATGTCGATTGATGTTACCCTGAGTATTATAGTCCTGGGTTCCGCAAGCCGTCGACTCCGCTGAGATTTTTTCCTAGACTATTTGGGGGTTTAGAAATAAATGAAAAGTCAGTTTTCCTTTTGGGTGTCTTTTATTTGTCAGCTCCTCCTTGTATTGATTATCAGGATAGTACTGAAAGATCCTCGGTGTATTAGGAGCTTATTTCTGTTTTATAAGGCAATATTAAGTTTTTTGACAAAAGATTTTATGTTAAGAATATTTAAACCGATGTACTTAATTTTGATCCGAACCTGGATGGATACTGAAGTGAGTGCGGATATTGAAGTGACTCTGATATTGACGTGAATGTGGATATCGAAGTGAATCTGCTACTGAAGAGAGCACGGGTATTGAAGTGAGTCTGGATATTACTTTACCATTCCTTTATAAAGGAAAACAAATCGAGATTTGTATCCCGAAAATACACATTTTCATACAACAATGTCGATTTTTGGGTATCCTGAGTGAGATGCTCAGTGTTTACTTTAGATAAGAATTCAATTTCTTGAATTCTTACGAAACTATTTCGCAGATGTGGGAATCTATCTGGATTTTGGTTTTATATTAGTTTTTCTTAATGGAAATTTTCAGATAGAGTTAACGATCTCGGAATTTTGGTTTTCGATGATGCCGTGGGGCAAATGTAGAACGATAAACGAATATTAGATTCGTTTATCATGAATTTGATTTTAATTTAAGATTTTGGATTTAGTTATGCCGTGGAGGCAAATGTTAGGCGATAAACGAATGTTTGATTCGCTTATTGCGAATTTTGGATCATGTTTTGGTTAATTCGGGTTTTGACAGGATTTTGGGTTTTTGGGTAATATAGCTGGGATTTGGATGTAGGAATGGGGGAAAAAGGTAGTAGGGCTTTTTAGAGCCCAACACTTGTACGATCCATTTTAAATTCATTAAACCACCGATAAACTGTTTTTCTCGAAGGAGCAGATATGGGATAACATTTCTGCAACCATTGCTATGATTGTTCAGATTGTTTTTCACATCAAAAAATAAAGTTTGATCAAGATGCGATACAACTGTTTTGAAGTTTTTTTATCGAAGGCGAATGAACGAAATGTCACGAAACTTCATAAATAAAGTAGTGACAGACGAGCCTCTCGAAATGAGCCATGTTCATCTTCTAATGGCGCCACTATTGAAAAATCCAGGGGCTTTTCAACCCATGTAGTATTTTCACGACAAACTGAAAAACTATGGAGACCTGTTTGAAAAAGTAGGAACCGAGTGGAGAGCTGATCGTTTTGTAAAGTTGGGTATCATCCGCGTAAAGAGAGAGAAGAATATTTGATACTGATATCTATATCATTTATGTGATAGTTAGTATAAAAGGAGGCGACCAAGATGCCTACCCTGGGGAATCCTGACATGGGGAGAAAAGGATTAGAAAGACTAGATTTAAATCTTGTGGGGAAGAAGTATGGTGCCGGACATGGGCACTTGGTTCCCTTCTCCCTCCAGCATTCACTCCACTATTCAGTAAGTTTCCGCCAAACTCTTGATGATTCACCGCAGCAGGAAAGGGAACACTAGCGTCGTACAATTGTCACAGAACATGCCATCACACCAAGTGAAAATATAAAACTCAGGATTTCTTTTGTTTATTTTTATTTATTTTACGGTAGCACTGCGTGAAAGTTACAATGTGAAGTCAATAAAAAAACGCAATCTTCGAAGACTGCAGTGAATATAATATTCGACACGGCGGTTGAAAACACTACACAGTACGTGGGAAATGCCAGTTATGTCTATGCGGCACATGATTTTTACTTATTTTATTATTCTTTTGTGTTTTAAAATTAATACACACACGCGACTCGGTGATTTTCACTTCTCCGTGCGCACCGGAGAGCGGAAGTCAGCAACGACCATGGCGGTTGGCGGATGGAAAACGACTCAGCGATAATCATCTCGTGCAGAGATGATTCGCTTATGGAGTAAGTTTGTGGTGTCGTGATAGATATCCTCTCCTCTAAGGATATCGTTTTTACCTACCACCAGAGAAACGTAAAGTCTCTTTTGGTGGAATAGGAAACCAGATCTTGTAATGAAGATCATGGTGGTATGTATGCGATCGTTAACTTAAGCAGTATAAATTTGTGGGAAATTTCATCGGAGGCCTTATTGAAATGGGTTATGATAACATTGGCTTCGTTGCTGTTCTCTAAAGTATGGAAGACGTGGGATGAGAATTTTACTAGATTGATGGTGGTTGACCCAACAGTAAAGAAACCGTGCTGGTTGAGAGCTGTACAGGATTCCAGCGGAAACATAACGATTCATATAGAATACCCTCGAACAATTTCGGAATGTGGTAAAGCTTAGCAATGGAATATAGTTAGAAATATCGTCTTTGGGTCCCTTTGTAATGTATGGGAGTGACAAGGAAAGATTTCCAAATGCTCAGGAATTCACTTTCTGAAAGAGGTGAAATAAAAATCATTGAGAACGGGGGAGAGAGTGGAGGAGCATTTTTTTTTTTTTTTAAGACAGCGGGGAGACCGTCTGGGTCAGGACCAAACTCATCTTTAAGATGGGTTAATTTATCTTCAACTTGGTGTTGCTGAATAAGTTGAGAAATGAACGGGCCGAGAAAGAATAGCTGACAGGTCTTTAAAGTAGGAAGGTTCAGGCAGAAACGGTGGGGGAGTTTTTAAAGAATGAAATAAAAAAAATTAGCGATAGTTTGTTGATCAATTGAAGTAATCGAGTTATAGGAAAGAGGGGTGAAAATTCATCAGATTTGCGATTGTAATTAACAAAGTGGGGTCGTTAATTAAATTGCGTTTTTATAAGATAATTTTGGTAGAGAGACTTATAGAGTTCAGTGAATTACATAAAGGAATCGAGATAGTTGGAGTAGTCATGGGAGAATGTTCCATAATTTATTTCTCTTGTTTCGAAGAGCGAAGAGAGTTTGCGGTTATATTATGGTAACGATGAAACCGATTATATATGTCGAGAATAAAGAATGTATATGGAAATGACCTTAAGAATGTCATTATAGAGAGTGACGACAGCATCTCTTAAGCCTGATACATGGAGGAGATTTATAAAGAGATATCGCTGGACACTAGTGTGGTATGATATAAATTAAAGAATTTATCCTCTAAGTTTGTACTTTCTCACTACTTTTGTTGTGAATGTTAATTGTTTAATGACTGATTTCTACAATTAAAAAAGAAAACAAACAAAACACCATGAACGCAGCAACTCACATTTATAGTTTAAGCTCGATCATTTTTCCAGCTAAAATTAATTCAAGTGTTGGCATACCGGCATTATATTTGTCTCTATACTGTGCGCGTCGTTGGGAATTCTCAGTTAGCTTCGTATCTTGGTAACGAGTGCCCCTATCTGAATGTCGCTCAGAAATATTTTAATGATATCCAAACGGAACTAAACGGTCTTTGTAGTACAGAGACATTTTTTTTATATAATGGAGGGATATATGTTATATGTACGAGAGTGATATATTTTTATATATTTATTGAATAATGTTACAGACTGACTATACTATGAACATTTTTCAATATAGCCTCCTGCGTGATCTAGTCACGTTTGCCACCGGTTTGGAAGCTTTAATATCCCTTGTTCGCAGAAAGATTTAGGGTGAGTTGTTAGCCGATTGCCCGCGTGCTTCTCGACTTCCTTCCTTTCGGATTTTTTTCCCCTAAGTGATTCCTTCAAGGGTGCGAACAAAAAAATAGTCACATTTTTGTAGTTCGGTTCGCTTCGGTGCTTCTCGATCAACGAGGAAGAGAAGCGAACGATGGAATCCCTTGACGTGATCGGTAATTAATTCTCTTCTATATCGACATTTAAACTGTTCAAATATCGATGCGAAGTGCCTGAAACCAACGCAGTCACCGAGGAACTCTAAAAGCCATAGCCGCAGAAAAAACAGACTGATTCTTTCAAAAAATTTAATCACTTTATTTTGGTGTCTTTACACCACTCGCACTACATACTAACTACTCTCTAACCTACTTTTCTTCTTCCTTGAAGTCTCGGACACATCGCCTCTTACGCAGATCCTTTTGAGGTTTTTTGTTATCCATTAGCGTGTCTGGCTAATGCAAACAAGAGTTTATATTGGACTTTAAATGAAGTCAGAGTCCATGGGAAAGGGTGGGAATATGGATGGGAATTTGGGTCTATTTGTGCATATCATAAAACATCTGGTTACAATTTGTATGCATTGTGATGTTTAGATTGCCGGAATTGTGTGTCGGCGGATCAAATGGATCTTGTAGGAAATTTAAGTGTTAATTGCTTATAGCATACATGGGAAAATAATGCATTATGCTGTTTGATTTTAGAAATTGTATCAAACAAATGCATTGAATTGAATAAATGAATTGAATTCAATAAATGAGAATTTGAACGTTTCGTTCGATTTGGTTTGACATTGAATTCAATGTTATGTTGGGGATATGGATTGGATTTTGTTAGAGGTAGGATTTGTGTATATGTGGGAGGAAAATGTAATGTGGGAGGAAAATGGTAGGGCTTCTTGAAGCACTACAACATGAGGGTTTCCCATCCCATTTCTTCTAATGTACCCTTGTGGGGAGCGAAGTCGTGGCACCGACATGGGCGCAGGGTTCTACTTCGTTCTCACAAATTAGAAGTTCCTCCGCGGCAAACTGTGCACAAGAAAAAAAAAACAACAGCACAATGAAACAAACACTCAGGAAACGACCAAGAGAAATAAAACACTAGCGTTGGTTGGTGATCACCACATTAAATTTAATTTTATTTGTTTGTCCTTTACTTTCTGAACTTTAACTGGAAACGCAACACGACGCACGACTTAGAACACGATAGACTTCGACGTAACACTACTGACTCGTACAGCACCTCGCGGACGCACTCGACTACACTCGTGGGTGTTACTTTGTGACCCTGGAATTTACGCACCTCCGCAGCCGGCGGAGAGTGGGAGTGCTGTGACCAGCGTGGTCAAAGGATGGAATAAGACTCCACGATATTTTGCTCGTTCAGAGCTCACTCGTTCATCGTGATCATGGTGGTCTGTGTGGCTAGAACAAAGAAAGACATAAAGTGCATTCCTAGGATACGATTTCGGTAAAGCAAATAAAACCGAAATCGTCGGATGCCAATGGAATCTTTGTTGGAACATGTGCGGCTAAACAAAGAGACGATGATCCGATGTGAAAATGTGCTAATTGATTTTAGCGAGGTTACTGGGAAATGGTGTTTATGGCATCGCTAGTAAGGGTACGTATGAATACCTATTTGCATTGTTTATGCTTGGATTTCAATTGATGCCAAGGGACGCGGAATGCGTATTTGCTTTGGGTTGCACATTGTGCGAGTTAGGGAATTTTATTGCTGGGAGAAAAACGTCGCCAGCCAATGTATACATAAAGAAATTTATCGTATACATGAATGAAAGTAGGAATAGGCGACGCCATGATAATTATCTCTGGCTGGAATGGTTACATGATATGTGAACCGAGGGTTTTTCTTTTCAGGAATTTGTCTGGTAACGAATTGGTTTAGAATACCAAATAAGCAAACAAAGAAATCTTATGGAAAATTGTATGCGAAGGGATGCATGGAAAGGTAAGTTTTCTTTATAGGGATTTTAAGATCATAGATTTGATCTCTTAAATGCGTGAAGCATTTGCAGGTACTAATACTGTTGCATTAGCAAACTAAAGGGAGTTGGGTAGTAGTTATGGGGGTTTTTCAGGTAAGTAGACCGTAGGTTTGGCGGAACCGCTACACCCTTTTTAAGGACGCGGTGTGATGTCTGACGTTATCACGAAGAAGGATGACATCTCGAATCGCATATCTTGTCAATGGGCAATGGATTGAACACTTCCATAGCTGATACCCATTTCTGATGAGACTTCTCCAACAGTTAAGCGGCTATAACAATAAACTCTCGAACGGCACGGATGTTGTCATCTGAACGACTTGTCCTTGGGCGTCGATCATGACTTTCGTTTTCGATAAGTCCACGCCAACTTTTAAATTCTTTGGCCCACGTATACATATAATTCTGAGACAGGGTATCATCATCAAACTATGCTTTCAATAGAGGAAAATGTTCCGAGAGTTCAACGCATTCATTTGGTAAAAATTTTATAATAATCTGTTGCGCAACAGACGTATGTACCTCTTGCTCGCTCATCGCTGTACTGACTACAAAGTCGACCGCCACCGATAGCCAAGCTCGACCCTTACTCTTCATAATCCAAACAACAGCCACGCACAAGATTATATAGCTCGTAACTTGTGGCTAACCAAAAAAGTAAAATTATAAAGTTTATATTTGAAACTTAAAACATATACCGATGGCCACTTATTTGTATCTCACAATGCTGTCTCAGGGCTATAGATTCATCACCCCGGAGAGCAGTATGAAAAAAATAATAATAAATTAATTAATATATAAATGAACAAATAAAGATATAAATAAATAAATGATTAAATAAATAAATAATCAAATAAATAAATAAATGAATAAATAAATGAATAAATAAATAAATCAATAAGTCAATAAAAAAATAAATAAATGAATGAATGAATAAACAAATAAACAAACAAACAAATAAAAAAAAATAAATAAACAAAACGCACCGTTTTCAATCAAGAACGTTTCTCGAAATATCCCCAACGATTGGTATTCGATTAACAATTGCACTGACATATGTACCTACCTTATCAGTCTAGCGAACTCCTTACATGTGACACGTTGAAGCGTAGAAATCACTGAGGTATGTCGAAAAAACAGTGGGTACATGGAAAACCTATGAGTCCTTTGCCCGGTATAATGTCGAAACACAAATTATCATGCTTGAAGCGTATGCATGTAACTTAGAGAGTTCGCAAGGGACCAGTAAGTTAATAAATAAGATAACATAAGCTAGAGTTTAATCATTTTTTTGTCTAGCGAGTAAGTAAATTATAATAATAATAAGAAATAAAAAAATGGTATTAAAAAAAAAAAAAAAAAGTCCTTTGCCCGGAGCTTGGTACCTGGAAGTGTGATTGCAACAAATAAATAAATAAATACAAAATGATTGAATTTGTTGATTAGATGCGAATACATATTCATATACATATTTATTTTTTCATTTATTTATTTATTTACTTATTTTGTCTACTTGTAGTTACTCTGGCGTACGTGTTCTGATAGCCAAAAGCAATTGATTATCATCTTGTGTAAACGGTGTGCAAATTGTTTATTCTTAAACTTAATTTCTTAATAATCTGTAGTATTCCTATTTTTGTCAATTATCTTGTAAATTATTGAATGGCTTTTATTTAATTACTTGAAGTGTTTTCTTTTTTTAAGAATACCCGCTTTTTCCATGTGCTTACTTTCTTTTCGTTGTTTTCAATAGATAATAGCGTTTACAGGATGAGATGTTTAAATAACATTTCTACTCAGAGCGGATTATAAAACTACCTCAGCGCTACAAACATAGCTATTTCCACTAACCAGGCTATGATCTGGCTGGAGTTTGGCATCTCCTGTAATCTGGCGTCTCAGAGGTCGGGTTTTGGAATGGTATGTACTCTACTCTTCAACGTGTACTCAGTACATTTTAATCGCGACATTAACGTCCTCGTGAAGAGAAGCCCATACTCCAGTTCATTCTCCTCGTCTTGTCCCCATATATATATATAGAAGGGACAGAATCATCCGCTACCAACCGAAGAGTAAATATTGGACCATTATTTTATACATGAGTTGCTGCAATCAATATCAAGCTTCCGGCTCTCTAGTGCAATTCTTACCATTTTTTTCCATTTTCCTTCCACGCCTGTATGTTGGCCGAAAGTGTATCCTGCGCGAAATTGCCGTAGGCCATCATCCCCCCACTATGTCGCCAGTGGCAGATTTATTTTCAAAAGTTTTTGCCTTCGACGGACCAAAGATTAAACTACAGGCAATTCACGCGCCCCTACTACTCCTTGTCATTCCGGCAAACATCGACTGTGATGACGGTATGAAATAGGGACAGAGGGCGAAGGTGTAGGTCCTATACTATGTATTTCACATGCAACTGGCTTGCTTGTTGTTTTTCGATTGCATTTCGGCAATGGCATCGTGAATCGTTTTATTCAACGAATGCATTGCTTTTGAAGGATATGTAGAAGCGCCAAACGGGGGTAAAGAGTTAACTGGAAAGGATTGAAGCGAAAATCGGTAAAAATTAGCCTCGCCACTCGAGTGTCTTCGTCGGTGTGCTATGCCTGCTGGATACAACAACCAAACACAGAAACTCATGTTGAAGTGGTAAATGGCGTTGGGGGAACAATGGCGTTCTAGTGGTATACACGCGCGAAGAACATACAGCAAACAAACGTATATATTAAAACCACTGGTCAAGGGGTATTGGCCAAAATGTGAGGGTAGGGCTATATCGGGCCGATTACCGCGCAACGTCGACTTCCACTGTTGCTGCCACGGTGGCATTTGCAATAAACTGAATGTTGAATGAAGTCTGGCGTGCATCAAAGCTAATGCACTTCTGTGGGCATCTCAACGTCAATCAGGATGCCACTAGCTTTTGTTATTTCGTCCATCGGTTTCTGTATATTCGTTTTATTTTGAACACTCCTATAGTACTTGGCCCCAAAACAAAAGCCCCACCAAATTAAGACTTAAGGGTTTGAGTAAAGTCTGTCCCTTTTTCTCAACATTACTTTTTCATTGTTGTATTGAAAAGTTTTTGAGTTCGACTTGTTGTTTTTGATCAGTTGTTAAGGTAGAGTTCAAACTGTTATGCTTTTGTATGTGTATTCAGTGGAGTGGATGTGTTTCGGAACTCAGGAAAGTGAATGCTGTTGCATGTAAAGCTATCGCCTGTCAAATAAAAGATGATTATCAATCTTCGCTAAGGTATTCCAGGATGTATTATAGATAGAATTGTTATGTTGATTGAAGGTTACATTTGTTACTAAAAAGATTTATAATTTGGAAAAATCGACGATATGGAGCAACTTGTTAGTTAGAGGTCCGTTGACCTTTATACAATTCACTCAGAGGCAGGCTGCATCTGAATAAATTTTTGATTCTTATTTCAGCTTGTGAACTGTAAAAGTGTAATAATAGCAACTATTCCCCGGTTCTTGTGGATGAAAATCGTTTTCAAGGCACGGGATGGTTTTTGCCGTAGTAAAAAAACATTCCTGAACTGTGTTTATCCGAATGAAGCCACAGCTCTCCCGTAAGACTTAGCTGCCCAACGCGTTTTAAAATGAGACAACCATGCAGCTGTTCTGAAAAAGCAACTCCTCTAACATTTCGGCATAATTAAAAACCGATGTAGGAGGTTCCCTTCATAAGATCTCATTGAACTCAAATTTGTCTAGATTTGACTTAAAATGCTTGTTTACAGGTTTTAGGCAACCCAGAAAATTGAAACATAACCAAAATGTGTATGAAATAAAATAATGTAAGGACAAACCATCTCCCCAGAAAACGATTTATTTTTGAATAACCCCGTATGTTCAAAAACGGGTTGAATACAACTCACCAACAAAATTATTCAGGTATCGGAGTTGAATTTAAAGGCGACATTTTTAAAACCGACCATTAATAACCCCCCCAAATGAAACATCCAAAAAATCAGTGGTTATTTCTGCCTATAAAACGCGTCATAAAGGACACATTTTTATTACCCACGTCCACTTATCGGTTATCGAGTTTAGCAGAAATGCTGGAAAACATTGGCGAGAACATTTCCACATACCCTCATATATGCTGTTAATATAACAACAAACCATCGCATTCTTCTCCGCTTGGGGAGCGACAAATAACATTAAAAAGCACAAACCACTCTAACAAGCTGTGAATGGGGGTCCTTACTTAGGTTTTAAAGCATCAGTCCTCACAAAGAGGGGAAACAATATTAAGAATGCAAGTTAAAAAAAGGACATATCAATTCCATACAAAAATTCAGAAGTAGATGCACGTCAGCAGGGGTGACAACAGTGATAGCAGCACCAACTGGGAGTTTTACGAACAGGACGCATATCACCATCATCGGAATGGTGTCGTCCACTTTTGCAAGCCTGGTTAGGACAAATTTAATATGCTGAATAAAAGCAAACGACCAAACGAGAGGGTACAACACCATATTCGTCCTGCCTAGTTCATAGGGCTATGTCACATGTGCAACGGATGGACCGAAGTATAACCTGTGTCCTTTCATCAGAGCAATAATGCTGGTGTATGCACTTTATGTACCCGCAGAAATATCCTTTGATTCGTGAGAGGATTCAGATTATTGCCTGTGGACCATGCTGCATTTGTTGTATGAAGCCAGTCTTCCACCGTAGTGTCAGTCTTATTTGCTTATCCTTTTTTCTTCATTTATATCGAGTCCTTTGGAAGCCCTTTGGTCTCATAGCATCAAATTTTGACAGACAAACCCGCTAAATTGAGTGCACGAAATCCCGTCGAATATTATACAAGTGCATATTTTCTGATGGACTTCGGCTGATGCTGAGGAGAATCAGGAGACTGAGCCTGGATTCTGTGAAATAACTCTTTATCTTATTTATAAGACGGGAAAGTATTTCGTCGTTGACTTCTGGAGGGAGAGGGATTTATATATATTTTTAAGATACATCATCATCATCGGCACTACAACCGGGAACCGGTCTTGGCTTTATTTAGCAAGTCCTGAGGCTTGTTAAATTTTCGGTAATGATTTGTTTTTTCCGGGCAAGGTCATTAGTCTTGCACCAGAGGCTCCCCGACGGGGAATCGAACCCCGGTCTCTCACGTGACAGGCGGGTATACTTTGATAAGTTTGATCAAGGTAGTGGTCAATTCATGTAGTAAATTAATAACGTTATCCTGACATCTTGGAGATACGGATTCGCAGATAATTTGGTGGTGTTGCAATCTTTATTAGGAAAGAAATCAATCACAAAGTAATATATAGTGGAGAAGTGCGCAGGTTCCGGGTGCTGGAAACCTGTATCGTACGCATACCCCTTCAGCAAGGAAGGCATTTGTATGCGATTGCGGTCTATGCACCTGAGGAGTACCAACATAACCTATTTATAGCAGAGCTCGTGAAACTCTTTCGATGCTTACAATTGCACCTGGAGAAGCAATAATTTATCCTAGGGGGAGATATGAACGCCAAGCATAGAAATTGGGGAAATTATATATCTTATGCCAGAGGAAGTCAGTTGGCTGGCTGGTTAGATCAGTATCATATTGAATATAGAACAGACGTGATAGCTACGGAATACCCATCGTTCCCTAGAGGTAGATCGTTCTTAGATATCTTGCTAATTGACTCACAACTGAGACTACTTAACACCAACAAACGAAACAGAAACTGTTTACGGACAATTGAATACGACAGTGACCACTGTGCATTCACGGCAGTAATGCACAGTGGTCAGAGTACTGGTAAGACCATGGTCTTGTATAGTAGGAGCTTGGATGTTCTAGATAAATTTCGGGATTTAAAGAGCCTTGATAGACCTTAGTAGGCTTTGTTGGATTTGATCAGCCGTTCGCGTATTTCTTCTTCCATATTATTATCGGCTGATACTATTGACCCAAGGTAGTTAAAGGATTACACTACTTCAAATTCGTACTCCACTACCCTGATAGTTTGTTCAACGTTAGGTCTTCTCTTGGCAGAAGTTGCCGCCATGTATTTAGTTTTTCCCTCATTATTATGCAGTCTCAGTTTTTGTGCCGCCTGCTCGATCTGGGTGAAGGAGTCCTGTACAGCCGATTCAGTTCTACCGATGATGTCGATGTCATCCGTGTAGGCAAGTATCTGGCTGGACTTGGTGATAATAGTTCCTCTCGTTGTAACGCCAGAGTGACGGATTGCTTTCTCCAACGCCAGGTTGAAGAGGAGGCAGGCCAGACCGTCCCCTTGTCCGAGTCCATTAAAGATGTTTATTGGTTTGGACAGCAATACCGCTATTTTTACTTGACTAGTTACGTTGGCCATGGTCAACCTACAAAGTCGTATCAATTTGTTTGGAATTCCGAACTCTCTCATGGGATTATATAGTTCTACCCTGGCTATGCTGTCGTAGGCGGCCTTAAAGTCTATAAATAGATGTTATAAACGAATCTTAAATTCCAGACATTTTTCCATCGCCTGCCTAAAAGTGAATATCTGATCAATTGTTGATTTGTCTGGGATGAAGCCTCACTGATATTGACCAATGATGGTGTTTTCACTGCTGCGTCGACATGGACGCGGGTTAGGCAAAATTCCACCGATGTATTCTTCACTAAAATAGTTCACCAAAGGAAGTAGAAAATAAATGAAACACACAATCTTGTCGGAAATAGCTTTTTGTTTTTGTTTTAAGTTTTTCTCTATTTATTCGCCAAACACTTATATGCGCCGAGTTTTGAATTAAAAATAGTTCCACTTGTAAAATAACTTTTTGATCGATTACACTATTATAAATGTTAAACATATAAAGGTTTCACACAAACTGTCCGTTGGTTTTAATGGTTGCCGGAACCGGTATATTCAACTTGTTCACACCGTTCATTGTTCCCGGACAATGGTTCATAAACAATCTTCACACCTGACACAAGGACTACTCTCGTGAACGACCAACGCGACTAAATATTTCGACTCACTACTGGGCCCTTCCGCACGGTTCGGTGGCTAAAATCTGACTCCACGAGCTGAGCGATGTTGACCCAGCCTCTGGCGATTGCGATGAGCTTCCCACGCATGTCATCGCAGGGGAAAACAATCTTTCCTCTGCCATAAAGACACACGAAACACTCGCTGAGTGCAAGAAAGGGAAAACCAACATGCAGCTGGTCAAATATGATGATCGGTGTACGGCTGGGTGTATTCCCATCGTACGATAGGGGATCGAGTTGGGTTGGCGATATGTCAACATAAATCTTGCCGACGGTGGTCAAGGGTCACGTTGGATGTTATATATTTTTTAGGTTGATATGCTGGTACATGGATATGGTGGTGAGGAATTTGACCTGCAAATGTGCAGGCTAACGTCTCACCCAGGGGAACCATCGACCAGCGGAAAGTAAACAAAACAAACGCAGTGAGGTACTGTGGGTTGCTTTGCTTTGCTGTGGGTCATCATAGGGCATGGCATGGGTAAGATTGTCTAAACAATGATCGTTTCCATGCCCAAATTCCATGATCGGTTGATGAAGGGATGAGGGGAATTGTCGCAAGTGTTGCGAACCTCGAGATTGGAGCAATGTTTATTTATGTACGGTAGAAGGGATTATCGGTTGCAGCTGTGTCCACAATACGCTGGCCAGAATTTGTTTATCGTTAATTGATGACAAGCTGAGCCGATAGGAGATGTAAACTGGTTCATGGAATATGAATCAGAAAAATCCGGAATTATGTATGCCGGAGAGATTTCCTTTCAGGTATGAAAAATGCTGCTGGGAGCTTATGCTTCCCAAAATTGCAGGTAGGTATGGTGCCTTGTGGGTGGGGGAAAAGATAGGTTAAGTTGAGGAGGTGGGTGGTTCTTGGGGAAGACCTTAAAGAACCACCACAAGTGTATGGGGCTATCCGATCTTGTAGGATAGTGAAGAGTATCTTATAGGCGGTACTCAGCAATGTTATACTGTGGGGGTGGTAGTATGGTGTGCGGGCGTACTGCACTTGTGGAGTAGATGAAGTATAGTGCCAGACACGGGCACACGGTTCACTTCCTCCTCCATCCAATTGTCACTAATTGAGACGGCGCGGGTATCGCAGCAGGTACAGGAAACACGCTTTAGCAATGAAATGTGTCTAGTTTTGAATTTAATTTACTTTTAAATTTTGAAAATCAAACAGTTAATGAAATTTATGACTTGTTTATTGTTTGTCTTTTACATTTTTGTATAATTTATACGTTTTCACAAAAGCTATTGAACACTTCGTATAAACTTATGGATATTGTTTTATCAAAGAGACTATTGTATACCGATTTTTTTTTTGCCGCACTATATGTTTTCAATAATAAACAATTTGGGATCAATAAATTTACGTTATTTCATAGATTCACGGATAAATTTACGTGGAAGAAAAATAAACTAAAACTTCCTAGAGTTGAAAAATAAAACACACACGACTCCGGGATATATTCGCGTGTTACTGTTTAGGCTTCTCCGCTGGAGGCGCGGAGAGCGGGAGTGACCCGTGCGACCAGCGTGGTCGACGGATGGAATCAGACTCAAACGATCGTCATCTCATGCAGAGATGATTTCGCTAAGGAAAAGAATGAAGAGAGAGAAAAACTCTTCTCTTAAGGGTGTGAATATATCCTTGCCAAGGATATGTTTTATCTCCCACAAGTGTAACGTAGAGTCTCTCTTATGGGAACAAGAAAACCAGATCTCGAAATAAAGGTCATGGTGGTATGTGTGGGATCGTTCAGATAGATGCGTTTCACACGTGCAGTGGAACGACGAAACAGGCAGGCGGCAAAGACAATAGGGAAAAATGACCAAATGCCCGTTGGTAATGCGGGTCATTGTTTACACGATGCCTCGTCGCTATTTTCGACGTTAGGAGAAAAAGGTGCTAAAAGCAAATTGAATGTTTATGGCATCTCTGGCTGCAATAGAAACCGGGTTCATATTTGCATTAGGAAATGCTGGAGAATTTGGTTTCAGCGTCTATTGCGCTAATTATATGCAGCTGCTTGGGTTGTTTGTTGCTAAGACAAACAAAAAAGGTTGCCAGGCAATGTATATGAAAAGGTATATGGCGCGTCTGGGAAAATAGACGGCGCGATATTTATGGTATTTGTCTGGTACCGAATGGGTTCAGAATACCAAATAAGCAAACAAAGAAATCTTATGAAAAATTGTATGCGAAGGGATGCATGAAGGTAAGTTTTCTTTATAGGGATTTTAGGGTTATAATAATTGGGTCTGTTTGATGCGTGAAGCATCTAAGATGCTAATGCGAATTGCATTAGCGAAAGCTGGTGCAGACCCGGGTTATGGTTATGGGGGTTTTTTCAGGAAGGCGAGCCGTGGGATCTGGCGGAATCGCCACAGTACTCCCCTCCCAGTGACGTAGTCACGAAAAAAAGGTAGGGGCGAGGGAATGCTCGATGGTGGGTGCTGTGATGATAGGGAGGTTGCTTCGGAATGCGCAGTGGTAATGTTACGGGACTGTCGTGGTGACCAGTTCCTGGTTATTGTTTGGGCCTTTATCGATAAGATGGACACAGTTGTTACCGCTTGATGCCATCAAGGGCAAATGTGTGCGGCGTGGTCCATCGGCCTGTTATGGGTCTCTTGGACCAACAGGCTTATCGTCCGAATAGGTCGGAACCCATCGGAAATCCGCTCACATCCGCAGTGACGAAATGGCGTGTGCGAGATGGAGGGGAATTTATCCCAGGGTAATTCCCATCCGCAGTGACGGGTTGCCGTGTGCGGAATGGTAAGGGACCAAGTCCAGAGCGGGTGTCTTTTGTCCATACGTTTGTATGGCGATTTGTTTGCCGCTGGGACTGGTAGAGGAGGGCGGGCCCTCAATTGCACGTTTTACCTATCGAGGGAGGACCGGTACATTGGTGCCAATGTAGCGGTAGCTGCGACCTCGACCGAATGGAAACTTGCTGTGAGGTGCCGGCCGTCGCTCTTGTTTAAAAAAAAAAAAAAAAAAATAGGGGATTTTGATTAGGGGGCTCCTGGTGGGTGGTTGATTGTGTGCAACCCCAGGGCGCCCTAGGGTTATTAGATGTGCGCTCCGAAGTATTATGCACCTAGGAATTTGAGGCGGCGTAGAGGGGCGTGTATAGCCTTTAGTTGCCGCTAAAGGGGAAGCCATGGTGGCTAAAGATTGGGGAACCAGGTATGTTGTCTCAGCCCGGTGGTATCGGTTTGATTTGTGGACCGGTGTTGCTGAGACATTTGGGAGACGTAGGAGATCTAAGGACGAATGTCCTAAAATTTAAATAAAGGGGCAAAACCAGGTGCCCTGATAGATGCTACGCGTAGTAGCTGTGGTAACGAGGGAAGCTGGCTTGCTGCAATCGGGTAGAAGGTCGAGCATTGATGAGCAGTTTCGCGTGATAACTGTTTTTGGCGTAGATGGGCGCCAATATATGAACGGAGACAGAAAAAGGTGTTAGGGGTCAAGCAGAGTCGAGAAGGGATGCATGGGGTTGCGTGAAGGCTGTGGTTGGCGAGCGTGAGCGCCAACCTTCAGAAAAGAGACAGAAAAGGGTGAGGTGTTTCACGCGAGACAAAACCGGGCGTCCTATTGATTATATGCTACGCGTAGTAGCTGTTGTTAGCTAAGGGGCCGGTTTGCAAAAAATGGGTGTTGAGCAATGGCGAGAGTGTGCGCCAATATTTAGGAAAGGACCGAAAAAGAAGATGTTGAAATAGAGGGCATTGTATGCCAATATTTAAGGAGGGCCAGAGAGGGGTTGAAGTATTACGAGCGGGACAAAACCAGGCGTCCTATTGATTATGTGCTACGCGGAGTAGCAAAAGTGTGATGAGGAGCCGGTTTGAAGGAGTTAACTAGGGGCGTTGTGCGCCAATAGTAAGAGAAAAACCAGACGGGTGTTGAAATGGGTCGAGTGAGGTTGGATGGAGTAAAGGGGCGAAGCGAGACTAAGGGGGCAAAGGGAGCCGAAGGCTGTCGAGTGGAGTCGAAAGGTGGCTAATGAGGCTAAAAATAAGTCGTAGGTGTTTGATGACGTCGAATAGGAGGAGTCGAATAATGGAGTTGAGCGGAGTCAAAAGACGTCAAATGTGGCTGACGTGAAGTCATGTGAAGTCGAAAAAGAGTCAAGCGAGTTGAAAGGAGTGAAGTTGATGGAGTCGAAAAGTCGAGTGTGTTGAGTTCGAGTCGTGTGGGATTGGTTAGAGTCACAAGCGAGGCGAACGCGGTTGTACACCGGTTTGTACCCAGAAGGGGTTTACAATATTTATTTTATTTTTGCCTCAATCTCGTGCGATTTGCGGATACAAACATATTTTCTTTTTTAATTTTTTACACAGGTAGATGTTTTAATTTAAAAAAAAAAAAAAATTCAATTTCATTAAACAAAACAAATTCGCTCAATTGAAGGCTATCGTGTAAAAGTAAATATTATGTGAAGAAGTTAGATACATATACAATATCGTTTCCACTTCTCACAAAAACAATAATTCATCTTTCGTTTGTGAATGGTAGCTTTACAATACGTAGTAATTGAAAGGATTGCTTCTTAAATTATGTGCATACGGTTTACTTTATCTTTTGACATTTTTTTCCTAGATTTTCTGGTGGTGCCTCTTTTATCTATTTTTATTAAATGAATAATCTACATAATTTTGATTGTGGTGTCTCTGTTTTTGCGTTTTAATGTATAAAAAGGAAAGATAATAGCAAAACTGAGTATATGTAACTTTTAATATAAAAGTATTGTCTTTTTTTGTACGTTAATAGGTTACAAACCACAAAAGAAACGCACCCATATAAATGTATATATTTCCGGACATATATCCATCCATATAAGTGGCTGTAGCGATCCTAAATCGCTACCCCTATCCAAATCCCCAATAGTATCAATTCCTAAATTTCCTAATTTCATATTGAATCATATGAGCGATAAATTAACCCAAAGTTAATTTGTCGCTCATTGATTCAATTCCACATAAAAAACCCAAATCCCAAACTTTCCATTACCCCATTTCAAATCCCATATTGAGTCACACGTGCAACGAATTTAACCAAAAGTTAATTCATCGTACATTGACTCAATTCCTAAAAAATCATGAAATGCTAAATTCAAAACGCATTTCATGATTTCCCTTCCTAGAACCCACCCAACTAAAGCCTCTAACAAATTCCCAGAACACAACTCAAATTGAAACACAAACTCTTATGTGTGTTTCTGGGAATTTTGACCCTAAAATAGTTGACAATTCTCAACTAAAAATTCTATAAAAGGGGAGTGAATTTCAATTTCGTGATCAGTATAAGCCCAGAGGCCGAACCTATGGCCAACGAAATATAAATCCGGATAAGTCGAAATCCAGGAAACCGAACCGGTGGCAAAATAAAATATAAACCTAAATTAGTAATCAGAACTAAAGCAAAGAGAACGCCGGTCGAACGACCAAACAGATTCACATTTTATATCCTTGTCAATTTAAAAGTAACAAATAAAATCTGACGTAATCAAAAGCAAAGAGCAACGAGTTTCTCTCCAACCCCCGCCCGACTGGACAAGAGAAAGCTAACCAGAAGCAGGCCCCACCCAATGTGCGGAGCGGCAAACGGCCCTCCTGTCCAGAGAATAACGAGGACCAACCCAAGGCCCAGAAGACTGCTGTCCCCAAAAGGTAAGCCACCCCCCCCTTTACTATTCCTCCAAGGTGTACCTCAACATAAAATGGCGCAGCCGGTAGGATTTAGGTAAGGCCACAGAGCGGACGGTTCTGGTAAGAGCCAATAAACCCTAAATCCTACGAATCTACAGGATCATTGGATGCTCAACAACACAAAGAAAAAAAAAACAAAACGAAAACCCAACCATCGTCAAAAGCATCCATCCAACGATTAAATGTGAGGTTAACAAACCACCGACACTATTACACGGGACTGGACCTAGACTAACCTTGGAGTTAATAAAAAATCGAGAAGGACTTATTGACAAGAGGACCAAAGGAGAGATTGCGAAGCTAAGAAAAACAACCGAGAAGAAACACTAGCAGAAGCAGTACAATAAGAGAACCCAAAAATAAGTAAAATAAACACAAAAAACAATAACCTTTAACGAACGTACTGGGCAAGACACCCTTCCCCTTCCATCCGAGGCTGAGTCTGGCCCTGGAAGTACGATTCATAAACCAACAAAAAGGAAACTCCCCCACACACAAAAAAACAACAAACAACAAAATAGCCAAACAACAACCGCTACGCAGCAGCTCCACCGAGTAGCAGCTCCAACAGCACCGGACCAAGACGAGCAGCAGTTAACAATTAAATCTAAGTAAGCATTCTTTCTTTCTAACCATATTTCCCATAAAGATATTATTTTTTACTCTTACAAAAAAACATAACATATAATCCTAACTTGCTTTACCCCAAAAACAAAAATTATAACAAAACAAAACCAACTTCTAAGACTCGGTCGCCTCCATTTCCGTCTATATTGTGCACATACCTACAATTTATATTTTATATTCATATATTTAAATTGCCAAACAAATTAATTATATCGACACTCGCCCTTGGGATAGAAGACACCTAAAACATACATACCCGTAGCCCCTCTCCTCCGTTTACATTGACACTACCATTTTACCCCCCCCTGATCTATGGAATTAGGAACCACCTCAAACACTACTACGCCCCACGACACTTTGAATCCTTCACCTAAGAAACTCCGTAGCGGAACTATCATCGAAATAACCCCTCCGATAAAAACTCGCGACCTTAGCCCAAACCTACCAGAAATTTCAGCTTCTCAGCACCAAACGGATCTCGTAACCTTTGAAACAATGGCTATTGATTATACAAAGGTTGCGAAGCTGTCAGCACAGCTAATCCCCATCTTCTCCGGGGAATTAAATCCGCATATAGGTACAGAGCTGGAAACATTCTTGGATTGTTGCAAGAGGGTCTTAAACTGCCTCAGGACCGAAGAACACGAGGCTTTTCTACAGATATTCCCCACTAGACTGAGGGGAGAAGCTTCTGCCCTCTTCGCGTCCACTCCGTTCGCAACCTTTCAGGAAGCCGAGGATGTGTTGAGAAAAGTTTATTTACCGGTAGAAAATTACCAAGACCTGGTAAATAAACTTTTAGCCATTCGACAAAACCCAGCAGAAGCTATTATTCTCTTCCAACTACGACTGAAAAAATTATTAATGGAATGCAAAAAAGCCGCGGAGCTAAAATATGGTCCCATACTGTCTGAGGCAGTAAAGACACAATTAGATGATTTCGCTAAAAGCATCTACAAGAAGGGGTTAACAAACCCTTACCACCAACAATTCTTACTATTAATGGGAGATGTAACAATAGATTCGCTGATGGAAAAAACATTAGAATTGGAACAGGTACAGCAAACTCAGTCACCACCATTATTCCCCGTTCAACCCGATGGCCCCATGGCCCAACAATCTCACTCCTTTGTCTCAACCTTAAACCCACAGGCCCCTAATTTTAACAAAACATTCAAAGCTAGCCCACATACAACACAAGAAACTAACATGATACCATACACCCAAACAACCTTACAAGAACGCCCCTATAACCGAGAGGTGGTGAGATATCCCCAACAGATAACGCACGGGGCAACAACAGCACAAACCCCAGGCCCCCCGGCCAGATGGACAAAACAGGATACCCATGTAACCTGTAGTTATTGCAGAATATTAGGACACACCTATGCAGAATGCAACAAAAGAAAGAATACCCCCTTCTGCACACACTGCCGCCAGGCAAACCACGACATCCGCGACTGCCGACGGCTAAAAAGCCAAAACGAGACAACAAACAGAAACAGCCCCACACGGCACCGTACGGAACCCACACATGGACCCAGAGTATTACATATAAGCCAGGTCTGTGAATTTTGTGGTCAACCGGGCCACAGTCTAAATGAATGTCAACAAAAAAGGAAATGGGAGTCTCGGGACCAAGCGCACTATTCGGGAAACGGCTCCCGGTCGGGCCAAAATCCCCAGACCCGACCGAATCAATAAAAAAATCAAGGGTGCCACCTCAGACGCCGACATTAGCCTGCCCAATTGTCCACCTCCCCCTGGACATAAGTAAAGACGGTAAGGTACGCCTAGTAGTGGACACAGGCGCTGAGGTAAGCTTGATCAAGAAATCGCAAATCAAGGAACACGTCCCAATAGTTACCGAAGAAACCTGCACATTGGAAACACCGTTTGGTAAGGGAAAAACCCTAGGAAGTTGCCAGGGAAATTTCAATTTGAAATCTAAAATTCCCTCCACGTTCCAAGTAGTGAGCAATATGCCCGATCTTCCAGAAGACGGTCTACTAGGAAACGACTTCCTCTCGAAACACTGCAACGTGGAAGGCCCAAACCAACAATTGGTGTTCCCATCAACCACCCACAACGAGGAAGAAAATGTAATCCCGTTCGAGAAAGCAGGTCCACCTATACCCAAGGTAACAAAATTCAAAGAGGTTACTAAGACCATCAATAGCGTCACCAAAACAAAACCCACACAAGCCCAGCCACAAACCAAAACGGACACAGAGCCAATAGAAGTAAAACTCGTTAAAAAGACCTATATTCCCGCACGAACTACAAAAATCATACGAATACCTGTAACAATAAAAGAAGCCATGATCAGTTCAAAACGGGAAATAAAGAAAGGAGTATTCTTGGCTGAAACCATTTTACCGGCAGGAAATAATGTGGCAATAGGCATACTAAACACGGGAACCAAGCCAGTCAAAATCACCTCCTGCAAACTATTCTTAACTCCGCTGAAAAATTACAAAATAATGTCTCTAAAACAGGCATTTAATAAAAATCTGGATGTTAATAAAACTCCAAAGGCACCCTCTCCCAAAAAAGGAGCAGAGGGATGTATAATTAAAAAATGTTGTAATATACACCACTTAAAGCAACTACCCCCAGAGGAAGAACCCTCAAAATATCGTAAAAAACAGCTGGAGAACGAGCTCAGACTAAGCGACACCCTGAGCCAGGAGGAGCATGACTGTATTTTAAAACTATGCCAAGATCACGCAGATATATTTTACTTAAAGGGAGATAAACTGCCACATACCCAAGCAATATCGCACAAAATACCACTCATTAGGGACCAACCCCCAATAAATCAAAAAATGTATAGATTACCACAAACACAAAAACAAGTAATAAACGATCAACTGGAGGAAATGCTGGCAAATGAAATAATTCAAACCAGCAAAAGCCCATGGAATTCACCTCTCCTGGTGATACCCAAAAAACCAGGACCGGATGGGGAAAAAAGATGGCGAGTCGTAGTAGACTTCCGAAAACTGAACGAAAAAACTATAGGAGATGCATTCCCATTACCTAGGATCGAAGATATCCTAGACCAATTGGGGCACTCCCGATATTTCTCTACCCTGGATTTGGCCAGCGGATACCACCAAGTCCCAGTACATCCAAAGGATAGGGAAAAAACCGCGTTCAGCACAAACTTCGGACATTACGAATTTAAGCGCATGCCATTCGGGTTGAAAGGGGCACCGGCGACCTTCCAACGATTAATGAACTATATCCTCACAGGTCTCCTGGGATTAGAATGTTTCGTATACCTGGACGACATAGTGATATACGGAAAAAACCTCGATGACCACAATAACAAACTAAAACGCGTCTTCAACAGATTAAGACAATACAATCTCCGACTCCAACCGGAGAAATGTTGCTTTCTACAAAAGGAGGTGGTATACCTGGGCCATATATGCTCGGAAAAAGGAGCACTACCCAACCCGAATACTACAGCTAGCGTGCGCAATTTCCCCGTCCCCAAAACAGTGCGACAAGTGCAATCATTCTTGGGAATGGCAAATTATTATAGAAAATTCATTCCCCAATTTTCAAAGATTGTCCGACCACTTACGAACTTAATCCGAAAGAATATAAAATTCACGTGGAGCGAAAATTGCCAACGGGCATTTGAAGACATTAAGAATCTGCTGGTAACACCACCCCTATTAATATACCCAGATTTCTCCAGGGATTTTAACTTAACCACCGACGCTAGTTCCGAAGCATTAGGAGCAGTCCTCTCACAAGGCCCGGTGGGAAAAGACCAACCAATAGCATACGCCAGCCGCACGCTCAACAAAGCGGAGCGAAATTATTCCACAATTGAAAGGGAATTGCTGGCCGTCGTATGGGCGGTAAAGAATTTCAGGTGTTACCTACAGGGCAGAAAATTTACAATATATACCGACCACAAGCCGCTGAAAGGAGAATTCAACCTCAACGACCCCACCAGTCGACTAACACGCTTCCACCGTAAGCTAGCCGGATATGATTATAAAATCGAATATAAACCTGGAAAATACAACACAAACGCAGACGCCCTCAGCCGTATACCATATGAAAACATCGAACCACAAACAGACCCGAAACAATCTAAGGGAACCACCTCCCCAAACCCAAACAACCCCCCAGCTATTAAATGTAACGTGGTAACCCGAGCACAAAAACGGGTGGAAAAAGATCAAAACAAGAAAGAGGAGACCTCGAAGGATACAGATAGTACGGCGCAAAGTAATCCAAAGGGTGATTCGAAGAAGGACAAACTCCGGGTTAAGACCGAAATCAACCCCGAATTCATCACCAAACCCGAGGAATGTTTAACCATCCTACGAGATTACCACGACTCCCCTTTTGGAGGACACCAGGGAGTTAGAAAAACCTACAACCGCATTCGTAAAAAATATCGGTGGCGCTACATGTTAAGAGACATCCGAACCTATATCAAAAAATGTAAGAAATGCCAGACGATGAAAACAACACCCCAACTCCGAATGCCAATGGTTATAACGGATGTAGCCGAGAAACCTTTTGATAAAGTATACTTGGACATCGTCGGGCCATTAGAAAAATCTAACTCCGGAAACCAATATATACTGACTTTCCAAGACAACTTGACTAAAATAATGGACTGCTATGCCCTACCAAACGCAGAAGCACAAACAGTGGCTGAAACAGTATTTGACCAAATTATCTCACGATATGGCATCCCCAAACAAATAGTGACAGACCAGGGAACAAATTTCCTCAGCGAACTGTTCAAAAAACTATGCAAACTCCTTCGAATAAAGAAACTGCAAACAACAGCTTACCATCCGCAGTCTAACGGAGCACTGGAAAGGGCCCACAGGCCATTGGTGGAATACCTACGTACAGTAATTGACGAGAGCCCAAATACTTGGGATCAATACTTACGAACCGCCACCTTCGTGTATAACACCAGTACACATGATAGCACCAAGCTAACACCAATGGATTGTCTATATGGTTTCTGCCCAGAAGTCCCCTCTAACTTAAAACGTGAACCCGAACCCATCTACAACCACGAAAGCTATTACCAACTCCTTAGGTACAAATTGCAAAAAACCTACACGATAGCAAAACGTAACCAATTGGAAAACAAGCACAAATCAAAAGCCTACTATGACCACCAAATCAGATCACACACATTCCACGTGGGGGACCAAGTCTTGATAAAAAACGAAAACCGCAAGGGCAAACTGGCATCCATTTGGAAGGGACCCTTCCTAGTTACTGCCATAAAAGGACCAGTCAATACGGTCATCAAAATGGGCCGAAGAGCGGTGGTAATCCACAACAATAGACTAAAACCTTATTTCTAAATCCTAACCCTTCCAAATACCCGTGTCCCACTATTAACCCTAGACGTATGCTATCCCCAAGGTGTACCACAATCCAATAACCTACCAATCAAAGGTATTTATAAATACACACTATGGACAGAAATAAAAGACGACACAAAAATTGTCAAAAAATATAAAAACTAATAAATATTATACAAAAGAATATTAAAACAAATGTAAAATATAAACAAACAAAACAGACATTAACCCTCAATAAGGAAGGCGATTTATAAATAACAAACAAAATTGTAACCATTTCAAAATACATGTATTACTAGAATAAGACCCTTTTTAAACATAATTACATTTATATTAATAAAAAAAAAAAAAAACCAACATTTGGTTGTTAATATTAACGGTTAAATATATATATATATATATATATAAAAAAAAAAAAAAAAAAAAAAAAAAAAAAAACAACTTCACTATTAATAAAAAACCAAATTGAAATAAGAATATTTACTTTGACCTTTTATACCTTAATTTAAAACTTATTTACTGTAAAATTTACTTTCATTTTAAATAAGACCTGTAAATAACATAACCAAATTAATTAATACTAGATCTAAAAACAAACAAATAAGAAAGATACCCCTAAGTTAACTACCAAATAAACGTAACACTACATATAGCACACAAATAAAACTAAGATTGATATAGAAAAACAATCAAGTACAAAAGAATTCACGTACAAACATTAACCCTCAATGAGGAAGGCAGTTTATAAACTAAATTTTAAAAAAGTAAAAGTAGCTGAACAAAATTATTGGCAAATCCAAAAGAATTTAGCCCATTACTATTACTAACTTTTATATTAACAATAATTATTAATCTTAAATACTTAACATTAACAAACCTTACAATTATATGAACCAACCTTTAAACTTACTGAAAAATAATAAAACATATTGTAAAATACACATTTACCTATTAAGTTATTGATCTAGCATTACGTCCAAATCAAAAAATTATAAATATCAACATCTTATATCCTTAAGCCTATGTTAGAAAAATAACATTGTAAAACACAAATTAAACCAAAACCTTTACTAATTTAAAAGCCATCTACTCACCTTTATAACACATATGCCTATTCTTAAAATATACCTAAACCATGTTGATAAATACAACCAAATAACGCAAGAAATGTTAAACTAAATTAAAACAAATGTAAACTACCGCGAAATTGAAATGCCACCACCCTTTGCTTTCCACCCATTCTAGAAAATTAATCTCTTCTAGATTAATTTTCTTTTCTAAAGGGGGGAGGGATGTAGCGATCCTAAATCGCTACCCCTATCCAAATCCCCAATAGTATCAATTCCTAAATTTCCTAATTTCATATTGAATCATATGAGCGATAAATTAACCCAAAGTTAATTTGTCGCTCATTGATTCAATTCCACATAAAAAACCCAAATCCCAAACTTTCCATTACCCCATTTCAAATCCCATATTGAGTCACACGTGCAACGAATTTAACCAAAAGTTAATTCATCGTACATTGACTCAATTCCTAAAAAATCATGAAATGCTAAATTCAAAACGCATTTCATGATTTCCCTTCCTAGAACCCACCCAACTAAAGCCTCTAACAAATTCCCAGAACACAACTCAAATTGAAACACAAACTCTTATGTGTGTTTCTGGGAATTTTGACCCTAAAATAGTTGACAATTCTCAACTAAAAATTCTATAAAAGGGGAGTGAATTTCAATTTCGTGATCAGTATAAGCCCAGAGGCCGAACCTATGGCCAACGAAATATAAATCCGGATAAGTCGAAATCCAGGAAACCGAACCGGTGGCAAAATAAAATATAAACCTAAATTAGTAATCAGAACTAAAGCAAAGAGAACGCCGGTCGAACGACCAAACAGATTCACATTTTATATCCTTGTCAATTTAAAAGTAACAAATAAAATCTGACGTAATCAAAAGCAAAGAGCAACGAGTTTCTCTCCAACCCCCGCCCGACTGGACAAGAGAAAGCTAACCAGAAGCAGGCCCCACCCAATGTGCGGAGCGGCAAACGGCCCTCCTGTCCAGAGAATAACGAGGACCAACCCAAGGCCCAGAAGACTGCTGTCCCCAAAAGGTAAGCCACCCCCCCCTTTACTATTCCTCCAAGGTGTACCTCAACATGGCAATATCTTTTATGCATATTTTATGAATTTTAATTATCGAAAACAATGTTTCGGAATTTGAATTGGAAAGCATAGTTTTTTAATAGTTAAATCAGTTATACTCTTTTCCTACACTGGTAGAATAACTGCCTCTAACCAGTTGTCTACATTTACAATAGAAAATCGTTTACGCAAATTGGAACTGTGCGAGGAAATTTGCACTTCAAATCACTAATTAATTTTACACAAAACACAAGCTTAATGATTAGCCAACTTGATTAGTTTCTCGAAATAGTATTGAAAATTTTACTTTTGACAAAATTTTGCTGTTGGGTTTGTTTACCCTTTGGTTCTTTGATTTTGGACCATTTTCGTACATTGTGCTGTTCGTAATATTTAATTGCCCTGACGGAATATTTTAATTCCTTCTTACAAAATTGCTATTAATATACTAATCAAAATGAAAATGACATTTGCTTTTTTGGCTTTTTTTTTGACAGTTTCACAAACACCGAATAGTATAAAAGAAAAGAAAGGACTTTAATATTGATACATCATACATAACTGTAAAGGATTTTGAGTTTTAACGACGTTATTAATTATTGGTAATAGATAAACAACTGGAAGGAAGGGTGGTTTTACGCTACACAAATTGACTGGATTATCTGGAAAAAAACCGACCCACAACGGCGAAGATAAACCATGCCAAGAGCCACGGACCAACAGGATACTGCTTCTCCTTTGTTTTCGATGACTTTGGCACATTTCCTCGCAATGTCACATTTTTGATTGCTTTCTCGTGGGGTAGCCATTGTGTGAAAGCTGGATAGAATTCCGGATATAATTTGGTGGTGTTGTCTGAATCGCTGTTTGGTTGATAATAATATATTCTTTTAAGAAAATTCACAACAGGTGAAGGATCTTTATCACTTGGTGTAGTTCATTCCTTGGTTTTTTGTGATTTAGCGGTGAGGTATTGAGCCTTGAATCCTTCCATAAATTAAAATAGAAAGGATAAGTTTCTGCAGGCGGCCGCTGGAAAAATTCGATCGCATCGGTGGTGGGCGTTGTGTTATTAGTTAGACCGCTTGTTACTTAGCGATACCTTAGCTGAAATTAACCAGGCTATTATTATTAATTATTACTTGCCTTGGTGTTGTTGGCTGCTCCGGTGATGTCGTATTGCCTGGTGTTGTTGGCTGCGTTGGGGCGATGATTTGCCCATCGATTATTTTTCGGCAATTGCCGCCACAATTGCCCACTGGGTGTCACTTGTAGTTCCGAAGGCGCGATTGTTCAAACTCGGAGTCACCAATGTGGAGTAAATGAAGTATAGTGCCAGACACGGGCACACGGTTCACTTCCTCCTCCATCCAATTGTCACTAATTGAGACGGCGCGGGTATCGCAGCAGGTACAGGAAACACGCTTTAGCAATGAAATGTGTCTAGTTTTGAATTTAATTTACTTTTAAATTTTGAAAATCAAACAGTTAATGAAATTTATGACTTGTTTATTGTTTGTCTTTTACATTTTTGTATAATTTATACGTTTTCACAAAAGCTATTGAACACTTCGTATAAACTTATGGATATTGTTTTATCAAAGAGACTATTGTATACCGATTTTTTTTTTGCCGCACTATATGTTTTCAATAATAAACAATTTGGGATCAATAAATTTACGTTATTTCATAGATTCACGGATAAATTTACGTGGAAGAAAAATAAACTAAAACTTCCTAGAGTTGAAAAATAAAACACACACGACTCCGGGATATATTCGCGTGTTACTGTTTAGGCTTCTCCGCTGGAGGCGCGGAGAGGGGGAGTAACCCGTGCGACCAGCGTGGTCGACGGATGGAATCAGACTCAAACGATCGTCATCTCATGCAGAGATGATTTCGCTAAGGAAAAGAATGAAGAGAGAGAAAAACTCTTCTCTTAAGGGTGTGAATATATCCTTGCCAAGGATATGTTTTATCTCCCACAAGTGTAACGTAGAGTCTCTCTTATGGGAACAAGAAAACCAGATCTCGTAATAAAGGTCATGGTGGTATGTGTGGGATCGTTCAGATAGATGCGTTTCACACGTGCAGTGGAACGACGAAACAGGCAGGCGGCAAAGACAATAGGGAAAAATGACCAAATGCCCGTTGGTAATGCGGGTCATTGTTTACACGATGCCTCGTCGCTATTTTCGACGTTAGGAGAAAAAGGTGCTAAAAGCAAATTGAAAGTTTATGGCATCTCTGGCTGCAATAGAAACCGGGTTCATATTTGCATTAGGAAATGCTGGAGAATTTGGTTTCAGCGTCTATTGCGCTAATTATATGCAGCTGCTTGGGTTGTTTGTTGCTAAGACAAACAAAAAAGGTTGCCAGGCAATGTATATGAAAAGGTATATGGCGCGTCTGGGAAAATAGACGGCGCGATATTTATGGTATTTGTCTGGTACCGAATGGGTTCAGAATACCAAATAAGCAAACAAAGAAATCTTATGAAAAATTGTATGCGAAGGGATGCATGAAGGTAAGTTTTCTTTATAGGGATTTTAGGGTTATAATAATTGGGTCTGTTTGATGCGTGAAGCATCTAAGATGCTAATGCGAATTGCATTAGCGAAAGCTGGTGCAGACCCGGGTTATGGTTATGGGGGTTTTTTCAGGAAGGCGAGCCGTGGGATCTGGCGGAATCGCCACACACTGGCTTCACTTCACCCACCTATTAATCCTTCACAAAATGATCGTCCGTTCCGTCGATAACCGTTCAGCAAGAAAGAGCGGAAATCAAACGCTTGCGGCTCGTTTGTTGTAAACCCTTTTTTTCTTTATTGTTACGTTTTCACTTAAATTAGTCCATAGATTACATTTACATTAAATAATCCTCTACAAGTTTGCGAATCCGCCGGCGGTTTTTTGACACTTGACTCCTTGATTGCATTGTACTTGCTTCAGTCTGTTTTGATATCGGACTATCCGGCGGTTGACGTCGCGCAATTTCCGGCCAACGTGAGACCACACGCGAATTTACAAGGGCACTTGACACCACTGTGGTGTATGGACACATTCGCATGACGCGTAACTTCGCGTACTCTCCCGACTATGAGTATGTACTACGAGATTGGACTCCAGCGGCGTGTGCGCTTGGGCGGTGGTTGGGTAAAGACTGCGTGGGTGAACCGATTCTGGTGTGCACGCAGCGGCGGTTGGATTGCGACTCTTGGTTGCGGACGCCACGGTGGATAAACCGCGACTGACTTATGAACGAAAAATAATTCATTCATTCGTCGTGGCGGTGCGTCATAGCGAAATTAGGGTCGCTGCAAATTACGAGGAATTGTGGACGAGTTGATATGCCTGCTTGAGAATTTAGTTCCAGCGAATCCTTGCCGTATAAGCTAAGTTGGATTCGTTGGTTGGGTATTCCGGGGAATTGAAAATGCTTGTGTGCAAGCAAGTAATACCGCTTAGGTGAAATGTTAACCGAAGTAATTTCGGAGAAATGTGCGGGGCTTAGTTAGTTGGTAATGTTCCGTTGAGGATTTGGATATGCGTTTGTTATGGCATATGAATTTCGGGGAAATGTGGATTGCTTGGGTGCAAGCAAGGAATGTTATTTGGGTAGGATGTTAATCGAAGTAATTTCGGGGAAATGGCTATTGCTTGGTCACAATGAGGAAATATATATAATTGACCGAAGCAATTTTGGGAAAAGAATGCCGGGATGATTAGAATATATTCGGTTGAATTATATTCTGTTGGAGGTTTGGAAAATGTTTTATTGCAGATTGGGTTTTTGCCTGTTTGCAGGTTAGGGTTGTGGGTTGGTTCTCCGTGTGATGCGGGGAACCCCCACAATACCCCTATAGTTGTTGCACAGTGTGATATCTCCCTTTTTATGTATGGGGCAAATTATACCATGACGCCAATATTCTGGCATCTTCTCTTGCTCTCGTACGTACATCACGATCTCATGAATTGCGTGATGTAACGCTGTCCCTCCTTGTTTGATCAGCTCAGCTGATATGCCATCAGCTCCGAGGGCCCTATTTGATTTGAGTTGTGTGGCGCTTCCGCCAAACCCCACGGCTTCGCGCATTAAAGAGATCAAATCTTTAATCCAAAAGTCCCTCGAAAAGAAAACTTACCTTTCATGCATCTCTTCGCATACAATTCCCTGTAAGATTTCTTTCTTAACTTATCAGGAATCTCAAACCAATTCGGCACCTTCGGTGCCAAGCAAATCTCCCTAGACGAATTCCTGAAAACAAGATGATTTGGTTTACATACAATGTAACCATCATAACAGGGACCATACACATTGCTTCGCATATTTCTCATCCTCACCAAGTGTATCATAAATCACCATACAAACACATTGGCTGGCGACCTACACCCGAGGGACCAAAACAAATATATGCATCTCGCGTCTCTTGGCGCCAATTAAGCCCTACAGCATAAGCAATTGCAAATAGGAATTCAATACCTACCCTCACCCTTCGATGCCATAAACACCATTTCCCGGTAATCTAGCCAAAACCCATGAGCGTATTTCCACATTGCATTGCCGCCTATTTATTTATCCGCAACGCACATCTCAGACAAAGACCCAAACGTTCCGTTTGTCTTTTCATATTTCGGAATCTGCTACTCATTACCACTGACCTCCTCACATAAGCAAACAAAGACCCAATTAGCATCCAATGAGATTCGGCTTGTTTGCTTAGCAGAACTCACATCGTATGGATGCACATTATGCCCTTCCTTTGTTTTAGATTCGTCCTCGTGGTTTCGTTTCACGAACGAACCAATGTACACATATACATGTGTACCGTCACGATCTTCTCTATGAGATCTGTTTAGTTACCCCAAAGAGAGACTTTACGCCTCTCTTGGAATAGGAAAATGCACCCCTTAATAAAGAGAGCCAGTTTCACTGGCCGAATTTCCATTGACAACGAATGAATATCGTTGAGTCTCATTACATCTGCCGACCACGCCGGTCGCGCTGACTTCCGCTCTCCGGTGCACTCGGAGATGCGTTTATACCCGGAGTCGGTTGCGTTTCAGTGCGTGTTTATTGTAGCTACGATATTAAAATAAATATTAACATTCTTTTACCAATAAAATAACATTAATAAAAAAATAAAAATCATTTAGTGTTTGTATTCTTCTTGTGGTGATCGTTCGCTCCGTATTTTGAAACTTGAGCATTTTTGCGGCGTCGCTCAGAGTGTACAGTTCGTGGGGTGGAGTGGAACCCCGTGCCGTACGCCGGCACAACGACTTCGATACCCACAGCTGTCTTATGACTTTTAATGTTTCCTCAATGCTTGGTGGCGGCAGCATTTGGTCTTTATCTTGCATTGGTGGAGCCTCCAACTCTTCTGTGAGTTGACCATTTAGCAATTCATTAAAGCGCGCTTCCCATCGCTCCAGAATGGCTTCGGGATCGGTGATCAGATTACCCTCTTTAGCCTTACAGTAAGTGCAGCGTGGTGTGTACCGCGTCATACTACGGATTATTTGGTAGAACTTCCGCGGCTGATGCGGACCTTGCTCTCTACTTTTCTCCCAGGCACTTTTCTTTTTGCCCCAGGCACTTTTCTTTTGTCTGTGAAGCCTTTTTTCACATCTTCTGAGCTCTTTGTATTTCTCCTGGCGTACCCGCGTCTTCTCAGACTACTGCATTGCCCGGTATGCAGCATTCTTACGTTCAGTCGATAGTTTGCACTCATCATCAAACCAATGGCTTCGATCTCTACGACTACTGCCTAAGTTGGAGTTAGCAGTACTAATGACAGTATTTTTAAGGCGTGTCCATTTCTCTTCTACGCCCGCCATTCTGACCACAGGACTTACTCTCCCTCCGTCGAGCTCTCCGAGGGCGAGTCTTAGCCCATGACCAAAGGTGTTACTGGTATTCTCATTGCGTAAAGTAGCCGTGTGGATTCGAACCTGATCCGCGGGTCCAATACGTCTCCGTAAGGCAATCCGCACTCGGAAAACTGTACCAACAAGATAGTGATCCGTGTCGACGTTGGCAGCTCGGTACGTTCGTACCGTCATCAGGCTTGAAGAGTGGCGGCGATCTATCAACACGTAGTCTATTTGTTGCGAGTGGCTCAATCAGGTGATACCCAGGTGGCCTTGTGGATATCTTTGCGCGGAAACCTGGTACTCGCAACGACCAAGTTTTTTTATGCTGCCAATTTGATGACTGGTGGTCCATTTTCATTAGTGTTCTCATGAAAACTACGGAAACCTGCGTACTTCCTAAAAACCGTCATTGTTTCTTGTCGCATTTTTGTTTGATGCTTCTGGTATTGATCTAGTTGGGTTACACTCTGTTTAATTTCACCAACTAATTATGATACTGGTACCAGTACGTTGATTAAGTTTTTTTTAAGTTAACTAAGTTAATACCTAAGCATTCTGTTTAGCTAAAAATTTGAAACGATTATATTATATCCAAGAAAATATACACAAGTTTGAAAATGATTTTTCAACTTACTCATAAGCCGGAATGAAAAAGTGTTTTTGATTGCGTGGTTTTTTAAAAAAACAAACTGAATTAGAACAGCTATTAAGAAAAAATGTTAGTGTAAATTACTTTTGTAAGTATTTCAATTATCAAAAATGTAAAAGTTAAAAAGTATTTGCCATTATCCCAATATTTATCAAACTGATTTATATATATACCTTGTCTACGTATATCTTATTATTGTATTATTATTATTTTTTTTATTTATTTCTTATTAAGACTCAATAATTCCTCAAACGAATTACTTCATGTTTAACCCTAATTTATGTGACTTAATTACCCCTATTAATACTTTATAAATCGTTTATCTGTCTGATACCGCAGGTAGTCTACGTCTACGTCAATGTAAATGAATCAATAAAAAACCGCAGGCCCTCAATGTAACACTTTTATGAAACGAAATGGTCCCCTGTCCTATTACAAAGGACAAAAGGCAATTATGTCGTCCGAACCCCACTTTAAAACTTTGATTGATGCCCAATTAATTTTCAGTAGCAATAGCCTGACGAAACATACGAAAAAGGATAAAACTGTATTGTGCCGCTGTTAAGTGACAAAGCGGACAATGAAAGAGAAACAAAAAGGAAAACGACGATAAAAAGGCCAATCAAGCAGATCCCATAGCAGTAAAGTCATCTAATTCCATCGAATAGATTCTGGTCAAGGAATAAGAAGGAGCAAAGGAAGCTGAACAACTCCCAATACATCGGTGATTATTGGAACCACTTTTTTGTGTTGAATCCTATCAATTTATGAACTTCATCGTTATAGTCCTCCTGTTTGGAGACTGAGCCCACACTCCAGGATAATCGTTGATTGGACGAAATATTCACAGATTATGTGTGCCAACAAGGACTCGAGGACTTCATTAGTCATATCGTTTGTGATGAAGAATTTGTTCAAATTTGAGGTGCCACTGAAGGTTGGATAACACGAACGGATTTGCTGTTTGAACAGTCCTGACAATGATCATCGGTATTGAGAGAGACATTTCATCAAACATGACCTATACGTCATGATGGTCCTTGGGCACCGTAACCAGTCGATCTCGTACTAACTTGTGTATGTTGACTTATCAATTAGCAATCAACAACGAAGTTCATTAGTGCAAGAGTCTTTCTTTCGGTTATTTTGTTCATCATATCCTTTTTTGGGAGTCCTTACTGCAGAGTAGTCCTTTGCATTTTAATTTTCAAAGATCAACAGTCTCAATTTAGTGAGTTGGCGGAAAGGACATTTGATTACGATTATCCGTTTTGTCAATCTCACTACCCTAGAAATGTTAATTGACTTCATTCCATTGAGCTGAATTCATTCGTTGCGAAGTCGGGTGTATGCGGAATATGCGCTGGCATTGCGCTGTTATATTGCATATCACTTGTTGTCCTTTTTTATCTTGTGGTAACGACGAGTTTTATTTAAATCCGACCACTCTCCAGAGTAACAGCAGAATTGTGGTCGGTTTGTTTGAGGTGGTCTGGTAATAAGTGCCGCCGTAGCTTGAGATTTCAGGTGACAATAGCCTTAATCGAAATTGTGGTCACCGACAGGATAGATGGATGTTTATTTTTATCCCCAAGGATGGTTTCACGCGCGAATGCGGTTTGTGGCCTTTTAATAGACGCTGGCAAAGGAATTTATTTAACGCTTTTGACTTTTAACGGGTCGATAACAAATGGCAACTCCAAGAATACTAAACATTATGAAAGCAGTGACATAGGATTAAAGGCAATGGGAAACGATTAACAATGGTGAGTATTTGATTTGCTGCATATGTACGGTGGGCTATTTGTTAATGACCTACGAAGTCACAAAGCGCTCAACGCCATTTAAGAGTTTAAAACACCCTTTATTGTGTACATCAACAGCTTGGATGAGCCAGATCAATGAAAATCTAGACAAGTGGAACGCAGTCTACTTCCGAAATTGTAACAACCATTTATCAGACATTTAATTTTTATAATTGTCACTGATCGAATGAAAAGGTAACTTTTTAAATTGGATAAAAACTCGCTAATTTGTTCAAGATTTTTAATGTACATGTCCTAAGTATTACCTGTGGGGTAAGGTTTAACTGTGCTCCTGTCGGGAGCGGATTCGATAAACACCCACTGAATAACACTGGAGAACAAGAAGAAAAAAATGTCAAAAATACTAAAACGCGCTGGATTGACTGTTGTTAATGTTTCCTTCCTTTATTTATTTTTTTATCTTTTTAAAGTACATTTGAGTTCACTTAATTCAAACTTCAACTTAACACAAGTGATTCACGATAATGTTATAAATTGTCGAGAGCACTTCGACCTTTGGTTTTGAATGTTTCTTAACTGATATTGAAACATCCGCAGTATGTCCACTTAGTTTTTAGTTCCCGATAGCACGTTCACACCGATAATCCATGGTTCTGTTGACAGCCCGATCGCACAATAAACTATTCGCGAATTCTCTCGTACGAAATAAAAATTGAAACTTAAAGTTCTTTACGCATCCACACTCGACAGCCCGGGAATAAAGGAAAACTCGACTCTTGGCACGAGTGTAATCCCGACAAGAGATAAAATCTAACTCCTCGAGCTGGGCGACGATGACCCAGCCTCTGGTGAAAGCGATGAGTTTCCATGCATGTCATCGCAGGGGAAAAACAATCTTTCCTTTTCAAGAAAGACACCCAAACACGCGCTGGGCGCAGGAAAGGAAAAACAAACATGCAGCTGGTCAGATATGATGATCGGTGTACGGCTGGGTGTATTCCCATCATACGATAGGGGATCGATTTGGGTTGGCGATAAGTCAACAGAACTTTGCTGCGACGGCAAAGGCTACTAGATTTGGGTGCATGTTTATTTTAGGCATTGGATAATGCACAGGAATGCTGGCATGCAGGCAAAAATAATTTCTTCTGTTTACGTAGAGTACACAGAAGCATTTCGTTTAGAATAGCCAGCGTGAGAATAGTGGTTGGTCGTTGTTTAGACAACGAATCATTAGACATGATCATGGGTATGATTGTCTAACGTCAATCATATTCGTGCCCAAATACCATGATCGGTAGATAACCGATAAAGGAAATAGGTCGCAACTGTAGCAAACCTTGGGATTGGAGCAATATTCAATCATGAACCGTAGCAAGAATATCGGCTACAGCTGTGTCAACCATTACGCTGGCCAGCGAGTATTTATCGTTTATAATTGCTGACAAGCCGAGCCGATTGTCTGACACGGTTCATGTAATATGAATGAAATAATTTGTTTGATGTGCATGCCTGCTGGGGTTTTACTGTCAGGTATGAAAAATGCTGCTGAGAGCTTACGCTCAACAAAATTGCAGGTAGGTACGGTGTCTTGTGGAGTGAGGGCAAAACAGATCGGTTTAAAGAAATGGCTGGTTCTTTGGGAAAGCTTTAAAGAACCGCCACATACCCTTTATAAGAAGAAAAATAAGTAGTAATATTCGGTTTGGCATCAAGTATTAAGGGGAGATTCGCAACAAAAAAAAAATCGATTTTATTTGTCATAATTATATTCTCTAAGGTGTTAGAGATATTCTCCTAAAATTGTATTTAGAAAGAGTGAAAATTCAAAATTATTGACGCAAGGCTAACAACCTTGCCCGGAAAAACAAATTATTATGGAAAATTTAACAAGCCTTAGACTTGTTAAATAAGGCCAAGACCAGATCTTGGGTGTAGCCCCGATGATGCTGACGATGATTATGATGATGATGATGATAATGATGATGATGTTGAAAAATCAAAAAGTAATTAGGATTTTAGTGCGCGAGTTAAATTTGACTTCCTTGAATTTAAAAAAAAAATATTCTCTTCCGAGCTGCGGTCGGAGTTCGAAACCTTATTCGTTAATTTTTCGGTACAAAAGAAAGTGCTTAGGCTAGATTTACTGGCTATTTATACTACGTTGTTATCAACCAAAGAGAGACTTATCAATGTACTACATCGTTATCTTAATATGAATCACCAGATGTGGTTTTAAACATAGACCTGTGGAAAATTACGTACCATTGGGATGAGTAAGCATGATAGGATAACTCTCCCCTTTGTTTAAAATGACGTCCCCGTCTACCGCACTTCTGTTAATTTTTTTAAAATATCTTTCTTGAAACCTTGCTTTGTTTCTAATACCGCACTTCTGTTAGTTTTTTTTTTTTAATATCTGTCTTGAAACCTTACTTTGTTTCTAATAACTTTAAGTTCATTACATCTTTTACAAACTAGGTTACATGTTGCGGTTGTTACGATCACTTTTTTACTTCATTTTTTCCATTATTTATTTCCGTTTTTGTCTTAGATTCTAAATTATATGCTTAAATTCTAGCTTAATTATCTTTTATTATAACTTACTTGTCCTACGCGGACGCTCTAAGCTAAACATTACATGAGTATTGTGTAGTTTGCCTTTCGGCGACAGAACTTTGTTTGTAGCTTTTAATGAATATTTGTATGACAGCGAAAAAATAGAAAAACTTTGTGCCGATTTTTTTTTTTTTGATTTTACTTAAAATTAATCCAATTTTTTACTTAAACGACCTTAACCTCAATCTTATACTACCCTAATTCTAGAAAAGCTAAGTCTATGTAACCTGGCTGATGATGCAGTTAATCTACCGGCAGTCGTATCCAGGTCTTTATTTGCCATTCAACCATCAGAACTGTTGGTGCTGTTTAATATTATCGTCCCAGTCTCTGTAGGAGTGCTGCTGAAGCGCAAGAGCCCTTCTTCGGTACGCATGACCTCCTGGTCGTAGCATAATCGCCCGTCTACGGATGATATACTTACATGATATATCAGCGGATTCCGGGACCATCCTGTATAAGCCCTTTCATGTCCAAATCAAGGAACGCCTCTGGTGGAACAAAGACTTTGCGACGCATGCTCTCATAGAACAAAGTATTTGGATAATAAGCCCCGAAAATGAAATCATTGGACGAGGTATTGCTCTCGCAATATTTCGTCAGATTAATTTGATCATAAAATTATCCACCCTATTTATGTAGACTTGTGGGATTCAACTATGAGTGCCAAGACACGGGCACTGTTTTAATTGAATCCCCATCAAGTTGTTCCGCCGAACACTCGTTCACAAAATCCAGGACCAAAAGGAAAGGAATGAAATGCACTGGTGGGCTTTTGTTGGTTAATGTTTTCTCTAATTTTCTTTTAAACTTTTCCATATGCACAAATATATTAATGAAATTTACTGCTTTCTTGAAGATAATTAATCCGACTTTTAGTGGCAAATGTATAATTGCAAACTGTCTATTATAAACGGGCAACGCGTTTCTCTTTCTCGATTGACTAACGGGACACTACGTTCGTCTGACAACACTTCTCTTGCGTTCTGACCCGGGCGTGTGCACCAGCGTACACACGCTGCGGTAGTTGAATAACGACTGATTGAAAAAGGGATGAAGATGGGTAATTTCTCCTTTCGCACAACGATCAACCAATGGTAATCGTGCTCTCTTGTGCATCCTTCAATTCCACACGCTCATTGAGGTGGATAAGTACTTGCGTATTCGTTCGACGTCGATGGGCATAGAAAGGATGAAGAAATCAAAAGGAAAGCACAATAACACAGGGTTGATCTGGCTTAGGCTCCTCGATAGTATAGTGTTTAGTATACCCGCCTGTCACCCGGGAGACCGGGGTTCGATTCCCCGTCGGGGAGCCCCTGGCGCAAGACTAATGACCTTGCCCAGAAAAAATAAATCAATATGGAAAATTTAACAAGCCTCAGGACTTGCTAAATAAGGCCAAGACCGGTTCCCGGTTGTAGCGCCGATGATGATGATGATGATGATGATCTAGCTTAGTGTGCGTATATTAATGCAGTCTCCAAGGTGTTGCACTGACCCGGTGCGATGTCTGTGGTGATCTCGGGGTGCATTGAACTGTAGAAAGACAGAACTGTGAAGGAGAGGAAAATTTCGCTGGTGCTATTCACCTGCGAAAAGAGATCATTGATCCCCAGGGGATAGAGTTGTGGGGGTATAAGTTGATGTGCCTGATACGACACGGATTCCTTATATTCCTAACGATCTTGCTCCGATTAGGATAGTCCACCCAGGAAGACAGGAACAATAGCAAACACACTGAGGTTGATTGATTGTAAAAATGTTTTTGTTTTATTTGATTTTGTTGTGCCATCGCGGCTGAGTTTTTAATTAACATTTTGATAAGTAGAACGTTCTTGGGCACTCGAGGTGCGTCAGCCTGTTACACGAACAACAGCTAAAGACACATTTTTATCGCAATATAAATACAATTTAAATCACTATAACTTTACACTTCTTCCGTTTCGTTAGAGGGTCTCCGATTTCCGACTGTTCATTTAGTTATATTAGGGAATCTTCGCGGACGAGCGTGTGCATAAGTATGCACACGCGGCGATGGTTAGCGTAACGACCTCCTCCTGTGAATCTTCTTAATCGACTCACTTGAAAAGGGAAGAAATTGGATACAACCAAAAGATAACATACTTCTGCTCTCTCATTGCCACGTCCTTCGATGTGTGGTAGGTTACATCGGTAATCTGATGATCGAAGAGAGCGGGACAATAAGAGAACAGAAACATGCTGTACGATTACCTTGGGGTGGATTTGGTTGTATGTGCATGAATCAATGTAGTTCTGAGCGGAACCCGTTGACCTGATTCGGTAGTATGGTGAGTTCAGTGTACATTGATCCATACGAAGGCAGAACTGAGAAGGAGAGGGGAATTGAGCTGATGATATTCACCTGCAAAAAGAGAACATTGATCCCCAGCGAATGAAGTGTCTGGAGAAAAACCGAAGTAACGCTAGGGAAATATTATCACGTGATTCAATCGAATGTGCTGATAAATTTCCCAAGCGGATCTGCAATGATACGACAACTTTGTCCGGCTGGATTTGGTTGTCGCTAATCTACATGGACACGAGTTGCCGTATGGCAAAAAAGGTAAGCTAAACTCATTTATGCATTGTCTGCGTGGTACAATGAGTTTAGCTATGTGTCCTTGGTGGAAACATGCTTTGCAGGTGAACAGGTAAGTAGGGGGAAATGGGGTTGATTTGGCGCGCTGAAAGGCGGTCGAAATTAGGTAGGAAATGTTCGTTGGGTTTGTGGGTTGTTTCTCATGTAGAATAGAGAAACCCCCCACAGTACTCCCCCGCCAGTGACGTAGTCACGAAATAATGGTAGGGCGGACGGAGTAGTTTGATGGATGTCGAAAGGAAGTGAGGTTGGTGATGGATTGAAAGGATGGCTAGACGCTTGAACGGTAAGGTAGGTCTTCTCGCTTCGGAAGGCGCGGTGGTGAGGTATTGTAACTGTCCTGAGTGACGAGTTCTTTGCTCGGTGGGCCTGGGTCGATACAAGGAGTGGACACGTTGTTACCGCGTTGATGCCACATGGGCAAGGGGTATGCGGCGTGGTCCACTGACCTGTTATGGGTCATTTGGACCAACAGGTTAGTCGTCCGAATAGGTCAGGGCCTATCGGGGTGAAAGAGGTTCGAGCCAGGGTTGATCGCATCCGCGGGAGTCCCTAGAAAGAAGAATTGTTGCGTGGGAGTAATGGTGGTAGAGGCGGGCGTCCTGACTATTGTTTGCTACTCGGAGTAGCGGGTGGATAGCAAGGAGCTGGCCTGGGGAGTCGGGTATCCTACTGGTTGTTTGCTACACGTAGTAGCTATGGTTCAGTGAGGAGCCGAAGTTGTGAAAGGGCGTGAAGCCGAAAGGATTGAATGGGGGCGTCGTGTGCCAGTATGCCACTACGGGCCAGTAGGTCGAACTATGTCGAATGGTTTGGTCGGTGTCGAACGATGTCGACAGGGTTGCGTAGGGTTGAGGGACGGCGAGCTGGGTTACGTGGAGTCGGCTGGTGGGCGTCGTTGTGCCGAGGTTGAGAGAGAAGTCGGTTTGAAAGAGAGGGCGGAGTCTGAGGAGTGTTGCGTGAAGTTGGGCGGAGGAGAAGGGTCTCGGGTTAATGGAGTGAGATTGAGCCGATGTCGAGGAGGTGTGTTAATGCGGTGTTGTGCGTGGGTGTGTGCCCGGAAGGGGCTTACAATGGTTTATAATATGATTATTTACAGTCAGTTATTTTCTAGGGATTATATGCTTAATTACATACAATATCTTATTTATTAATTACACTTTTTCTTAAATATAATAATAATAATGCAAAAAAATATTTTCTTTGATTATGAAATAAAATTAAGTAATGTTCACAGATTCAATTAAAACTAAATGTGTTAAAAAGTAAAAAAACCGTCTTCATTGACGTTGTTAGTGAACAATTTATGTTGTATTGTACATCTAGTGTAAAGAGAACGTTTACTTGTATATATGGTATTCGTTATTGTTTATGTGTATATAGAAACCTTAAACTTGTAGATTTCACATAGATTTCCCAACGTATATGTATATTTGTTTGTTTCTTTCATTGTTGGAAATTTTTTTGCTTAATTTGGTTTTGCTATGAAAATAATTTATATATCGTTTAAAACTAGAAACAGTTTTATATGTATGTATATACACATCATTGCTGTAGTAAGATTTCTTATGTTAAGGTTTTTATGCATTAAGTTTTATATCTGCTTCTAGAATAGCAGTAGTATCTCAATTTTTCTATCAGTTATAATTTCAGTTTCATAGATTTTAAAGCCTATTCTTAGGATTTGCTGTTTCTGATCGAAACTTCTTAAATACGAAATTTCCATAAATCAAATGTTTTACAAGAAATTCATTAAGTACTTAAATCGAATAGTAGAGATATTTATTCTTAAATTGTAAAAAGAAGATTCAATGGATTAAAAATAATAATAATGATAATAATAATAAACAAGCACTGCTTTTGGCTTTAAAATTATGCACAAGAGTTTCATGATCTTTCGTCATGCATTGTTACTTAGGTTTACACATTCTGCTTAATTCTATGCTATAATTCTAATTCCTTACTACAACAAATTTGATATAAGCAGAGGAATGATAATTAAAGATACTCCGTATTCACATACAAAAACACATTAAAGTAAAAACTTAAAGCTAAATCTAGAGAAAAAGTTGTTTAAACTACTGTACTACATTATTTGCATTGGTGTTTTTTGTTTTTATTTATTTATAATTTTTTTCAATCTGGGTCTCGATCAGGGCTATTCCCTAAAAATTTACTCGCCTGTGTCGTTGATATTGTGAGACAAACTAAAAGAATTACAAATATTCCTGCGGTACAAAAGGAAAATAACGGATTTATCCGAGTTACTAAGCTAATTATATAATTTTACGTACTATGTTATGGTAATTAAATAAGCTTAGTATAATTCTGAAAGTGTTTACTTTTGTTCGTTTTAATGTTTAAATTTACTTAACTTGGTATAACTGGTGCTTATGATCCAGTTAGCAATGTATAAGTTCGATACGTTTACAAGTTTCGATCGATTATTCTCTATAGATCGGATTATCTTATCACGTATTTCTTAAAAATAAGTCTAGTGATTACGAAATTGTATCTTTTTGATATTATTTGATTTATTTAGGATGTATATACCTTTCTAAATAAATATCGTTTGTCTCTGTTTTTGTTATTGAAAATTCAAAACACTTTAATTTTTGTTTTATAGCTTCCAGGAATCAGTCAGCAGTAAGGAACGTTGATAATTAATGGAATTTAATTTAAATTAATTTTTATATATAAATTTGAGTTTACATGCAAATTACTTGATAGCTATCGTTCCTTTCCTTTTTTTTTTTTTTTAAAATAGAAATTTAAGTTTAGTTCTTAATAGAAGCTTTCAAATATCATTTATTACAACTGCGTATTTGCACTATCAAAATTAGTTGAAAAGAAAATTTAAATTTAGAGGCTCGGATGGAGCTCACCGAAAAGAGAAATGAACACTTTAAAACTTAACTAAAGAGGAAAACCTGAATTTCTGGAACTGTTGCGTCTGGTGTCCAGAGCTGGTTTTTAAAGTTGGGCGGTATTTGGTTGGCGTCGCCGTTGTGCTATAGATGAGATGGTTTGCTCAGGATGTTTTAGCTGGTGGTCAACTGGACGTGTTACAGCTGTGTTGGGGCTCTACACACCCTTTAAAATGTCTTTAAAATTTATTTTCCACTTTAATTTTTTGAAATTTTTTAGTTGGTTTTGATTTTTTTGGTTTAAAAATTTTGAACTACTTTTTTTAAAAGGGGAATTTTGATTGTTTTTTTTTTTTTTTTTTTTTTTTTTTAAATAACTGATTTTGTTTAATTAATTTGAACTTTTTGTTGAAGTTTTTGTTCACTGAATTTTCTATTGGGATTTTAACTGTTTTTGAATAGATTTTGTTTGTGTTTAAAAATTTTCTTATTTTAGAACTTTTTTTATAAAATTTATGTTCGTCAGAAGGTTGCGTATCCTTTGTCGCGTCACCAATGTGGGGGTATAGGTTGATGTGCCTGATACGACACGGATTCCTTATATTCCCAACGATCTTGCTCCGATGAGGATAGTCCACCCAGGAAGACAGGAACAATAGCAAACACACTGAGGTTGATTGATTGTAAAAATGTTTTTGTTTTATTTGATTTTGTTGTGCCATCGCGGCTGAGTTTTTAATTAACATTTTGATAAGTAGAACGTTCTTGGGCACTCGAGGTGCGTCAGCCTGTTACACGAACAACAGCTAAAGACACATTTTTATCGCAATATAAATACAATTTAAATCACTATAACTTTACACTTCTTCCGTTTCGTTAGAGGGTCTCCGATTTCCGACTGTTCATTTAGTTATATTAGGGAATCTTCGCGGACGAGCGTGTGCATAAGTATGCACACGCGGCGATGGTTAGCGTAACGACCTCCTCCTGTGAATCTTCTTAATCGACTCACTTGAAAAGGGAAGAAATTGGATACAACCAAAAGATAACATACTTCTGCTCTCTCATTGCCACGTCCTTCGATGTGTGGTAGGTTACATCGGTAATCTGATGATCGAAGAGAGCGGGACAATAAGAGAACAGAAACATGCTGTACGATTACCTTGGGGTGGATTTGGTTGTATGTGCATGAATCAATGTAGTTCTGAGCGGAACCCGTTGACCTGATTCGGTAGTATGGTGAGTTCAGTGTACATTGATCCATACGAAGGCAGAACTGAGAAGGAGAGGGGAATTGAGCTGATGATATTCACCTGCAAAAAGAGAACATTGATCCCCAGCGAATGAAGTGTCTGGAGAAAAACCGAAGTAACGCTAGGGAAATATTATCACGTGATTCAATCGAATGTGCTGATAAATTTCCCAAGCGGATCTGCAATGATACGACAACTTTGTCCGGCTGGATTTGGTTGTCGCTAATCTACATGGACACGAGTTGCCGTATGGCAAAAAAGGTAAGCTAAACTCATTTATGCATTGTCTGCGTGGTACAATGAGTTTAGCTATGTGTCCTTGGTGGAAACATGCTTTGCAGGTGAACAGGTAAGTAGGGGGAAATGGGGTTGATTTGGCGCGCTGAAAGGCGGTCGAAATTAGGTAGGAAATGTTCGTTGGGTTTGTGGGTTGTTTCTCATGTAGAATAGAGAAACCCCCCACAGAGTGCCTGGGGAAAGTCGAAATGATGAACGTTCGGGACGTCCAAATCTGCAACAACTGACGATAACATCTCTAAAGTTCACCAAATGGTGCTAGACGACCGCCGAATTAAAGTAAAAGAGGTAGCAGAGGCTATGGAAATGTCCAAATAACGTGTTTGTCACACATTAAATCAAGATTGAGGCACGAGAAAGCTGTCCGCGTGTTGGTTTGGGATAAAATCCTGTTTCACCAAGACAATGCGCCGTCCCACATCTCAGTGGTTGCCATGGTGAAAATCCACGAATTACGGTTTCAACTGCTTGGCCATCCGCCTTACTCACCAGATCTAGCCCCAAGTGACTTCGTTTTGTTCCCTAATCTAAAAATTGCGCTCGGAGGACAGAGATTTTCGTCAAATAAGGAGGCAATCACCTTCGTGAACAGTTTTTTGCAGAGAAAAACGCCGAGTACTATTTGTGTAGAGTTACAAGGAGACTATGTAGAAAAACAAAAATAAAACACAAGAAAAAATGTCTTGTATCTTTGTTAGGTCGGAAAATGTTCAGACCACGCTCGTATTACTTTCTTGATCGTAGGTATGTCTGCTCAGTGCGTTGTTTTTTTCTCACAGTTTTAATTTTCATTAATCACTGGGTTTTTTTTTTGTTTAGCACTGAATCGGTTTATGTTCTTTTCCTGGTTCATGTCCAATAGTTGTATTCGTCTATAACGAATATGTTTTGGTCCGAGTGGCAAGATCGCAAGTTAAGTTTGACTTTCTTCAATTTAGAAAAAAATGTCCTTTTCCCACCTACTTTATTCGTTAATTTTTCGGTATAAAAGAAAGTGCTTAGTCTAGATTTACATGCTATTTATACTACGTCGTTATCAACCAAAGAGAGATTTATCATTATTCTACATCGGTATATTAACATGAATCACCAGATGTGGTTTTAAACAAAGAGCTGTGGAATATTACTTGTCATGTGGATGAGTAAGCGTGATAGGTTAATTCGGGCACGTTACACCCATATAATATTAAAATACATATTTTAAAATAATAATATAAAGCTCCGTGTCTATAGAACCATAATCATGCCGATTGTTCTATATGGATGCGAAACATGGGCTCTCACAAAACGGCAAGAAAACAAATTCCGCGTATTCGAGAATAAAGTTTTGAGGGGCATCTTTGGAGGTAAATATGACGAGGAGGAAGGACAATGGATAACCACGAATTGGAAGAGCTATATCGCAAACCTACAATAGTGAGAGTAATCAACTCGCGAAGATTAAGATGGGCCGGACACGTGGCGCGAATGGGCAACGCTAGGATCGTGTGTAGAATTCTTGACGGTAGACCAACGGGAAAGAGGCCGGCCGGATGCTCCCGGAGATGGGAGGACAATGTTTGGTTTGACCTTGAGGAGGCCGGATCGAAAGGTCAAGCGTGGAAGGAGAGCGCACAGGACAGGGAACGATGGCGGAGTCGAGTCGGTGAGGTCATGAACTTCCGGGTTCCTACAGGCCAATAAATATTGATAACATATATATATATATATATACATGGTATGTGCATATATATATATATATAAATATATATATATATATTTATATATATATATATATATATATATATATATATATATATAAATATAACGGTTGTACCACATGAAATGTCCGATTTTATGGTAAAAATTGAAAACCCAGTATTATTTTTCCGTACATTTTTTTCAATCAAAATAGGATCCGTTGGCATCTATGACATTCTTGCTACGTAATACATAATCAAATATTCCTTTTTCGTAGAAGTGCTAAGTTTTTGAGGCAATGCAGTCTTCTAAGGCTTTTATGACCCCTGCGCGGTTCCGGAAGACCTTCTGCCGGCAAAATGAATCCAGATTGTGGAAAATATGGCAGTCCGTTGAGGAAATGTCAGCAGAGTACGGTGGATGCCGAAGAATTTCAAATCCCAACTGCAAGAGTTTTTGTCATTTTCATGCAAAAGCATCGGGCCGTGCCTATTGACCAACGCAGGTTGCTTCTCAGCTAATTTGCCATGCAATGTGTCGATTTCTTCACAATATTTGATAGCGTTTATCGCTTCTCCTGGTTGAAGAAATGTAAAGTAGATCGGTGCTTTCGATGTCCACCTAATTGTAACCATAACCTTTCCATTTCCGAATGGAACTCTCCAAACCAACGTCGTATAGTACGTTCGTCACACGCTACATCCTCAAATGCGTCATTCTCATTGTCAATAACGCATTATGTCCTATTTTAAATGCATAAAGGAAGAGGGTTCGAATTTGAATTGCCGACAGCGTGGTAAACAATTCCTAGAAAAAAAACTGTATTTGTAACGAACTCTAAAATTCATGGCAAGCACATCTACCACTTTACTTCATAAAAAAAGAAAATTTAACGTTCTGGCACAGATGTTCACTCGACAACTTCTTATATCCGACTGAGCGAAAATCGGGCATTTCATGTGGTATAACCGCATAGAATTAAATCCATATGATTTTTAATTAATAATAACCTTCAAACGATACGTGTATAAATCTGACAGCTGTCGGACAATTGATTCGTGAGATATAGCACTATGAGTGAAGGAACTTTGGTTATTGTAAAAAAATGGATAAAAAAGAATTTTGTGTGTTAATGAGGCATTGATTTGTTATGAGAGAAAATACTGTTGAAGTCAAAGGTTGGCTTGATAAACATTATTCAGACTATGCACAAGGAAAATAAACCGCTGAAAAGTGGTGTGTTAAATTTAACTGGGCGAAACGAGCACCGAAGACGATACGCCCAGTGGAGCCCCGAAACAGTCTGCAACCGGCAAAATCATAGAAAAAGTTCACAAAATAATTATGAATGATCGCAAATTGAACTTAATCGAGATAGCTGAGTCTCTGAAGATATCAGAAGAGCGTGTTGGACATATCGCGTATGAATATTTGGACATGCAAAAGCTATGTGCAAAGTGGGTGCCGCGAGTTAAGGCTATGCACTAACATCGACTTGACCAAACAAAGAATCCCTTAGCATTTCCATAAATAGAGAACGTTTTAGCGTACCCATAAATAAAGAATCCCTTAGCACACTTATTACAATCCCTTAGCATACCTGTAGTGCTTTGAAAAGCCCTACCATCTCCTTCCCCCACACATACATCCAAATCCCTACTCCCGAACTTATATTCACAAAATCCATTACCCCGATCCAAACAAATTCGCCATAAACGAATCAATTATTCGTTATCACCCTTACATCCATCATCATCGGCGGCACTACAAACGGGATCCGGTCTTGACCTTTTTTAACAAATCTCTCCACCGATACCGATTTCGCGCCGATGTCATCCAGTTTGCCATTCCCAGGGTCTGGGCGTCCTGGGCTACGCCATCCCTCCATGGCAGACAAGGTCTGCCGCTCTGTCTCCTTCGATACATCCTGCCAAAAAGGGCTTTCCGGGCAGGCTCTTCTTCGCTCATTCGAGCTAGGTGTCTCGCCCACCCGAGTCTACCGAGCTTGAGTTTTCTTACAACATTAGCTTCAAGGTAGATTGCGTACAACACATGGTTATAGCGCCTCCGGAATCGTCCTCCCTCACATACGGGACCAACAATTCTCCTTAAGACCTTTCTCTCGAACGCCGATAAGAGTTCAGAGTGCCTTTAATTAAGCACCCAGGTCTCGGATCCATAGATGAATATTGGTAAGACCATGGTCTTGTACAGTGGTAGCTTGGATGTTCTGGATAAATTTCGGGATTTAAAGAGCATTGATAGACCATAGCAGGCTTTGTTGGATTTGATCAGCTGTTCGCGTATTTCTTCTTCCATATTGTTATCGGCTGATACTATTGAACCAAGGTAGTTAAAGGATTGCACTACTTCAAATTCGTGCTCCACTACCCTGATAATTTGACCAATGTTAGGTCTTTTCGTCGCAGAAGTTGACACCATGTACTTAGTTTTCCCCTCATTATTATGCGGTCCCAGTTTTTGTGCGGCCTGCTCGATTTGGGTGAAGGAGTCCTATACAGCCGATTCGGTTCTACCGATGATGTCGATGTCATCTGCGTAGGCAAGCATCTGGATAGACTTGGTGATAATAGTTCCTCTGGTTGTAACGCCAGAGTCACGGATTGCTTTCTTCAACGCCAGGTTGAAGAGGATGCAGGCCAGACCGTCCCCTTGTCGCAGTCCATTAAAGATGTTTATTGGTTTGGACAGCAATCCCACTATTTTAACTTGACTAGTTACGCTGGGCATGGTCAACCTACAAAGTCGTATCAATTTGTTTGGAATTCCGACCTCTCTCATGGGATAATATAGTTCTACCCTGGTTATGCTGTCGTAGGCGGCCTTAAGGTCTATAAATAGATGATATAGTGGAATCTTAAATTCTAGACATTTTTCCATCGCCTGCCTAAGGGTGAATATCTGAACAATTGTTGATTTGCCTGGAATGAAGCCACACTGATATTGACCAATGATGCATTAAGTGTATGGGGCTATCCGATCTTGTAGGATAGTGAAGAGTATCTTATAGGCAGTACTCAGCAATGTTATAACCCCATAGTTGCTGCACAGTGTGATATCTCCCTTCTTATGCATGGGGCAACTTATTCCACGACAATCTTCCGCCATCTCCTCTTGCTCCCATACGTGCACCATGATCTCATGAATTGCGTGATGTAACGCTGTCCCGTCTTGCTTGATCAGCTCAGCTTGTATGCCATCAGCTCCGGGGGCTTTATTTGATTTGGGCTGTCTTATGACTTTTAATGTTTCCTCAATGCTTGGTGGCGGCAGCATTTGGTCTTGGTCTTGCATTGGTGGAGCCTCCAATTCTTCTGTGAGTTGACCATTTAGCAATTCATCGAAGTGCACTTCCCATCGCTCCAGAATGCCTCCAGGATCGGTGATCAGATTAGCCTCTTTATTCTTGCAGTAAGTGCAGCGTGGTGTGTGCCGCGTCATGCTGCAGATTATTCTATTTATACTCTATTTCATAGACAACGTTTTTTTCCCAGGCACTTTTCTTTAGTCTGTGAAGCCTTTTTCCAGATCTCCTCAGCTCTTTGGATTTCTCCTCGCGTACCTGCGTCCTATGAGTCTCCTGGATTGCCCGATATGCAGCATTCTTACGTTGAGTAGCTAATTTGCACTCATCATCAAACCATTCGTTCTGATATCTACGACTACTGCCTAAGATGGAGTTAGCAGTACTAATGACAGTATTTTTAAGGCGTGTCCATTTCTCTTCTACGCCCGGCATTCTGACCACAGGACTTACTCTCCCTCCGTCGAGCTCTTCGATGTCGAGTCTTAGCGCATGACCAAATGTGTTACTGGCATTCTCATTGCGTAAGGCAGCCGTGAGGATTCGAACCTGATCCGCGGATGCAATACGTCTCCGTAAGGCAATCCGCGCCTGAAAACTATACCAAGAAGATAGTGATCCGAATCGACGTTGGCACCTCGGTACGTTCGTACCGTCATCAGGCTCGAAGAGTGGCGGCGATCTATCAACACGTGGTCAATGTGGTTGCGAGTGGCTCCATCAGGTGATACCCAGGTGGCTTGTGGATATCTTTACGCGGAAACCTGGTACCAAGTTTTTTGATGCTGCCAGTTCGACGACTCGTGGTCCATTGTCATTAGTGTTCTCAATCAAAGTATCGGAACCTGCGTAGTGCCTGAAAACCGGTTCCCGACCTATTTTCACATTCAAATCACCAAGAACGATTTTCACATCGTATCTTGGGCAGGCATTGAGGGCCCGTTCTACGTTCTCGTAGAATTCTTCTTTTTCGTCGTCAGGGGTCTCCTCTGTAGGTCCGTGTACGTTTATGAGGCTTATGTTTTTAAACTTGCCTCGCACGCGAAGAGTGCAAAGCCTTTCGTTTATTGCATTAAAGCCGATTATGGAATGCTTCGGTTTTTGGCTGACTAGAAAGCCTACCCCGAGCACATGGTGTTTTGCATGACAGCTGTAATAAATGTCATACTCGTTTCTTTGAATAACACCACTCCCCGTCCATCTTATTTTTTGTAATGCTGTTATGTGAGCCTTATATTCGGACAGGGCATCGGCTAGCTGTTGTGCAGCTCGAGCTCTGTATAATGAACGGACGTTCCATAAGAAAACTCTTAAATCGTTTAGCCATTTTCGTTTCCGTGGTCGTCGTCGTGTATCCGGTCCTGAATAATTAAATGGAATTTTACCAAAAAAAAAAGTGTTTTACTATGTTAGCCTATGAACTTTTCAGCCCAAATGTTATACATACAGTCGAATTATAAGTTGTAATGTATAAGAATTATAATAAGATATTGATATACAAACTGAATATATATTATTTTGATTCTTTAAAACTTTAAAAGCTTTTTCCTCGAATCTATGTTTTTCGACATGGTTCCGCGTGAACCTGAAAATTTTTTTGAGGAACCGACAGAAATCAAAGTGCATTTATGTCTTTACCTATTTATTCCTAGGTGCCGTAAGTTTGGCAGGAACTAGGCTCTTTTGGTTCCGTAATATATTTTCAAAATGGCGGCTGTTTATAGTTGAGTAAAAATAGTGATTTTTGTCGACTTAATTTCAAAATGTCATTTCGCGCTGGTGTTTTATTTTTTCCGTATATCCTAGGTAGTAACATAACTGTGTATGTATATATAGCGTTTAGAATGATAGTGAAGAACGTGTGATTCGAACTGACGATAAGACAGGTAGAATCACCAAAAACTGAACCAATGCGTAACACATCAGGCTACTGGCCGTGCTTAAAATTCGATTTTTAAACTCAACTATATTCCACTGATGTGAATTGTTATGTTATCGCTATGGCATACGGCTCTGATGTATTTTCTTGTTCGACTTTCGTTCGGTGTTCTTCACTATTTGCTTGTGTATTGTGTGTGTATCTGTTAGAGACGCTACATATATTTTCAAAATAATTCTTGATTTTAATTCACTGGGGATTTCAGAACACGCGCTACCATCAAGATGGAAAAACCTCCCAGTGTCGACTTCAACGCCATCTATACTCAGCTCATTTTTAAATAAAAACTTTTTTTTGTTCGCATGAAGAAATGTTGTATTATATATTTAGTTTTTTAATAAAGTATTTCATCAACATCATCGGCACTACAACCGGTATCCGGTCTTGGACTTATTTAGCAAGTCTCGAGGCTTGTTAAATTTTCCATAATAATTTATTTTTACGGGCAAGATTTTTAGCCTTGTATTTATTTGTATAAACATGTGATATTTATTTGTATAAAAAAAGGCGATTTTTGATATTTCTTGATGATCTTCCCTTAAGTTGTACAAACCTGAAATATTACGATTAACTAACCAAGAACTTCCTAAAACTTCAAGGCGAATTTTCTTAAAGATAATTTCATAAAAAGAGCTGCAGCGTTAATGGTTACTATAATTTATCTTGGTCTATTTTGGCTTTAAAAAAAAACGCCGTTGCTTAAAAGTCCCTATAGTAAATGGGGGAATGTCTAGACCTGCTAATTTATTGTTCTTATCTTCAATAAGCCTCAATCACTGATAAATTTGAGTTAAAGCCCCAAATCTGCACTAAAGTTCAATTATTTAGATTTGAGTTTAGAAAGGACTAATAAAATGTTATTAACAAGTATCTTAGTTTTATCGTCCGACCACTTATTTTCAGCAAAGAGAAGTACGGCATCGAATTTTATAAAGCATCATTCTCCAATACTTGTATATGTCTGAATAATTCTCTGACGATGTCCTTCACTCGTTCTTTAGTATTTTATTTCTATCCGTGCAAAATGCAATTGGTTTTTTCAACAGGCAATCGTCGCAGATAAGGTACCTCGTCCTTACATGGCAACCGGTTGCTAAGAAAAGCAAATAGAGGAAAGGATATCTGTTGATATGTGACAGGATAAAGGTTATATGTGCGAACACCAAAAAGAAATCTATCCTTTTAAGTTAGTAAGGATGAACATGCTTATAGGAACCAAATTTAATAAGTGGACATACAATACCATCGAAGTGGACGAAGATTCAGGTGATTCAGAAGCTCTATACCGAGAGCAGTTGAGTTTGAAATATTTAGAACATCCCAAAGAAAGGAAAAAATAAAGACTTGGCAGCAAATGGTCAATGAAAGACGCAGATGGTATGTCGAATTGGCTAAATATTACGAGTAGCATGAGGGAAGACTAAAAGGTTTCATATAACAAAGGCCTTACGATGTTCTTGCTGGATTTTAATTGAAAAATATTTAATTAGACGTGTCTTGTGTGAAAGAAGTTCACATTCCAGTGTGTACAAAGGTTTCTAACGAAATACTTAAAACATGGAACATATAGGAAAAATGACTTGCTCAAATCTTAACTTATGGAGGCAATTGGTTATATACTCGTAGGTTGATCGTAAATACACTCTCTGCTACCAAGTGCGTATAACACTTCTTATTGTCTTTTTATTTTATTAACATTTTGTTATGTTGCATGGAAATATTATCTGATTAAAAATGTTTGATATTTGTATGGGACATAATGCCATTAAACTCAGTCCCTCTAAGTTCGTCTGCCCTATATAAGATAAATATTAGTTTGAGAGGAAAAATGCATTATATTTGCATTATATGAGTATAGCGATATATCGGGTTTTCCAATAGCGACTTGACAACTTTTTTTTTAAAATAAAATGCAAACCATTCGAGATATTTCAACAACTTTAATATCGGCTTGAAGTACAATCAAAACATTTATGAATGGAACTCGACTTCGTTCATATGGCCACCGCTGGCACGTTTGCAGCGTTCGTTGGACCCAATTTTCGATGACTCGGCCACACATTTCGGCCGAAACGGTCGCTAATGCGCGTTCAATGTTGGCCCTGAGCTCTTCCAACGTCGTCGGCTTGTTGGCATAGACCAATGACTTGACGTAGCCCCAAAGAAAATAGTCTAGAGGCGTTAAATCGCACGAACGAGGCGGCCAACCAACTGGCCCATTTCTTGAGATAACACGCTCATCAAACTTACTCTTCAATAAATCGATTGTATCGTGTGCTGTGTGGCTTGTGACACCGTCCTGTTGAAACCACATGTCGCCCAAGTCCATATATTCCAATTCGGGCCAAAAATAATAGGTAATCATGGCGCGATAACGATGGCCATTCACAGTAACGTGACGATCGTTATCGTCGACGAAAAAAGATGGCCCAATGATTCCGCCGGCACGCAAACGGCACCAAACAGTTATTTTTTGTGGATGAAGTGGTGATTCATGAAGCACATGTGGATTTTCACCCGACCAATTACGCAGTTTTGCTTATTGACGAACACATTGAGCCAAAAATGAGCTTCGTCACTGAAGATGATTTTGCGATGATATTCATCATCTTGGCGCATCTTTTCCAGAGCCCAATCGGAGAACGTACGTTGCTTCAAATGGTCCATCGACTTCAATTCTTGAGTCAGCTTGATCTTGTATGGGTGTAAACCAAGATCCTTACCCAAAATTCACCATGAAGTGGTCTGGGCGATGCCCAATTCTTGAGAACGCCGTGGAATTGACTGATTTGGATCGTTTGCTACGGACGCCTGAGCGGCAGCGATATTCTCGACACTTCGACCAACCCGTTGTCTTACTGGCACGGCAACATCACACAGCGAATATGTAGACTCAAATTTTTGCACTAAACTTGTTATTGCCTGTCTACTATGGCCAGAATTACGACCGAAAATTGGAGTTAACGTTCTTAAAGTTGCGGTCACCGACTCCAAATTTCGGTAGTAAATTTTTATAATTTTCAGACGATGTTTGTTCGTGTACTTAACCACGATGAACATGTTGAGTTTACTGAATAAATTGACAGTGACAGTTCGATAATTAGTGAAACGGTGCGTTCACAAATTAAATTCAAAGTTGTCAAGTCCCTATTGGAAACAGGATATAAAAATCGAAAACTTATCGTTCGTGGGAAAGTTGACCGTTTTTTTAAGGCTTGTTTCACTTACCAGTTACGGGGTCTAAAATATGTAAGCTACTAAAGAGAAAATTTGCTATATTTTACAATTGTGCTTTGATAAAGCGAAAATATCAATCTGGTGGATGAAATCGTGAATGGTGTTAATTGCCCCCGATACTATCACAGCCAATTGCACCTAATTTGGTTTTCGTCAATTATCGTTCCAGGATTTTCGTTGTTAAAGATGCACCCTCAAAGGTACCTCCAGTATCAAAAATATCGATAAAATCATGGAAATGATCAACACGTTACCAAACGCAGCATCGCCCAGGAGCTGAAGATCGACCACAAATCTATTTTAAATCATCTGCTTAAAGGTGGACGTAATACTTTGGATGTTTGGGCACCATACGAATTGACGCAAAAATCACGGATTGAATTTTCATTTGGAAGCATTGGCCAAATGACACAAAATCAACCCATTTCATAAACGAATGGTGACTGCTACAGTATTGTACGAAAAATATCATTGTCAAAGTGTCGTGGAACGGCTGAAATGGTGCCCAAAGCAGGACTTACGGTCAGCACGATTGGAATCAGCTGCTACAAACTGTTTCCATATGGAGCACTAAATTCGGACCTCTACGGTTAACAATTGGATCGTTTGAAAACTGAACAACGCCAGGCCATACACGATTACAATGACCTGCCAGAAATACCGAAAGCTAGCAAAGGAAGTTTCATGCATCTGTGGGGGTTCTCTACATCACACGGAGAACCAACCCACAACCCTAACCTGCAAACATGCAAAAACCCAATCCGCAATTCCATACATTCCTAACTCCGCAAGAACTACATTCCAAAACCTCCAACAGAATATAATTCAACAGAATATATTCTAATCATCCCCACATACGTTTTCCCAAAATTGCTTCGGTCAACTTTCCACTTAAGTTATATTTTCTCTTCGCGACCAAGCAATCCTAATTTCCCCGAAAGTCATATGCTGTAACGAAACGCATATTCAAATCCATAACGGAGCATCAACCATCGCCACCAATTATACTAAGCCGCGCACATTTCCCCGAAATTACTTCGGTTAACATTTCACCCAAATGATATTCCTTGCTTGCACCCAAGCAATTCCAATTTCCCCCGAAAATGCATGCCCATACTTGCTCGCGTTCCCAAAGCCAATTTTCCGGTACACCCAACCAACGAATTCAAGCCAGCCTGTACGGCCAGAATTCGCTGGAACTGAGTTCTTATGCGAGCATAGCAACTCTTCCAAAATTCCTTGTAATTGGCAGCGAGCCTAATTTTGCTATGACGCACCGCCACGACGCTATGAATGAATTATTTTCATTCGTAAGTCAGTCATCATTCTACCATCGGCGCGCGCACCCCGGCTTAAAACACGGCCCCTCGTGACGTGCACTCGGGGGGTGCAAACCCCCGAGCATACAATAAGCGTTTATCGCGTCTCGGTCGAGTGGGGTCGGGGTCCTTGATCCTCAATTTTATTCAAAAATCGGTATCGGGTACAATCGTGTCAGTTGAGTGCTTGTCGGCGGAACGGATAACTCGTGTGATGGTTCAGATCCTTGTCACCCTCAATAGCGATATTATTGTTATTGTAGGCCGTGCAAACAAGATGTTTTAGTGACAATAAAGGCAAACAACGTGCGAATGACTGACAACATCAGTGAGTTTTTTATTTCTCCTATTGGTTTGCCGGACAATCTCCGGCTACGAAATAGTTAGTGGGCGATAGTGAACTGGTGCCATACGTTGGCGCACCCACATCGCACCCCCACACATCTACTTGTACTCTTCTTGGCCCACTTCCTTCCCCGACAGTAAAGTTCACTCAGCGAACCATAGATTCAACAAAATATTTCCACGCTCCTTCTAAATTAAGAAACAAAATGGTATACGAAAAAAATTGTCTGCACATTTTTGACTGACCTCCACCATAGCTCTGACTCAGTTTACTATGAAGGAAAACCGAAAAATGTATCATGGTCTCCATTCTGCAGGAAGACTCACCCAAAGGCCTTCCCAGTCTCCAAAATTGTTTCATAAAACACCGTTAGTTTAAAGTTTAGTGGAGCTACCACCCCGTTTATTGGTTAAATTCAAGCAACATGTTAGAACGTCACTTTACAAAGTTTCGATGAATCTCATGGCCTTCGAACAATATGTTTACTCGAATAGGATATAACAACTTCAACGGAGGAGAGCTGACCATAATAAGAAAACCACTTCGGTTAATTTCCTATTTAAACTATATCCCTCTCTTACTACCAAGCAGCCTTAATTTCCACCGAAAACCATTCCGGCCCGCTTCCTGCTTAAACCATTTCCCTCGCTTGTAAGCAAGCAACATTCACCTTCCCCGAAAACCATTTCGGCTCCCATCCCAACTAAACCAATTGAAACAACACCAATTCTCCTTACTGGTAAGTCACCAGCACGATGCGTTGTATTTCCACGAAACAACCATCGCAACGACCAAGACCCATATTCCTTTGTCTAACCGACAACTCATGCCCATACTTTGTCGTGTTTCCAAAACCAATTTCTCCGTATACATAGCGACAGAGGAATCCAATTCAGCCTGTACGGCAGTAATTCGCTGGAGCTAAATTCCCTATGCACGCATAGCAACCCTTTTCAAGTTCCTAGTAAGTGGCAGTGAGTTTATTTACGATGAATGGATTCTCGCCCCTTCCTGGTCAGTCGCAATCCAACCACCGTCGGGATCGGTCACTTCCGTTATCTAGCAGTCGAGTGCCGTGGAGTGACAACGAGTCGGAGTCCTTAAGCAATTCGTGTCCCAGTCTCTAAGAAACCATAGTTTTCGTGGCCGACATACATTAAAGAAAGAAAAATATAGTAACAATATTTAAACGAATATCAACTGTTTAGTTCTTAAATCCGTTGACACCCACTAGTGTATATGAAGTAATAGTCTCCGGGGCTGACATATGTCAAAGAAAGAAAAATATAATAACAATATTTAAACGAATACCAACGGCGAATACATGTCGTAGTTCCAAAATCTGGTGACATTCATTAGTGTCTAAGAAACCATACTTTTAGCGGCTGACATATGTCGAAGAAGAAAAAATATAATAACAATATCTAAACGAATACCAATTGTAAATACAAGTTTAGTCCTTAAATCCGGCGACACCCACTAGTGTATAAGAAATAATAGTCTCCGTGGCCGGCATACATTAAAGAAAGAAAAATATAATAACAATATTTAAACGAATACCAATTGTGAATACAAGCTTTAGTTCTTAAATCCGGTTAACATTCCTTGTGTAAAAAAATCCTTGTCCTTCACCCATTCGCAAAATTAGAACTTAAAACTTAACGAACATGTATGCCACTTTAAATATAAAAAAAACGTTTATACACAACAACACCACAGTGTTTCATTTAGTTTCTCCGGTGGTACACCCCGCAACGATTCGCCGTCCCCGTGATTTCCGGTGTGTGAGAGTGAACCCGTGCCGTACGTCGGCACCCATACTTCGCACCCGCATAATGCCATCTTTTCAAGGTCGCGCCTTACAATGTCCTCTCACCTACGTCGCGTTCCTTCCACCAGTCTCTTTCCCGTTGGTCTCCCATCAAGAATTCTACGTACGGTTCTGTCGTTGCCCATTCTCGCTACATGCCCGGCTCATCTTAATCTTCGCGACCTGATCATTCTCACTATTGTGGGTTTCGGGTATAGCTCTTCCAACTCGCGGTTGTAAATTTTCCTTCATTGTCCCGCCTCTTCATCATATTTATGGCCGACGAAATTCCTTAAAACTTTAGAACGAAGAAGTTAAAATTTCCAAAACAGACCAATTTTGGCTTTTCACTGCAATTCATTTTTTCAATTAAATTGACTTAAAACTTTATTCTGGAATATGCAGAATCTGTTCTCTTCGCGGTTTGTAAGCGCCCATATCTCGCACCCATAGAGAGCAATCGGTATAATTATGGCTCTATAAATACGGAGCATTTCATTATGTGGCAGCAGTTTCGTTTTCCGTCTGACAGCAGCTCTCACATTATCGTCCGAGGTAAATGATTCTTGAATAGAGGAAAACTAAAAATCGCATGGCGTGAGATCAGGAGCATAAGGAAAGGGTATGAAATCGGTTCAAACTTCGGGTTTCGCAGTGCCTTTTCAATTATGCGAAAGCTGTGTAGACGAACGTCAAATATAAACGGCAATTTTACTGTTCTGCTTAGCACCAAGTTGTGAGCTAGATAAACTTGTGCGTGGCTATTGTTTGGTGTATGGAGAGTAGATGAACCGGTCGCGTTTGACTTTGTAGTTAGTACACCCATGAGCGAGCAACAGCTACATACTTCTGTTGCGCAACGGATTATTATGACATTTTTAACAAATGAAGGCGTTAAAACCTCGGAACTTTTCTCTATTGAAAGCACAGTTTGGCGATAACACACTGTCTCAGAATCATGTATATATATCGACATATTTTTGGTTTGATGTCAGAAGAATTGCTCGGAAGATAACATTGACAAATGCCGATCAAATACCCTTTCAAGGAAACACGATTTGCGACCTTGGTATCTGACAAGCTCCTAATTTCCTCCCTTATGACATAATCTTTAAGGCCAACACAATTGTCGACTTTGCAAAATGATGATGGATGGAATTTTATAAGCCTACGTAAACTGATCGCTTTATATCTCTGTTATCCGTGCTCTTCTAGAATATGCCAATCTGGTCCCTTCATCACATAACTCACATTCGCAGAATCAAGAGCGTTCAGGGATGCCTCTTGCTTTTTGCTGTAGACTGTGGTGGGAGGATTCCTTGTTTCCAGCACGAGGTGACACTTCTCGTCTGTACTACAGATGAAGTCATTGAATTATTATTATTTTTATTTTTATAATAATAATAATAATAATTATAATAATAATAATAATAATAATAATAATAATAATAATAATAATAATTATTATTATTATTATTATTATTATTAATAATAATAACTGTTTTTGTTGTAACCACTCAATCACTACAAGTCACGACTTCACCAAATCGTTTCAGTAAGAAACGCACGACACGTTCGAATACATGTTACGTAAACTTTAGAAGTGGCGTTGTGCGATGAAAAACTGCGAAAGTAGTGTAGTTCAAGATTGCCACCGAAAAGAATACCAACTGAAACAATCATGTGATCGTTTTTTTTACTTCGATGCTTTAGGAGTGACGGGTCCTTGGTCTTTGGGCACATTAATATATGAAGCCAGACCAATATAAAAATATACGATGACCTACCACATAGGGCACTTTAAAAGTGTTATTTTAAAATGTAAACATATCAAGAAGCTGGTGTTACCGATTTGTGGTGGTGGGAGTGGTTAAATGATAAAGAAGTGAAAAGATTTGAAGGAAGAATTGTAGTATTTTTAATACAACAAAACCAGTAAACTCATCTTAGACAGATGAGGTGGGGAGACGGTCGTTGGAACTTACGAACCAATAGAAGAGTGGCCTGATTAAAACTAAGCCATATCCCCTAAGTAGAACTATGCCATTCTATGGAGCGACAATACTACGTTTTCTGTAAAATACATTTCCTAGGAAGGAAAAGTGGAATTCAATTTTATAACACAGTCCCACTTTGTTCTGTTCATTGTCCCTTCATTTTAAACCATTTACAAATTTACCTTCGACATTAAAAAAATTCAATTCTATTTTATTAAATCGTTTAGTAGAATTATAATTGAGATCCGGACACAAGACGGTCAATCAATGGTTCTGAAGACCAAATTAAATTACAAGTTATTCCCTCCCGTGGATATTGCGCACCCTCGCAATTAGAAGATTTCCAATTGAAGTTTATTATAGGAAAGCCCAATATAAATTCCATTTCAACCGGAAGGAAAATCGAAATGTCAAACATGTTACGCGATGTTAATAAACTTGCTCGACCACATTGGCATAAGTTGAAAATCTTGTCTCATATCGCATTTAACACAAAAATTCAATTAGTCCTGTTGATTGCCTCTGAAAAATGTTCAAATCCATGTCCATCTCAGTGGCAGTGGCCAAATCTGCTGGCGGTGTCCGGCCATCATCCGATAAACTCAGACCATCTATGCTGACTTAATTCTCAACCGCCACTCAAGGGTGAAACCGTCATATATCTGCGAAGTATGTGAACTCACAGGACGAAACTGAGTTAACCCGGCAATGAACCTTCAGAGTTGAACGATTATTATGTCCATTCTCTCAAAATATGGCCACATTAGCACCCTAGACTTTCTGGCCAGAAAATTGGCTTGTTAGTTATTTGTCGGCATCAACGTCACCATCGTTGTGACCGGCCGTAGAGGCAATCGTTCACCCATCACCGTTGTACGAGTAATCATCATATTCCCTTCTGCCTGGGGAGTTGACTTCATTTTCTGGATTATTGTAGCCAAGCGGTCCTGCAATGCGCTCCGCCTCAATTCATTTCATATGCCTTTTGTTAACAAGAGAGGCGAGAAGAAAGCAGCAAGCTAGGATACGGGCGAGCACTCAAAAAGGATACAAGACACTTTGGTTCACACAAATCAACATACCATACTCAGAAGTGTATAACGAGACACAGCTCAACTTCCTGTTACGCCGAGAAGATTAATGGATGAACGAACAGACAGACGGATACAGAATGGCCGAGTAGCAAATGCTTGGAGTCCTTTCTCTAGCTCCTCTCCTGCAGGGAATATTTTACCGTATGTGGGCCAATAAATATGCATACTTGATCGAGATTGTTGGATATGGAACGAGGATGAGTTAAAAGTTGTCGGCAACATCGTCGTCCTGACCATCATCATCATCATCTTCATCACCATCTTCATCATGATAAACATGTTTGAGTCAGTTCAGGTAGACCGTGTCCAAAGTGGTTTATGCACCTTGGCTCAATTCCCTTAATGGTGGGTGCCCTGTTTTAGTCCTCCTAAAGTGCCAACTATTCATGAATTCTCGGTAGAAAATAAAAAATAAAAAATAAGTAAAGAGATACAACCAAAACAAAAACCAAAATGAAATACTGAACCAAGAAAAAAAAAGGATGCAAAACGACACAAACAGCCCCCTGAACTGATACTTGTCCACTATAGAGTCGGAATGTAGCGATTTCAATTTATGGACGACCCTTTTGGCCATAACGAAGTTCCTGTAGTAGTCCGTGGTCCAGGTAGCAAAGTGAGTTTAAAAGCTATAATTGCTTACTCATCCTGGGAAATTGCTGTTCCAAGTTCAACTTCCGTAACTTAATGAATTATCGAATGTCCTTTGCAGCTTGTTGAAGCTCTTCCTTACCAGAATATGTATTCCTCCCACCGATATTGGAGATATGTTCCTCGTTCATAGTTAAAAATTGTTTGGGATTTCATAGCGTGGTCGAATACAGCAACAAAAGAGTGGGTGAGGGAGTGATAAGTTGATATCAGAGAAGACCAAGCCATTCTTACGCGCATATTTTTTAGTGAACTTCGTCTGGACATTTATTTTAGATAATTAAAAACCATCAAACCACTCTGAAGGGCATTGATGTTAGTGATCGGATAATTTCACTTGTACCTCAAAGAATCTAATAGTGAGTAACAAATCGCGAGATTAAAATATTGACATTTTAAAATATTTTGGCCTTTAAGGGTCAGAGGTTTTCCTCGCTAACTTTCTTGGTCCTGTATATGTTTGAGACCTGTCTTTCGTCAATGGCAGCAAATATTTTCATTATTTGAACACCCTCGAATGCAAACTTTGTCTTTTTCTCGGCGATAGCGTTAAGGTCGAATCATACCTCTAAGATTTAAATAGTTCGAACGCCGACGTCCACTATTTATCTTTCGATCATACGGGTGTCATCTCTTGGATATTCTAAGGACTTATTGAGCAATCCTCGAAGAATACGTTACATTTATGATCTAACGACCAAATTTAAAGGTTTATGCTTGAGTCACTAATGAGCTTCATTGTTCGTTTGTGCATCCTTTCAATCACATACAACGCGGATCTACATGAGCCTGAACAAATATGGAAACTGAGTTCCAAATCAGGAGGAAAATTATGGCCAAGATGAATAGAGGGAAATATTTCTACATCTCTTAGAAAAACCCATACATTTAGCCCCACTTTTCGTAGTTTCAAGTATAGGTGGTTCCAATTGAAAAGCGAATTTAATTGCCAAGAATTGATAGCTCCTTTGATTCGATGGCCTTCGTGACGTTCATCAGCAGTGTATTTACCTTGGGGTTCGTTTTTGAAACAAGAGGTAGTACTTACCCTTAGAGGCATTCAATTAAACTCCTTGATGTCGGAACTCAATAAGTTGAGCATATCCTGTTGATTGTTAATAAGATTTTAAGCAGTAGGTCGGCTATGTTCGAAAGAGTATAGGGAATTCAAGGCACTATGCTCAGTGAACATATATATTGGGTTGTGGGTGGCAAGAGATGGTTTATAAAAATGAGAAATAGAGGAAGTTAGAAGACGGAGCCATACGGAACATCTGGATGAATATGTAGGGAGCGAAGCTCTGTGCACCGGCGTACGGCGCTGATTCTCTTCGTCTCCACCAACTCTAAAAGTGTCTGCCGCGGGCCGAAAGAAAAATACAAGCAAAAGAAATTAATGCACCCAGGAACGGTTGTCGGAAAATCAAAAACACGGTTATCCTGTTGAAGTAAATGTTCTTTATTTTATTTCGCGTTCGTTATTAACTTGATCTTTAGCCGTTACTAAATATGTTAGAGTTTTAATACTTCACTTAGACTGCGTTTACAAGAACACTTAATTTTGTTTTGATTTCCAAAGCGGAATTTCGCAAATCGATTTCAATTAATACGAATGAGGACTTTGGAAAATAACGTCTCAGGTCACTTTGCAACTCGACTGTGTATATCTACGCTCCTCCGCTGAGTGACGGAGAGCGGGAGCGACAACGACCACGACCTGCTTGGTCGGTGGATGTTAAAGGACTCCACGATATTCTTTCGTTGTCAAAGGAAATTCGGCCAGTGAAACTGGCTCTCTTAATTAAGGGGTGCATTTTCCGATTCTAAGAGAGACGTAAAGTCTCTCTTTAGGATAACCAAACAGATCTCATACAGAAGATCGTCACAGTACACATGTATGTGTGTACATTAGTTCTTTTATGTATCAAGGCCATGGGAACGAATCCAAACAAAGAAAGGGAAAATGTGCATTCGTGGGACGCGAGTTCGGTAAAGCAAACAAAACCGAAACTCGTCGAATGCTAATTGGATCTTTGTTTGAGATGTGCGTCGCGGCTAAATAAATAGACGCGACGCATCGAAGAAATGGTGTTAATGGGTTTTAGCTAGATTACCGGGAAATGCTGTTTATGGCATCACTGGTAAGGGTGGGTATTGGATTCCTATTTGCATTTACTTATGCTGTGGGTTTTAATTGGTGCCGAGAGATGCGTATATTTGTTTTGGTCCCTTGGGTGTAGGTCGCCAGCCAATGTGTTTGTATGGTGATTTATGATACACATGATGAAGCTGGGATAAGCTAACTCAAGGGTAAGATTCCCTGCTTATGCGGTTGTATTATATATGAACCGATGAATTTTCTTTCAGGGAATTTATGATAAGCTTGGAGAGAAATCTTAAAGGGGATTTTAAATGCGAAGTTATGCATGCAGGTAAGGACTCTCTTCTAAGGGATTTTAGCTAAATGAACTTAATCGATTTGATGTGTGAACCATTTAAGGTGCTAATGCGAATGCATTAGCGAAAGCTTATGCAAACTGGGTTGTGGGGGTGGGGGTTCTTTATGTAAGTAGTAAGTGGGGTTTGGCAGAACCGCCACAAATAGAAAGGGAAGGAGATTTGACACCATTCCTAACTACTTCAAACGAACGACCAGAGAAATAGTCGCCTCACCATTAAATCAGTATTTCAACAGGTCACTAATACATTCATTTCGGCAGCAGTACTGAGTGTCAAATTTTGGTAAACGTTCTTGAGACATCGCTGTTACGAATAAGTGCAAGGAGTAGCTCGACTTTTCAGTAGTATAGGCCATTTAATCTGTTGTAGACCTGTTGTTACCAAACCCATATTGGTGATCATTGAGGTGGTCCTTTCAGAAGAGGCGCGGAGTTCAAGGTCCTGAGATAATAGTTGAAAACTGCTCGACTTATTTTTGAACAGTTACAAATTGTAATGTAATCTGTAACAAAACGAATTTTGGTATAAAAATGGTTCGAAAAATAAGAATGTAACAACGCACTACTTAACCTGCAATAGTTAACGCTCTGGTATTCGGATCCGATGATTAACTCTTCGATTCTCGTCCGTGCTACGTTCCTCACTATGGTTGCGTGTTCGTGTTTGTTCGTCTGTTTCGATTGCCACTAATATCGTATACGAGATTCGAGATGTGAGGGTCAAAGCATTTTGAAAAAATTGTACGAGGGTTGCCTCTTATGTTTCGGGATTTGGCAACCCTGGTGTTGCAATCCGCCAATTGACAGCTCTGTCGTAAAGTTGGACATTTTTGAGGTTATACGCACTCAGAACGTTTTGACATACGAGCGCTATTTGTGTTGTTTACAGTAACTTAAAAGATTCATCTCGGCCCAAAAATGGAATTAAATCGTCAACATTTTCGTGCGATTATTTTTTACAACTTTCGGCGTGGATTAACTCAGCAACAGTGCATGGATGAACTTAATTCAATTTTTGGCGATGAAGCTCCACCAAGGACCAGTGTTTATCGATGGTATGGTGAATTCAATCGTGGTCGTGGTTCACTCCAAGATGAATTTCGTGAAGGTCGTCCAAAATCAGTTGTTGTTCCGAAAACCATTGATGCTGTGCGCGAACTGATATTGGAAGATCGTCATGTGACCTATCGTGAGATTGAGACAACCTTAGGCGTTAGTGGGACCAGCATACATTCAATATTGCATAAACATTTGACTGTCAAAAAAATTTGTTCGCGTTGGATCCCACACAATTTGTCAATCGCCCAAAAAAAGGCTCGTGTCAATTGGTCGAAAGAAATGCTCAAAAAATACGGTCGCGGTGCTTCGAAACATGTCTATGGCATCGTGACAGGTGATGAATCGTGGATTTACGCGTATGAGCCCGAAAGTAAACAGCAGTCGACTGTCTGGGTGTTTCAAGATGAGCCAAATCCAACAAAAGTTGTTCGCGCACGAAGCACTTCCAAGCAAATGGTCGCCTGTTTTTTCGGAAAAACTGGACATGTCGCAACCGTATCACTAGAACAACGCAGAACAGTCAATTCTGAGTGGTACACAACCATTTGTTTGCCAGTTGTCTTCCAAGAAATCAGGAAAACCAACCGCCGAAGACGGATCAGTCTTCACCACGACAATGCGAGCTCTCACACATCGGCTGCGACAACTGCAAAACATCGATTTGATGGGTCATCCGCCGTATATTCCTGACTTGGCACCGAATGACTTCTTTTTATTCCCGTACGTAAAAAACAAACTGAGAGGTCAACGTTTTTCGACACCTGAAGAAGCGGTTGCTGCATTCGGAATGCACATGTTGGAGATACCTCAATCAGAGTGGCAAAAGTGCTTCGACATCTTCATGGGGAATATTTTGAAAAACAATAAAGTGATTTTCGATGATCAATTTAAATTCTAGTTTAAATATCCTAGAATTTAACTTGCTGGTTGTTGGGTTTGAGTTGATTGTAGAGTAGTGGGGACGCCTTACTGCCCAAACTTGGGCGAGGGTCACGAAAGCGCGAAAAAGTAGTTGCTCAGTAATCGGCATGCAAGTAGGACCTATTCCACGATTCCATTCATTAGAATTAATAAGACGCCACGTGTTTAATAAAACGATAAATTATGTAGCCCGAAACGATAGATTATGAATAAAAGTAAAGTTACTGTTTATTAAACTATTGTCTACTCTATTTAAAAAACCCACATACACAACACTGGCCCAAGCTAAACATAATATGACTACGGTGGCGCAGTTTTGCCTTTCGCCGACAGAACTTTGTTTGACGCTTTTATTAGGAAGTCGGAGGACACAGACCAGAATATGTGGCTTGGAATTTCTGCATCGAATCTGTCCAAAATAATATTTTTTTTTTTTTGGAAATTAATAAAGTATAAATATTATTATACATTTTCATATTTTAAGTCTATTGTACTATTTAATATATTTTTTGGCATCATATTACTTGTCCAACTAGAAACAATATGACATCAGTTTTTGAATCAACAAATGAGCTTTAAAAGAAAGGAAAATTCCCCTGCCACCACCAATCAAGGTGAGGAACATAAGAGATTTTAACGCATTCAGGAATGCCAATTTATCTGTAATGAAAAACAAAATTCAATTCACAGCATTATCCAATAATAATATAAAAATAAAACGCGAAATGAATACAGAGCAGTTAGAGAATTACAATCCCACCAGACAAATGTAACAACTCAAGATTTATAATATCATACCTATGAACTAAAAAGTAAAAAACTATTTAGATTCGTAATCAGAGCACTTCCAGCTTCAATGGCCTTAGATGTGATTGCAAATAAATTATGTTCACTAAATCATAAAGTGGTAAAGGTAACTAACATCAGGCAAAGCATCACGTCAAATAATGGAGAAAAAATCATCAAAGCACATCCCATGTTTTTGTTAATATAATTCAAAAAAAGAATAGCACTTCAGTTTATGAAATCCAAGAATTATTATGGTGCAAAGTATCGATTGAACCACCCAAAAAGGTCAGATCGATACCTCAATGTAATAACTGCCAACAGCTTGGTCATACCAAAAATGTTTGGAATTATAATTCAAGATGCGTTAAGTGTGCTGGGCCTCACCACACAACCCAATGCTCGAAACAACGGAACAGCGCAGCAACATGTGCGCTGTGCCACGAGGAAGGCCATCCAGCAAGTTATAAGGGATGCTCAGTGTATCAAAAAAAGTTAAAAGTTCGGCATGCAACGAAAACTCCAGTCACTCAAAGACTCTAATCAAAAAATACTGAGCAAACGGGGTCAACTAAAACTGGTGCTAGCAACACACAAATGAACAATAAACCAGATGATCAATAATGAGCTTACCATCTTTTTATTTTTTATTTTTTATTTATATTATACTTCTCTTGGGAGAGGCGAACCTATAGTGCAGAGTGGGCGCTTCCAAGATAAATAAGTGTTGCAGTTCTTTTTGAACAGTTGCAGTTTGGAACGCTCCGGGAACAGTCGCGCGGAAAGGGAGTTCCACAGCTTCTCCGCATTGTTACGGAACGAGTTCTGGTGCAGAGATGTTTGCTCCGTCGGGAGATGAACCACAAGTTCTTGCGATCCATCGGATTGTCTTGTGGAGCCCATATAAAACGAATTGCGCGGAACAATGCCACAAAACTCCAAAGAACAATATCCGTTATAATATCTGTAAAACAGACAGAGGTCGCTGCCAGCGCCGAGTCCCCAATCAGGCCGATCGCTCGTCTCTGTATGCTCTTAAGTAGGCCGAGGGTATGTTTAGGAGCAGAGCTTCAAACATGGGAGCAATATCCGAGCACGGATTTAATTTGGGATGTATACAGAAGAAGAAGTTGAGCCGGTGTGAAATATTTCTTGGCTCTAAAAAGATAACTCAGTTTTCCAGAAGTGGATCTGGCGATGTTCGACACGTGTTTATGCCACGATACATTCCCACAGACCGTGATGACGCATAACTTCAAGCTGTCCCCATATTCGACGGCCTGGCCATTCATCATCAGCTGTGGAACCGTTGATACACTTTTCCTTGTAAATGTTGTGTACTGTGTTGTCGTTGCATTGAACTCGACGAGATTGGCCTTTCGTCACTGCAGGACTTTATCCAGATCCGGGATGTGAGGCTCCGCCCACACTCTTTCTCTTATCTTATAAACGAAGCACCTTTTATGCCTGCTGGAAAATCGCTCGAGTTCGGACGATCTCAAAGAAGGGGGAAAAAGTCTCTTCCACAAAATTACCGTCCGATAGCACTACTATTTATGTTATTTAAGGTAATGCAAGAAGTCATCAATGCCGAGTTAATTAAGTATTTGGAGTGCAACGGACTTCTGAATGATCGTCAATTCGGATTCCATGGCAAGCGGTTCACGGGGGACCTTTTGACCCTTTAATCGATATATGGACATTTGCGATTGAGCGGCATGGTGAGTCAAAGGGGGTCGCATTGGATATCTCCAAGGCTTTTGACCGCGTCAGGCACGGGGCATTGCTGAGCAAACTTCGTTCATATGGCCTTTCCCAGCAGCTTTGCGACTGGACGAAGAGCTTCCTCAAAGATTGATCGATCGGGGTTGATGTTGACGGCGAGTGTTTTGTATCCTCTTAATTCCGGGGTGCCCCAAGGTTCTATTTTGGCTCCAACCTTGTTTTTGCTTCACATAAATGATTTCTTGGAGTCGACGGATAACACGGTGTTCAGTTTCGCGGATCAGAGTAAGCTTGTTTCCTCTTTTTCGGATGATCGACCGATTAGTGCATCAAAGTCGCACCAGCTGAGACGTAGCTAAATCGTCTCTCTGAATCTGGATCTTGATTAATTCCGGCAGTAGGGAAAGGCCAATCTCGTCGACTCCAATGCAACGAAGACGCACTATGCAACATTCACAAGGAAAAGTGTATCATTGGTTCCACAGGTGATGATGAATTGCCAGACTGTCGAATCTGGGGAAAGCCTGAGATTGCTCGGCGCCACGGTATGCGGGAATGTAACGTGGCATAAACACGTGTCGAATATCGCCAGATCCGCCTCTGGCAAACTGAGTTATCTTTTTAGAGCCAAGAAATATTTTACACCGGCCCAACTTTTTCTTCTGTACAAATCCCAAATTAGACCCGTGCTCGAATACTGCTCTTATGTTTGGAACTCTGCTTCTAAACATACCCTCGACTTACTTGAGGCCATACAAGGACGAGCGATCCGCCTGATTGGGGACTCGGCACTGACATCGAGACTGCAGTCGCTATCACATCGAAGACGCTAAGCCGACCTCTGTCTGTTTTACAGATATTATCACCCGTACTGTTCATACGAGATTCGTGGGATTGATCTAGGCAATTCGTTTTATATGGGCTCCACTATACAATCCGATGAATCGTACCAATTTGCGGTTCATCTTCCGACGGCGTGAACTTCCCTGCATCAGAACTCGTTCCGCTGCAGATGGGAAAACTGTGGAAGTTCCTCCCCATGCGAGTGTTTTCGGAGCGCCACAACCTGCACCGGTTATTTAATGGCATCTCGGGGCATCTAGGTTCGCCTCTCCCGAGAGAAGTGTACAAATGAAAAAAATTATTATTCCCTGCTGTTTTTGGTCGACGTTCCGAAACGCGTAACATTTTCTATCTCCAAAAACTCGTGCAAAATATATTCCGTCCTCAACTAACTAGCCCAACCTCACTTTACGATCACTCAAAAGCATTCGAAGCACTTGCTTTACGATTTTCGCATTCATAGCCTCTTTTGGCCTTTCAGAGCGAGGTGTGTCTTCCGTGCTTGTACGACCCATTTTAAATTCACTAAACCACCGATAAACTGTTGTTCTTGAGGGAGGAGATGTGGGGTAACATTTCTGTAACCATTGCAAACACTGTTCAGAAGTTTTTCCCATCAAAAAACAATGTTTGATTAAGATGCGTTATTCCTGGTTTTTTTTTTTTTTTTTTAACGAAGGTGTAAATAGCGTCGGTTCCTTGATAGTATAGTGGTTAGTATACCCGCCTGTCACGTGGTAGACCGGGGTTCGATTCCCTCTGGCACTACAACGGGGAACCGGTCTTGGCCTTATTTAGCAAGTCCTGAGGCTTGTTAAATTTTCCACAATGATTTGCCTTTTTCCAGACAAGGTCATTAGTCTTGCACCGGAGGCTTGTGGGGCTTTTCAGGGCCCGAAGAGCCATACATCGCTCGATCCCCACCTTTCCAGGCGAACGACTTACCTCTCGGTCGAACTTCAGCAAGGTTGCGTAACCTTGCTACGGCATTTACCCTCAGCCAAATCGCCGGAATTAATACGGTTACCCAATCGGATAACCGTTTTGAATTTATGTTAGGCAGCTTACCTATTCTGTAGGGGATTTCCTTCCAAACCCCTTTTTCTCCAGCATCACCACTGAAAACATTAAATCCACGGCAAAGCTTATCACCTTGCCGTGGCATCGAAAACTCACCCTCGGCCAGACCATATTCCCTAAAAAAACATTAAGCCCACGGCAAAGCTTATCACCTTGCCGTGGCATCGAAAACTCACCCTCGGCCAGACCATATTCCCTAAAAAACATTAAGCCCACGGCAAAGCTTATCACCTTGCCGTGGCATCGAAAATTTACCCCCGAGGCGTACATCATTTCCTGAAAAGAACATAAGTCCATGGCAAAATCATCACATTGCCATGGCATCTGAAATCTTATCTTTAGGCATACATTCAGCCAGGGCATCTCGTTTCCATAGCCTTAAGCTATGGAAACAACAATCAACAAGAGTTCCTTGTGACTCGTTGTATTTGTTTACCCCCGGCATAACATGCATACGGCTATTGCCCCTATTGATTTACTACCGCCGACAAGGTTTCTGTTGACGCAAATCAAACGTGTCCCTGTTTACCAGCAATCGCTGGCTTCCAATTAGCGGTCCCCATGTTCAGAGACCGTAATCGCGCGACGACCAGGATGCAGCCAGAAAATGTTTACTTTCAACATCTGGCAACGGCTGCACCCTATGTTCGTTGCAATGTAATCATCGGCAACCGAAATGAAGATTTATGGCCTTCCATTAGGATGACCAAATTATCGGTTTCAGTTTTTCACACCCCACATGCTAGTGTTTGCATTCTTAGAAAATGCACTAGCGATGTTGCCCTCCATCCACGGTCGCCGAACGATCGTATGCATGGCATACGCACACATGCGTAATGTATGCCTATTCCGTCCGGTCCAATCACGATTAACTACTTCAAGTTAATCGTGTAACTCCGCCTCCTTTCCAGTTTCTTTCAGGGTTCCTTTCCTTTTGATGACTTCCAATGGAGTTAGTCAGATTTTAGTCACGAGTCGAGTGTTGTCCCTTGATGACGTTGTGCGGTGTAATACCTTGTGGTTTTTTTAAAGACGCTGGTCAGTAGGATAACAAAACAAATAGTTATTCAGATTTAATCCGATGAAGTCGTTCGATAATTTACACGTTTTTGTCGCGTATGTAGACCGACGCAAATTCCTTCGGAATCGCGTTTTTCAGTGTTTGTGTATCGATTAAAGGAAAACAATAAAAAATTACAAAACGATCGTTCCTGAGTTTCCTTTCGTTGTTGGACTAACCTTCCTGTGTCGCCAGCCGAATTCTCTTGTTGAAACAACGGTGGTGTTTTCGTTGTACCTGCGTCCGTGTCGACGCCCTAATGGAAATACCTACATTGGTGACCACGACCAGTGGACATACGCCTTCACCTGACTTTTGACCGCTTAACGCCCGAATATTGTGCCGTTCCGTCCTTTTAAAAAACAGTGACTTTCTCGGTGCCGGTGACTTTTCCAACCAACCTTCGGATATAACCCAATGTTGTTGACTCTTGTGTGATCGCGCCACCCTTTTTGAACCTTGTCAAAACAAGTGAGTGAACTATAAATACAACCAACACCACAATACAAAAACGGTGACAAGTGCCAACAATTAAAGACATTTTAAGGGTGAGAAGAACCCCGACCCAACTTTTGCCTGGCGAACAACAACGACTTATAGAGATCAACACCAACATCACAGGAAGCAGTCACGGACCACCAACAGCCACATCAGCAACAACATCATTTGCACCCGTAGCAAGTATTCCTTTTTCTGTTTTTCTTGGTTTAGTGTTAATTGTAAACCGTGTTAGCAACCCCAACAGCATTGTAAAATTTTTTTAAAAGGTTAAAAAGGGTTAGACAAAAACAATTACTAGAAATTTCATAAATGTCATAATTTTTAATCAATTTGCATTTTCGGGCAATAAAAAGTGCTATCTCTTCAAGTACTGATTTATATATTTAACAAACCTGCTACGTGTACATCTAGTCCGAAAATAACAAAACTAAATAAGAATCGATTTATTGTGTCGTTTGTAGTTATTAGCAATCGGCTTAGTTGAAATTGGCTCAATATTTTATTAATTCCTTAGGAGTGTGTAACAATTAATTATAAGAATACAAACTAGAGTACATTAAAAATAATAAGTATTATATGATTGTAAAGATCAAATATTTTCGAAAATAGTTATGTTGTCTGATTTGGAGTCATTAAATAAATCAAAAAAATAGATAAACTTTCAAATTTTTCCTTTTACATTTCCGTTTCCCTTTATTAATTTAATATTTCGCATAGTGAACAAACATAAAGCCAACCGCATAGAAGGGTTGCTACAGAATTTTAAACAATATAACCATTATATTATATTTTTTCTTTTTTTATACGCATATTCATTATGGTATAACCACTATACCCTACGTCCTAATCTCATACTAGGCAAAAATATTACAACACCGCTATTAATCTATCAAAAAATAAGTTTTTTCAAGTCAATGTGCCAAATTGCAAGACATCAATTTAAATGCTAAGAAGTTCATATATAAAGCAAATTTTACCAGTTTAAATAATTATATTATAAATTTATTGAAACACAATATGCGAGATAAAATAAACACTTACACTACGAAAACAAAGTAATCGATTCCTCTAACACATTGCTACTATTGATTAACACGCTCCTCAAGCGAGTCCATATTTTTACATAAATATTTGAATAAGCTAATTAATGTCAATCAAGGCTGAGACGCGTCACTAAGAGAATGTTACATAGGATACCTGGAACGTATCACTGACGAAACAATGCAATGTGCGAGTTTACTTATTAGAATTCAGTACCGAACATAAACCTAATTGCAGGCTGACTAACTACAATTGACATCGGAATAAACTATACGAATAGTATAGTGAGACTAATGAGGATTCTTATTATTGCAATAAAACAATTAAGCATTTTAAAAGAAATCTAAAACAAAACGTGAAATACCCTGTTAATATATTTTAAATAATAAATATTGTAAACCCCTTCAGGGTACATGGTAATATTGAAATCAGGGTTTTACGAAAATAACTTACACTCGCACACCTTTATATACCCGCACGTCCGCGAGATTTGCATTTTTTTTTTAATTCTTATTACGGTTCAATAATTAAAATAAAGTTAATTATTTTAGGATTAAGCTGTATAATACAGCCCTATCCGTTATTCGCGACCTATCGACCACCGTTGACTCCATTCCGCTCCGCACGGCTTACATCACGACTCTACTCGACCATCTACGACTCCTTTTGACTATTTTGGCCTCTTTCCCCAACTCTTCGCGTCCTCTTACGCCATTAATTTCCGTTTCGCGTCACTACCCATAATGGTCAACACACGGAACACCATGGCCAAAAAGGCTCAGGAACAATCCGAGCCCCTCGAATTCCACGACGCCTCCAGCGTCGATTTCCCCACTGAGCAAGTCGATGCTGACCTAGACTTGCCCGGACAATCTACTCCTCTGGCACCACCCGTTGCCCCCAGCGTCGTGAACCGACCCCAGCCTACTTCCACAGACACACTCCCGACTGCTCCTAACGCCCCTGGTACCGGCCCTTTGGTAGATTCCGGCATTTTTATGCCCACAACTAGTGCCGGTACCTCACAACAAACTCATAGGCACCCAGAGTCCCAAGAATTCCGCGATGCTTCCAGCCTCGGGAACGGGACTCGTCATTTAAATATAGGACTTCCCCCCTTCGATGAGGAGGACCCAGACCTTTGGTTTGCAGTGGCAGACTGCATCTTCCAGGCCTCAGCTTTGCACGACGAACAACTTCGTGCAGTCGAGCTGTTGAAAGTGCTTGACCGCACTCAGCGACCGCATGTTGCCCACATAATAAGGTCGGCCGGCCGCAACCCATATAGCAACATGCGTGAAGCTCTGCTCGACGCTTTGGACGAACCTGGAAGTATGCGGCAACAACGTTTAGCCGCTGTAACCAACCTTTCTGGGATGAGACCATCTCTTTTCCTGACCCATTTACGCTCTATAGCGGGGACCAGGATTGGGGACGACCTAATAAAGCCTCACTTTTTGAGGTGTCTTCCCCAACATGCCCGTTCGGCACTTATAGCCCAACCCAACCAGAGTTTGGGCTATTTATCCAAAATTGCGGACGCAATAATGGAAAGCTCAGATCAGTATTCTGAGCCTCCAGCGTACCAGGTAGCGGCGGTTTCTCAACACGCCGCCCAGCCTGCACGGCACCCTCGTCTGCCTTTCTCAGCCCATCAATTGGTCTCAACTCCCAATTCTCCTCAAGCTCAATTGCCTCATAGAAGGCCCGCCTCAACCAATTTCCCTCAGGGGAATCCAGAGGCAGGCCCCAACCTTAACCAAAGAAATTCGCCACCTCAATTAACCACTGCTGACCTTCGGGCGCTTCAAACCTCACTCCTCCGCGAGATAACGCAATTGCGCGCGGAGGTGAGGAACAATCCTCGAAGCGCCCAGAACCGAGCCATGCCGAGCCGTCCTCTCAATCGGCAAAATTCCTACCAAACTGCCCCTCAGAGGGCCTATATGCCTCAAAACGCCCCACAGAGGGCCAATTCCTCTCAAAATGGCCCTCACCGGGCCAATTCCCAGCGAGCTCCGGCTCGACCTCCCCGTAACGGCAATACTAATAGGCAGAATATACCTGATAATGCCGTTACTCTGCCTTGGTGCGCCAATCACCAACGATATGGTGATCGCGCATTCAATTGCAAAGCGCCTTGTGGTTGGACGCAACCTTCCACCAACCAGAGGCGCTCTTTAAACTAATTTTGCCGACCGACACCCTCGCGCAATCGGCCGGCACCCATACGATAAGTCGCTTAACCATCCGGGATTCGAAACTGAATATCGCTTTTACTGTCGATACCGGCGCCGATATTTCAGTCCTCCCGCGATCGTTTGCTCCGCGTAACCGCGTGCCAGCCGCACTCAAATTGTCAGCAGCAAATAATACGCCGATACTTACGTACGGACGTAAAAAGCTGACACTTCAATTGGGTCTTTGTCGTCCGATCACTTGGCGTTTCGTCATTGCGGACGTAAACGAACCCCTGATAGGTTCCGACCTGTTAGGTGCACATAATCTGTTGGTCGATTCGACCCATAACAGACTTGTGGCTCCAACCGCACCCCCCTTGCCCATGACGGCATCACCAGCGGCAACTTCAGGGGCCACAGAGTGCATAGACCCATTCCAGGTTATGGTACAGGAATTTGTGAGTACAACAATTCCTCTGCCTAACCAGCGCCGACATAAAGCCACGGTGTTTCATCATATAGAAACACGTGGTCCCCCTGTGAGCCAGCGTCCACGTCGACTGGCTCCGGAAAAATTACGTGCGGCGCGCGCGGAGTTCGAGCATATGATCGAACTAGGTATCTGCCAACCGTCGGACAGTCCCTGGGCAAGTCCACTCCACTTAGTGAAGAAACGTTCTGGTGAGTGGCGCCCATGTGGCGATTATAGGCTGTTGAACGCAGCAACTGTCCCGGACAGATACCCAATTGCACACCTCTACGATTTTTCGTACAAGTTACGAGGGTGCAATGTCTTCACAACCCTGGATCTCACCAGGGCATACCACCAAATTCCGGTGGCACCTGAAGACATCCCCAAGACCGCAGTCATTACACCTTTCGGACTCTTCGAGTTCAAAGTGATGACTTTCGGCCTCAGGAATGCCGCACAGACATTCCAGCGGTATATCGACACGGCTTTACGTGGTCTTAATTGCTGCCATGCTTATCTTGACGACATTCTCATCGCCTCCAAAGACCACGCCGAACATAAGCGCCACTTACGTCAGGTCCTAGAGCGCCTCCGCGAATTCGGTCTTGTCATCAACCCAGATAAGTGTCAATACGCCAAGGAGCAAATCACCTATCTGGGTTATGTCGTTGACAACCAGGGCATTCGCCCACTTCCAGACCGTGTGGAGGCCCTCATGAAGTACCCCCGGCCTACTAACGTGAGTGAGCTGCGTCGATTTTTGGGCATGCTTAACTTTTACCGCCCAACCCTGAAGAATGCCGCTCAGATTCAAGCTCCCTTAAATGAATTTTTGAAAGGAGCTAAGCGCAATGATAAGCGCCCCATCAATTGGACAGAAGTCTCTGATAGAGCATTCCAACTGTCCAAAGAACAATTGGCAAATGCCACCTTACTCCGATACCCTCTCGAGGGAGCGGCACTTTCTATCCAATGCGACGCATCGGATACCGCAATCGGAGCCGTCCTTGAACAGGACATTGAAGGCCGTCCGGAACCACTTGGTTTCTTTTCAAGGAAGCTGAGTCCCACTGAGCGACGTTACAGCGCCTACGACCGTGAATTGCTCGCGATCTACAGCGCTGTTAAGTACTTCCGTCATATGATAGAAGGTCGCTCACTCTCCATCTTAACAGACCATAAGCCATTGGTCTATGCGTTCCGGAAGAAGTCGGGAAATGCCTCCCCCCGACAAGAGCGTCAATTAGACCTCATTGGGCAATATTCTACGGAGATCAGGCATATCTCCGGTAAACAGAATGTCACGGCGGACGCCCTTTCTCGAATCGATACGATTCATTTGCGTACCGCCTTGAATAACACTGACCTTGCCCTAGCTCAAGAGGAGGACGAACAGCTCAAGTCCCTCCTAACTGCCGATACGGCACTAGAGCTCAAGAAAATTACCCTTCGCGACCCTTTGGGCGAAATCTGGTGTGATGTCTCCACTGGAACCGCTAGACCTTACATTCCCGAGAAACTTCGTAAGGGCGTATTCCAGGTTTACCACAACCCTGCCCACCCCAGCGGCCGAGCAACAGCCGCTGCTGTCCGTCGCAAATTTATTTGGCCCCGGATGAACAAAGACCTCACCGGTTGGGCCCGTGCTTGTCTCCAGTGCCAGCGTTGCAAGGTAGCGCGACATAATGTACTGGAGCCAGCGCAATTCAAGCTTCCCACGGCACGCTTCGCCCATGTCCACATAGACATAGTGGGACCGCTTACTCCATCAAGAGGATTTTCTTATATCCTCACTATGATGGATCGCTGCACGCGATGGCCAGAGGCGACACCTCTCCGGGCAGTTACTGCCGAATCAGTCGCCAAGGCCTTTTACTCAACTTGGGTCACACGTTTCGGTGTACCAACCACCATAACTTCGGACCGAGGTCCACAATTTGAGGCGACGATTTTTAGGCAGCTAACAAATCTTCTGGGCTGCCAAAGGAGTCGTACCACCGCCTACCACCCGCAATCAAATGGGATGATAGAGCGCTGGCACAGATCTCTTAAAGCCTCACTCATGTGTCATAATGACACACAATGGTTTGACGCCCTTCCAACTGTCCTCCTCGGCCTGAGGACAAGCATTAAGGAGGACCTGGGTGCTTCGGCAGCAGAGCTTACCTATGGTACTAACCTCCTTCTTCCAGGAGAACTTTTCCTGAATGGCGAAACACCGCGTGACCAACTTCGCGAATTGGGACATCTCCGTGACCTGCTACGTAAGGTTAGGGCAACCCCTGTAACCAGGCACGGCTCCAAAAAACTTTTCGTCCACCCTGAACTGCACAGCTGCACGCACGTCTTTGTCAGGGTGGATAAGGTCAAAAAACCCCTCGACCCACCGTATGATGGCCCATTCAAAGTCTTCCGCCGCATCAGTGACCGCGTCTTCGAGATCGACATTAGAGGCAAGCGATCCACGGTCAGCGTCGAAAGGCTTAAGCCCTGTTTTCTGGAAGCTTCCGCTCCAGAATCACCTCCGTCTTCAAATACCACTCCTACTCCACCGGCACAACCTCCCCGTACTCGCGCTCATACGCGCGCCCATAACCAACTAACCACCCCCTAACCTGCCTTACCTGTTTCGTGACTACGTCACTGGGGAGGGAGTGATGTGGGGCTTTTCAGGGCCCGAAGAGCCATACATCGCTCGATCCCCACCTTTCCAGGCGAACGACTTACCTCTCGGTCGAACTTCAGCAAGGTTGCGTAACCTTGCTACGGCATTTACCCTCAGCCAAATCGCCGGAATTAATACGGTTACCCAATCGGATAACCGTTTTGAATTTATGTTAGGCAGCTTACCTATTCTGTAGGGGATTTCCTTCCAAACCCCTTTTTCTCCAGCATCACCACTGAAAACATTAAATCCACGGCAAAGCTTATCACCTTGCCGTGGCATCGAAAACTCACCCTCGGCCAGACCATATTCCCTAAAAAAACATTAAGCCCACGGCAAAGCTTATCACCTTGCCGTGGCATCGAAAACTCACCCTCGGCCAGACCATATTCCCTAAAAAACATTAAGCCCACGGCAAAGCTTATCACCTTGCCGTGGCATCGAAAATTTACCCCCGAGGCGTACATCATTTCCTGAAAAGAACATAAGTCCATGGCAAAATCATCACATTGCCATGGCATCTGAAATCTTATCTTTAGGCATACATTCAGCCAGGGCATCTCGTTTCCATAGCCTTAAGCTATGGAAACAACAATCAACAAGAGTTCCTTGTGACTCGTTGTATTTGTTTACCCCCGGCATAACATGCATACGGCTATTGCCCCTATTGATTTACTACCGCCGACAAGGTTTCTGTTGACGCAAATCAAACGTGTCCCTGTTTACCAGCAATCGCTGGCTTCCAATTAGCGGTCCCCATGTTCAGAGACCGTAATCGCGCGACGACCAGGATGCAGCCAGAAAATGTTTACTTTCAACATCTGGCAACGGCTGCACCCTATGTTCGTTGCAATGTAATCATCGGCAACCGAAATGAAGATTTATGGCCTTCCATTAGGATGACCAAATTATCGGTTTCAGTTTTTCACACCCCACATGCTAGTGTTTGCATTCTTAGAAAATGCACTAGCGATGTTGCCCTCCATCCACGGTCGCCGAACGATCGTATGCATGGCATACGCACACATGCGTAATGTATGCCTATTCCGTCCGGTCCAATCACGATTAACTACTTCAAGTTAATCGTGTAACTCCGCCTCCTTTCCAGTTTCTTTCAGGGTTCCTTTCCTTTTGATGACTTCCAATGGAGTTAGTCAGATTTTAGTCACGAGTCGAGTGTTGTCCCTTGATGACGTTGTGCGGTGTAATACCTTGTGGTTTTTTTAAAGACGCTGGTCAGTAGGATAACAAAACAAATAGTTATTCAGATTTAATCCGATGAAGTCGTTCGATAATTTACACGTTTTTGTCGCGTATGTAGACCGACGCAAATTCCTTCGGAATCGCGTTTTTCAGTGTTTGTGTATCGATTAAAGGAAAACAATAAAAAATTACAAAACGATCGTTCCTGAGTTTCCTTTCGTTGTTGGACTAACCTTCCTGTGTCGCCAGCCGAATTCTCTTGTTGAAACAGCGGTGGTGTTTTCGTTGTACCTGCGTCCGTGTCGACGCCCTAATGGAAATACCTACAGGCTCCCCGACGGGGAATCGAACCCCGGTCTCCCGTGTGACATGCGGGTATACTAACCACTATACTATCGAGGAGCCAACACGGGTACCAGATATATATGGTCATTTCGCCAACACACTGGACCTATTTCTCACCTCCCACCCAAACAAATACACAATTGAAGTTTCTTCGCCCTTGGGCACTTCAGACCAGTGTGTCGTGTCAGCTAAATTTCCTCTAACCAACAGTAACGTTAATGAGAAGGCTCCCAAAAGAACAGTATGGTTCTACGAGAAAGCCAACTGGGAAGGTCTGAACGAGGAGGTTAAATTGGCCGTTATTTTTCCTCCATAACGATGTTAACTTTATAGCGGACCAATTGACAGACACGATTCTACTTGGCATGCGGACCTTTATTCCACACAGAGTAAAGAGTATCAAACCCAAGAGAAATATGTAGTTCGATTCCGGGTGCAGAGAAGCCATTAAGGCTAAAGAGTTGAGCTTCCGGTTATATAAATCAAACAATACTGAGAAAAACCGGCAACGATTTAAGAGAGCTAGGAATGACTGCAATGCGTATATTCAACGCCCAAAGTTCTTGCATGACCAGAGAGTGAGACAAAAAATACTACACTCTCCCACAGGTAGTAGAAACTTCATCCATTCCATCGCTTATAGTCGATGACAAACCAGTCACCACTGCAAAGAGAAGGCGAATCTACTTGCTGCAGCCAACTCAACGCTGCCTGATACCACATCAATTCCACCTCAACTTGAGCATAAGCAGCACACCATGAGCCAGATTCGCTTCCGAACGCGTACGGTTTCCCGCGCACTCAAAGAGCTAAACGCACACAAATCCGCTGGTCCGGGCGGCATTCCCCCAATCCCCTTGAAGAGATGTTCCTCTTCACTCTCTAAACCACTGCGGAAACTCTTCCATTTGTCTTATTCTACTAGCCGCTCCTCAAATAGATGGAAGTCAGCGAACATTCAGCCAATTCCCAAAAGGGTGACAAATCATCCCTTTCTTCTTATCGACCTATAGCACTAACTTCTATTCTCTCCAAGGTAATGGAATCTCTTAGCAACCGTCAACTTTCGAAATATCTGGAATCAAATGATCTCCTTAATGACCGCCAATATGGCTTTGGAGCAGCAGGTCCACAGGAAATCTGATGGCGTAAAAGTGGAGACATTCCATCCATTATCTCGGTGAAAGCAAGGTAGTCACATTGGATATTTCAAAAGCCTTCGACTGAGTTTGGCATCCATTTGTCAAAATTACATTCATATGGAGTGCACGATTCCCCGATCCAATGGATAAGAGACTATCTTTCTGACCGTTCTATCCAGGTGGTTCTTGATGGTGTCAAATCTGTCTCCCATAAAATTAATGCAGGTGTTCCCCAGGGTTCGGTACTCTCACCCATTCTCTTCCTCATATTTATAAATGATCTCTTGTCAATTACTCACAACCTAATTCACTCGTTTGCTGATGATAGCACGTTGAGTTTCTCATACTCATACGAACACTTCCGTCCAAAATCTTCGAACGTCACTACCAAGCAGCAACTTTTGCTTGATACATTGAATTCAGGCCTCGCCAAGATATATCAATGGGGATTATCTAACCGAGTAGAATTCAATGCCCTAAACACTCAGTGCTACCTCTTGTCGTCAAAGATGAGCCCCAAAGTAAATACACTGTCTATGAACGGCGCTTGCATCGACGAAACCAAGGAATTCGCAATCCTCGGCAGTCGAATTAATTCGACTCTTAACTGGAATGACCACATATTTGAAGCTGCGAAAAGTGCAGGCAAATGTATGTAGTTCCTTAAGAGAGCAAAAGATACTTCACTCCATCCAACCTGGCCACTATTAATAAGGCGTATATTGGTCCAAAAATGGAATGCAACTCCCATATTTAGTCAGGCGCATCCAAAACTGCACTACATGTGCTCAAAAGGATGCAAAAACGAGCAGTGAAACTTATTGGGGAGCCAGCCGTAAATCGATCAATTCCGTTGTTGGAACACAGACGCAACGTATCCTGCCTATCTCTTTTTTATTTTATATATTACCACGGTCGTTGCTCAACTGAACTCGCTGAATGCGTTCCGCCCCTTCAGAGATTATCCCGCGATACCCGCCAATCTGAGAATGCGCATCAGTTCACGTTGAACGTGGACTTTAGGCGTACAAATAAACACAGAGAGTCATTCTTTAGCCGAACGACACGAATGTGAAATGTTCTGCCTGATCATGTTGTGGGGGTTTAAAAGTGTAATGCCAGACACGAGCTCATGGTTCACTTTATCCCACCACGTCACTGGATATATAATACCAAAGGAAAGGCACGAAGGAAAGGGCAAACATAACAAACACACTGTGGCAGTTGTCTAGTTTAATAATTTCCTTATTTTTATTGTGTCTTAATTTTATAACTTGCCGTAAACTTTAATAAATAATTTGCGATTGTCACAAGGTTCACTATATTAGGGACAATCCTTGTACATTAAAAATACACTGGTACTCGCGCAGGAACTGTTCTCTTTTGACTCAACTGTGGTAACGCGTATGTGCGCGCCGCGGAACAATTTATAACTCCTTGTGCACGGTGTGGTGGATGAATAGCGACTGATCTCCATTAGGGATGAAATTCTGTATGCGATTTTTGCACAGCTATTAGCCAATCATCATTGCGCTCTTTTCATGACTCTTCTCATTTGCATGGCTCAGTGAGGTGAATAATACTCGCGCATCATTCGACAGTTGCTGGACATGCGAAGGATGAAAAGAACAAAAGAAAGAGCCCAATAACTTCGGGGTTGGCTTAGCTTGTGCGCTGGTATCAAATGCAGTTTCTGAGAATGACCTACCGGCCTAGTGTTACGGCTGTGGTGATTTCAGAGTGCAGTGAACCGTATGGAGACAGAATTAAGGAGGACAGGAAATGTGGCCGGTGCTATTCACCTGCGAAAAGAGATCATTGGTCCCAAGCGAATGTATGATCTGCGGAAAAGCCGAAGTGACGCCAAATTGGCTAAGGTAATTTATCGTGCGAACTAATTAAATATTTTGATAAATTTCCCAGCGGTTTCATAACTCTGCAACAGTATCGCCTGATTCGACTTGTTGTTGCTAACCGACATGATGTGATTTCCTATGGAAATCTCATGGGCTAGCCAAAATGGAGTTGCCGTATGGCAAAAAGGTAGCTGAATTCAATTATGCATTATCTGCATAGAAGAGTGAATTCAGCTATGCGTCCATTGGGAAAATATGATGTTTCAGATGAATAGCATGAACGGTGGAATAGGGGTTAATGTGACGGGCTGTAGGCGGTCGAAATTAAGTTGGAATTGTGGGTTGGTTCTCCATGTAGTATAAAGAACCCGCACAATGTGTTTCCTGGTCGTTGTGATGTCCAGACATTCAAGATCAATATACTTCGACACCTCCTTTCCTTATCCACTTCGTCTCCATCCGCTCGCACTGTGCTCTGACGTTTAAGGGTACTTCAAAATCCCCTTTTATGCGCGTGTTAGTGCAAAAAAAAACCCGTCGAAATAGTCATGTTTGTTTTCTAGTGGCCCCAGATATTGATAAATCCCGGGTCTTTTTATCTCATGTAGTTTGTTTTATTACATAGTATGTTTTTAATCCCATAAAAATATTCCCTGTAGCGCGAGGGTGTTCGCCTTTGTGCCACCGAATATGGGGCACGTTGTCAATTCATATTCCTTTGTGCCGCATTAGCCTTATAGTCTAGATGAAGGTCCAAGAAAAGTTCAATGGTCGCCGTTTTCCTAGTGCGAATGCAGTTTTAAATGGCTTAGCGGCCACATTTATTCATTCAATTTTCTGCAAACGTATGCTTACATCGAATTCTTCCTTCTTCCAGATGCATATATTCATTTGATGGTGCTAATGTTACGTATTCGACTAGAACGACGGCCGTCTCAGACTTAATTGTACACCCATCGTATCTTTTGTACAGCCAATCGGTAAGTGGAGATATTGTTTGCGGACCTTCCTTCTCCAACGTGATGGCTAAATTGAAAACTCCCAAAATGTCCACCCAACTTGACGCGTGTTTATACGAACTACACCCCAGTATATCGGTTACACAACACTTTTTGGAAAGACTCATAATTCACATCAACCCAATCGACATTGTTCTCAATAACAGAGTCCCTGTCCCTGCCAATGTACGATTATGGTTGTCTTCGAAGGCCGCACTCCAAAGAAATTTATGTAGAGCTGATGAGCAATGAATCACGTGATTCTCGTCCCAAAGTATAGTCTTCTCCATCTGTGCGAAGGTGTTACAAAAACACTTAATCCTCTTCGCCCAATTTACACCCTCCGAGGCTAAACGTTTTGAATTTTTATCCACTTAAGCTGCAACTAGAAGGAAAAGCGGGATTAAACGAATCGTCATTAGGGAAAATGACAAATAAAACATCAAATACAAGAGTGTCGCGTGCGCTGTCCCCCAATGTGCTGGTAAGATGCCGCATGAGCAGCCAGATGTGCGGTGGAGTAACCTTCAAAGTGACTCCTTAAGTGGAGTGTTCCATTAAAAGGGACGTGCTCTTAACAATTCACCCGTGAAACATATTCGGCAGGCGCGGGATTAACCCGTGCATTTATACGCAATCCTCTGACATGTGAAGCGTTTTATTTTCGGCTCACTTTTTACCTCTTGCCTCTGTTGGTTATATAACGCACTGCCCTTCACCACCGCCCGACTGACAATCGCAGATACTTTGATGGTGTGTCTAAAATTAAATCGATCGTGATATTGGGGCATAAAAATGTACATGTATCACTCTCGTCGGCATATTGTTGGACGGTATTTTTCCCTTCTTTGCACTGTGATTGCACTCTTTGACGGCAGCAATCGATTTCCTGCGCATATCGGCGTCAATTGCATCTATTTGATTCGTGTCGGAATGATGGCAGACTTGACGCCATACGATACCAAACTGTGGCCGCACATAAAGCCGATAACCAAGGAAAAAAGAGGCTACCAAATAAAACCATGAACCAACACTCGACGGGGTGGATCGGTCTGGAAGGAAGCACAAGTCGGAGGTATAGTTTATTTGGAAACCTCGTGATAAAAGTTTTCGAATTTTGACCTCTGACAAACAAGGAAAAAGCGTTCCACGATAAGTCGCATTTAAAACGCCTGTCTATCATGTCGATTGCACACTCACTAAACTTGGGCAGGCTGTCGATTGCAGCTCAACTATGTCTATTTTGGCATCTACTCGAGCTCCGAGAACACCAATTTCCACCCAGGACCAATCCCTAGTGCATGATGGCCCAGAATCGTTCTCGAACAAAGCTTACTTTGTGAGTGCCCAAGGGAGAAGTTAGTCGGAGGGTATTTTAACATTCCTGTGTCAAGAGGCTTATTGGCGAGTCCGGTACCGGTAGCAGAAATTGCAACAGTGCTGGCACCGTCATGGAATCAAAAGATTCCCATTCATTTATTTTTTCTTCCTAGAATCCGGGAAAAAAGTTTGATTCCTCTGCTGTTCCTTTGAGGAGAGTTTTACGTGTAGCAAAAAAAAAGGGAAGGAAAAACAAACAGGAATAATCCTGCGTCCTTGCAGGCATGAGATACCACTGCAGATGTTGTTTCGTTAGAACGCCAACGGAATATAGTGTGACTATAATCTATCGAAATGTGGGAGACAGGAAGACCAATAAGGGATTGACGGAAACACTTTACACACCGTTTGAGGCCACTAATAATGAACGCAGGATACTCGCTGTTTTGGATTGGAAATTTGCATCTCCGCATACGAGAAGTGGATCAGAAATGTGATGGCAGGGGTTGTGTTTTAAGCTGTTTGTGCGGAAATTTTGTTACTGCAAATTAAACCGTTTGACAGAGATCGGGGGTGAGTGGACAAAGGCACTTGTTACTTAGTGTTCAGATTTAGGTTCTTGCCTTGTAGAGGTGGAATATCTGTCTGAATTGGTTTGTAGAGTCTGTCCTTTAGTTTATGTTTCGGGCTTAAAACGTCGACATCTTAACTTTTTTCAATAAGATTCATCTGTAACGTGGCACATAAAACATCTTTTGTTTTTGACGTTACACAATTTAATCTGAAGATTGTGCAGATAAGAAAAATGAACACCTTTCTGTCAAGTCGTTTCTGTTTACCTGCTTCTAACCTGTCTGCCATTCGAATAGAGCATCCTGGCAAAATTTTCTCCTGAACTCAGGTTTGTGAGATGTTAATTTAAATCTTACGCAGAACTTACTGAAACACGTGGAATTTTAATTGTGAAATTCAAACAGAGTTAATTCAAGCAATGATTGAAATTGAACGATTTCAAAAAGCATTACTGGCCTTGAAGAAGAGAGTGCATTCGCGTGGCCGTTACTCATTAATGGGCTGCAGACAAATGCCATTTCATTTCATTTTTAAAACATTTTTTATTTTCTTTTTATATTCTTAGTTTCTAAATTAAAGGCTAGACAAAAAATGCTTAAATTCTAGCTTAATTATCTTATATTATAACTTACTGGTCCTACGCAGACGCTCTAAGCTAAACATTACATAACTATTGTATAATTTGCCTTTCGGCGACAGAATTTTGTGGCAGTACTTATAATTATTTGAAAGACAAAGAAAAATTTGAAAAACTTTGTGTAAATTTTTTTTTTTGTTTTTTTTTAATTTTTAATTTTATGTAAAAGCACTTAACTTAACTTAACTTAAATCTTATACTACCCTAATTCTAAAAAAGCTAAGTCTATGTAAGCTAGCTGATGATAGTGTGATTCTATACCGACTTTGGTATATAACATTTTTTTTTTTAAACATTTTTAAACATTTTTTTATTTTCTTTCTATATTCTTAGTTTCTAAATTAAAGGCTAGACAAAAAATGCTTAAATTCTAGCTTAATTATCTTATATAATAACTTACTGGTCCTTCGCAGACGCTCTAAGCTAAACATTACTTAACAATTGTATAATTTGCCTTTCGGCGACAGAACTTTGTGGCAGTACTTATAATTATTTGAAAGACAAAGAAAAATTTGAAAAACTTTGTGTACATTTTTTTTTGTTTTTTTTTTTGTTTTTTCTTAAAATTTAACTTACTTAACTTACTTTTTTTTTTTTTTTTAATTTTTAATTTTATGTAAAAGCACTTAACTTAACTTAACTTAAATCTTATACTACCCTAATTCTAGAAAAGCTAAGTCTATGTAAGCTAGCTGATGATAGTGTGATTCTATACCGACTTTGGTATCCAGGTCTTTATATGACATTCAACCACCAGAACTGTCGACGCTGTCTAGTACTATCGTCCCGGTCTCTGTGGGAGATAGCCCTACTGAAGCGCAGGAGCTCTTCTTCAGTGCGCGTTACTTCCCGGTCGTAGCACAATCGCCCGTCTACGGATGATCTACTTACATGATAGATCAGCGGAATTCCGGATCTATCCTATACAAGCCCGTTCATGTCCAAGTCAAAAAACGCCTCTGGTGGAACAAAGCCGTTGCGATACACACTCAGATTAAATCATTAAGGCAGATTAAAGTCATTCGAACGAAATTCTCTTGTTAATGATCTGGTGAACCGCGGCCATCGCATTGCCCTGTAGTTGTAGGGTTCACGAATTCCTCCAGATCTGCGAGCGCGTTCGGAAGCTCTATTACTGCCGTGAATACACAGTGGTCACTGTCGTATTCAATCGTCCGTAAACAGTTTGTGTTTCGTCTGTTGGTGTTAAGTAATCTCAGTCGTGAGTCAATTAGCAAGATATCTAAGAACGGTCTACCTCTGGGGAACGATGGATATTCCGTAGCTAGCAGGTCAGTTCTATATTCAATATGAAACTGATCTAACCAGCCAGCCAACTAATTTCCTCTGGCATTAGATATATAATTTCCCCAATTTCTATGCTTGGCGTTCATATCTCCCCCTAGGATAAAGTAGTTTTTGCCCAGGTGCAATTGTAAGCATCGAAAGAGTGTCTCGAGCTCCGCTATAAATAGCTTATGTTTGTGGTCCTCAGGTGCATAGACCGCAATCGCATACTCGTATTATCGGCAGCCCCATTGCTGATAGTTCAGACCCAATTTTTCATGCAGCTGCCAAGCGGGTCATGATATTTTATAATACTGCCCTACTTGACTCTGATTCTTTTACGAGGGTTGCCTTTTATATTTCGGGATTAGAGAACAAAAACAAATATTGATCATCGAAAATCACTTTGTTGTTTTTCAAAATATTCCCCATGAAGATCTATACACTTTTGCATGCGTTTGAACCAATTGTCGAAGCACTTTTGCCACTCTGATTGAGGTATCTCCAACACATGCATTCTGAATGCAGCAACCGCTTCTTCAGGTGTCGAAAAACGTTGACCTCTCAGTTTGTTTTTTACGTACGGGAATAAAAGAAGTTATTCGGTGCCAAGTCAGGACTATACGGCGGATGACCCATCAAATCGATGTTTTGGGTGCTCAAAAATGCAGTTGTCGCAGCCGATGTGTGAGAGCTCGCATTGTCGTGGTGAAGAGTGATCCGTCTTCGGCGGTTGGTTTTCCTGATTTCTTGGAAGTCAACTGGCAAACAAATGGTTGTGTACCACTCAGAATCGACTGTTCTGCGTTGTTCTAGTGGTACGGTTGCGACATGTCCAGTTTTTCCGAAAAAACAGGCGACCATTTGCTTGGAAGTGCTTCGTGCGCGAACAACTTTTGTTGGATTTGGCTCATCTTGAAACACCCAGACAGTCGACTGCTGTTTACTTTCGGGCTCATACGCGTAAATCCACGATTCATCACCTGCCACGATGTCATAGACGTGTTTCGAAGCACCGCGACCGTATTTTTTGAGCATTTCTTTCGACCAATTGATACGAGCCTTTTTTTTGGCGATTGACAAATTGTGTGGGATCCAACGCGAACAAATTTTTTTGACAGTCAAATGTTTATGCAATATTGAATGTATGCTGGTCCCATTAACGCCTAAGGTTGTCTCAATCTCACGATAGGTCACATGACGATCTTCCAATATCAGTTCGCGCACAGCATCAATGGTTTTCGGAACAACAACTGATTTTGGACGAGTCTCCCTTTTCCGTACTGTGGACTGTATAACGATTCCAGTGCTAGCTCGCCAAATAATTTTCTCTCTCGACGTATTTAAAAATATATTTACTTCTCAAGGATTAATCTCACAATTCTCTTTCAAACCAGTTTTTACGCAGAACTGAACTGAATTTAACTTTGACTTCACTAGCTTGATTAATTTAAATGATAATGATCGATTGACCTAAATTCGAATTGACTCGATTTACTTGAACTAAAACTTCACTTCAAAATCAAAATAGGAACTGAACTGAATTACAACAGTGGAGGAACTAATGTAGTGCCCTAAAAGCCCTACCACCTTTTTCTCCCATTCCTACATCCAAATCCTAGATATATTACCCAAAAACGTAAAATTCTATCAAAACCCGAAAAAACCCAAACATGATCCAAAATTCGCAATAAACGAATCAAACATTCGTTTATCGCCTAACATTTGCCCCCACGGCATAATTAAATCCAAAATCATAAATTAAAATCAAATTCACAATAAACGAATCTAATATTCGTTTATCGTTTCATATTTGCCCCACGGCATCACCGAAAACCAAAATTCAGAGATCGTTATTTCTATCTGAAAATTTTCCATTGAGAAAAACAAATACAAAACCAAAACCAGTTACATTACCAAATCTGCGAAATAGTTTCGTAAGAATTCAAGAAATTGAATTCTTATCTAAAGTAAACACTGAGCATCTCACTCAGGATACCCAAAAAATCGAGATTGTGGTATAAAAATGTGTATTTTCGTGATACAAATCTCGATTTGTTTTCCTTTATAAAGGAATAGCAAAGTGATCTCCGGGTCGCAGTATCTTAATCCTCGTGCCACAGAGCAGAAATATTCTAATTTTAATTTTACATCTGCAGAAATACTCTGATTTTAATTTATATCTACATATCCCTCTTGCCTTGGAGGCATCGCCCCCAGGAAAATCAACATTCAATAAAACTAAACTGAAATTAAAACCAACACATCTTTTATTATTTTGGAAATTGTGCGTCGTCACCAACGTTGGCTGATTCTTTGTGTACCAGGACGACTCCAAAAAATTGGAAAAGGAACCGGTGAGTAGAGCGGTTTCAAGACCAACGTTTTAAACCCTTATAGCGTCCACGATTACGGACATCAACAGAAGGTACTAAGATAGCAGGGTACAGGGACGCTATTCCCAAAGTGAAGTCCCAAGAACCATCGGTTGTTGCTCTTCCCTCGAGGTTTGAGGAAGCACGGCGGCGACCGCAACGGGCCCCCTCGGGAGCGGTCTTAAAGAGATCTTTCGTCCTTTTCAGGACAAGGAAACACGCTACCTGGGAACGAGGCCAGTAGTAACAACTACTACAACACTAACAGCCCTATCGATAATGGAGAAACTGCACTCCTCGATGTTAAAAGAGGAATTTAACTTCTTGACGATAACAGAGGAACTGATGTCGCCATGCATTTACGTCTTCCTTTTACAGATCTGTGGACAACACACTGAAATCCTCAGTGGCCTCTGTCTGCAGCGTATTAAAGAGTAATCCTCAATGGCATTTGTCTGGAAAATTAAAGAGGTCTTAAAAAGAGGCACAGCGGAATTCTACTCGTTCACGCCGAAGCAAACAAAGAGGGTAACGGTTATATTAAAGGGTGTCGACGCTGAGGTGCAACCGGAGGCTCTGCTCGAGATGCTTCAAAAGTTGAGGCACGACGATCTCGAGTTTATCTCCGTAAAACCGTTCACCGCAACCAAGGCAAGAAGGGAAAACCGCAAGCTACCCTTCTTTTTAGTTCAACTAACGCTCAGCAGCAGAATTGCTGGTCTAAGAAAAATTACAGTCTTGGAACCTCAAATTGTCACATGGGACAAATTAAAAAAAGGCAGAGACATCCTGCAATGTGTCCGCTGCCAAGGTTTGGTCACGCGACGGCGAACTGTGAAATGCAGCACCGTTGCGTAAAATGCGGAGAAGACCATAAGGCAGAAGTATGTCCTCTGGGAAAAGAAAGGGTAGAAGACAAAACCCTTCTAAAGTGCGCAGTGTGCCGGAATGAGAGACACCCCGTTAATTATCGAGGATGTCCTAATTTCGAGAAATAATGGCAAGAAGTGTGACTCGGCAAAAAAACACAGACCCGGCTCGTACTACAACAATGTCCGTAACATCGCAGCGGTCGTACGCACAAGTTGCGTCGGGTGGGAGACCACCAAACCAGGCTACAACATTGGTAGCCACAAATACTCCCACACAGACTGAAACAACATCGCAAGCAGACGTGGTCACGGTTCTGCTCAATCTGCAGAGACAGATGACACAGCTGCAAAATCAAATAAACGAGATCTACTCGCACTTGCCCAATCTAAACAAAAAGTCAATACAAACCCTCTAATCACAACATCAATAAAAGCTCTTGTCGTGAATGTAAATTCACTAATAAGAACTGAGAGAAGAGCCAATCTTTTCAACCTGTTGCAAGATGAACAGCCTGATGTACTTCTGGCGGGGAAAACAAAGTTAAACCAGAGACACAAGATATGGCATAAAAACTACGATATTATACGAAGAGACCGACCTAACTCCACCCAAGGGGGGGGTGTCGCTATTCTATTAGAAAAGGGATCAATCATAAAGTAATATATAGTGGAGAAGTGCGCAGGTTCCGGGTGCTGGAAGCCTGTATCGTGCGCATACCCTTTCAGCAAGGAAGGGGCTTGTGTGTGTGGCAGTTGCAGAGGAATGAAAACGGTTGGTGGTCCTTAGTGTGTAATTCGGTTACGAGGAGTGCCTCTTATGTTTCGGGATTTGGCAACCCTAGTGTTGCAATCCGGCAATTGACAGCTCTGTCGTAAAGTTGGACATTTTTGAGGGTATACGCACTCAGAACGTTTTGACATACGAGCGCTATTTGTGTTGTTTACAGTAACTTAAAAGATTCATCTCGACCCAAAAATGGAATTAAATCGTCAACATTTTCGTGCGATTATTTTTTACAACTTTCGCCGTGGATTAACTCAGCAACAGTGCATGGGTGAACTTAATTCAATTTTTGGCGATGAAGCTCCATCAAGGACCAGTATTTATCGATGGTATGGTGAATTCAATCGTGGTCGTAGTTCACTCCAAGATGAATTTCGTGAAGGTCGTCCAAAATCAGTTGTTGTTCCGAAAACCATTGATGCTGCGCGCGAACTATTGGAAGATCGTCATGTGACCTATCGTAAGATTGAGACAACCTTAGGCGTTAGTGGGACCAGCATACATTCAATATTGCATAAACATTTGACTGTCAAAAAAATTTGTTCGCGTTGGATCCCACACAATTTGTCAATCGGCCAAAAAAAGGCTCGTATCAATTGGTCGAAAGAAATGCTCAAAAAATACGGTCGCGGTGGTTCGAAACACGTCTATGACATCGTGACATGTGATGAATCGTGGATTTACGCGTATGAGCCCGAACGTAAACAGCAGTCGACTGTCTGGGTGTTTCAAGAAGAGCCAAGTCCAACAAAAGTTGTTCGCGCACGAAGCACTTAAAAGCAAATGGTCGCCTGTTTTTTCGGAAAAACTGGACATGTCGCAACCGTACCACTAGAACAACTCAGAACAGTCAATTCTGAGTGGTACACAACCATTTGTTTGCCAGTTGTCTTCCAAGAAATCAGGAAAACCAACCGCCGAAGACGGATCACTCTTCACCACGACAATGCGAGCTCTCACACATCGGCTGCGACAACTGCATTTTTGAGCACCCAAAACATCGATTTGATGGGTCATCCGCAGTATAGTCCTGACTTGGCACCGAATGACTTCTTTTTATTCCCGTACGTAAAAAACAAACTGAGAGGTCAACGTTTTTCGACTCCTGAAGAAGCGGTTGCTGCATTCAGAATACATGTGTTGGAGATACCTCAATCAGAGTGGCAAAAGTGCTTCGACAATTGGTTCAAACGCATGCAAAAGTGTATAGATCTTCATGGGGAATATTTTGAAAAACAATAAAGTGATTTTCGATGATCAATATTTGTTTTTGTTCTCTAATCCCGAAATATAAAAGGCAACCCTCGTAAAGACAACTGAAACTATTTTAACATATTTCCGTCGGAATTCTCACGAGTTTCTACACGGATCAATAGCTGTGGCTGGATCTTGGATGTACTACTACATACTATACTCTAGAGATAAAGCAAAAATAAAAACAGTTAATTGCTAACTATTTGTGATATTTGAATGCGAACGGGCTCCTCAACTGAAAAACTTTTTCTAAGGACTTATTGAACGACCTTCGTACTTCGTTACAGGATTTCCGTCATCAACTGTCAATTGAGCTGTCAATTATTAAAAGTCACAAACGTGGAAACCAAAGGTCGGCCAAATAAAATTCGCTAAATATTTCGCGCTCTCAGAAGATATTTTGTAACGCAATTTGCACAATTGCAGCCGTTAATTTACTTCAATAAAAATGACATCGATTTTGGACAGAAAACGGGGAAGGAGCAATTTTTAGGAATTTCTGTCCGAAGCATGATACAAATAATATTCCTTCCGTGTTCTGAGAGCAATATACTTGAGTCCCGGGTCAATAATTTATTTGCTCCCCTAACTAGAATGGCGAACATTTTGGTGACAAATGTTAGAGTTCACCCTTTTCGCCCACTAAGAATTCATCTGGTGTGTATAACATCGATGCCATACATCCCTCTGCTGTTCGAGGAAGTCATCCTTTTTTATTTCACTCCAAACTGACCAACTTATAACGTGTATATAACGAATGTGTGGTATGCCCACACTCAGGCTTATATGGTTAGGAGACTAACAACTATTATCTGACTGCTTGACAAACGGCTATTCCGGGTGAAACTCCACACGAAGTACACGCGATAGCATATAGCGGAGCAACGGCAAGAAAAAAAATGTTAGAAGCATCCATGCAAAGCAGTTTTCAGATAGGACATCACCGATAGAGGATCAAAATATGAAGTAGCCATGAGCTGCAGGCAGCCTGGATACAGGGTTATAAATGCATACCCACAGTTTTATTGATGTTGTCGAAGCATGTGCGCTGTGTAATTCCGTCACTGTGCATGAAAGGACGTCCTGCATGTTGGAGTACATGAGGTCATACCTCCGGTATTGTTTCGGCTGAACGTTTTTAATCCGAATTGTTTGATTTTCGGAGCTTATATCACTTTTTTTCACCTGGAAAGATGGAACCAGAAGAAAAAGCTGAAAACAAAACTCATCAAAATGGCAGGAGAGAGATATGTCGTTGGCATGTCTATCAAGTCGATATCGATAGCTACCGGATTTTGAATATTTTTTCTTTTTGTTTTCTGCCTGCATTATGTATAGGGTTGTTGCTAAGGATATTAAGAGCCTTAAGAGTTGCAACCGGAGATGTGGAGACAAGTTTCCATCGATTAGTTGTTCTGAAGTCTAGTTAATTGCTAACTATTTATGAGATTGTCAAGGATTTTGAATTTAAAGTAGGAATATTTTTGAATGCTCCTCGATAGTATAGTGGTTAGTATACCCGGCTGTCACGGGGGAGACCGGGGTTCGATTCCCGTCGGGGAGCGTCTGGCGCAAAACTAAATGACCTTGCCCGGAAAAACAAAATCATTATGGAAAATTTAACAACCCTTATGACTTGCTAAATAAGGCCAAGACCGGTTCCCGGTTGTAGTGCCGATGATGATGATGATACTTTTGAACGGCTGTGATGTTCTAAATTTTTTTTTTTTTAATAACATCCTTTATTGGATATGAATAGTGTAATCTTAACAATTTAATTTAATTTTAGGTTTTGTTCAAGTCCGGCGCCGTGCTTCCTCGGAATGAGGGAAGAGCGGGGACCTTTTATTTTGAATATTTATTAAAACGCAGGATTAATTTATCTTCTGTTTAATTTTCTGTTTATTCTTGCATTTCTTCTTATAACTCCTTTTTATCTATTGTAATAACTGTAACAGTCAACTTCCTCTTTTTCTCAACTCAAAACACAACTAGAACTGATAACACAAACTTCTAACTAAAACTGATTTTTTCTATTCTAATTTTCTCTCTGTGACTTTTCACATTCAATCAAATTTGGACGAAAATCCAAGTTACTATGTTTTGAATGAATAAAAAGGTGCAAGTTATTAAGTGTGCTGTAACTGGTAATATTGTGAATGTTTATGAATGGTATGTATTAAGTGAGAATGTAATATATGTTAAGTGAAGTTTTTAAGGATGTGTTAGGAGATTCAGTGTTAAATTTAATAAGGGTAGTATTCTGGAATACAACAGTTTAAATTGTACTTAATTTAGTTTAAATAAGTAAAGCGTGTAAGGGTTTACTGCACTAATGTTCAGCTCCCAACTAGATTTTATGGTACATGGCAGTGGAAAATGTATCTCATCCGAGTAGAAAAATCTGTTGAAAGATCAGTTATTAGATTATACAATTCGAGGCTATTGCCAGGATCAGTTGGCTTCAATTCCTGTACTGGGTGTGTTGTAGAGTAGTAAAGACGAAGGGAGGATACCACGTGGTTGTACGGACGTGCGCTGAAGCAGCTAGTTGATGAAAGAGAGAGTGATGATGTCATCATCAGGAAGCCTTTGCAACTTGACGAAAAGCAAAATGGTGGATGTTCGTCAAGTTCAATCGATTTCGTTGTCGCCGGTGTGCGTGTTCTGTTTTGTAGGGGTTGTTCCTCAGGAAGCGCGTCTTCTTGTTCTGAAAAGGACGTAAGATCTCTTTGGTGGACCGCTCCTGAGAAAACCGTCCTACAAGGAGGCGTCGCCGTGCTTCCTCTGATTCAGAGGGAAGAGCAACGTCCTGTCGTCGGTTGAGGTTACTCTGGCTTTCCCAAGCCCTTGTCTCCGCTGGGATTTGCCTGTTTATTAGGAGGTTTTTGGGAAAAAATTTAAAGATCAATTTGCTTACGGAAAAACTTTTATTGGTCAGCTCGTATATCAGTTGGATCCTATACAGTTGTTGTTAGGCCTTCTGAATACTGGATGCTGGGAGCGGGAATCTGGATGCTGAGAGCGGGATACTGCTCGAATGATTCAAGTGGAATGCATTTATTGTGCTTCCTAAGTGAGCGCGGGTGTTGAAGTGAAGCCCTACTCAAGTGAGCACGGGTGGTAAAAGTGAAGTCGAGTCCTACTCCAGTGAGCACGGGAGTTAAAAGTGAAGTGAAGCCTCCATATTTCTTTACCATTCCTTTATAAAGGAAAGCAAATCGTAAACTGTATCCCAAAGATACACATTTTCGTATAACAATCTCGATTTTTGGATATTTCGAGTGAGATGTTGTGTTTACATAAGATAAGAATTCAATTTCTTGAATTCTTACGAAACTATTGCGCAGATGTGGGAATGTATCTGCTTTTGGTTTTTTGTTTGTTTTCCTCAATGGAAAATTTTCAGATAGAGATAATGATCTCTGAATTTTGGTTTTCGTTGATGCCAGCTGTAGTCGGTATTCTTGCTACGGTTCATGAGTGAATATTGCTTCAATCCCAAGCATCGCTACAGTTGCGACGAATTTCCTTTATCGGTTATCTACCGATCATGGGATTTGGGCACGAATATGATTGACGTTAGACAATCATATCCATGATCATGTCTAATGATTCGTTGTCTAAACAACGACCAACCACTATTATCCGCTGGCTATTCTAAACGAAATGTTTCTGTGTACTCTACGTAAACAGAAGAAATTATTTTTGCCTGTATGCCAGCATTCCTGTGCATTATCCAATATCTAAAATAAACATGCACCCAAATCGAATGGCCTTTGCCGTCGCAGCGAAGCTTTGTTGACTTAACGCCACTCAAAAATCGATCCCCTATCCTACGGTGGCGATACAGCCAGATCGTACACCGATCATCATATTTGACCAGCTGCATTTTGTTTTTACTTTCCTGCGCCCAGCGAGTGATAAATCTATTCGTTAGTTCGTCTTGATATTTAGTCCTTTTGCACAGGTCTTTTAGTTTATCAGTGTCGAACTTTTTGCTCGTCTCCCGTGACGTGGTCACGCGTAACACCCTGGATTAGGGGTGGCAGATCTTTGTGTGTTACTCCTCGCTAGCCGGCGTCTGTCAGCATAGCCTGAGTGATTCATTGTAATATAAGCACCCGCACCACGTCAAGTTTTGACGTGGTGCAAGTTTTCTACAAAGCGGGGGAAAGGCATTTAACTAAGTACCAATACTTTTTATTAGGTGTAGTTTTGTAAATTGTAAGAATAAAACCATTCGATTTGTATAATATTATTGGGAAACGTGTCATACTATCCTTTGCTTGTCTCGCTAATTTTGATATACCTCTTTTATTTCTGCGAGAAATTTACTCGCTAATGAAATGCTTGTAAAAAAATAGTCAGTTGTTATATTTCTCCCATGACTCGTATATGGTCCAGCTAATTTGAAAGTTGGGCTCCTCGATAGTATAGTGGTTAGTATAACCGCCTGCCACGCGGGAGACCGGGGTTCGATTCCCCGTCGGGGAGCCTCTGGCGCAAGATTAATGACCTTGCTCGGAAAAACCAAATCATTATGGAAAATTTAATAAGCCTCAGGATTTGCTAAATGAGGCCAAGACCGGATCCCGGTTGTGGTGCCGATGATGATGATGATGATGAATTTTAAAGTTACAAACTCCCCAAGTGGGAGCGATGATTCCCTCCCTTCATCTTTTCCCAAATATGGGAGCTGTTTACTATATACTTAGTATTTGCATCGGAACCAGAATTTTATCCGAATCAACCAGAATTGTATGCTAAATTTGTCCGGTTGATTGGGGATGTATAGAGTACGTCTACAATGTGCTCTTGTTCGAAACAATTGTTCATCCGTAGAAAGATGTGCTCCTGGTTTATAACAGTTTTGACCGTCCTGATAATCCCTTGAAAATATTATGAATCAGTGCTCTTCCGCATGTATCGCACTTCATGTCTTGTGTCGGCTGCCTGAAAAACATTCCTCGTATAGTCCCGTTTCTGTGGCTCGAAGTGGAATCCTTAATATTCAAGTGACCCATTCTCCGGTGCCAGGTTTCCAGTAGTGATACAGTCGGGGTAGTTGTAGCGGCGGCCGCGTGGGTTTCTTTCAGGCTTGCTGGAACGAAGTACAGGTTGGTTTTTCCTTACAGCCTCGAAGATGACCTCCCGTTTTGAGTTCGTTACTTTCGCTCTTTTATTATCGAAAGTGATTGTGAATTCTCTGTCAGCGATTTTGCTCACAGACATTAGATTCGCCCGCAGATCGGGGACGTGTAGAACATTATCCACTTTTACGTTTCAATATTTGCCTTTGTACTGGGTGATGATGTTTATGTCGCCTCGTCCGGTGATGGCGGTAGAGGCACTGTTTGCAAGGTTTAGTTTCATCGCATGAATTTCGTTGTATCCTTCGAATGCGTCAGTGTTACGCGACATGTGGGATGTGCTTCCGCTGTCCAGGCACCACCCCTTACCGACAGTCAACTTAAAAGCCTGAAATCCGTGATGCGCTGAGTTGGTGTAAGCTAGTACACTTGTACCGTAGTTGTACGTCCTGTTTTCCTTTCCTCCATCTTTAGAAGATCCCGGTCCTTTTCTGTTGAGAGAGCGGCACTCGGCGACCCTGTGCCCGGCTTTTCTGCAATGGTAGCAATTGTAGAAAGGCTTTTGTCGGTTTCAGGGGTGATTGTGTCCATGGCGTTTATCCTCCGTCCTCGTGTCGCGTTGTTTGGTGGCCATCACACCTTCGGCTTCATGCCATTCGTTGGTGCGCCTGGCGTCGCTTTCCTCGATTATCTTGATTCCTACCGTCTTCGGTGAAGGTAACTCGTCTCGGGATTCTATGGCGCATCTGAAGTTCTCGAACTTCGGGGAGAGACTATGCAGGAGCATGATGCATAGGAGATCGTCGTTTATTTCGATTTCCAAGTCGCTCAATTTATCGACGGTGTCAAAGAAGTCACTTAAGTGTGTTCGCACGTCGTCGTGATAGCTCATTCGATAAAGCGTCAGTCTATTCAGTAGACTGGCTTTCCTGGTCGGACCTTTTGACTCGTACACTGATATGAGTTTCTCCCATACTTCTCGGGAAGTTTCACACCCTTTGATGATCTTGACTTCAGATGGTCCGATCGCTAGTATGATATTTGCTTTACGCTTCCTGCCTCCTGTTTTCCACTGCTCGACCTCGCCTGTGCGCGCCTCCGTCGATTCAGGTTTCACGATTTCTCCAGTCGCATAGGCCCGTGCGTTGTTCTTTACTAGGATCGCCTCCATCTGCAACTTCCAAGTGTCGAAATTATCCTTCCGCAGTTGTTCGATGCTCGCTGTGGATAGCGCCATTTTGTTGCTAGACGAGAATTTAGCTTTCCTGTGTTGTTTGTAGGTTTTCCACGCGTTTATCCAACCGTGACTCTATTTCGCGGCGGAAGCGTGCTGAGCCCATAACATGTTGTAGAGTAGTAGAGACGAAGGGAGGATACCACGTGGTTGTACGGACGTGCGCTGAAGCAGCTAGTTGATGAAAGAGAGAGTGATGATGTGCACGTGCATCATCAGGAAGCCGTTGCAACTTGACGAAAAGCAAAATGGTGGATGTTCGTCAAGTTCAATCGATTTCGTTGTCGCCGGTGTGCGCATCGGATGTACACTAATGTAGAACATTTGATGTCCAACAGGGTGTTATACGAATGGCAAATCCTTTCGTATTATACGATGTAAAGAACTTTTAAAATCATTTTAGAAACTGTTCATTTTGCGAACGGGGAGATCCGGAATCTCACGAACTGACTGACGCACCCTCACAACATGTTTCTCCTTTCTTGATGGTTTAGGTAACCCATAAATTGTTCATTGTCCAAACGAGTTCTTCAAATTTCTCTACCAATGAAATTATCCTTTTTTTTAGTTAAATTGATCCACAAATTGCTCTGAATCATTAACACATTCTATTTCTTCTTTTTATCAACTGACACGAAAAGCGATGAGGCATCCAACAAATCTTTTGCATACCCAAACATTCGTGCAAAATGTGACGTGCTGTTGATATTTTTACGTAGTCAACTATCTTCCATACTTTCACTTTACGGCTTTTATAAATAATGTTTTTTAATATCTTTTTGTGTTTACCGCTGTAACAGCCTCAGTTGGGTGCTGAAAACATTACAAGTAACATTTGTATCCGTATGACTGCATTTGAATTCAACAAATTGGAGGGAAATAGATGCTTTCAACAGAATAGATTCCTTATAACCATTCTCGAGTTTCCTCTATCAAACAGTGCTTTTTTCAATCCACGAATTTCGGTCTTTCGCATCTGCGTTAACAAAAGTTCATTAAAACATCAATATCTTGATGATGAACGGTCGAAATCTCGTCAAGTTTTTATACGTACTATTTGAAAGTTAATACTAACGAGAAATCGTATTAATAGCTATTAAACTTGTGGCATCTCTAACAGATACACACACAATTCACAAGCAAAATAGTGATGAACACCGAACGAAAACCGAATAAGAAAATACATCAGAGCCGTATACCATAGCGATAACATAACAATTCACATCAGTGGAGAATAGTCGAGTTTAAAAATCAAATTCTAAAATCGGCCAGTAGCCTGATGGGTAACGCTTAGGTTCAATTTTTGGTGATTCTAACTGTCATAGCGTCAGTTCGAATCACACGTTCTTCTTCACTATTATTTCAAACGCTATAAACTCGTCATCTAAGTGACGCTCTGGGAAGTTTTCGAGCAATCTGTCAAGGACGATAAAATCAATTTTTGTGTCGTTTCGTTTCCATTCAAATAAGTGATTCGGGATATGTGTCCCCGAATTCAAAGAGGTACATATGTAATATGGCGCAAGACTAATGACCTTGCCCGGAAAAAAAAATCATTATGGAAAATTTAACAAGCCTCAGGACTTGCTACATAAGGCCAAGACCGGTTCCCGGTTGTAGTGCCGATGATGATGATGATGATGACATATGTAATATAACCAGGTTATACTAACGTGAGAAGATTTGCCCACCAATATATATTTCACCCTGAATCACATACAATTGTCAACCAGCACTAGACCCAATTAGTTTATACAAACATTTGAAATCTCAATAAGTAAGTCCCCGCACTTTAGTCAGTGCCTAACACACCCACTTTCCGACAGCGGAGTAGAAAAATCATTTTCTCGCCTAATAAGATTACTACTAATCACAACACAAAATGTCTATCCTTGACAGGATAATCCCATCTTTGGATAATTAAATTTTCAAACATTTACTCATTTAAGGAAAAAGGGTTAATTGATATCCTTTCTCACTGCCTTTATCTGAAGCCGCATGTGGTGTGTCTCGCTCATGTTAAACCTAAATATATGGCAACTCCAGAGGTCAGAAAAATATCCTTAAGCCTGGAAAAAGACTATAATTTGCGGAAAACGGGTTAATCCACAACCTAAACATCAACTCCCCTTCGTTTGAATGTCTTCGCAGAAACCGATTCGACAGTTTTATTTACCTGTGATCGTGTGCCTTTGGAAACCAGAACTCTTGTCGGTCAATTTGTTTCGCTGTGATATTTTACCCTGTTAATCCTTTTTCCATGCTACAGCCTGTGGCATTGTTCATATAACAACACCAGTGGCAACACCTCACACAGGAGTGAATATGTCAAGGAAGGACAAAGCGACAAGGATCATTGGACAATGCTTTCCCAGGAAGACCAACTCTTTTCCACATTGGCCAACGGTGGAACACTCTAGTCGGTCATTTAAATGGGTGCAAGACAAAACCAAGGATACAATAAGGATATAAATCATAGATCGCCGCGAAGATTGAAATTTTTGAGCCATCCAAGTCGCGGCAATAAATTAAAAAGGATTACCAGCCGCATTTTCCTGTGAAAAGCAAATTGATTTGCCTATCATGGGCAAGACATTTTTAACAACAAATGGTCTAGGTTTTCTTTTGACAACTTGTTAACATCACCATTATTTTCATGCTTACAAGGATCAGTCCACTGGCCGTTATATGCAGATACAGATGCCAGAGAAATACTTTGCTGGGATGAATTTATATATATTTACATTGTGCCGTATAATTGGCACCATGTCGGTTAATGGATTTGGCTGTTACGCTCCACTCAAGGATATTTCGGGACAATGTGCATAATCGTTATGTATAGTAGATGTCCTGCCTTCCAACAACGGAACATATAGACATGTTTGCCTGACGGAGGCTTTTCGATAAGGACTTTGGTCATTTTTTGTTGTATGTGTATTTCTATTTTTTTTTTTCATTTTTTACTCTTATTGAGTCCTTCTTTTGGTTTTCACGTGAGAGCTGTTGGCTGATTGTTTGCCGGAGCTGCATTGTGTGGTGTTTGGGCCATATCCCTTCTAGGGCTCATGTAATCACACTCGGGCTGTCAATTTTGGTTTGAAAAATCTAAAATCCCACCACACAGGCCATCCACGAATGGGTAATGCTATTAATTGATTGATGGATGAAGGACAGACAACTTGAGTGGATGCATTGATGGAACAGCCGAGTGGATGTGAAATTCACCAATGTAAGAGGAAGACTGTATTTTACATTGTACAGCTACTGTTGTCTTTCACTGCAACGGGGAAAGTATTTGTTATGAAATATTAATCTTATTGTGTTATTAAATAAAACAATGGAGTTATTAAGGTTGTTCTCGATTCACTTCTAATATACGGCCGATGGCTCTAAAACAGTTTGTTTGCATCCCGTGTACTTTATTTTTTTGTGTGTTTGGCTCTGGCTGCATGATATAGCATAAGTAAATTCCCGTAGCTGGTGTTAATAAACAACCCAGTAATCACTGCCAACATAAGGACGATCAATATTCCCAGTTTGTTGTTAATTCCGACAGCCTATTAAATCATAAAACCTGTTTAGAACCAAATTACAGTAATTTTCATCACACCTACTGGCACACAGAATGTGCTCCCTTTCACTTCAGTCGTGAACAGACTCTGTGTACTCCACAGTAGAAGATATCGTTCCATAAACTATATCATTCAACCCCAATTTATATGTATAAGGACAAGTTGTCTACTCCTTAGAACTGTGTGGCGTATTTGTGGCACTGAAAACACATGTCTTCGTGCTCCCAATGGCAACTGTACCTCAGTAAATGGCTCCTGGATACGCACATATGTTCACGCCTTTAGATTAAACTCCAATTTGTGCGCTTCCAGACACAGAAGGTGCCATCGAGACCACCCCTCAAAATCCAGCACCGCATAACAGAGGACAATAAATAATTATTTATCAACATGACATGTGCTAAAAATTAACATCCTTAATTGTAGCGCCCCTGACGTGGTAAAATGCTAACGAAAGAACATTGCCGATTAGCAACGGAAACAGTGGAGTACTTTGTCCTTTGAGTGTGCTTCATGAAGCTAAAACGGCGCTGCTCTGTGTGCTTGAGTGCAGAAAAATCATTGTTCTCCAGGACTGCTCTTTGGGGCGAAAAATTTCAATTTAGTCAAGTGGCTGCGTTTCTATTGAGGGTCCTGTGTACGGTACTGTGGCAACACGCATTAAGCTATTCAGTGCAGTTCATATGAACAAGGATACTTTTGGGTTAAGTATATTTATCTGTATGTGTGTGTGGATGTGCTAAACTTCGAGGACAACATCAAATGAGTATCCTTTGCCATTCCGACTCTCTAGGTTAAGGATCTAATACTTTGGAAGGATAAAGTACCGTTTGGATCTTTTGTCAAGTTGATTTCGCTTGAGGGTTTATGGTGGAAATAGTTCTCAAGGACACTGGTAATGCTAATTTCTTCTACCGATGAAGTTTAGAGACGAACTGTATATGCGAGGAGCATTTTTGAGCAACTTTTTACGTATGTACTTGACTTCGGAAAGCGTTAAGCTGTCAATGATGTTAAGAACTTGACAGCAGCGGCCTCAAGGCAAAACCCCGGAGGGAGTTGAGCATAATTCGTGTGCGGATTTCGGTCGTGATTAAATTTGTACCCGCATATGGGTGGATCGTAGTAACTCAGCAACTTTAAGGACAGGTCTAAAAACTTTATTTCTTAAGAGGGCTATACAGTGAACTAGAGTAAAAATTATACAACCTTAAAAATACAACTCAACATCGGCTGATCTTCCACGATTTCCTTTCCGTTATCTGTCATCCTATGCAGTTTTTCTTGTTTAGTATAATATCCTCATCTTCATCATCATCGACACTACAACAGGGAACCGGTCTTGGCCTTATTTGGCAAGTCCTGAGGCTAGTTAAATTTTCCATGATAATTTGTTTTTCCGGGCAAGGTCATTAGTCTTGCGCCAGAGGCTCCCCGACGGGGAATCCAACCACGGTCTCCCGTGTGACAGGCGGGGATACTAACCACTATAGTATAGAGGAGCCATTTTGTATAATACACGTTCCCAAAATTAAGTTTTGATCGCGCTAAGTTTCAATGTACATTACCGGAGAGAAAAAACAGGAGAAGAGTATTGGGAAAGAGCTGTCGATTGGTCAAAAATGTCTCTAAATTGTAACCATAGAAGCGTACGCAGAGCATTGTGGGCTTTTGCCGTTGGGCAGAAGTAGTATTCCTTGGGTTTTTACTATGTATCTAAAATCTAATTGTGAATTTGAGTCCACTCACGAATTGGCAAGTTTCATGGGCAACTACTTTGGGAGGAAGAACATCTACCGAGTTCGTTTGAACAATGTTTAAAAATGTCTGCATAAATAGAGAGGATGCGATACATTCTGCGTATACCTTGATGTGCCGGCTATGCTTCCTATACGTTTCGCTCATCATATTTCATTCCCTGAATATACGTTCAGTGCAGCTACTGATGTTGCTAACCATATATTGAAATTTAATTGAAAGAGGCACATATGCTGCGGCTTCTATAACGAGAATACTTATCGTCGAAATTGTATGACGAACAAGTGTATAGTGGGAAACTTACGTATCCATTTAGTGTGATCTATATCGAGATATAGAATTTTGAATCTCCACAAAACACAAGAAACTAATGTTAATTGTACCAAATGTTACTTTATTGAACTATAATTGTACACAATTAATGTGAATTATCTCTATAATAATCCGATTGGCGCTTATAGGGCCATACAGAACGTGGAGGTCCAATTTTCGATCACCATCCGGAGTATTTCTGGTCGCATTTCAAATGTTGGCTTTCAAGTGTTCAATAGTCTCTGGCATATCAGCATAGATAAGTGACGTTGTGGGGAGGAAGTTTATTGTGCCAGGCATGGGCACTCGGTTCACCTTCCTCCTCCATCATCCTATTCACTTTTTGATGACACTCACCAATTGTTCCGTCGAATTCCGAAGAAAAGGAAATAAAACACGCAGGCTTTCACAGGATATGAACTTTATTTGCGTTCTTTCATAGTTAAGGGCATGTATGTAGTGGTCCTTCTCTCAGGGAGCGTGTCTGGTCCTGAAAAGGACGAGGGATCTCTTTAAGATAGCTCCTGAGGGGACCCGTTGCGGTGCCGCCGTGCTTCCTCAAACCTTGAGGGAAGAGCAGCTACCGATCGAATATGGTCCTGGGAATCGGCCAGGATCAATTAAAAATACTTTTGATTTTATTAAATTTTAATTTTATTTGTAAATTCATTTTCTGGCGTCCTTACACCTTGAACGCCAATTGAGACTGATCTTCGAATCTGAAATTCATCACCCTTATAAAGAGAAACAAATCGACATTTGTATCTCGAAAATACACAATTTCCTACAAAAATCCCGATTTTGGAATCCTGAGTGAGATGCTCAGTGTTTATTTAAGATAAGGATTCAGTTTCCTGAATTCCTATGAAACTATTGTGCAGATGTGGATATGTAAATGAATTCGGGTTTTTGTTTGTTCACTTTGATGGATTTTACCAAATTGAGATAACGTATCTCTGGTTTTTGAATTTAGATGATGCCGTGGGGCGAATATAGAACAATAAACGAATATTAGATTCGTTTATTGGGAATTTGATTTTAATTTAAGATTTTGGATTTAATTATGCCGTGGAAGCAGCTAATAAGCGATAAACGAATGTTTGATTCGTTTATTGCGAATTTTGGTTTATGTTTGGGTTTTTTCGGGTTTTGATCGGATTTTGAGTTTTGTAGTAAAATAGCTGGGATTTGGATGTGGAAATGGAGGAAAAAAGGTGGTAGGGCTTTTCAGAGCACTACATGTATACATGTATTATTGTTGTCTATAAAATTTTGTTCACAATTCTTATTTTTACCGAAGGCAATATTAATAAAGACACGCTTGTTTTATGATATTTATTTTAGTTAACTTCCGCACTAGAAAATCGCGTGTGTAAATTGGACTTCGACTTCCTTAATCACTTTACAAATAGACGACTCAGAGATGTAGGTCTCCCCGGCGCGCTTCGGGGAGCGGAAAGTAAGAACCGACCGAGTCGGTGGTTGAAGTACGACTCACCGATATTCATTCGCTATCAAAAGAAAATTCGGCCAGTAAAACTGGCTCTCTTAATTAGGGTGTGCATTTTCCTATTCCAAGAGAGACGTAAAGTCTCTCTTTGGGGTAACCAAACAGTTCTCATAGACAAGATCGTCACGGTACACATGTATGTGTGTACATTGGTTCTTTTATGGATCAAAGCCATGGGAACGAATCTAAAACAAAGAAAAGGCTAAGCAAACAAGCCGAATCTCATTGGATGCTACTTGGGTTTGTGGCGGTGCCACCAAACTCCACGGTACACTTACCTAAAAACCCCCATTACCTCATCCCAAGACGCATAAGTTTTCGCCAATGCAATCGCATTAGGCACCTGAAAATGCTTCACGCATTAAAGAGATCAAATCTACGATCTTTAAGTCCCTGTAAAGAAAACTTACCTTCCATGCATTCTCTCCGCTTATTAACTTATCAGGAATTCCAAACCAATTTCGGCATCTACGTTGCCAGATAAATCTCCCTAGACGAATTCCCGAAAACAAGATGATTTGGTTTGCATACAATGTAACCATCATAACGGGGACCATACACATTGCGTCGCCTATTTCCCGCTCTCGCCAAGGGTATCATAAATCACCATACATACACATGGAATCCTACTGCATAACCAAATAGGTATGGTATACTTACCCTTGGCGGCGATGCAATAAACACCAATTGACGGTAATATAGCTGAAACCCATTAGCACATTTCCACATTGCATTGCCGGCTATTTATTTAGCAGCAATGGACATCTCAGACAAAGACCCAAACGTTTCCTTCGTCTTTTCACATTTCGGGATCTGCTTCTCATCAGCACCAGTATAAGCAAACACAAACCCAATTAGCATCCAATGAGATTCGGCTTGTTTGCTTAGCCGAATTCACTTCTCATGGATGCACATTATGCCTCTTCTTGGTGTTTCAGATTCGTTGATATGGTGTGTCCATGAAAGAACCCATGTACACATATACATGTGTACTACCAACGATCTTCACCGCAAAAGATTGAATATCGTTGAGTCTCATTTCATCGGCCAACCACGCTGGTCGTGTGATTTCCCGCTACCCCCGGTGAACACGGGGATGCGATAACCCGTCGGAGTCCAAGCATAGAAATTGGGGAAATTATATATCTAATCCCAGAGGAAATCAGTTGGCTGGTTGGTTAGATCAGTTTCATATTGAATATAGAACTGACCTGCTGGCTACCGAATATCCATCGTTCCCCAGAGGTAGATCGTGTTTAGATATCTTGCTAATCGACTCACGACTGAGATTACTAAACACCAACAGACGAAACACAAACTGTTTACGGACGATTGAATACGACAGTGGTCACTGTGCATTCAGGGCAGTAATAGAGCTTCCGAACGAGCTCGCAGATCTGGAGGAATTCGTGATCCCGCAACCCTATAACTACGGGGCAATGCGATGGTCGCGGTTCACCAGATCATTAACAAGAGAACTTCGTTCGAATGACTTTAATCTGCCAGTAAACATCAACCTGACAAATGACGAAATCGACAAATACATTCAACAAATGGACGAAACCGTAAAACGAACAATGGACAAAACAATCCCCAAAACAACAGTTACAGATCACATTAACATGTACAGAAACGCAACAATAAACGCACTCCACAAGAAAAAGAGCAGACTGCTATCGAAACTAAAACAATTACACAGACAGTTTACAGACAGACAAGACCAGGAGATAATATCACTGAAATCCCGATTAAAAAACTCCAACAATTACTTAAAGCTAATTATAGATTAGCAACAAATTTGTATTGGAGCAACCGAATTCGAGCTATAAAAACTAATAACCCGAATATGTTCCCGCATATAAATAAAATATTCAGGAGAAATAATCAAAATGAGATTCAGTGTCTCCAAATTCCACGTACTGAGGTAAACAAGCAGCTGCTAACCAACATTGGCATAGATACAGAGAACGCGATTCTCAATAGTGAGCTCTTCGTGATCGAAGATCCTTTGGAAAAGGTGAACTCTGTGGGACCTGTTTTTCAGGAAATGTACAAGGTGAATGAAAGCATTCACCGTAATCACGAACTGGAGGACAGAATTCTACTGAATCACCTGCACCTCCGAAATGAAATTTCACATTGGCAATCGGAGGATCCGGATTTTACCGACTTCAGTGACGATAATCTGTCAATTGACATTAATGCCAATGGTGGGGCTAATAGCCTTTTAATCACAAGGGAAGGAATCCAGAGTATCTTCGACTCATTAAGAATCAAAAAGTCAATGGGAATAATAACCTAACATCGTACTCAAGAACCTGCCCCCAAAGGAAATAGATATATACACGGTCCTGTTTAACAACGCGTCGAATAATGCATATTATACCGCGCGTTGGAAAACGGCTATCATTCAGCCCATCCCAAAAAAGGGCAAAGACTGTACAAACCCAATGAACATGCGTTCCATAAGTTTACTCCCAAGCATCAGTAAAGTATTTGAAAAAACCATTAACAAAGCTCTGGTAAAATGGGTAGACGACAACAGCATTATTCCAAATAACCAGTTTGGCTTTAAGGCGGGTCATGAAACCACACATGCCGCAGCTAAACTGGTCTCCGACATGCAATGGAATAAATGTAGGAACCAATGCACAGGTGCCTGTCTGATCGGCTTGGAAAAAACCGTTAGTACCGTCTGGATCGAAGGGTTGTATTACAAACTGGTCAGACATGGCATACATAAGCCTTTATTATATGTACTTGACGATATGTTAAAGGACAGGAGGTTCGTGGTCAAAAGTGATAATGTGACCTCTAATAATACGTATAATATCAAGAATGGCTTGCAACAGGGTGCGGTACTCTCTCCGATTCTTTTTAACATTTACATTAGCGACTTATTAGATGCACTTCCGCAGGCTATTGCGTACGCAGACGATCTCATCATTTACAGAACAGCTCCGAAAGTTGAGATCGTAAATAGTTTAATACAGCGAGACTTCAACAATGTGCAGCGCTATTGCGATGACTGGAAACTTAAGATCAACTTCCAGAAATGTGAAGCCATTCTATTTAGAACTCCATTATATAAAGCCACGAACGACACAAGGAAAACCTGGCGAAAGCTAGTTATCGTGGGACCGCATGGAGATAAACTGGAAACCAAGAGTTCAGTTACATACCTTGGCATCTGGCTAGACCAATATCTGTATTTTAACAGACATGTAGAGGCGGCTTTGGTCAGGGCTAGAAAAACGTTTGCTATGACAAGGAGCCTATTTCACAGTAGCCAACTTGACAGTAGGGTAGAAGTCATATCCTACCTGACGCTAATCAGGCCAATGCTCATATATGGTTGTCCAGTATGGTTTAACATAGGTCCAAATTTGATGGAAAAGATTCGGGTGTTCGAAAGGAAGTGTCTCAGAAGTTGTCTCAGATTATATCGGACACCGGAATCGGACTATAAAAAGTATTATTCAAATGAGACTTTATATAATGAAGCGTACATAAATAGGGTGGATAATTTTATGATTAAATTAATCAGAGGACATATTGCGAGAGCAATAAGCTCGTCCAATGACCTAATTTTCGGGGCCTATTATCCAAACACTGTGTACTATGAGAGCGTGCGTCGCAACGGCTTTGTTCCACCAGAGGCGTTCCTTGACTTGGACATGAAAGGGCTTATACAGGATAGATCCGGAATCCATATCATGTAAGTAGATCATCCGTAGACGGGCGATTGTGCTACGACCGGGAAGTAACGCGCACCGAAGAAGAGCTCCTGCGCTTCAGTAGGGCTATCTTCCACAGAGACCGGGACGATAGTATTAGACAGCGTTGACAGTTCTGGTTGTTGAATGGCATATAAAGACCTGGATAACAAAAGTCGGTAAAGAATCACACTATACTTAGCTTTTTTAGAATTAAGATTGTATAAGATTTAAGTTAAGTTAGGTTAAGTTTTTTAAATAAAATTATATCAAAAAAAAAAAAAAAAGTAGGTTAAATTTTAAGAAAAAAACAAAAAAAAATGTCCACACAAAGTTTTCAAAATTGTTCTTTGTCATTTAAATTATTACAAGTACTCCCACAAACAAAATTCTGTCGCCGAAAGGCGAATTATACAGTCGTTATGTAATGTTTAGCTTAGAGCGTCTGCGAAGGGCCAGTAAGTTATAATATAAGATAATTAAGCTAGAATTTAAGCATTTTTTGTCTAGCATGTAATTTAGAAACTAAGAAGATAAAAAGAAAATAAAAAAATGTTTTAAAAATGAAAATGACCCGTCGGAGTCGTGTGTGCGATAAAATAATGTTCCTCTCTCGAGATAAAGAAAAATGTAGATCGGTGTGAAATTAGTTGCATTTTTGTATAAATCATATAGTGAATAAAATTGGACCAAATAAATCGTAGTGTTTTAATATTCCACTGTTTTCCTTCGGCGTTGCTAATGTGCTTTCCTGACCACCCCTGGGTGTTCTGCGGTGATAAGATTAAAGTCAATCAGAAGTAGTCAATAGTGAAATATTTTAGTTGTGTCGAACAACAATAAAATTATATAAGTTGGCGGACAATGTCTGGTGAAATATTTGCGGAATTTATAGTGACGATGGCGGAAGGAAGTGAATCAGTGTCGTACGCCGGCGCACCATACTTCCCCGCCAAAGGTTTGTGTTTGCTTATGTGAGAAGGTCAATGGTAAGCGGATGGAATATGTAAGACAAAGGGACAGTTGATGATCGATGTCTACAATATGCATAGCAGCTGTATTGACAGCCGCAATGCATCATGAAGATTGTGCTAATTTGTTTTAGCTTGTTTACCGGTAAATGGGGTTTATGGCATCGGTGGTATGGGTAGGTATTCAATTCATATTTGCATTTGCCTATGCTGTGGGATTTAATTAATGCCTTAAGACGCAAGATGCGTATATTTGTTTTTGTCCCTGTTATGATGGTTACATTGTATGTAAACCAAACCATTTTGTTCTCAGGAATTCGTCTAGGGGGAAATGCACTTGGTGAGATTGGGATTCCTGATAAGTTAGGAAAGAATTCTTACAGGGAATTTGTATGCGAAGAGATGCAGGAAAGGTAAGGATTCTTTACAGGGACTTTTAGATTATAAATTTGCTCTATTTAATGTGTGAAGCATTTAAGGTGCTAATGTGATTGCATTAGCGAACTTAAGGAATTGGGTAGCAGTTATGGGGGTTTTTCAGGTAAGTGTGCTGTGGGGTGTGGCGGAACCGCCACAACGTCGCCTATCCCAAAGAAACTAGGCCAGACATGTTAAATCACACGATCGGGATGGTTAGTTAACATATACATTTCTTGATACTAATCATTGTTAAATATTTCTTTCAGTAAATTATTTGTATCGCATGCTATGTTATATGGCATGTGTTTCCATCTTGTTGGAAGACTATATGGCATATGTTTCCATCTCTCTGATGTCAATAATATCTAATTGAGGCATACCAAAATAGTAATATCTAAACCGGTCCCCGTTAACTGTAACATTTTCACCAAGATCATTCTCCAAAAAAACTGGCCCGATGATTCCTTCGGCCAAAAAGCACATCAAACGGTCACCTTTTATGGATGTAATAGATTTTCAACAATGGCTTGTGGATTATTTTCCGTCCAATTTCATCAATTCTGCTTGTTACCATTGCAAACAAAAATGAGCTCCGTCACTGACGAACATTTTTTATGGAAAGTTTATATCTGTCTACCGCGAACTGAACGATCATTTTGAAACTAAATTTGAACAATTTGTAAACTCACTCAAGCGGCCAGTTATTCATTATAAAATAGCAAAACACAAAAACGAAAAATTAACTGCCAGCTGTCAAATTGGCTGTCACAGAAAACTGTGTTTCCAGCTTGAAGCTATACCTCGAAATGAAACACCTTATACAAGCTTTAATCTGTTACAGGAATATAAATATTATTATTGGGTTGTACCACATGAAATGTCCGAGTTTATAGTAAAAATTTCAAAGCCAATATTATTTTTCCGTAAATGTTAATTCAATCATCTATGACATTCTTCCAACATGATACAAGGTCAAATATTCCTTTTTCGTAGAAGTGCTGACTTTTTGAGGCAATGAAATCTTCAAAGGCTTTTATGACCTCTGCTCGGTTCCGGAAGACCTTCTGCCGCCAAAATGAATTCAGATTGCGGAAAAGATGGTAGTCCGTTGGGGTAATGTCAGGAAAGTACGATGGATGCGGAAGAATTTCTATTGCCTATTGACCAACGCATATTGCTTTTCATCCAATTTTAAATGCAATATGTCGATTTCGTCACAATATTTGATAGCATTTATCGTTTCTCCTGGTTGAAGAAATAAAAGTGGATTGGTCCTTTCGATGTCCACCGAATTGTCACCGTAACATTTTTTGGGCGAAGATCGGGGTTGGGGGTGTGTTTTGGTTTTTCCACTGGTCAGGTCTTTTACGGTTATCATACAGAATCCACTTTTCATCACAGGTGACAATCCGGTGCGCAACGGTTCAGTTCGGTTTCTTAATCTAAGCGTTGCGCAGATTTCCAAGATTGTCCTGTGGGGTTCTCTATACCACATGGAGAACCAACCCACAATGCCAACCAATTTTGACCGCTAACAGCGCGTCACCCTAACGTAACCTGTAACCCATGTCCCAACACGCAAAAACATATCCCAATATGCAACAGCATCCGTTCCCAAATCCGCAATTGCATACATCCCCATGCTTACCAAGAATCCATTTCCCAAGCTGTAATAAATGCATATTCCAATTTACAACGGAATATTAATCATCTCCCTCAATTACATCACCCCACATATAATTTTTCCCCAAAACCACCTCGGTTAACTCCCTATTTAAATTACATTCCTTGCTTGCGACCAAGCAATTCCAATTTCCCCCGAAAACTATTTCGGTTCCCATTCCACCTAAACCATGTAGAACCACACCAATTCCCTCTTACTGGCAAGCCCACAGCGTGATGCGTCGCCTTTCCACGAAACGACTATCGCAACGATCAAGACCCTTGACCATACTTGGCTATGCCGCCGAAACCAATTTCCCGGTACACACAACCAACGAATCCAACTCAGCTTATACGGCGATGATTCTCCGGAACTAAGATCCCTATACAGGCATAGCAACCCTTTTCAAAGTTATGGTAGTAAATGGCAGTGAGTTGATTTTAGCATTGCCACGACGCGACGAACTTTTACTCGCCAGTAATTAGTCAGTCGAGTTTCACCCCCCAGCGAGTGCGTACGAGAGTTGCAGTACCGGCCAGTGTTACCTTGTCTGAGTCTATCGTGTGCTAAGACCGTTGTCTAATATCGGATCTAACGTCGTGTCCAAATAGTTCAACTAGTTACCCCACCCAAATTTAAAGGAAAATATCGTAACTGGAACGCCTATAATGCGGCACGAATGTTATATGCAATGGTTCCGTTATTGTAAATCGCTTTAAGTCATTCAACACCTTTGTAAAAACCTATTAATCCTAATCAAAATAGAATCAGCCCGATACAATAAAAACCGTTTATTTCAAACAAATCCGATGTGTTTATTTCTCCGCTGTTTCCGGTCCGTGCCGAGGACCGACCGCCATACCGTCCACGCAGGATTTCACCATGTCAGTGAACGGTTTGCAATGTCTCATAGAGGTAAATTTTTTAGTGGGGCGGTATTATTTGAATTAGCTGAATTGTCCTTCAGCCAAAATAAAACTATTATTACTGCAAAAGTAAAGAGGTAAATTCCATTGAAATAATTAAGCACTAGAGATTATAATAACTCACAAACGACTTAATGAATTGTGGTCTATAAAAAAATCCAATTATATCGTATCCTAATGAAAACTAAGCTGTAAAAGAAACTGTCATGGTCAGCACCACAACAATTAGAATAATCTTTTAATATGCTCAAGTTTTCGGTGTCAGTGTTACATGGTTATTTTTTTTTAATATCAGATTTCCAGTTCTTAGATCAAACTGCAAAGTTGTGAAGCTTCCTTTCATGGTTCTCAGGAGAAAAAGGGCGATGGACTTCGAAATACGTATGCACTTAAAAAATACGATATTGTAGCGAGCTTAGGGTTCGCTGGATTGATTATTTTGAATAAATAAGAGCCGTTAAATCTATTTTTAATTTAACTAATATAACACTCAACGATTTTCTTTTCTATCGCTTGCTTCGCTTTTTCTCTTCTTCTTGTCTGTCACCATCAGCTGTCTCGATGTCTTTTTATCGTTTCTCACATTCTCATTTCGTTTCCGTCCGTTCCATAATCTTGGATGTTCTACTCTCCAGTTTTCCAGTACTTTATAGAATATTCCAGTGCTTGTTTTGGGCTTTCCCGAATATTCCAGTACTGATTGTCATATGCGTCACACTACCCTCCGCCTAGATTAGTTCGTCCTGAACTAAGTTCACTGGTCTTCTGGGTTAACAAAAATCGCCAGTCGATCACGATGTACCACTTTCATTTTGGCGTTCGGTCTTCGCTGAATCCTATAGACAACGTCGTTAGCGCTTGTGAGGACCTTATACGGTCCTTCGCAATGTTGCTGCAACTTCGGGGATCTTCCTCTTTGCCGGTGAGGGTTGTAGAGCCACACGTTATCGCCTGCATTAAATCCGAATGCGTTGGCTCGAACGTCGTACCTTGTTTTCATCCTGTCAGTTGATACCTTGATTTGCTTTCGAACCAAATGATGAATCTCGTCGAGGCGATTTCTCCATTCGGCTACATGGTCTTCGGTCTTATCTATGGCGTCTGGAGGTATTCCGAATCGCAGATCGGCTGGTAATCGTATCTCTCGTCCAAATATGATTCTTGCTGGAGAATGGCCTGTCGTCTCGTGATTAGCCGATCTATAACTCATGAGAAAGGTTTGTACATATTTGTCCCAGTCTCGTTGGTGATCACTGACGACCTTCGATAAGTGTTCTTTCATTGTTCGGTTGAACCTTTCAACCATTCCGTCTGACTGCGGGTGTAAGGGTGTGGTCCTGGTTTTCCTTACGCCCAGTGCCGCACAGATGCCTTGAAATATCTGTGATTCGAAATTTCGGCCTTGATCGGAATGAAGCTCACAGGGAACTCCATATCTGCTGATCCAATTATTGATAAGCTGCTCAATGACGGTTGTTGCTTCTTGGTTTGGGATTGGAAGGACTTCCACCCACTTGCTGAAGTAATCCATGATGACCAACATGTATTTGTTGGTGTCGTTGGTTTTTGGAAATGGTCCAGAGATATCAATTGCAATTCGCTCGAAAGGGGCACCCATGTTGTACTGCTTCATAGCGCTCCTTGGTTTTGCTGTTGGTCCTTTGGTCGCAGTGCAAGTTGTGCACTTCTTACACCAAGACTCAACGTCATCTCTCATGTGAAGCCAGTAAAATCGAGATCGTAATTTTGAAAGTGTCTTATTAACTCCCAAATGTCCACCGGAGGCCCCGTCGTGCATTTCTGTTAGAACATCCTTCATTTTTGATGGTGGGACTAGAATCTGCATTCGATGGGATTTTCCGTCGGCGGCTTCCCATTTACGCTTAAGAATACCATCTTCCACCAGCAAGGGATTCCATTGTGCCCAATATGCCTTAAAAGTTCCACTCTTGTCGGAAATATTGTTCCAAGTTGGCCGCTCGTTCTTTTCTTTGTATTTCAGGATTAGCGACATATCTTCATCCTGAGTTTGAGCTGCGGGTATAGCATCACTCGTCCACCCATCTAGTACTTCTACTTGTACATTTCGCAGGTCGTACGCCTCTTCTTTCTCTTCCGCTCTATGAAAATGTTTACAATCTGGCTTACATGGTCTTCTTGATAGAGCGTCAGCGTTATTATGCACCTTCCCTTGACGGTGGGAAATTTGGAAATCGTACGTTTGAAGTCGTTCGATCCATCGAGCTATCTGTCCTTCCGGATTCTTAAAATTTAACAACCATTTCAGGGCGGCATGATCCGTTCGAAGGTGGAATCGACGTCCGTAGAGGTACTTGTGGAAATTCTTAGCGGCTTCTACGACAGCCAGCAGTTCCTTTCTTGTTGCGCAGTAGTTTCTCTCTGGCTTAGATAGAACTCGACTATAATATGCGACAATTCTTTACCATCGACTTCCTGTGACAGCACTGCGCCGATTCCTGTGTTACTTCCATCAGTATCCAATATAAATGGGCGATCCGAACTTGGGAATGCCAATGTTGGAGTCTTACATAACTCGGCCTTCAATGTGTTGAATGCTGCCTCACGCTTGTCTGTCCAATTGAATTTTTTGTCTTTACCCGTTAGTTCGTGTAGGGTTTTAGCCACATTGGCGAAACCTTTAACAAACCGTCGGTAATATGTGGCTAATCCCATAAAGCTTCTTAACTGTTGCTTATCTTCTGGAGTATGCCACTCTTGGACAGCTGCTATCTTACCAGGATCCGTTTGAACTCCTGCAGATGAAACGATGTGTCCCAGGAATTTTACTTTCCTTTGGAAGAATTCACATTTCTTCGAATTGAGCTTTAAGTTGGCCTGTCTTAGTCGTTCGAAGACGGAGCGCAGATTATTGATGTGTTCTGGTAAATTCCTTCCGACAACGATGATATCGTCCAGGTATACGAGACACGTCTTCCATGTAAGTCCCCGTAGAACACTCTCCATTAATCGTTCAAACGTTGCTGGAGCATTACACAATCCAAAAGGCATCACGTTGAATTGATAAAGTCCGTTTCCGGTAGTAAACGCTGTCTTCTCCTTGTCCTCCTCCTTCACTTCCACTTGCCAGTAACCGCTTTTTAGGTCCAATGTTGAAAACCACTGAGCTCCAGAAAGGGTATCCAGTGTGTCGTCGATTCGAGGAAGTGGGTAACTGTCTTTCTTCGTAACGTCGTTTAACCGGCGGTAGTCGAAATCCAGTTGTCCCATCCTTCTTCTTGACGAGCACTACCGGCGAAGCCCATGGGCTCGATGATTTCTCGATGACTCCTTGCTCTTCCATATCTCGAATCATGTTGCCTACTTCTGATTGTTTGGCCAACGGTAGTCGACGAGGTGGCTGTCTTATAGGTCTTGACTCACCCGTGTCAATGCGATGTTTAACTATACCGGTGCGTCCGAATTTATCATTTCCTGTCACAAAAATATCAGAAAAATCGTTCAGCAGTGATTCAACGCTTGTCTTTTCTCCGTTTGTTAATCCGATTTTCTGGGGCATCAGCCGGTGCACCAGCGGGCTGTTGAATTGAATGGTCCTCTCCCCTTGTCTGAATTGCGCTTATCACTGACACGGGTGCACATTCTGCGATTACCTCTCCTTTTCTTATTGCGATCGGCTCCTTGGACGCATTTAGTACTCTGACGGGTACGATGTGCTTCTTCGCATCGATAAGGGCTTTCCCAACAAGGATGTTCCCCTTACGCTGATTTTGTACGGCCTCGGTGATGTAAAATCGATTGTCACCGGGATCACTCTCGAGACTGGTCCAAATTACCGAGTCCGAACGAGCTGGGATCTCATCCTCCTCACGCACATAACATTTCAATCTTCGCAATTGTTCGTCCTGCAATGTAATAGCAACCTCCAAGTTACCAGTTCGCAGTGTTCTTTGCCCGATATCTAGAATAACTTGGTGCTCCTTCATGAAATCCATTCCAAGAATGCATTCGTCCGTAATATCTGTGACCAAAAATTTGTGGGAGATGGGAATAGCGCTATTATGCTCACGACTTCTCGGTGGACTGTAGAGCATTCTCCTGTAGCAGTCCTCAAAGCGTATCTTCTATGTTTATTAAGGGCAAGTTGGCCCACGACGTCCGGCCGAATTATGGATCTCGTTGCTCCAGTGTCTATTGTCACTGTTGTCGTCGTAGCATTAACAATCGCAGTTATAACCAAACTTTGGTTATCCCGTTGGAGTTGTGATACAGTTACGATGCTGGGGCTGCACATTCCACCAGGCGACTTTTGCCCCGTAAAGTCTGCCCTTACAAGTTTCCCGAGCTATTAGCCTCAGGTTGGTCCGTTGATAGTCTCCTCCTATGATTATCGCATGAACAACAATTCACACTTGATGTTTCATTCGTTCGTCGACGTTCCCTACAGTCAACAGAGATGTGGCCGACTTCGCCGCATGTCCAACACTTCATATCAGGTCTCGGGGTTCTCCGTTGTACATGCCCGATTCTTTGGCACGAACATTCCTGGACGGATGTTTCTCGGACGCTATATGTACTCCTGGTAGCCAGTTTAGCAGATTCATATGCCAATGCGAACGCCAGTATTTCATTAGTCGTCTTCTTTCCAGCTAAACGGACGGCTTGTTGCAAGTCCCGATCTTGGAGTGCGTTTGTGAATGCATCCATTGCTACCTCGTTCAGAAATTCCTTAGTCATATTTGAATAAGACAAGTTTGCCAATCGCTCAATGTCTGCCTGCAACTGTTGAAGATTTTCTCCAGGTTTCTGCATTCTGCTCCGTAGTTGCATGCGGTAGACCTGCTGCATGTGGTTGTCTCCATACCTAGCTTCAAGGCCGTCTCTTACCGCTTGGAAATCTGTTTGCTTCTCTGCTGGTATGGTTTGTAGCAATTCTGCAGCCGCCCCGCGGAGTGACAAGATTAGTGATGTTGATTTTTGCTCATCCGACCACTTATTATAATTGGCCGCGGCGTCAAACTGACGTATTAATACGGAGAAGGTTCCCGTTCCATCGAAGCTTGGCGGTTGCATCCTGGTATCTTTGTAGTCATGTTGATTGCCTGGCGATGTCTTATTTCTCTCAACACACTCAAGTCTCTTTTCGATTCGCGTTATTTCATCGGTGACTTTTATATCCAGATTTTCTACTTCGTTTCGAAATTTTTGACTGAATTTCTTCCTTAAAGTGCTGAAAATTACATTTCATCCACTGCGTTTGGGCATCCAACTTTGCATTAACATCTGCAGCTTGTGCGTCGAATTTTGAATTTTGGGCGTCGAATTTTGAATTTACGGCGTCGCATTTTGAATTTTGGGCATCCAACTTTGCATTAACATCTGTAGCTTGCGCGTCCAATTTTATTATCATCATCCTCAGCATCTCCGAAATGTCCAACTGTGGCGAACTCTTTTCCGTTACATTGGCACCATCTTGACTCGGTGTTTCTTCTCCATCCGGACAGTCTGGCGCAATCGCAAAAACATATGTGTCAACATTAATACCCTCTTCCTCCATTGCTGCTTGTAGGCGCTGTCGAAGAATTTGTTTCTGTCCTCTGCTATCCAGATTCCGGTCCTCAAGTTCCTTCTTCAACTCAGGAACGCGAAGATCCTCCAAATGTCGATCTGACATCGTCACAAGACGCTTTCACAGCTTATTTACTTCACCATTAATCAATCCCACTTCTGACACCAATTGTAGCGAGCTTAGGGTTCGCTGGATTGATTATTTTGAATAAATAAGAGCCGTTAAATCGATTTTTAATTTAATTAATATAACACTCAACGATTTTCTTTTCTATAGCTTGCTTCGTTTTTTCTCTTCTTCTTGTCTGTCACCATTAGCTGTCTCGACGTCTTTTTATCGTTTCTCACATTCTCATTTCGTTTCCGTCCGTTCCATAATCTTGGATGTTCTAGTCTCCAGTTTTCCAGTACTTTATAGAATATTCCAGTGCTTGTTTTGGACTTTCCCGAATACTCCAGTACTGACTGTCATATGCGTCACAATACAATATATTACGATACTTCTTACCTAATTATTAATTAAATCCACTTATTAACTTGCTCAACTTGTCCATCTTGAATTCATTGTGTACTTTTAATTTTGCTTTTATGTTTCGTAAACAATTTCCGAGATATTGAAAACTGTTTTTTTTAGTTGGTACATTCCGTTCTAAAAGAAATAAAAAGCCACCACTGTTATCAATATTTTGTCACAGCATTTTTTATCACAATCAGGTTTGCCACTTTTGTTCACGTATTCAGTTCTGCGGCCGTATTCTACATTCGAATGGCACAGACATGGAACCCCTGAATAACTAAATAAATAATACGTGTTAAGTACTCTAAACTCCCGCTCATTTTTTTCAATCCCACGGGTTTATTCTCCAGTCGAATGGCACGAAAATGAAACCCGTGAACAACTAAATAAATAAGAAATGTTAAGTACTATAAACTCCATCATTAATCTCCTCCTCATTGTTTTTAATTCCATGGGTTCATTCTCCAGTCGAATGGCACAAATATGGAACCCAAAACAAGAGCATAAACCTCGTAACCTGATAATTACAAATTCCACCAACGACTTCTTGCTCACAATATATTTATCCTATTAAACACCATAAAACGCTACTCCCGTCGACAGTAGTTAATTCAAATGATACGAGAGCGTTTTTCACTGCAGGCAATGGTCAGTAAATGCTAAGTTTATTTATCGATGGTGACCACATCCACCTAGTAACGGGGGATTTGATGTACACACAGCTACGTCTCTACTGAAGGCCACCAAATGATTAAGCCCGGATAAAAAGTGTTTGGACGACAGTTACACACTCGCAACGATATAAAAGTGTTGACTGTGACGGGGGTGGAGATTAGAACGTCTGTCGTTAAGCAAAATCCGTTTACAACCTAAAGGTTTGAGAACATCGCAGTACGTATCTTTTACATGCTTAGATTTCCATGGATATTCGCTGAGATTTGGTTGGTAGCGTCGTCTATGTGTACAAAAGTTTGGTCGTGACTATCTGGTCGGGTGGCTGTAGTAAATCGGATGGTGCGAGCCATGTCAGTGGAATAGGTAACCTAATCTTGTTAGATATTGTGTGTTGCTTGGTGGAATTAGCGTCGTACTTTGGTCAACATTAAGTGGTGCTTTTCGTAAGACGTGTTTGATTTGCATTGCGTGACGGGAAAGGACAATAATGTCTGAAAGATGTTAACGTTTGTGGTGAACTTTAATTGTATTTAAACTATATTAACAAGTATCACGAGTGTAGCACGCAACTAACTGATATTGGTCTGCCTTGGAATAGTCGTCTGTTTTTTTTTATTCGGGCGGAATTTATTAAATGTTGATAATCGTTTTTTAAACAGACATACATTTGTTTGAATTTTAAGAAGAAAGGAAAGTTGCGTGTGGAAAGCCGATTACAAGCAGCCAATTTATCATATGAGCTCCTCAATAGTATACTGGTTAGTATACCCGCCTGTCACGCGGGAAACCGGGGTTCGATTCCCCGTCGGGGAGCCTCTGGGGCAAGACTAATGACCTTGCCCGGAAAAAACAGATCATTATGGAAAATTTAACAAGCCTCAGGACTTGCTAAATAAGGCCAAGACCGGTTCCAGGTTGTAGTGCCGATGATGATGATGATGATGAATTTATCATATGACGCAAAACTTATGATTTTGTTACCTTATTCCCTTCGTAAAAATGTTAATGACAGACATACACATCGAAAATTTGCACGTTTGACCACAAGATCTATTAAGTACAATAATATATTATAATAATAGTTTTTGGTGAATCAAAGAAAGAATATAGCACGTTCAATCGTCCAGCAATGCAACACTGCATCAAGTCTAACCCTAACATGTACTCTCGGATGATGGGTAACTTACTATCATATAAAGTGCAACCAGTACGCCTGCTCATCATGGCGGTATAGGGCTGCCAACTGGGTTGATTTGCGAGATTTCTCCGCATCCTTTCCGTGGTCGGAGGTGTGCTTTGATGTTAATGTACATCGGTACCTCCTTTCCTCATCCACTTCCTCTCCTTCCGCTGGCACTGTGCCTCTGACATTTAAGGGCACTCCAAAACCCCCTTTATGCTCCCGTTAGTGTAAAAAAACGCATGCGAGGAGTCGTTCACAGAGATTATTCTTCTCGGTATGGAGATCTATATTCCGCACTCCATCAAACGAAATTCATCATGATAAAAAATGCGAGTAGTTACAGTGGCAAAAAAAAGAGATTTTAACCTATGGCGCTACAATCCCACCGAGGTTAACAGAACGAATTTTGTTAGAATCAGAAACGCGTGCAAACAGGCAAATGATACCCCGAATAAGGCCTACAACGACAGAGTGGCCAATAAACTGCTTGAGTGCCCAACTGATTCGTGTCCCTTCTGGTCAATGGCAAGGGCTGTCAGCAGTAACTTCGTTTCCTCTGTTTTTCCTCCGTTATTGACGGGAAGCGAAACATTTGTCACAAATTCACAGGATAAAACTAATGTATTTGCGAACTTATTTTCCGCGAATTCAGACCTCGATGTCGATCTTTTGGAGCCACCTGCGATGGCGCGTGATGGTCTTCGATGCGGGTTGTGAGGTTCCGTCCACGTACTATTCAACGCATTCTACGTGGGCTGGACTGTAGAAAGGCAACCGGCCCGGAGGGAATGCCAGTAATACTCCTTACGAACTGTTCTCCAGTACTGTCGCCGGTTCTTGGCACACTCTTTCGCTTGTCTTATGACCGAACGAACGAAATCGCTCGAGTTCAGCCAATACCAAAGAAGACAAAAAAGTGTCTCCCACAAGATTACCGACTGATAGTATTATTGTCCATGTTATCCAATGTGATGGAAAAGGTCATCAACACCGAGTTAATTAAGTATTTGGAGTGCAGCAGACTTCTCTATGATCGTCAATACGGATTCCATGGCGGGCGGTCCACGGAAGACATTTTGGACATCTGCGATTGAGGGGCATCGTGGGTCAAGGGCGGTCGCATTGGATATCTCCAAGGCTTTTGACCGCATCTAGCACGGAGCATCGCTGAGTAAACTTCGTTCATACAGAATTTCCCGGTAGCTTTGCGAATCAACGAAGAGCTTCCTCGAAAATCCATCCACCCGGGTTGTTGTAGACGGCGACTCTTCAGATCTGTATCCTGTTAATTCTGGGGTACCTTTGGGTTCTATTTTGGCTCCAACCTTCGTTTCGCTTCACATAAATGATTTGTTGGAGTCAACGGATAACGGAGTGTTAACTTTTGCTGATGCTTGCACGCTGTTTCCTCTTTTTTGAATGATCGGCCGATTGGTGCATCAACGTCGCATCAGCTGAGATGTAGCCAGATCGACACCCTGAATCGGGTTCTGGATAAGGCCCGCCACTGGGGAAAGGCCAATCTCGTCGACTTCAATGCAACGAAAACACAATACACAACATCAAGAAAGAAAAGTGGATTATCGGTTCCAAAGCTGATGACGAATGCCCAGGCTGTCGAATCTGGGGAAAGCTTGAAATTGCTCGGCGTCACGGTCTGTGGGAATGTATCGTGACAAAAACACGTGTCGAACATCGCCAGGTCAGCCTCAGAAAAACTGACAGATCTTTTTAGAGCCGAGAAATATTTTACTCCAGCCCAACTTCTTCCCCTGTATAATTCCCAAATTACACTCACACTGGAATATTGTTCCTATGTTTGGAGCTCTGCTCCTAAATATACCCTCAACAACAAAGACGAGCGATCCGCCTGATCAAGGACACGGTGCTGACATCGGGACTACAGTCACCATCGCATCGAAGGCGCGTAACTGACGTCTGTCTCTTTTACAGATCTTATCACGGGTACTGTTCTTCGGATATTCATGGTATTGTTCCGCGCAATTCGGTTTATATGCGCTCCACAAGACAATCCAACGGAACGCACCAATTTGCGGTTCATCTCCCGACGACGCGAACATCTCTGCATCAAAACTCATTCCGTTACAGAGCAGCAAAGCTGTGGAATTCCCTCCCCGCGGGAGTGTTTCTGGAGCGTTACAACCTGGAACTGTTCAAAAAAACTGCAACGGTTATTTAATGCTTTTTCGAGGTGCCGTGGCGGCGCTATAGGTTCGCCTATCTTGAGAAAAGTAATTAAAAAAAGACGAATATTACCCAACTCATACTCTTAAAACCTACCTAAGATTATAAATCAATCGAGAGTATTTATGCTTGAGGTACTTAACAGAGGTGCGGATAGGTGGAAAATAGACGTGCGGATAGGAGGAAAACAGACAAGGCAATGAAAGGGTAGGAAAACTTCCGGCACTGCACTTCATTCGAGTGTATACATACATTCACACTTTTCACGGCACTAAGACGCGTGTGTGGAGATCCGTTTGTTTTTTTCAGATTCCATAGTAGGCTTGTCGCGTGAACCGATAGTGCAATCTACTTTAGTTTCCTAAAGCGGATTGCAGAATTGGAATCCCATGGTACTTCGAGCGAGAAGCGCACGTGTTCTCACGTCGGCGGATGAGCGAGGAGATTATGTTTTCTTGCTATATAAGTTTCGCCCAATGTTAAATTACGCACAGACGCTAACATAACCAGATTAAATCAAGCATCAACACAGACAAAACCTTGTACCTAGTAATGGAAGGTGTGAATGAGTTTTCAGCCTGCTAATTTTTAAATACTATTCGCGCACAGTCATAAAAAACGCAAACAATAATGCACACAGTCTGACCCTGCTAATAAGGAATAAAATATCATTCCATCAAACAACCGACTTCTATACAAAACCATCATCAAACCTATCCTGTTATACGCCCTCCCAATATAGTTCACGATTTCACTCACAGCTGCAAGGAACCTTAAAATGCTTGGAAAAGAAGCGTTTGAGTCGTATATATTATTAATTCAGTAATAAAAAGTACTCAAACAGGCAGCTATAACTCTCCTCAGAGGCGACACCCCTAATGAACTTGTAACCTAAATGATGGTAAACAAATGCAGACAATGAAAGAGCGAGATTGACGCAATCAGACACTTCTACGGATGGGGCATTAATAATAATTTAAAAACTTGCACGTACCCGTCCCCAACCTGAAGCACTGATAAGTGACTTAAGAGAAAAGATGTCTGGTAAGACCCCCCCCCCCCCCCCCCCCCCCCCCCTTTTTTATGGGAAAGTGGCCTTGATGCAAAATAGGGGACAAACCTGAAAAAAAGCAAATTCAAGGTAATTTAGAAATCTCCGAAAAATTAGGTATGTAGAAAATTGGTCGTAACTATGTTTGAGTAACTGTTGAAAAAAAAAAACGTGGGCACGTCGTTAGATGTGCCACTCAGTACAATTCGCCGAAGAGCCGTTCACAGCACCGCTATGTGGGTTTTATGTTCGTCTGCGCTACGTAAACAATTATTCTATGACGATTTAAAACGAATATGTCGTGTCAAGCACAAAGCTTAAAGTCGATCCGCAAACGGATCACAATGTTTGACATAACCAAGTCAATAGAATGAAAAAGACATATAGCGTTTGAAATAATAGTGAAGAAGTACGTGTGATTCGAACTGAGGCTATGACAGTTTGAATCACGAAAAATTGAACCTAAGCGTTACCCATCAGGCTACTGGCCGATTTTTGAATTCGATTTTCAAACTCGACTATACTCCACTGATGTGAATTGTTATGTTATCGCTATGGTATACGGCTCTGATGTATTTTCTTATTCGATTTTCGTTCGGTGTTCTTCACTATTTTGCTCGTGAATTGTGTGTATATCGGTTAGAGACGCCACAGACCGACCAAGGATACTAATGATTATTCAGTACGTTTGTCATTGGTAAAAGAAAATCCACAACAGTCTACTCCAAGCCAAGCTTTATACCTTAAATCGACCAATTCACGATAAATTGTATATCGCGATTTACATTTTAAAGCGTATATAATTTAATTAACATAAGATTTGCTGATTTTGCTCTCAGAATAATAGTTACCAATTTAAAGAAAACTCCTCTCTCCTTTTTGGAGTTCCCGCGATCTTCCACGGGACGTATTTTATTTTTATTTACAATAAGTAGATTAATTTACAATTTCACTATTTACATTGTACTTGCGGGACATATGTTGTCCTCACGTTATCTATCCTAAGACTAAAAAACGATTTCATAATTTCCTATCTGCTAACTTAAATCAGCTTACATAGCTAAAAATATATGAAAGCAAAAATCTGCACGGAGAAAAATAGGTACAACGAACCAGCTGTGGCTGAAAAGTGTGCAACATGATCCGATCACCTGATTCGTGCTACATAACTAAAGTCCCCCGAAATAACTACGCATATCTCACATAAAACAACAATTCCCACGTTACAACAACATATCATACATCAAAATCACATTTTTAACATTCCCATTCAAAACATATCCCTATTATTTTTGTTTAAAAAACACAATCCCATCCTAAACACCCGTTCCGTTGTATATAGAATGTACAGACTATTCAATTTTGAATAGTCACGACTTTAATGGAAAATATACATATGAATATTTTCCAACCCTTTTATCCCCTATCTCGCAACATGTCGTAATTCTTAAACCAATGAATTACCAAATTCTCTATACGACGGCCACGACAAATAAACACACACGCACCCCGTAGCAAATGATATTCTATGTGACACGAAGCAGCTGTTGCGACGCGACAAGCGGAGTAACAGATAAACTCTGTCCCGCGCCGTAATAGAATATCTAAAAGAAAATTCCGCGGGGATCAACGGGAATATGTGGCTGGCGGTTGGTAGTTTTAGTCAGTAAAAAAGAAACGAAAAAAAAAACATCTATACACACATCACCCTTCCCTGCATCTGACATGAAATATTCAATGGGCAGTAAAACAGAAAAGTGGAGGTAAATTTGTGCCCCCATATATAAGGACGTGAGTTAACGACTATCGCTCTAGTGTGGTTTTGGAAGTTCTCGCAGGCGCTCGATATCCAAAATAGAATTGAGAAACGGTGGTCGTAACAGATAGCCGATCTCCAAATCTGAATTAATTGTAAAATAAATACTTAATATTAAGTTGTGCAATATACAAATAATTTTCTATAAAAAACAATCCTGGTGTTTCTAAAAAAAAAAAATCTGCAATATTCTCCATTGGTAACCTTCGTTGATCAATAAAACGTAGAGATAAGATCAAGTAAGCCAAACTCATCTATAGAAACGCCAAAAATCCGACGGCAAGCCGCAACATAATGATTACTCTGAAGAGCAGATGCTTACTATGAAACAGCTCACACTTCTTGGATCCATCTACAATAGAAAGAGCAAAAACCAAAGGAAAGGCGACCAAAGAGAAAAGGCGGAAAAACCGTGAGTACGAATTATAATTATATATTTTGTGGGCACAGGGTATTCAACATTCAAACCTCGTGTCGTACCGGGCAAGACCAAAGCGCCCCTTATACAGAAAAGAGTCCGGTTCTAGAGGTACGGCATCTTGGTGAAAGGGAAGAATTATTTTGCAACAGTCGTTAGTGATGGGTAAAATGCTGATCTTGCGTTTCCAGCATTGGCGCGTGTACATTGCGACGTCCCGTGGGTATCGCTACGTCAGCCGAATCAATGGACTCGCACGGTGCCACAGTGGAGTACAAAATGTATGTTACAGTATTGAAATAGTGAAGTTAAAGTATACGCGCCTGTCACGCGTGAGACCGGGGTTCAATTCCCCATCGAGGGGCCTCTGGCGCAAGACCAATGACCTTGCCCGGAAAAAACAGATCATTACGGAAAATTTAACGAGCCTCAGGACTTGCTAAATAAGGCCAAGACCGGTTCCCGGTTGTAGTGCCGATGATGATGATGATGATTGAAATATTATTTTTATTCATGATTATAAGAAGTAATTAATTTGATTATCTAATTAATAAAATGTACTTTACGGTTTTATATTATGTTGGGGTGGTTCGTTATCATAACTAATAATCCCCAACAGACCCATGCCCCCCGCCCAAAGGTCGTTGGGTGGGCTGCAATATCAATCAAGGAAATCATTAGACTTCAGAAGTTCCCGTGTTTAGTGGGGCTACCACCCCATTTATTGGCGTAATCCAAGCAATATAAATACTTATACGCTAAAGTAAATATGACTTTAAAAACTTAAAAACGAGATTCGTAGATTGCTTTCGAAAATCTTGGGTAAGTAGGACAGTTTGGCGTTGGGGTGGTAGTTCGCGACATCATTTTGGATATGGACCGGATACACGACGACGACCACGGCAACGAAAATGGCTAAACGATTTAAGAATTTTTTCATGAAACGTCCGCTCACTGTACAGATCTCGAACTGCACAGCAGCTAGCCGATGCCCTGTCCAAATATAAGGCTAACATAACAGCATTACAAGAAATAAGATGGACGTGGAGTGGTGTTATTCAAAGAAACGAGTATGACATTTATTACAGGTGTCATACAAAATACTCTGTCCTCGGGGTAGGCTTTCTAGCCAGCCAAAAACTGAAGCCTGCCATCATCGGCTTTAATCACAACAAACGAAAGGCTATGCACTCTTCGCGTGCGAGGCAAGTTTGAGAAACAGCTAACTGATGCCCTGTCCAAATATAAGGCTGACATAACAGCATTACAAAAAATAAGATGGACGGGGAGTGGTGTTATTCAAAGAAACGAGTATGACATTTATTACAGCCTAAGTTTAAGAACATAAGCCTCATAAACGTTCACGGAACTACAGATGAGTCCCCTGACGACGAAAAAGAAGAATACTACGAGAACGTCAAACGGGCCCTCAATGCCTGCCCAAGATACGATGTGAAAATCGTTCTTGGTGATTTGAATGCAAAAATAGTTCGGGAGCCGGTTTTCAGGTACTACACAGGTTCCCATAGTTTTCATGACAACACTAATGACAATGGACTACGAGTCATCGAACTGGCAGCATCAAAGAACTTGGTCTTTGCGAGTACCAGGTTTCTGCGTAAAGATATCCTCAAAGCCGCCTGGGTATCACGTGATGGAGCCACTCGCAACCAAATCGACCACATGTTGATAGATGGCCGCCACTATTCGAGCCTGATGACGGTACGAACGTACCCAGGTGCCAGCGTCGACTCGGATCGCTATCTTCTTAGTATAGTTTGCGAAACGCGGATTGCCTTACGGAGACATATTGCATCCGCGCATCAGGTTCGAATCAACAGGGCTGCCTACGCAATGAGTTGTGTATTCATTGCATTCCATCATGTTATATATGAAAGATGAAAATGCCTAAGTACCGATTCAGACCTTTTCAAAATTGTAGAAGTAATACCATCCGATTTTTTGTTTTTGTTGATCTCTTTAAGTGCACGAGCGCGAAGGTAAATTTCTGTCATGGAGTAGTTATTTGCTCGAGCAGAATTAGTATTGAAGTGATATTGGGAAGAACTGCGACCAAATAGATACATCACTTTCAGTGTGAACGACGCTTTCTTTAGATCATTTATCGTATTCCTAATATTAATTCCAAAGATTTTTATATATATCCGTACATCTCAGTGTTGTTTATTATTCTAAAACTAACTTGAATGGTTAGACAATTTCGTGGGCATTTGAATCAATAAATCCTTACAACTTGAACAAAATTAGAATAATTAAATTTGGCATAAACCACTCTTTAATTTTCCATAGAAGAATTATTAAGTTAAAACGTCGGTATATCACCAGGTGTGATATTTGTCTTCGTATTGTTCATAAAGTTGGTGAGATCAAAGAGAGATTTTTGACTGAAAAAAATTATTACCTAATGGAGTATAACCTTGTTAACGTGCTTCACTATTACTGAATTAGTCTTTTTTTCTCCATCGTTAAAATATAATAAAATTCTAATCAAATAAATCTTTCTTGTTCATATGACCTTACAACTTCATTGATTTGTATTCAACGCATGTATCTTACCCAGCTTACTCCAACCCACAGCACTACTAAACTGTTATTAATTATTTAATTTAAGGTTCCACTTGCACCTTCCCAGTAGCATGTTTGCTCCTAGTGGCACATATACCACCCATTTGGTGGTTACCCACAAATCCCAACGCAAAAATCCGAATGTTCAACAAAAAACCCCACCAATACAACAGAAGTCGGGTGTTAAATGTATAAAGCACCTAATGAGGCAAACACACATTTACGTATCCTTCTACAATATAGAACCAAAAAAGAAAAAAAATGGATAAAAGACAAAAGGCAGCAAACAACAACAAAACGAGAATCACTACTCGACACATGGTCCATGTGCGAATTCCCTATTAACATCACTGGCGCCACGTGTGCTTAACGACCAACAAGGATTACAACTTTTTATCCTTTTATTACATTTTTTTCTACTCTTTCCCACATTAATGTCACCTACTTGTGGGGGTGGGTGGATGAACATTGTCGCCATTGCACCGACTGAGTGTGCATTTATAAGGAACACCAGTAGTAGCGGAAGGACAACAATATACATTGCCGCTTACCATTATGTGGTGTAAAATCTGAATTAAGCAGCGCAGTAATACATTGGGTGGATGTCAACAATATCTGGGGTGCCAAAAGGTGCAATCACTGGGCCATAGTATTTTATATTTTGTAAATCTTCACTTTCAATCATAATGTCGGCTCATTATTTCGCCTGTATTCCTTTAATAATCCTTTGAACGTTTTGTTAATTTTTGTTCAATTCCACCATAGCCGTAACTCGTAGGGAGCAAACCCTTTTTCCGTTTGCAAACAACAGTATTTATAGTACAGTGGACATCGTGGGCGAAATCCAATAATTGAAAAACGGATTTGAAACGTTTCTCCATTGCACTCACCAGTGTTGCTTTGGGATTCAATGCAGAACGCAAGGGATTGCATTCATTTCATCTACCGGTGGTGCGTGGAATAAATTCCAGAACACTACGGAGGTGAATGTAGAAAAATCCTTTATCAACAACAAGCAATTTTCGATTGGGTTTCGTAGCTTAGTAAGAGTTCCCGCAAAGCGTACAGCAAATCAAATCCTGAACATTGATTTTGGGACGTTGCAAAAAGGACAGATACCAAAATTCAGTTAGTTGTCTACTCGCTGGATGGTATTTCCTGTGGACGGGAGTTTCAAATTGTAAGCAACATATGGAGCTCTGCAATGAATGTGAGATTCAAACAATTATCTGTTTCTTTCCTATTTGGTGCTACAGGCGGTTTTTGGTATTAGCCGCGGATACTTGGTTCCGTTTCCTTGAGAGGGAATTCCTATGTAGTATAAAAATTAATACATATAAACAGGAAAAATAGAAGAAGTCCTTTTTATGCAAAATTTGATGTTTATTTAAAAAAAAACTATTTTCGAAAAGAAGATTTTGAATACGCGTTGGCGAACGGTGTAGTTGGGCAAACATATAGTCAGTTGATTACGAAACCTGATATATTCTTCGTATATACCCTAAGAAGTTTGATTCTTTATGCTGACGAAAAAGTATTCGGCGTTTTTCTGTTGATATTAGTTGTAGTAGTTTTTATAAATATATAATGATTGTGGACACTGTAGCAGTGTGACGTCCTTTTGAAAATCAAATTTCGGGATTCCAACCTCAACCTTCAGAAGCTGAGATCAAAATCGTGCCCATCCACAAGACGAGACATTTTTCAATCGCCTGCCTAAGGGTGAATATCTTCTCAATCGCTGATTTGCCTGGGTTGAAGCCACACTGATATTGACCAATGATGGCTTTAGCGTATAGGCCTATCCGATCTTGTACGATAGTGGAGAGTATCTTATAGGCGGTGCTCAGCAATGTTATACCCCTATAGTTGCTGCATAGTGTGATATCTTCCTTCTTATGTATGGGGCATATTATACCATGACGCCAATCTTCAGGCATCTCCTCTTGCCCCCATACGTGCACCACAAGCTCTTGAATTGCGTGATGTAACGCTGCCCCTCCTTGTTTGATCAGCTCAGCTGATATGCCGTCAGCTCCGAGGGCTTTATTTGATTTGAGTTGGGTGGCGGTTCACTTACCTAAAAAACCTCCATAACTTCCACCCAATCTCATAACTTCACTAATGCAATCGCATTAGCACCTTAAATGCTTCACGCATTAAAGTTATCAAATCTTTAATCTAAAAGTCTCTGGAAAAGAAAACTTACCTTTCATGCATCTCTTCGCATACAATTCCCTGTAAGATTTCTTTCTTAACTTATCAGGAATCTCAAACGAATTCAGCACCTTCGACGCCAAGCAACTCTCCCTAAACGAATTCCTGAACACAATTTGATTTGGTTTACATACAATGTAACCATCATAACAGGGACCATACACATTGCGTCGCCTATTTCTCGTCCTTACCAAGTGTATCATAAATCACCATACAAACACATTGGCTGGCGACCTACACCCAAGGGATCAAAACAAATATATGCATCTCGCGTCTCTTGGCACCAATCAAACCCTACAGCATATGCAAATAGGAATTCAATACCTACCCTTACCAGCGATGCCATAAACACTTTTTCCCGGTAATCTAGCCAAAACCCATTAGCACATTTCCACATTGCATTGCGGCCTGTTTATTTATCCGCAATGAACATCTCAGACAAAGACCCAAACGTTCCCTTTGTCTTTTCATATTTCGGGACCTTGTGGGGAGGAAGTATGTGCCAGACACGGACACTCGGTTCACTTCCTCCTCCATCCAATTGTCACTAATTGTTCCGAAAACTGTTCCGTCAAACACCGAAAAGAAACTGCAGCACAGGAGAGCAAAACACAAGGGATTGTTGGTAGTGATTGTTTTTATTGTTTTTCTATTATTTAATTTTAATGAAACTATCATAACTCCCGATTTACTGTAAAGGCACCACGCACTGCAACACAACCGATTCAAAATAAGACGTTAAAACCTTAGCACGCACTCGACACCGAGGTTTATCGCCCCCGTCCGCGGAACGGGAGCGGAAGTCCGCACGACTATTGTCGTCGACCCATGAAAAAGGACTTCGCGATATAAATTGGGCTGACTAGGGAATTCGGTCAGTGAAGCTGGCTCTCTTAAATAAAGGATCTATTTCCTGTTCCAAGAGAGACGTAAAGTCTCTCTTTGGGGTAACCAACAGATCTCATACGAAAGATTGCCACAGTACACATGTATGTGTGTAAACTGGTTCTTTTATGGACCAAAACCATGGGAAGGAATCTAAACAAAGAAAGGAAGAGGTGCATTCATGGGATGCGAGTCTGGTAAAACAAACAAAACCGAAACTCGTCGGATGCTAGTTGCATCTTTGTTTGAGATGTGCGTCGCGGCTAAATAAATAGACGCGGCGCAATGAAGAAATGGTATCAACAGGTTTTGGCTAGATTACCAGGAAATTGTGTTTATGGCATCACTGGTAAGGGTGAGTATTGAATTCCTATTTGCATTTGCTTATGCTGTAGGATTTAATTGATGCCAAGAGATGTGTGTATTTGTTTTAGTCCCTTGGGTGTAGGTCGCCAGCCAATGTGTTTGTCTGGTGATTTATGATGCACATGATGAAGCTGGGATAAACCAACTCAAGGGTAAGGTTTCCTGATTATGCGGTTGTATTATATATGAACCGATGAATTTTCTTTCAGGTAATTTAGGATAAGATAAAGAACTCTTATAGGGGGTTTTACATGCGAAGTTATGCTTGCAGGTAAGAATTCTTTTGCAGAAGCTTGAAAATAAATATATTCGGTAAGCTTAATGCGTGCAGCATTTACAGGTGCTAATGCTGTTGCATTAGCGGAAACTGATGTAGATTGGGTCGTAATAATGGGAGTTCTGCCTGATAAGGTAAAGAAAGGATTCTTACGGGAAATTATATGTGAAGAGCATGCATCAAAGGTAAGTTTTCTTTGACAGGGACTTTAAGATCCTTGACTTGATCTATATGATGGGTGAAGCATTTAAGATGCTAATGCGAATTGCATTAGCGAAAGTTTATGCAGACTGGGTTGTGGTTATGGGGTTTTTTTAGGTAAGTAGACCGTAGTGTTTGGCGGAGCCGCTACAACCTCTTCACACAAGCAAACAAAGACCCAATTAGCATCCAATGAGATTCGGCTTGTTTGCTTAGCCGAACTCACATCGTTTGGATGCACATTATGCCCTTCCTTTGTTTTAGATTCGTTCTCATGATTTCGTTCCATGAACGAACCAATGTACACACATACATATGTACCGTGACGATCTTCTCTATGAGATCTGTTTAGTTACCCCAAAGAGAGACTTTACGTCTCTCTTGGAATAGGAAAATGCACCCCTTAATAAAGAGAGCCAGTTTCACTGGCCGAATTTCCATTGACAACGAATGAATATCGTTGAGTCTCATTACATCTGCCGACCACGCTGGTCGCGCTGACTTCCGCTCTCCGGTGCACTCGGAGATGCGTTTATACCCGGAGTCGGTTGCGTTTCAGTGCATGGTTATTGTACCTACGATATTAAAACAAACATTAACATTCTTTTACCAATAAAATAACATTAATAAAAAAATAAAAATCATTTAGTGTTTGTATTCTTCTTGCGGTGATCGTTCGCTCCGTATTTTGAAACTTGAGCATTTTTGCGGCGTCGCTCAGAGTTGTGTCCAGTGAACAGTTCGGCACAACGACTTCGATACCCACAGCTGTCTTATGGCTTTTACTGTTTCCTCAATGCTTAGTGGCGGCAGCATTTGGTCTTGATCTTGCATTGGTGGAGCCTCCAATTCTTCTGTGAGCTTCCCATTTAGCAATTCATTGAAGTGCACTTCCCATCGGTCCAGAATGCCTTCCAGAGCTATGATCAGATTACCCTCGTTATCCTTGCAGTAAGTGCAGCACGTCTCCGTAAGGCAATCCGCGATCGGAAAGCTGTACCACCAAAATAGTGATCCGAAGTCGACGTTGGCACCTGGGTACGTTCGTATCGTCATCAGGCTCGAGGAGTGGGGGCGATCTATCAACACGTGGTGAATTTGGTTGCGAGTGACTTCATCAGGCGATACCCAGGTGGCTTTGTGGATATCTTTACGCGGAAACCTGGTACTTGCAACGACCAAGTTTTTCGATGCTGCCAGTTCGATGACTCGTAGTCCATTGTTATTAGTGTTCTCATGCAAACTATGGGAACCTGCATAGTGCCTGAAAACCGGCTCCCGACCTATTTTTGCATTCAAATCACCAAGAACGATTTTCACATCGTATCTTGGGCAGGCATTGAGGGCCCATTCGACGTTCTCGTAGTATTCTTCTTTTTCGTCATCAGGGGACTCCTCTGTAGGTCCGTGAACGTTTTTGAGGCATATGTTCTCAAACTTACCTTGCACGCGAAGAGTGCATAGCCTTTCGTTTATTTGGCAGGCTTCAGTTTTTGGCTGACTAGAAAGCCTACCCCGAGGACAGAGTATTTTGTATGACACCTGTAATAAATGTCATACTCGTTTCTTTGAATAACACCACTCCACGTCCATCTTCTTTCTTGTAATGCCGTTATGTCAGCCTTATATTTGGACAGGGCATCAGCTAGCTGGTGTGCAGCTCGAGCTCTCTATAGTGAGCGGACGTTCCATGAAAAAATTCTTAAATCGTTTAGCCATTTTCGTTTCCGTGGTCGTCGTCGTGTATCCGGTCCATATCCGAGGCTTGTTATTTGCCATAATAATTCGTTTTTACGACCATGGTTATTAGCCTTGCGCCAACCTTTCTCAGTATGTCGCTGCATGCATTGGTTCACTATTTGGCAGGTGTGAAAGTAGCTATCCAGGGGTGTCACGTGGAGACTGCTTTTCAACTTGGATTGAACGGCGACAAGGATCGTGCTGGCCTTCTCCGGTTGAAGGCAATGAGTAACTTTGCCCCGTATGTTCGCTCCCATCCCCCCATCAGAGGCAAGACATTTGAAAAAGTTAAAGAATTTAAATATCTGGGAACAATACTGGCGGCCAGTAACGAAATGTCGAAGCAAATTAACAAAAGACTACACTCCGTCAACGCTAGTTGGGACGCAGTCAGTAAACTCCTGAAATCCAAACTGCTATCACGTATACTAAATCTCCTTGTTTATAAAACCATAATCATGCCGATTGCTCTATACAGGTGCGAAACATGGGCTCTTACAGAACCGGAAGAAAACAAATTCCGCGCATTCGAAAATAAAGATTCAAGGGGTATCTTTGGCGGTAAATATGACCAGGAGGCAGGTCAATGGAGGAAACTCCACAACCACGAATTGGAAGAGCTACACCGCAAACCTACAACAGTGAGAGTAATCAGGTCGCGAAGATCGGGATAGGTCGGACAGATGGCGCGAATGAGCAACGATAGGATCATGCGTAGAAATCTTGACGGTAGACCAACGGGAAAAAGACGGGCAGGACGACCGCGACGGAGATGGATTGTTGTGCTCGGATGAGCAATGCATAGAAGTCTGACGTTAAGAACTTTTTGACGCAATCTAGACCGACCAAGAGAAGTTGCACCATGTATGGTAGAAGGTAAATACAAACTCCTCTGTGGCGTCTCTAACAGATACACACACAATTCACAAGCAAAATAGTGATGAACACCGAACGAAAATCGAATAAGAAAATACATCAGAGCCGTATACCATAGCGATAACATAACAATTCACATCAGTGGAGTATAGTCGAGTTTAAAAATCAAATTCTAAAATCGGCCAGTAGCCTGATGGGTAACGCTTAGGTTCAATTTTTGGTGATTCTAACTGTCATAGCGTCAGTTCGAATCACACGTACTTCTTCACTATTATTTCATACGATATACCTCCTAAAAATGATAAATTTATTAGGATTCGACGATTGCGCCAGTTCAAATTGACGACCCAAACCGTTTTGATACCATTGACAGTTGTTCTGTTTTTTTTTACGAATACGATTGTAAACGCACAATAATTATAAAATTTTTGAACAGGTTAGCAATGTGTAATTTCGGTTTATAATTATATCCTTGTATCTCTTATGGTGAAATTATTTCAAATAAAAACAAGCTTGCGGTCCTGAAATTCTTTAGATTTCTGTAGTTTTTATGAGTTTTAGTTTTACTTCTGTTTAGTAGTACTGTGGTCGTTCCGCCAAACCGCACGGTTCGCTTTCTTGAAAAACCCCCATAGCTTTCATCCCATTTCCTAATTTCACGAATGCAATCGCATTAGCATCTTAAATGCTCCACGCATTAAAGAGATCTAATCTGTGATCTAAAAAGCCCCTGGAAAAGAAAACTTACCTTTTCATGCATATTTTCGCATACAATTCTCCGTAAGATTTCTTTCTTAACATTATCGGGCAGAACCCCTATTATTACAACCCAACTACCATTGTTTTCCGCCAATGCATTTGCATTGGCACCTGAAGACATTTCCTTTTACAAGGACATTTAATGCACACAACGCATTATCTAAAATTCCTAGAAATAATTCTTTAACGTGCATATGGCATCATGAATCCCAAGCCAGTCTGTGCTAAAATCCTATGTCGGACAGCTTGTTTTTTACAGATGCCATAAACATTATTTCTACGCATGTAAACATGCGGAAGATCCAACTCATCGTTTATTTTCCCACTAACAAACTGTCTTCGATTTCTTTCCCTGCCGCAACTAATTACTCGGCATATACAAAGGCATGCAAGGGATTTGTTCGGCCACCAATCCCATTAGCACCTTTTTCCCAACGTCGATAATAGCGACGACCCATCGCGTAAACAATGACCCGCATTACCGACGGCGCATTTGCTCATTTCTCCCTTTTGTCTTTACCGCCTGCCTGCTTCGTTTACCCATTGCCTTCAAGCACGTGTAAATAACACAGATCTGAATGATCTTACACACACCACCATGATCTTCATTACAAGATCTGGTTTCCTATTCCGCCAAGAGAGACTTTACGTTTCTTTGTTGTAGGTAAAAACGAAGCTTGAATCGTTGAGTCTTATTCCATCCGCTGACCGCCACGGCCATGCTGCTCCCGCTCTCCGGTGTGCACAAAATACCCAGAGTCGTGTTGGTAATAGTTTTTAAAGTAATTAAAATCAACTCCGTCGTGTACGTATTAAAATCTAATAAGTAAAAACCAATGTAATACTAATATAAGTTCGAAGTAAAGAAATAAAAACGGTGATCACCAAAAACGGTGATCCTCGATAGTATACTGTTTAGTATCCCCGCCTGTCACGTGAGAGACCAGGGTTCGTTTCCCCGTCGGGAAGCCTCTGGCGCAAGACTAATGACCTTGCACGGAAAAACAAATTATCATGGAAAATTTAACAAGCCTCACTTGTTAAATAAGGCCAAGACCGATTCCCGGTTGTAGTGCCGATGATGATGATGATGATGATCACCAATTAAACATATTCGTTATTTTCTGTGTTGTCCGCTCCGTATTTTCGTGTTCGGTTTGTTGGCTCGCGAACGATGTGTCGGAACTTTAGTGACAATGATTGATGGGGAAGAAGTAAACCGTGTGCCCGTGTCCGGGATAATACTTCTCCTCCCCACGGCGCCCTTAACAATTTTTATTTGGATTCTCAAATACCTGACCTTAAGAACACATCCACATAATCTATCCCCACCCACCGACCTTTTTTAGCTATCAGAGAAAAAAGGAGAGTAACTCTATCAAGGTTCATTGAAATGCATTCCAAATCCGCCCCCATCAACTGCGAAGTCCATTATCAAAATACCAGAACTTAAATTAGAAATACGAACCGTATCGACGTTGAATCCGTTCATATAATATCACACAGCGAATACATCCTCTCAGTAGGATGAGCCCCAGTACAGAATCAACATCAACCGAAGCGGAAGTTATTCAATTATTGCCGATGCTTAGATTTATTAAAATTTCACCATTCACGTGATTCGGAAAAAGAAAAATGAGTCGTTGCGCACAAGTAAGTTACCAGTGCAATGTTGATGAATTCCCAGCCTATCTATGCGCAGAGATTCCAATTGCATGGGGGTTCGTAAAAAACCTGTAGGTCCAGTTGATTTGAATGCACTACCCCGTGTGCAGGGTATATGCAAATTTCATTCGGCAACGTCCGTGCACACGAAATGAAATGAAAACAAACTAAGTGGTTATGTTTGTTCGTCCACAGGGAGGAAGCTATACTTCAGCTTCCTTCCGCGAACGTCGTCGACGTAGCTTAATCGTGAACGACAGAATACAAGGGTGGCTCTAGGTTGTGTATTTATGCAGGACACGATACTAAAAACCAGTTTTTGTCTCTTCTGTTTTTTGTGCGTTTCCTGATGTCAGTAGTGTACTGGCGGCATCAAAATCTTCTCCCTTCCATCTCGTACATTCATTGAGGCACATATTTTCAATTCCCTTTCACAAACTAACACGGATCTCCGCGACTAAACACACAGTACAACCCTCTAATGCTTCCATAAAAATGTAAAATACACATACTAACATAAAATACTAATACATCCCTCGTGGGTGTTTTCGGTTTGACAAAAAAAAAAACCTTATTTCAAATCCAGCTACTCCTGCTTCTATCCGGTGGCACTATTCCGGAATATAAAGCTGAACTATACCTACCGCATAGCCACCGCTTGTTACAATAAACTCGAGGGGGTGAAGCAGAAAACAAAAAGGAAAAAAAAACCAAAGCTGAAGGGAGAGAAGTAAAAAATCTGAGCGGTTATTAAATTTGAACCCTTTTGTCATAAAACTACTTTCGAGCCCTCGATTGTCGAGTGGTGCCACGCATATACCCTTCTTTATATCCGGCATATGTATCTCCCTGGCCTCCCAAGGGGTGGCGAATTAGTGTGTGAGAATTAGAAAATCTCTTTTTCAATGCTCCCTGCTGCTATTGCAGGGGATCATACATCAGTCCGTGCCTAATAGGACCGTATCCATCGGACTTGAACAGATTTACTGCATGGAATACGACCTGCAACTGGTTGGCATAATAACGTGCAGGCGGATTTTTACGATGCAATTAATGTGGACCGTATTCAATTCCGATGCTCGCAGTACACATCTATGTCGCCCGAGTGAATCGTGTGATTTATTTTCCAAATATTTTATTCAGATTTGAAATAGAACGCCTGCAACAAATGTTGCAATGAAAAAAAATGGAAACAAATCAGCCGACTTTTTGCCTATTGCCATTTGGGCATATTTCATGCACAATCTACACTTTTCAGATTTTTAGGACGAACTAGATTAAGTAGAAGTGTTTATTTAGATCAACTGGTAATTGCAAAACCTTACTTTTAGGAGGGAAGCTGAACGGAATTGGCCAAGTAAGCTACTTTCTGTCTTCTGTAGATGTTGGCACATAGGCGTATCTCTGTCGTGTCAGTTGGTTGTAAAAGAAGTGAAAATGTACTATGTGTTCTGAGTCAATTCCTCTTTCTGGTCTTTGTGCAGAATGATGCAAGTATCAAAAGTTCTTCTTTAAATTTCTTTTCAGTCCCAATTATCAGAAGCTAATCTGCCGACGAATATTTACCAGGTAACTTATAGAAAAATTCTAGATAGCACCTGATCGTAAGGTCTCAACTACTATAATAAATTCTGGTTTCATCTCATCAACATTTTACAAGACTATATAGAATGTTCATTACTCATTCGCTACAATAACAGAGTTGCCAGTTGATCCTACTTACTCAAAATTGGAAATATGTCCCATTACGAGTGGTAAGTGGGGTCCCAATGGCCTGTCGCCAGGTGACATAACAACCCATCACGCTATAGGCTGCGTGAAATGGTCGGGAGAAATCCCTGGCCATCTGTCGGAGTTTGGCTGACAGAAATGGTAAGTTTAGGTGGTAGGCGGTCCGAGAGTGGGATGCCACCCCGTCACGCTGTACATTCCGCGATATAGTCGGAAGAAATCTTCGACTATGTTTCGAATGTATGACCGATGGCCCGGACTGATACGAGGATAAGTCAAGATGGTACATTTTGAGATAAAGAATCCGGAGATAAATTAGTTTCCTATTCAGATGCCCCCAGGGAGGTGTCTATGTCGGGGGGAACATCATGCACATATTCTGATAAATAACCGAACTTTAAGAAATTCGTCATCGCATAATCGGGCTCATTCTCGAAGCTCTGTCGACTTTCTACTAATAACGGCATTTTGTAACATCAGAGGCATTGCGTTCGCCAGTACGTATGTAAACGCCGTCCACCAATATTTCCAAACCGCGAAACCTGATATCCTTGCCCTAACTGAGACCCTGGTCGATTCGTCAACTGATTCGACATATCTTCGTTGCTCAGGATACGACTTACATTCGAGATTCCATTTTAAGGGCGGAGTCTGCGTCTTCATGCGATCCGGTCTGGCTTGCCAGAGGATCGAGGCGTTGGAACCCAATATCATGGACATCATGTGATTGAAGAATTATATTAATCTTCTTTGTTGTCTTTACCGCTCCCAGAATGACAATTGATCAGTGACATATATTGAATATGTGAGGGTTCTCTATATTCCATGGAGAACCAACCCACAATTCTGCAATAGAATACACTTTCAAAACCTGCAACAGAATTCATTTCCAAAATCGCATAAAAAACATTTTTAACCGGCTCCCATTCTACTCAAACCATTTTTCTTGTCGCAACCAAGCAGCATGTTATTTTCCCCGAAAACCATTCCGGCTCACTTCTTACTTAAACCATTGTTCTCGCTTGCAACCAAGCAGCATTTAATTTTCCACGAAAACCATTCCGGCTCACGTCCTACGTAAACTATTTTTCTCGCTTGCAACCAAGCAGCATTTAGTTTTCCCAAAAGCCATTTTAGTTCCCATTCTACGTAAACCATTTAAAATTATATCAATTCTTCTTACTGGCAAGTCACCAGCATGGTGCGTTGTCCTTCCACGGAACAACCATCGCAACGGTCAAGACCCATGTTCTATTGTGTAACCGACAACCCATAATCATACTTGGCTATTCCCCCGAAACCGATTTTTCCGTATACACAGCAACAGGAGAATCTAATTCAGCTGAAATTCCCTGAAAAAAAATTTGCTACGCAGGCATAGCAACCCGTCTCCCTATTCCTAGTAAGTGGCAGCGAGTTTACTTAGCTATGACTCCACTGCCACGACACCGTGAATGAATTCTTGCCTTCTTTCACACAGTCGTTGTCCAACCACTACAGAGTGCGCGTCGTTCCCCTTTCCTTCCCTGGTAGTGTGTCGTTCTCAGAATCGAGTCTCTACCTCGAGCAGTGTACCACGGTGTCGAACAATCAATAAATTAAAGTCGTGTACAGAAATCTTAACATTTAAAACGGATGGTGTCGAACAATCAATCGGTTAAAGCCGTGTACAGGAATCTTAACATTTAAAACCGATGGTGTCGAACAATCAATCGATTAAAGTCATGCACGGAAATCTTAATATTTAAAATCAATGGTGCCGAACAATCAATCAATTAAAGTCGTGTCCGAGAACCATAATATTTAAAACCAATGGTGTCGAACAATCAAATAAATTAAAGCCATGTACAGAACCTTAATATTAAAAACCGGTAGCATCTAGCAATAGTATTGTCAACTAATAAACTAAAATAGCCAACAATGTCAAAAGGAAGACAAATAAAAATATAACCAACAATATCCTGGTGTCTAATTTTCCTCGATGTTTTGGGGCGAGGGGGAGTCAGTGAAACAGTGCCCCTGCAGGTACCACAACTACAATCCCCACAAATATCTTTCACGTACTGTCGACTAGATACAGATCAACCAACCGACTTCTGAAATTTTCGTCCTCGGCGATTTGAATATACACAATCCCGATTGGTTGGTGGATTCTAACAGGACCGCTGAGGCTGCGAGGCTGGCGGAGATGATCGCTGTTCGCCAGAATTTAGCTTAACTTGTGAAAGAACCTACGCGACTACCGGATGCCCGAGGTGATTATGTGAACACCCTGGATCTGTTTTTGATACCCGAACCGAGTATTTATACCGTGGAAGTTGCTGCGCCACTAGGAAACTTAGATCACTGCTTGGTATTGGTCACGCAACCACTTGCATTACAAACGAATAACCACATAAGCATCATCTGCGGCATGTATGGAAGTATGCGGCTGCCAACTGGGGCGATTTGCATAATTTCTTCGCATCCTTTCCGTGTTCGGCTTTGGAGACTCCAATATTAACGCTTACGCGTAGTCGGTCACAGAGATTATTCTTCTCGGGATGAAGATCTACACTGCTCATGCCATCAAACGATGCTCATCTGAGAAACCGTGGTTAGACAAAAAATGCGAGCAGATTACACCGCCAAAAAATAGAGCTTCTAAACAATGCCGCTCTAATCCCACCGATGTTAACAGAACGTATTTCATTAGAATCAGAAACACGTGCAACCATCCGATTGATACCGCGAAGATGCCTACAACGACAGAGTCACTAATAAACTGCTTCAGTGCCCGACTGGTTCGCGTCCCTTCTGGTCAATGGCAATGGCTGTCAGCAGTAACTTCGCTTCCTCCTCGTTCCCTCCGTTGGTGATAGACAGCGGAACGTTTGTCGCAAATTCAAAATATAAAGCTAATATGTTCGCGAATTTATTTTCCGCGAACTTGAGCCTCGACGCCGGTCTTTTGGAGCAACCTGTGATCGCGCCGGGTTTACTTTGCAAATCTTTTATTTCGCGCCGGCATGGTCTCTGATGCGGAATTTGAGGTTCCGTCCGCGTACTATTCAACGCATTCTACGTGAACTGGACTGTAGGAAAGCAATCGGCCTTGACGGAATACCAGCAATAGTCCTTAAGAACTATGCTCCAGAACTATCACCGGTTCTTAGCAGACTTTTCCCCTTATCTTATGCATTGATGACATTTCCTTCCTGCTAGAAAATCGCTCGAGTTCAGTCAACCCCAAAGAGTGGACAAAAGTGTCTCCCGCAAAATCACCGGCCGATAGCATTACTGTCTATATTATCTAAGGTCATCAATACCGAGTTAATTAAGTACTACTGACCTTTCCCCCCAGCCAAGGGGTGCTCATCGCTCTGAATAACAGCCTCGAGCCGTCGCTTGTCGCCTTCCCTACCTCCTTCAAGCTGAACTTTGTGGCTGTCAAAATTACTCTTCCTCGCAAATCAACATTTGTCATGTGCTTATATATCTTGCCACCCCAGCGTATTGAAGTTTACGAGCTAGCTCTTAATACTATCGGCCATATAATCGAACTGAGTAATTGCGAGGACGACATCATCGTCTTCGGAGATTTTAATTTTGCACAACTCAATTGGGCTTTATCTGACGATCATTCACACTTCACCTCCCGCCCTACCTAGTCCAAGGAATATCTCTTCTTTAATCGACTAGATGATTCTTGTCGCTGTCAGATCAGCAACATTCGAAACCTTTTAGGTAAGCGGTTTGAAGTCATCTTTACAATAGACCCTATCAATACATCTGTCACACCAAGGCCCTGCGCCTTTACGTCTATAGACCACCACGACCCCCCCCCCCCCCCCCCCACTTTCGTGGCCCGCTTCCGAGTCCAGTCGCTACCGCCCGTCACCCACCCCAATCACTACACCTACGATTTTTATAAAGCTAATTTTCGCTTCATCAATGACTACCTAGGCCGCCTTTCGTTCAACTACGATCACCTATCCGTTGAAGATGCCATCACCCAATCATATATCGAAATCCTTTACTCTATTTCCCTGTTCGTTCCATACTCTAGACAAAGAACATCAGCCTCTTCCCTCTCATGGTACAATCACAAGCTTCGCTCCCTCCGTAACAAAAGGAATAAGTTATGGGTCATATTCTCTCGGAATTGAGCTATGACTGACTACTCCAACTTTCTCGGCTGTTACCACCAATTCATGGAACTTTTCAATTCTCTTTATTGCAACTATCTTAGCAAAACTCAGACCAATCTCAAAGATGACCACAAAACCTTCTTCCAGTTCGTCAATCATAATCGAAAATCCGATGGTTACCCCAAATCGCTTATGTTAAATCCCATACATCATCCGATTCTGTTACTACAGTTAATCTCTTCGCCACTCACTTCAAACAGTCATTCACTAATGGCTCCTTTGCTTCTGACCCGTCATAGTTCAACTACCTACCAGACTTTCCCCCAGGCCCCTTCTCCGCAACTCCTTTGATCCGTCCTTAATTAAATCCAAGCTACTGGAACTCAAACACGAGTTTACACCGGCCCCTGATGGAATCCCTGCAATCCATCTCAAGAAATGCTCATCTATTCTCACTACTCCTCTTTCACTGATCTTCACCTTTTGGCTCTTATGACCGATATATGCACATCTGCGATTGAGGAGCATGGTGAGTCAAGGGCGGTCGCATTCGCAGGTTTTGCATGGTTGCGAATATGTGTATTGCAGGTTTGGGATGGGGAGTTGGGTTGAGGTGACGCGCTGTTATCGTTCAGGGTTCGTTAGGATTGTGGGTTGGTTCTCCATGTGGTATAGAGAACCCCCAGCAACTTTGTGACTCGACGAAGAGTTTCATCGAAAATCGATCTATCCGGGTTGTTGTAGACGACGAGTGTTCGGATCTGTATCCTGTTAATTTTGGGGTACCTCAAGGTTCTATTTGGGCTCCAACCTTGTTTTTGGTTCACATAAATTATTTATTGGAGTCAGCGGGTAATAACGTGCTCAGTTTTGTGAATGATAATACGATTGTTTCCTCTTTTTCCGGTGACCGGCCGATTAGTGTATCAACGTCGCACCAGCTGAAATGTAGCCGGATCGATTCTCTGAATCGGGGTCTGCATAAGGTCCTTCAGTTGGGAAAGGCCAATCTCGTCGACTTCAATGCAAGAAAGACACAGTATGCAACATTCACAAGGAAAAGTGGATAAGCGGTTCCACAGTTGATGATGAATGGCCAAGCCCTCGAATATGGGGAAAGCTTGAAATGGCCGGCGTCACGATCTGTGTGAATGTATCGTGGCATAAGAATGTGTCGGACATCGCCAGGTCCGCCTCAGGCAAACTGAGTTATCTTTTTAGAGGCAAGAAATATTTTACTCGGGCCCAACTTCTCCTGTGTAAATCACAAATATATATATATATATATACATCATCACGATCTGTGTGAATGTATCGTGGCATAAGAATGTGTCGGACATCGCCAGGTCCGCCTCAGGCAAACTGAGTTATCTTTTTAGAGCCAAGAAATATTTTACTCGGGCCCAACTTCTCCTATGTAAATCACAATATATATATATATATATATATATATATATATATATATATATATATATATATATATATATATGGGGAGGAAGTAATGTACCTGCATGGGTACTCCGTTCTACTTCCTCCTCCATCATTCACTGTGTAAAATTGCAAAAGAAACGTCACCAAAAGGTTCACCAAGAATCAAGTTCAAAACACAGGATCAACACTGCACAGCGAATAAAACACACCGGATTGATCGTCATTTAAAAGTTCTTCTTTATAGGGATTTTAGGGTTATAATAATTGGGTCTGTTTGATGCGTGAAGCATCTAAGATGCTAATGCGAATTGCATTAGCGAAAGCTGGTGCAGACCCGGGTTATGGTTATGGGGTTTTTTTAGGAAGGCGAGCCGTGGGATCTGGCGGAATCGCCACAGTACTCCCCTCCCAGTGACGTAGTCACGAAAAATAGGTAGGGCTGTAGGGGTGCTCGAATGCATGGTGCTATGATAGGCGGAGGGCTGAACACTTGACGAACAAGGTGGCCCTGCGCACTTCGGTAGGCGCTGTAATTAAATTGGGGGAACTGTCATGGTGACTAGTTCCAGGTATAGTATGGGCCTTTGTCGATAATAAGGTGGACACAGATGTTACCGATTGATGCCATCAAGGGCAAGGGTGTGCGGCGTGGTCCATAGGCCTGTTATGGGTCTCGTGGACCAACAGGCTTATCGTCCGAATAGGTCGGAACCCATCGGAAATCCGCTCACATCCGCAGTGACGAAATGGCGTGTACGAGATGGAGGGGGATTTATCCCAGGGTAATTCCCATCCGCAGTGACGGGTTGCCGTGTGCGGAATGGAAAGGGACCAAGTCCAGAGCGGGTGTCTTTTGTCCATACGTTTGTATGGCGATTTGTTTGCCGCTGGGACTGGTAAAGGAGGGCGGGCCCTCAATTGCACGTTTTACCTATCGAGGGAGGACCGGTACATTGGTGCCAATGTAGCGGTAGCTGCGACCTCGACCGAATGGAAACTTGCTGTGAGGTGCCGGCCGTCGCTCTTGTTTAAAAAAAAAGAAAAATAGGGGATTTTGGTTAGGGGGCTCCTGGTGGGTGGTTGATTGTGTCCAACCCCAGGGCGCCCTAGGGTTATTAGAAGTGCGCTCCGAAGTATTATGCACCTAGGTATTTGAGGCGGCGTAGAGGGGCGTGTATAGCCTTTAGTTGCCGCTAAAGGGGAGCCATGGTGGCTAAAGATTGGGGAAACAGGTATGTTGTCTCAGCCCGATGGTATCGGTTTGATTTGTGGGCCGGTATTGCTGAGACATTTGGGAGACGTAGGAGATCTAAGGACGAATGTCCTGAAATTTAAATAAAGGGGCAAAACCAGGTGCCCTGATGGGTGCTGCTACGCGTAGTAGCTGTGGTAACGAGGGAAGCTGGCTTGCTGAAATCGGGTAGAAAGGTCGAGCATTGATGAACGGTTTCGCGTGATAACTGTTTTTGGCGTGGATGGGCGCCAATATATGAACAGGGATAGAAAAAGGTGTTAGAGGTCAAGCAGAGTCGAGAAGGGATGCATGGGGTTGCGTGAAGGCTGTGGTTGGCGAGCGTGAGCGCCAACCTTCAGAAAAGAGACAGAAAAGGGTGAGGGTGTTTCACACGAGACAAAACCGGCGTCCTATAGATTATATGCTACGCGTAGTAGCTGTTGTTACTTAAGGAGCCGGCTTGCAGAATTGTATATAGACGAGAGTAGGCGGACAGGGTCGCATAGAGGCGAGCGAAGTTGCATGAAGACTGCGCTTGGCGCATGTGCACCAATATGTTGAGAAGGCGTCGGGTTTGAATAAACCCGAGCGAAGTTGATAAGGGTGAAAAGAAGTCGGGTGTGAGGTGGCGTGAAGCCGAAGGACGTTGAAAATGAGTCGAAGGAGTTTGATGACGTCGAATAGGAGGTGTCGAGTGAAGTCAAAAGGGTTGAACATGATGCCAATGGGGTCGGTTGAGTGAAAAATGTCGAAACAGTTGTATGGAGTCTAAGGTGGTCGAGTGGAGTTAAAAGGAGTCGCAATGAAGTTGGGTGGAGTGGAAGAGATTCGGGAGGAGTCGTGTATACTAGCGAAAAGGTTGTGCGTGTTTAATCAGTGTGACTTGTCGGTCTGTGTAATTTGTGTTACGTATTTTTAATATATTTAGTATGTCTCTTTTCTAGGATTAATATATCATTTTACTCTTTTTACAAATTCTTTGTTGATATAACATAATTAGCAAAAAAAAAAAGAAACAATGATATCGTTTTTTTTTTAAATTAGCCATGGTTAATCAGCACTACTGCAGGCAACAATGGATGGTTTTTCATGAGTATGTGATGAGTTTTGGACACTTAAGGACATATAGATGTATATAATCAATATGTACGTGTACTATGATTTTTTTCACGAAGAAGAATTCTTGCAGTGGTGATGTGTACCCAGAAGGGGTTTACAATGTTTGTTATTACATATTGCGCTGTACCCAGAAGGGGTTTACAATAATAATAATTATTATTATTATTATAATTTTTTCGTGGTAGGGGTACATTGTTTTTTTGTTTTATTTCATTGTTAATGCTAATACAAAGTAAAAATTATGTTAAAGACGGAGAAGAACATAATGCTGCGTAATTAGGATATAAGGTACTCTCAGGGGAAATCAAAAATTAATCAGTACATAACTCTTGGTCTTATGTTACTCATTTAGATGAATAATTATGTATATGTGGGTACATATGTAAGATTCCATTTTTATATTAAAACTAAACAAGGTGGTATTTTAATATATACTTCCCCTCAATTGTTTATGATTTCTTTTAACTTGGTTAAGTTGTCTAAGAATTGATTGTATGTATGTATCTTTATATAAGTGATGTATATGTTTAGTAGAAGAACAAAAAAATGATAATAATAATAGAAGTTCCTTTGCATATTTATTATGAGGAAGATCTATGTGGAATACGTGCTATTGGATATTTCCAATTGTTCATGTTGGTTTGTACATTTCAAAAGAAAATAAAAGAAACGCACTCATACAAACGAATATATTTCCGGACATATATCCATCTATACGAATGCCGATATCTTTTATAAATAAATTAAAGAGGTTTTAACCAACGAGAACTGTATGTGAAAATTTGCACTTCAAATCACTAATTAATTTCTGCATAAAAAAACAAGCTTAATAATTATATCTATGTTTCCTTGTATTGGATATAACCCACTATTTAATTTTTAAAAGTATTATTGAAATTTTTAAATTTTGATTTCGCTCAGAAGGAGCTTACAATAAAAATGAAACTAATGAACAAAAAAAAAGGCAAACCTGTGATGCGATGTTGTTGGATAAAGTGTTGAGTCAGGTGGTGTCGCTGGGACGTTGGAGCGATGCTTTCCGGTTCATTGTCGTCTACATTTGTTGCTCCAAATTTCCGTTCCGGTCATTTGGTAAGACGGACAAAGTAAAATTTTGCTCCAGTTGCTGGTAATGCGCCTTTCGGTTTTGTTTCCAGCCATCCGGTAATATTAACGTTGTAGCCTTCTTCGAGGAAGCTGTTGGCATAAAATTCCATACTGGTCAAAATGTCACCAAGGGGTATTATACACGCGTTTAGTCTGTGTGTCGTTAGTGGCGTGTCTTGTTTACGTTGGTGATGTTGAGCATGTGTCCTGTGCTGCTGTTCGGTGATACAGGTGGCTACGCTGCATCGCTGGGACGTCGTTGGAAAAGCGGTGTTGGGTAGTGGGTATCCTTTTAATTGTCTTCTGTTAATTGTGTATTAATTCGAAGGCATCTGATTGGCTTAGTCCCGACAACTCTTTTACTTGAAAGGCTGGTGAATACAAAAAAAAGAAGGAAGGATACTTATCTGGAGTCCTTGGCTGTTGTTCCTAGCCAGGTGGTGTCTGCCGCCGGTGTGTGATGGTGTTTAAACGGCTGCTCCCGGTGATGTCGTATTGCCTGGTGTTGTTGGCTGCGTTGGGGCGATGATTTGCCCATCGATTATTTTTCGGCAATTGCCGCCACAATTGCCCACTGGGTGTCACTTGTAGTTCCGAAGGCGCGATTGTTCAAACTCGGAGTCACCAATGTGGGGTAGAAGTATGTTGTGCGGGCGTACTGCACTGGTTCGCCGACTGTTTATTTTCCAGAAGGCGCGCCATATACCTTTTCATATACATTGCCTGGCAACCTTTTTTGTTTGTCTTACCAACAAACAACCCAAGCAGCTGCATATAATTAGCGCAATAGATGCTGAAACCAAATTCTCCAGCATTTCCTAATGCAAATATGAACCCGGTTTCTATTGCAGCCAGAGATGCCATAAACATCCAATTTGCTTTTAGCACCTTTTTCTCCTAACGTCGAAAATAGCGACGAGGCATCGTATAAACATGACCCTCATTAAAGAGCGAACCATTTGGTCGTTTTTACTTTTGTCTTTGCCGCCTGCCTGTTTCGCTGTTCCACTGCACGTGTACCATCATGACCTGTATTACAAGATCTGGTTTCCTATACCACCGAGAGACTTTACGTTTCCCTGGTGGTAGGTAAAAAACGATATCCTTATTGGTGAGGATATCGTTTGAGTCGTAATTCAATCTCCGTGGCGGTCGGGTCGCTCGCCATTCACCGTACCTCCGCCGGGTACGGTGCGAAACCAGTTTAATCCGAGTCGAGTGTTTTCCTTTGAAGAAGTTGGTGTGGTGTAGTACTTTGTGGTTTTTTAAAAGATGCTGGGCAATTAGATAACAAAACAAGTAGTTATTCAGATTAAATCATACAATAATGTAAAAGACAAACAATAAACAATTTATAAATTTCATTAACTGTTTGATTTTCAAAATTTAAAAGTGAATTAAATTCAAAACTAGACACATTTCATTGTTAATGCGCGTTTCCTGTACCTGCTGCGATATTCGGCCAAACTTAATTAGTGACAATTGGATGGAGGAGGAAGTGAACCGTGTGCCCTCACCAGGTACAATACTTCCTCCCCACATATATATATAAATATATACATATATATACCCAGCACCACTATGGCTCTCAACATATATCAAAACTACGTCGGCGTGCGCGTCTTTAATAAGAAACCTACCATTGCGGTGAGTCTGCCCATTGAAAAGGCCTTTGACATGACGTGGATCGAAGGTCTCGTCTTAAAACTATTAAACACTACTCTCAGCAGAATGCTGTGTACTATCATCTACCATTCCGTTCGAAAGAGAACCTTCCAAGTTCGAGTAAATGGAAAGCTATCCTGAACTTTGAAGAGAGTAAACCAAATATTCTCCCGGATGATCCCCTAGTATATACGTCATCCAAAAGCCATAAACTCGCAACAAATCGACGCAATCGGTACGTGGACGAACTGTATCAGGATTACAATCGATGGGAAATTCGACTTAATCCATCCAAAGCAGTAGCCATAACTCTGAGTAGTAAACTCTCTCAACCTACTTCTCGATATTCACAGAATATTCAAATACAAATAACAGGTACTACGATTCAACCACAGGACAGGATGAAATATCTCGAGGTCACTTACGCCCCAAAAGTGAATTTCATCAAACATGTGACCCACATTCTTCAAAGAGCCATCGGTCGGTCTAAGCAACCACACAACATTTTGAATTATAGCAACAAAGTTCAAACTAAAGTCAAGCTTCTCTGCTATAAGCAGCTAATCCGATCTGGAATAATGTACACCTTTCCCATATGGTCTTGCATATCTTCGGCCCAAATGAAAAGACTTCGAGTTTTCGAAAGGAAGCACCTCAGAAGATGCATCAACGACTATAGAAAGCCTGACGATCGCCATTACGCCAACTCTCACCTTTACGAAGGTACCTCCATTGCCCGTATCGACGAGTGCTTGCTACAATTGGCATACACTGTGCATGTGCTCTGACATTTAAACTCTAAAATCCCCTTTTGTGTGCGCGTTAGTGTAAAAAAAATACAAGTACCTCGAAATCATTCAGAACAGTGAGATCCTGCTTGTACGGGAGTCTTGGGTTCTCAATCCGTCCCTCCTTCGATCTCTTCGGACCTGACCTCCGCAATTTCTTTGTCAGTACAAAACTGTAGAAAGCACCTTTCCCAACAACATTCCCCTCTATAATAGGGGATTTCTGGGCCCGTCCCATGGGGTACATTGGCAACACGCTACACACACGCACACACACTACAAGCCGGAACAAATAACCACACACCGACCACAGCGCAGATTATAATAAGCCGACGACGTAATCTGCGTTTACTACCGCACTCAAGACCTTCCGGTCTTGTATGATTTCTTTCCCACCATCCCCCCACCCAATTAGTTGCAGACCATTGGAACTAATCCTGTAGACACGATCGTTAGATCTACCCCCCCCCCCCCCCCCACCCCACTCTTTTTTCAGATGTGCTGAGAGAGAGCCCAACATCCTCACGGATGTGGGCGATTCTAGTTATTACCAAATAATGAGGAGACATAGACAAAATGAAGGACACTTTTGTCCTTGACTGGTTTAAATCCGTCTACAGCCATTTTCTAAACCGTTGAGTTCTAATCAAAATTCCAAGGGATGCACAGTGTAGATTTTTCTTGTAAATAATTTTAGGTTAAGAAAATAAATATCTGCTCTGTTTTTGAGGGGATTTGTTTTTTAAATCCGCTCCCTTTGCTTTTCAGGTACTGCAGAAGCCGCCCCCCCCCCCCCCCCCCCCCCCCCCACAGCGTTCTAAGGGCAGTTCAAGCTGATTTTACTTTTGCAGGTACCCTAGAGCTAGGCTGGGGGAATAGCCTGTCATACGGGGTTGTCGAATCTTCTCCTTTCGTATAGATTTACGAATGGCGTGTTCTCACCACCAATGGGAACAAACATCCCCCAAATGAAAAAAAAACGTAAATATACACCAAGGCACATAGTGCCGAAGGCACATGGTAGAATCGACTTTGCGGCGTAAAGAGAAGTTATTCTTCTACGATTTGGGTGCAGGTGGGATTTTTTTTCTTTCAGGTATCCTTCATCAGCTTGTAATGCTTCACGAAGCCCTACCATTTCCCTCCCACACACATATTTCATTTTATCAATATCCCCATACACAGCCACCTACTATATCATACATCCATATCCCCAAACTAACATTCAATCCAATGTTAGGCAAATTGAACCAATTGTTCAATTATTCAATTCCCAGAAATCCACTAAAATTCAAACATCACAACGCATATCTTCTTATGCATTGTATGCCCAGTATACCAAAACCAAGCTTACAAAAACTTAGCTTTTCTAGAATTAAGGTAGTATAAGATGTAAGTTAAGTTAAGTTCTTTTATATGAAATTAAAAAAAAAAGTATGTAGGTTAAATTTTAAGAAAAAAAGCAACAACAAAAAAAAACAAAGTTTTCCAAATTTTTCTTTGTCATTCAAATAATCATAAGTATAGCCACAAAGAAAGTTCTGTCGTCGAAAGGCAAATTATACAATAGTTATGTAATGTTTAGCTTAGAGCGTATGCAAAGGACCAGTGAGTTATAATATGAGTTAATTAAGCTAGAATTTAAGCATTTTTTGTCTAGCATGTAATTTAGAAACTAAGAAAATAAAAAGAAAATAAAAAAATGTTGTAAAAATGAAAATTAAAAATACAAGCTCAATGTTCGTTTATCATGCACATTCAAGTTCTAAAAACTAAACACCACAATGTCTATCTTCATATGCAACCAAATCCATGTTAAACGAACTAATTGTCCATTTGGTTCGTATACACGAAATTCGTACATATCTGCATTGTAGCCAGATGTGCATATTCTAAAAATAGATTTCCCATCCTTTTTCCCAATTTCTCGCATGCAAATCTCAATGAAGATTTGTATGAAAGGGCGGTGGAATTTAGATTCGACGATCAGTCTGGATTGGGGTTCGAGGGCAAGGACGGTAATAAACTAAATTTAAATTAAAATAAATTAATAAATTTAAATTTAAATTTTACAAAGTATTTGCGTTTTGTAAATGAAACTGACCGATTCTCAGGCCCCTCTACAACAATTGATCGTCACTCTTCCCGGAGGCCCCGAAGCACAGTGGCGACCCCAACGAGCCGTCTCAAGAGTGGTCTATCAAAGAGACCCTCGTCCTTTTAAGTGCGAAGAGATGCGCTCTCTGATTGAAAGGGTAATACAATCTGCGCTGGGAATTTTAAATACAGTCCACTACAACGTTAAGGTTTCTTTGGAACCGCTGAGAGGCAGCCGTCCGTCTTTAACCTTAAAGCTACAACAATTGGCTCATTTGAGCCGGATTAACAACAATGATTGCTACTCGAATGAACTTGCTGAATGTATTACACCTCCAAAGAAATTTTCCGCGATACCCGTCAATCTGAGAATCCCCATCAGTTCAGGATGAAAGTCAACTTCAGGGGCACAAATAAATATAGAGTCATTCTTTAGTCGAACCACACGGATGTGAAATGCTCTACCTGGTTATATGTTTCCCTGTCATTGTAATGTTCAGGCATTTAAGACCAATGTACATCGATAACCCCTGTCCCTATCCACCTCCCCCCGCCCGTTCCTACTGTGCTCTGACATTTAAAGGTATTCCAAAATCCCCTTTTGTGCGTGCGTTAGTTTAAGAAAAAACCACAGTCAGGGACATTTCTACCGTTTTAATTGTGCGTGCAATTACGTTTAAAAAACATATCGCCCTATTAGAAAAGCCTTTATTTAACTTTAAAAATATATTCGTTTTATTGGAAAACCCTTTCCTTGATGAGCCCAATGTCGTATTGGATCTCACTAACTAATGTATTTCACATTCGTTACATTCCGTTTAGTTACGCTCTTAATCCTTCTCTTTCTTCGAAAATACGATGTAATTTCAACTGATAAGCAAGCTCGGAAATGCAATTACCTTCTGTAAGCACTTACAAGTGATCTGAGTATCGCTTTAGCCACGATGCACCTTCACTCCATTTAGCGATTCAAATTTACGAATGGCGTGCAAAATGTGGACCTTTCGGTGATTGTCAACTGTAAAGCTCTTGAGTGTCGCCAGAGAATCTCATTAAATGAGATTGTTAAAACTTTGTAATAAGTAGCAGCAGTAGCACGATAAATTCATTCATTTCCAGGTAATCTTTGTAGGTAGGAGTTTCAGTAAGCTTCACGTGGTGAAGAAAGAAATTGTTTGTGAATTAGTTTTAAGATCGACATAGTGCAAATCGGATGTAGTATATGTATATGTAAAAGATATCTACTGAAGATCCTTTTGAATTGCTATTGTGCTTCGAAGCATAAACCATTTTTTCACAATAATCGACAACGTTTTCCTGTTATCACTTGCAAATACTAATAATAAAACAACATCTCAAAGTCAACAGTGTGTTTTATACGCTTCAAATAATGACCACCCACGCTCTATTATACGGATATGATGATAATATCTGTTATTGACTCACATAGCCACAACCATATTGTTTATTAATTTTCGTAATCATCTTAGGGTTTTCAATTTACTTATATGTCATTAAGTGTTTTATTAAACAAATACAAGTGTTGAGTTAATTGCATCTTGCAGCAATTTCAGATCGATCCAAAATTATATAAAAAGGCGATTGTGGAGAGACACTACAGTGATCACTGCTCATATCATGAACCAGTTTTTAAGTGCTATTGTCCTAATTGTGGTCGTCGAAGTTAACTACTTCGTGTCTGCCCAAAATTTTTGTGATCCCAAGCTTTGTAGTCCAGGAGTCACAAACACGGGTTGCCGAAACAATGGAGTCAGTACGGAAGTTCTCTTTCTATTCTAGGGATAATCTTATTTCCCTTTACTTTCAGGCTTTTGCTCCGGCATGTCCTCGCAGTGTTGAAATGGTTCCAATAACAGAAGATCTAAAGGCAGTTATCCTGGACATCCACAACAGCAAGAGAAATATCTTGGCTAGCGGTAAACTGCCTAAATTTTCTCCTGCACGAAGAATGGGCACGTTACAATGGGACGACACCTTGGCCCAAATGGCCTCATTCAACGCTAAACGTTGTACTTTTGCGCATGACAGATGCCGGAATACACCGCAGTTCTTGCACTCTGGACAAAACATTGGCAAATCCTGGTGGAGTGGTATGGAGCAGACTGACTTAGAACTTACCCAAAAATTGATTAACGACTGGTGGGGCGAGTACAAAGATGCTACAATGGCCCAAATGAATAAATACTTTTCATCTGGGTGGGTACTCATATATTGTATATTTAAACTAAGTGTGGGTAAAGAGTAACGATTTATTAACATTTAGGAAGGTTATTGGACACTTTACAGCAATGGCCCTCGACAAGAGCACCCATGTGGGCTGTTCTGAAATCAGGTACCCTGAAGATGGCATGAATACGTTCACAATTGTGTGCAACTATGCCAGCACCAATTTCATTGATCATCCTATTTACGTAGCTGGACCTACAGCTAGTGGTTGCACAACGGGTGTTAATCCAAAGTATAGGGGCTTGTGCTCAGTTGCTGAACCTATCGATCCAAACGATATTTAAGAACATGCATTAAATGTTTTAAACTATTCCGCTGACAGATACAGCATCGATGGTAAAAAAGTTGTTTCAAAATTATTTTTATTTTATTTTCGTTCTATAATATATAAAATACGAAGCTACACAGGCTCTTGAAATTTTAATAAATAATTGTTGGAGTAGTTTTTGAACGTTTGCTTATTACTTCACTCTTGAACTACTTGTGTTGGAAAGGCTTTCCACACAATTCCGGTTCCGTAGGGAAGGAATTTTTGTATAGAAATATATCTAACGTTAGGAGAAGACTTGGATCTATCGGAGTGCGTTGCGACGCGAAAATAATGAGAATTCCTTGGGATGACATCACGGATCTTAGATGACCAATCACCGTTGTAGCATATCACTCAATAAGTCTCAGGGCTTGCATGTAGTTAGCATCACCAATAATACGTTAATCTTTATGATTTTCTGAAAGTATCGCCCTTCAAATGGTAAGTGTCAATATTTTAAGATATCTGAATGATTTGTCATTGAGTTACAGTTGTTTTAGTGACGTTACTGTTGTTATTTTCAAAACAATGGAAAAATTTGAACTTCGTGAGTTGAAAGAGCATTGCTTCGTGATGGGAACAAATACTCTCCAAACAATGGCACGATAAGTGTTACTCGGACTCTGCTCCGGCGGAAAAAACGCTTAAGAAGTGTTATGTTGACTTTAAACGTGGCGGTACACTCACTATTGAGACCGAAATCTGTAGTTGTTAAAGGATTCAAAAAAGTCCACAAAATCGGTTTGACTGATCGTCTATTGAAGTTGCGTGGAGTAACAGAGGAATTGAAGATATCAGAAAGCAATGTATCTACCATTTTGCATGAATATTTGTCAATGCGAGAGCTGTGTTCAAAGCTGGATATCAAAAGGCAGAGTATTTATTTTGGGATGGGCAAGATATTTTTGTAACAATTTTTGGTCGTGGGATAATCTGGCAGGGTCGCCATGTATTGGTTTTGGTGATAAGTATGATGTAAACTTCGACCTGAGAACTATCTAAGACACGACTTTGTGGCGGTTCCCTTGAACGTCACTACTCATCTTCCCATTAACCATATAAAAACTTCCACCTAGAGCGGCCGAAAACCGATTAAACAAGTACTGATTGCTTGCCTAGCAATTAAGCATGTACTTACCTTTTTGTCACCCACCTAAAGTGTCTCCTAAAGCATATTTTCGCTAATTCAATAGCACGAACCACAAGAGACATTTTCCTCGCGGGCATCATGTGCTAGAAAGTAATTCGTCGGGTGTATGTTGCATCATCGGATTTCCTAGTGTTGCGGATTCGCAATTATATTTGCGAGCAGAATCTAGTACGTCCATCATATAGTACTCTCCCCGACAACCATATTCACCACACCTGCCAGTAACTCGATGACAGTACATCAACAACGGACTCGTACTTGTCATTTTGATCTCTCGACCGTTTCTCAGCTGTAAATATTGTCAACATAATAAACATAATCTGGCAGTTAGTTTTACGCATATTCTTTCTTGAAGATAAATTGTTTAAGTTTATTAGTTATTCATCTTGCTTGTGATTGAATGAGAGTTCCGGGCTATAAATGAAATTGTTTGGATCGAACATTGTTTGTATTATTTTGAGTTGAAAGATTGACCAACCCAGTTAATTGCTGTGTGGTAAACCATTTGTACAATTCTTTAGACTTTCTAATGGTTGATTAACTTTACGAAACTAGAAAATAACAGGAAACCAAGGGACATCGGCAAAGATTTGCATCAGACTCACGTGACCAGACCTAATCTTGAGTATCTTGGCAGGACTCAACCCTCATTATCCTCAACATAATTTGCTGGCTCATCAAGATTCAAGTCGCAGATTTGTCAACAGTAGACGAGGTTGGATTTGTGCTTATTCGCGGTCAACAACGGCTGGGTTTTGCACACCTAGTATGAAAGTATAACATGCGGCATACACCAAGCAACCAACATGGTCTGAACTAAGTCAGTACACATGTCTCGGATCGAATTCCATCAGCAATTGTAAGTATCTTCCACGAGTAAGAACAGTTTGGTTGCACCATAAAGCAACCAACATTGTCCGAACCACATCAACAAGATATACCCTTACGCGTCAGCCGCACACGTGCAGGAGATATTTCATCTTTTCCTTGTCATACATGCCCACATCGATCGGTCATCCGACCGACAAATACATGACGGCATACGGCTGACCGCCCAAGGAAGTCGAGTCTCATAAATGGGAAATTACCACCGAGAATTCGACTACGCGGAGATGCCGCCAAGATGTGCACATCAGCATAAATGCTCTACGCAGTTGCTGATCGTGTAAACACCTTAATCTCTATGTCGAGATATTGGCACCAGCTGCAACCATGCCAGCTAATGTTCCCCTTATGGAGTTATTATACCCACGATCCGCTTGCTCATGCACAGCATGAGAGTGCGAGGTAACCGCATCTGTGTGTGTGCACATCTTTTTGGTGATAATCTTCTAAGATCATCCCTTATATGATCATCGGGGCGATGGATGAGAATGTTGGTGTTCTGTCGCTTCGGTTGATATCATTAATCGCGTAGAAGAGAAATGGACACGCCTTAAGAATACTGTTATTAGTACTGCCAACTCCATCTTAGGCAGTAGTCGTAGAGATCGGAGCGACTGCACAGCGGGGGGCAAACAGCGACTGAACGTAAGAATGGTGCGTACCGGGCAATGCAGCAATCTCATAGGACGCGGGTGCGCCAGGAGGAATACACAGAGCTCAGAAGATCAGAAAGAAGGCTTCACAGACAAAAGAAAAGTGCCTGGAAAAAAACCTTGTCTGTGAAATAGAGAAAAATAGAGGAGAACGTGCGCACCAGGCGCGGAAGTTTTGCCAAATAATCCGCAGATATGCTCCTCAATAGTATACTGGTTAGTATACCCGCCTATCACGCGGGAGACCGGGGTTCGTTTCCCCGTCGGGGAGCCTCTGGCGCACGACTAATGACCTTGCCCGGAAAAAACAAATCATTATGGAAAATTTAACAAGCCTCAGGACTTGCTGGCCAAGACCGGTTCCAGGTTGTAGCGCCGATGATGATGATGATGATGATGACGCGGTACCGCACGCTGCACTTACTGCAAGAATAATGAGGGTAATCTGTTCACCGATACTGAAGGCCTTCTGGAGCGATGGGAAGTGCACTTCAATGAATTGCTAAATGGGAAGCTCACAAAAGAATTGGAGGCTCCACCAATGCAAGATCAAGACCAAATGCTGCCCCCACTAAGCATTGAGAAAACAGTAAAAGCTATAAGACAGCTGAAATAAAGCCCCCGGAGCTGATGACATACCAGCTGAGCTGATCAAGCAAGGAGGAGCAGCGTTACAACACGCAATTCATGAGATCGTGATGTACGTATGGGAGCAAGAAGAGATGCTGGAAGATTGGCGTCGTGGAATAATTTCCCCAATACATAAGTAAGGAGATATCACAGGGTGCAGCGACTAGGGAGGATGCTGGGTACCACCTATAAGATACTCTCCTCTATCCACCAGATCGGATAGCCCCATACACTAAAGTCATCATTGATCAATATCAGTGTGGCTTGATCCCAGACAAATCAGCGATTGATCAGATATTCACCCTTAGGCAGGCGATGGAAGAATGTCTGGAATTTAAGATCCCATTGTATCATCTATTTATAGACTTTAAGCCCAGCTACCTCAGAATAGCCAGGGTAGAACTACATAATGCCATGAAAGAGTTCCGCATTCCAAATAAATTGATACGACTTTGTAGGTTCACCATGACCAACGTAACTAATCAAGTAAAAATAGTGGGATTGCAATTGGCGAGTCAGGAATTACAACTAGAGGAACTATTGTCACCAAGTCCAGCCAGATACTTGCCTGCGTAGATGACATCGACGTCGTCTGTACAACCGATTTGGCTGTAGAGGACTCCTTCACCCAGATCGAGCAGCGGGCACAAAAACTGCACATTAATGAGGGAAAAAATAAGTACATGGTAGCAACTTCTGCGAAGAGTAGACCTAACGTTCGGCCAAACTATCAGGGTAACGGAGCACGAATTTGAAGTAGTGCAATTCTTTAACTACCTTGGGTCAATAATAACAGCCGATAACAATATGGAAGAAGAAATACGCGAACGGCTGATCAAATCCAACAAAGCCTACTATGGTCTATCAAGGTTCTTTAAATATCGAAATTTATCCTGAACATCCAAGCTAATACTGTACAATACCATGGCCTTACCAGTGCCCATGTATGGATCCGAAACCTTGGTGCTCAATAAAATGCACTATGAACTCTTAGCCGGGGTCTTAAGGAGAATTGTTGGCCCGGTATCTGAGGCAGGACGATTACAGAGACACTACAACCATGAGTTGTACGCGATCTATCCCGAAGCTATCGTTGTAATAAACATTAAGCTCGGCAGACTCCGTTGGGCAGGATACCTAGGTCGAATGAGCGAAGAGGATCCTGCCCGGGATGTCTTTTGTGGCGGGATGTATGGAAGACGACATCCTCGCAGACCTTGTGTGCAATAGAAGGATGGCGTAGACCAGGACACCCACAGCGTGGGAGTGCCAAACTGGATGACATCGGCTCGAAATTGGGACCGTTGGAGACATTTGTTAAATAATACCAAAACCGGATGCCGATTGTAGTGCTGATGATGATGATGATGATCTGTCACATGTCCTCCCGGAATTTCTCAATAAAACAATACCTTTAAATTAATCATTAAAATTTACTTCATCGCCTTCAAAGTAGGCCTCTTCCGAGGCAATACATTTATGCCAACGATGAATCCAAACATCCATTCATATTCTATAGGCCGCGGCCGAGATCGGTTTTAGCTCCTTCCTCGATTTACCTTTATGGCTTATATCGACTCGAAACGTGTTCCAATTTGAGTTTGGGAAACAGGAGAAAGTTACATGCGTCCATACCTGGTCAATATGGTGCTTATTCTATCCATTTGGTTGAGTTTTTGGTTAAAATCTCGCTCACAATGGTAGCTTTGTGAGATGATGAATTATCGTCGTGCAAAATTCAAGATTGGTCATTCCACAAATCCGGCCTCTTTTGACAAACAGTCTCTCGAAAACGCCTAAGGAGTATTCCTTAGTCGGTGTTTGACCTTGCGGAAAGAATTCATACTGCACCACACCGTAATAATCTAATTATTATTATTATTATCATTTACTGGCCTGCAGGAACCCGGAAGTTCATGACCTCACCGACTCGGCGCCGCTATTGTTCCCTGTCCTGTGCGCTCTCCTTCCACGTTCGATCATCCGATCCGATCTCCTCGAGGTCCAATCTAACATTGTTCTCCCATCTCCGTCGCGGCCGTCCTGTTGGTCTGTTCCCCGTTAGTTTACCGTCAAGAATTCTATGCACGATCATATCATCGCCCATTCGCGCTACGTGTCCGGCCCATCTTAATCTTCGCGACTTGATCACTCTCACTATTGTATAGCCGTATAGCTCTTCCAATTCGTGGTTGTGGAGTTTCCTCCATTGTCCTTACTCCTCGTCATATTTACCGCCAAATATACCCCTTAAAACAATATTCTCGAATATGCGGAATTTGTTCTCCTCCCGTTTTGTGAGAGCCCATGTTTCGCATCCGTATAGAGCAAACGGCATGATTATGGTTCTATAGACACGGAGCTTGGATTTTAATAGTTTACTGGCTGCATGCCAACTAGCGTTGCCGGAATGTAGTCTTTTGTTAATTTCCTTCGACGTTTCGTTTCTGGTCGTCAGTATCGTTCCCAGATAATCGAATAATGACCTTAAGTTTTGACACACTTTGTCGTAGTTTTTCCGGTTTCGGCTCGTTTTGGTAGAGCCATTCGAATAATTGTTGACTTGTTTGCATGTTATACTCTGAGATCCATGTCTTGTCACCAATTATGATGTTACATGAATGTAGAATCACTGGCGACTCGAGAAAGCCTGTCTTCAGCAGTGGCTTTTTTTTGCAAGAAATTCAGCTCTTTTGCAACAAGCCTTAATGCGATCCGTCTCATGTCTATAATATCGAACAAAAACGTATGAACTGATTCGTGTGAAATGGTTAGCTCTTATGCTAGCTCTGTCAACCTACAACGACTATTTTCAAGCATCAATTCCTTCACTTTAGCGATGTTTTTCTCATTCACACCCGTTCCTGGAACGCTCGCGCGAGGCAACTCATTAACATCTTGACGACCATTTTTTTGTAAACGTCCATGTCTTGCATCCGTATAGAACAATCAGGGTGATTATGGTGCTGTAAATATATTACGTGATAGCAGTTTCGATTTCAGCAGTTGTCTGACTGTGTACCAAGTAGTGTTGCCGGAATGCAGTCTTTTATTAATTTCCTTTGATATCGTTACTGACAGTCAGGATCGTTCTCAGATATTTGAATTCTGTAACGTTCTCAAATATCTTTCGGCAAAGTCATACGCATATCCGAGCACTTGTGTGACCGCGATCAGGGATGATCCGGACATATTATCATCTTGTACCTTTCTGATTACATACTCGAACACGAAGTTAAAAAGACTTGGTGAAGCCCATCCTCCTATTTTAATTCGTCGCGTATTTCAAATAGTTCTGAGAGATGGTTTTCTAACACGTCCTTTATTTTCGTTCATGCAGATCTGAATAAGAGCGGCATATTTTTTTCGGGATTCCCAGCTCAACTACAATTTGCGTTGCGACTGAGTCGTAGGCTTTTTTGAAGTCAATGAAAAATTTGTGGACCGTCTCCCCGTATTCCCACTTCTTTTCCAACAATTACCTCCCTGTAAACATTTCGTCGCTCGTTGACTGGTTCCTACAGAATCCGCTGGCAGTCTTCCAGTATTTCTTCTGCATATGGTGTGATTCTTGTCAGTACGTATGTATGGTATTATACACTAGTGTTAAGCTAATTGTTAATTATATTTTGTGGCTTGTATTAAGCTTAATATATAGGGGTTCTCCCCTCTTCAAATCTTGAAATCTGCAAATCATGACAGTTGTTAGTATTTTATATGTAGTTGGGAGCAATGATATTCCTCTGTAGTTCTCACAATCAGATTTGTCGCCCTTTTTGAAAATAGGGATGACTATTGAGGTAGGCGTAGGTGTGATGACCTAACACTACCATAAGGGAACAAATCATCAAGAAAACACCGACTCAGCAGCGGAACAATAGCTAAATGCTAAACATTCATCATCAACTCCGATGTTTTTGAAGCAACTCACATCTAACACTGATGGATTTAGAACACCTTGTCAAACCATGGGCAGTAACTTAAACCATACCTTCAATACCACTAACTATGGACGAAGGTTTAAATTTCTTACAAATATGCTACCGCAATACATTGCACAGTGCAACGCTGGACAACAATAATTTTTGTTGATCCCACTTAAGACGTTAAATTGAGACAAGTTTCAGAACCGGAAACACATTACAGGATTTCGAGATTCTAATAATGGAAAATTATTTCTCTTCTAAAAGTTCGTCCAGTGATCCTGATCGTCTTTCGGTTGGGTATCGTTTTATTTTGTTATTACAAATCAATATTCTTATATTAAGCTTGATTCAGTAAGTTCCTGCAGCATTCATGTCTGTCTCCATAAATGAATTGCTGAAAACAGATAAAACAAAATGGCAACAAATAAAAGGTTAAGATTTACAACTGCTTCATTGGTCTACGTTCGAATCATTCGATTAACAGCCTGAAAAAATGGCTAGATTGATTCCTTGATTGATAAGTTTTTGACTATTATCCTTTACTCGTGTGTAACAATATTATGTCTGGCAAATGTCATATGGCAATCGTTTGTTTTACATATATTTAAAGGAAAATATACGCAGGGCAATAGGCATTGGCTACTGTGGGGTCAACCTTTTAGTAACCAACATTATGAATAACGACCAATAAAATTTATATTCGCCAAGTTGTTTACGGTCAACCAAAATACCAGCAGAGTAAACACTGCAATCGAACCTAGACAAACATCCTTTATTACCAACAAATCGTTGTAGTACTCCTTCGCATAAGACGAGCAACATAAATCCTGCAGCAACTGAGTCCCTTTTACGAGGAATTGCATACTATAGAGATTTTACAACCTCGAAGACAATATCGACTCGGCTACCATTTTCAATTCGTTTGCGTTGTAAAGATCCTTTATGCTAGCCTTTCACTGGTTATTCAAATACGATACGTACATATAGCCTGGCGGAGTTAAGTAACAACTTCCAATAATAAAATGCTCAAAGTGGAATTCGAAGTTCTGTATAGACTGTGAAGGGAGGAGTACAAACCTCTGGAGTGGTCAAAAGTCACAAAACCATTTATGACAGCGGCAATTTTACGGCATTTTAGTGCACGCGACTGCCGATATGGCACAGAGCTCGGTATAAACACCGATATCGTTCCTTGGAATCACGGTTATAAACCCTGCATGAGCCACATTAACCGAATCGAATTGAACAAAGCTGCAGGTTCCTGACTGGGCAACTGTGGAATACATATCGAATAGGATTCGTGGAAGATAAGGATGAGTTCAAAAATGTCGCGTCCAAAATGCCTTTCTTGAAAATAGACCTAAAAATTGTTTTCTTGGTCGTGAGACTACCACAGCAGGGTGTGTTCACTGGTAAGGACAACTATGTTTGGATCCTGCAAAATTTTCACAGGAAATCAAGGCACGCGTTCCAAATGCTGACAGGAACATGCTGTGTTTTAGTTGCCAAACTAGAATCTTTAGCCTTTTTGCTGTGCTCGAGGACACGGCCAGCATGATGAAATGTCTCATTAACATAAGTGTGTTTGAAATGATATCCTTGCAGGGGGACTGCGTGTGATGTCTTGTTGCAATCTCATTGGATACGGAACGGTGGTCGGAAGACATCCTCATTAGTGCAAATTTCGGTGCATGTAGCGTAGACAATTACTTCGGTTAGACATCCTGATTATTGTCCTTAAATTGTACAGCACCAATGAGGTGTTTCTTCGCTTACTCTTGGATTTTCACCTTTATGTGTGATTTGGGTTTGCTAAAGATGTTTTTTGTTTTGAATACTGTAACATTGGTGTTCTAATCAGGACTGCTTTATGTAGACCTTTTAATGCTAAGAATGAAACACTTTCAACGGTTGACGCATTTCTGAAAGGGGAAAATATCCACAGAAAAGCAAAGAAAATGCATTTATAATCGATGTGAAAATACATCCTTGCAAGTATCGGAATATATTTTGTAAGTTAATCTACAATATCTTAGTCGACACGGCTACTTAAGGTCTTGTGCTCCTTCTTTGTAGTAATTTTCTATTAATGTATCACGGTTTTTTGCTCTATATATAATATTCCCACCCAAAATAAATAAATAAATAAATATATCAATAAATAAATAAATATATCAAAAATAAATAAATAAATAAATATATCAATAAATAAATAAATAAATACATAAATAAATAAATAAATAGATAAATAAATGATATTCGCAAAGGGAGAAAAGACACCAATATACATTGGTCTCCAATATATGAAGATATGAAAATATAGCGAGGAAGTGTATGATCAGGCTGAGCATCCCAGATACATATGATTCGGCTGATAAGGCTACTGTGTACAAATATGACCTGGATTGGTTAAATTAAATTGCATGGATATACCGAATGAGTACTGTGGTGTGATGAGTGACTTGGAATTACACTAAAAAGCAAAACTGACACCCGATGTGTTTTTTTTTTTTCTTAATATCTGTGATTTTGTCTACTTCTTATTTTTTACTTTAAGTTTAAGTTGAACAGTTGCAGATTGTAACGCTCCGGAAACACTCGAGCTCGGAGGGACTTTCACAGCTTTCCCCATCTGTAATGGAACGAGTTCTGATGCAGGGATGTTCACGCCGTCAGGAGATGAACCGCGAAGTGGTGCGTATTTAAATTATTAAAAAGTAAATTCCTCGAGTCGTTTTGTTCCTTCATTTGCCTTGTTAGTACAAATATCAACTGAATTCAAATACGCGATGACTGGCGTAATTGATTTGAATCGTATTAAGGACGGTTGTTCGAGACGCGCCGTTACCATCTCGGTGGACGCAACCTTCATCGCAACGGTTGCATTTTGGGGTACGAGTGATGTGCCAACGTATGGCATGTGGTTCTTTCGTATCCCCATCGAAAATCCGCAGAAAGAAAATTGTTCACCCGAGAAGAGGAGATAAGTACACACACTGAAAGTTATTTTAATGTTTATCTTTTCTTTTATTTCACTTGTTAATTTTTTGTTTTTATAAATATGATGCCAGGATATAGATGATATGAAGCAGGCACGCCAACACACTAAGTGAATACGCCACGGTGGCTTTTCCGCGAGATAAAGCGGTATGCATTATAAAGTTGAGCAATAAAAACTTGCTGACCGAAAAGAATTGTAATGGATCTAATTTAAAATCAAACTCTTTTTAACTTTTTAATGGGAATGGTTGTTGATACTCAAACCGCCGACAGACGTGGCTTTCGTTTAGCTGCGCGCGCGAGCGTACGCATCCGCATGCGACCGTGGTGATGGTTATGGAATAACTAACTAACTAACTCGAAAAGGGATGAAATTGGATAATTTTAATTTTGCACTTTACAACCAAAAGAGAACATACTTCTGCTCTCTCATTGCCACGTCCGTCGATGTGTGGTAGGTTACATCGGTAAACTGATGATCGAAGAGAGCAGGAGAATGAGAGAACAGAAACACAATGTATGATTATCTTGGGATGGATTTGGTTGTATATGCATGAATCAATGTAGTTCTGAGCGGAACCCATTGACCTAATTCGGTAATATGGTGAGCTCAGAATACGTTGATGTGTACGAAGACAGAACTGTGAAAGAGAGGAAATTTAAGCAGATGCTATTCACCTGCAAAAAGAGAGCATTGATCCCCAGCGAACGAAGTGTCTGGAGAAAAGCCGAAGTGACGCCAAATTGGCTCGGGTAATTTGTCATGAAAACTAATTAGATATTTTGACAAATTCTCCAATGGTTTCGCTATGATGCGACGGCGTCGTTTGCTTCGACTTGTTGTTGCCACCCGACATGATATAATTTCCGATGTAAATCTCATGGGCTAGCAACAATAGAGTTGCCGTATGGCAAAAGGTAGCTGAATTCAATTCTGCATTATCTGCATAGAATAATGAATTCAGCTATGCTCTCTTCTACAGGTAAAATCGCCGAACGGTGGGATAAGGGATAATGTGACACGCTGTTAGCGGTCGAAATTAGGTTAGGATTGTGGGATGGTTCTCCATGTGATATAGAGAAACCCCACAACGTCTACCACACTTTTAAATAAAATTAAACAAAAAAAAAATAGAATTAAGTTAAATTTTAAGAAAAAATTCGACACAACGTTTTCCTAATTTTTCTTTGTCATACAAATAGTCATAAATACAGCCACAAACTAAGCAAAACGTCCTTCATTGCAAAAGATGCCAAGGTTCAGGACACTTGACGACCGCATGTCATTTAAGCGTACGATGCGTAAAGTGTGCAGAGCAACATCAACCTGGAGAATGTAAGGCCAGCCCGCCTGGGATGGAACCAGGAACAATCCAAACAACAAACCCCGACGGATCCATTACAACGAAGAAAATCACAGTGATATGCTGTAACTGCGGAGGAACCCACCCTGCCAACTTCTCGCAATGTCCTCAGAAGTTGAGGATTCTACAAAAGCGAACAACACCCATGGCAACGAGTAAACTTTCACCAACCAAAACAACATCACCTCAATCAATAAATCCTACAAGTCCAGGAATGTCATACGCTAAGGTTGTCAAGGATTCCCATAACATGACAAGAAATCATCAATCCAACAGTAACGATCTTAATCTGGACATCACGGGATACATAAGTAGCTTACAGAAGATGCTGCCCACGTTGAGGCACAGCTCAGAAATAGAAGAAAAGGTCAGATTTTATCTCTTATAACTTAACCTATCCGCTCCCTTAATGGCTAATTTACCCATAATTTCCATCAACGCAGAGTCCATATATTCCAATATTCGCAGACAACACCTCCGATTGTTCGTTGACAAGTTTTCTCCAGATATCCTCCTTTTGCGGATAAGTATTTAACGGATAGGACTTTGACGAATGTTGGCCTATTAGTATGGAATGTCAATGGCTACTTACGTTAGAGTGCTCCGCCGAACACTGTTCACAGCGACACACGAAAACTTAGTTCAGCACAAAAGTGAAACTCCGAGAAATGTTTTGTTTTGTTTTATATTTATTTCTGTTTCGATTTTTAAGCGCTTCGCTACACCGCACGTACGTTCAACACTCGACGTTACTTTCACTTTCCTAACTTCGAAAATGCACACTCTGGTCCTTTGACTCTCAAAATTATACTCCTCGTCTTGCTGCCGATCAAAATCTGACTGACTATCTCAAACCTCAACAATATCCTGCTCACACAGATACCCAGATTCAAACTGGTATCTGTATCTATCCGGAAAATATTCCCTATTTGCTCTGCTAACAGAACTTCCGAATTTCTGTTAGCAGCATGTTATCACATCCCCCGGGATATTTTGTAGTTTCCTGAAAGGGGAAAGTCATCTTTGCATACGTCATTATTATCGCTGATAGAATTTCATTTCCACGGCCTTCTGTTTGCACAGAACATCTGGCGCCCAGACCAGAGATATTCGGCGATTGTTTTGACGTGCAGTCCGTGGGTCTTATTTGAACTTGGTACCCGGAATCGAAATCCATTAGATCTTTATAATGGTGCGAAATTCTAGCGTGGCCGTGGGACCGGAGTATTGCCTCTGTTGGCTTAACTCCTCATAAATTATCGGATATCTCGTTGCGATATATTCGATTGCGATAGGTCTTGGCTGCCTTCTGTTGTTCAATGGATTTGGGTGGTCCTTGCATTAGATTACCCGCACGTGCATCCGTTGATCGGTTCATTCTTTGATTATAGCAATTCTTTTGTATCGAATTTCGGAATTGCCGGTTCGATGAGATGTTCCTGGGCGCAGGCAGCATGTATGGCATTTTGGGAATTGTTTTTTCTTTTTTTAGGAATAGAACGCATGGATGTTTATACCTTTGTTTCAGGCATGATGAGTTATAATTGTTGAGCTCGACCGAAAAAGCTTTGGGGACGTTCAGTTCCTTGCTTTTTGGTGTCGGTCTCAACTAGTTGCAGGCCCTATGGTGGGACTTTGGGGAACGCGTCTGTGGGCACGTGCGCTGCGTTATCGGGTAAGTAAGTTCTTTGAAGGTAGGAACCTTACCTGCGCGGAATTGTGCGTTCGTAGAACGCTACACTCCTCCTCTCAGAGACGTGGCTTAAACCACACTTCCGAGCATCTATCCCGAATTATACATTTGTTTCTAATCCACTAACCACTGGACCTCGTGGAGGTACTGGAATTCTAATACACAAGAAATTCCAATTTTCCGAAATTAGGTTCACCAATATAAATAATATTGAGTACACGCCAATTAAAATCTTTTGCAAAAGCAACAACGTGCTTGTACTGTCGTCCGTATACATTCACCCTTCTCGGGAACCAAACTTCCCTAGTTCCGACATCACTGAGATAATCCAACAGTCTCTACCTGCACCTTTCATAACAGGAGGAGACTGGAATGCTCTGCATACTTCATTTAATGACACTAAGTGCAATAAATACGGTTGCCAACTTCTAGCATTCCTTCAACTCCATCCATATATCTATGCGGACTGTCCATTACAGCCAACACGTATTTCCAATACTACTAAATCAACAATAGATTTTTTCCTAAAATCCGTAGACGTCTACTCACCTAACCTCCCTGCAGTATCCTTTGAATTTCCTTCCGATCATGGGTCCGTCCACACCACTGTCCAAATTCCAGCCCTCGAACCATGTTACTCATTCAATCCGATCCCGAATTTCTCCAGAACAAACTGGAAAAGAGTCAATAGGGAGATTGCTGCCAGTTTTACAGACTATACTTTGCCAGAGACTTCAAATCTACTCCCTACTGAAATTGATCAAGCAGTCTTAAGAATAGAGCAAATACTAAAAATTGTCCTCTTCAGCCACACGCCTACATCCATCCCTCATAATCACCTAGGAAAACCTTTACAAAACTGTAACGCGTAAAAAAAATAGCTTAGACGAAAACTACATAACAGTTACTCCCCTTTTATTAAAAATCAAATCCAATTCTTGAATACCCTGATACGAGAGTAGCCTTTTATATTTCGGGATTAGAGAACAAAAACAAATATTGATCATCGAAAATCACTTTATTGTTTTTCTAAATATCCCCCATGAAGATCTATACACTTTTGCATGCGTTTGAACCAATTGTCGAAGCACTTTTGCCACTCTGATTGAGGTATCTCCAACACATGCATTCTGAATGCAGCAACCGCTTCTTCAGGTGTCGAAAAACGTTGACCTCTCAGTTTGTGTTTTACGTACGGGAATAAAAAGAAGTCATTCGGTGCCAAGTCAGGACTATACGGCGGATGACCCATCAAATCGATGTTTTGGGTGCTCAAAAATGCAGTTGTCGCAGCCGATGTGTGAGAGCTCGCATTGTCGTGGTGAAGAGTGATCCGTCTTCGGCGGTTGGTTTTCCTGATTTCTTGGAAGACAACTGGCAAACAAATGGTTGTGTACCACTCAGAATTGACTGTTCTGCGTTGTGCTAGTGGTACGGTTGCGACATGTCCAGTTTTTCCGAAAAAACAGGCGACCATTTGCTTGGAAGTGCTTCGTGCGCGAACAACTTTTGTTGGATTTGGCTCATCTTGAAGCACCCAGACAGTCGACTGCTGTTTACTTTCGGGCTCATACGCGTAAATCCACGATTCATCACCTGTCACGATGTCATAGAGGTGTTTCGAAGCACCGCGACCGTATTTTTTGAGCATTTCTTTCGACCAATTGACACGAGCCTTTTTTTGGGCGATTGACAAATTGTGTGGGATCCAACGCGAACAAATTTTTTTGACAGTCAAATGTTTATGCAATATTGAATGTATGCTGGTACCACTAACGCCTAAGGTTGTCTCAATCTCGCGATAGGTCACATGGCGATCTTCCAATAACAGTTCGCGCACAGCATCAATGGTGCTCGGAACAACAACTGATTTTGGACGACCTTCACGAAATTCATCTTGGAGTGAACTACGACCACGATTGAATTCACCATACCATCGATAAACACTGGTCCTTGATGGAGCTTCATCGCCAAAAATTGAATTAAGTTCATCCATGCACTGTTGCTGAGTTAATCCACGCCGAAAGTTGTAAAAAATAATCGCACGAAAATGTTGACGATTTAATTCCATTTTTGGGCCGAGATGAATCTTTTAAGTTACTGTAAACAACACAAATAGCGCTCGTATGTCAAAACGTTCTGAGTGCGTATAACCTCAAAAATGTCCAACTTTACGACAGAGCTGTCAATTGCCGGATTGCACCACTAGGGTTGCCAAATCCCGAAACATAAGAGGCAACCCTCGTAAATGGACAACTAAAACAATTTGCCGACCAGGCTTACACGTCTATACTTAAAAATATAATAACCCAATCGTGATTTATTCAAAAATATCAACAGACTAACGGGTCGAAAATACAAACCCCGAATCGATTATATTATCAACCCTACTAACATCATGCAGTCCAATCAGATAAAATCCATCAACAAAACGACTCCCGCTCAGTCTCCAATTTGCAAGGTACTGTAAACGACTACTCCTCGATAGTATAGTGGTTAGTATACCCGCCTGTCATGCGGGAAACCGGGATTCGATTCCCCGTCGGGGAGCCTCTGGCGCGAGGCTAATGACATTGGCCGGAAAAAAACAAATCATTGTGGAAAATTTAACAAGCCTCAGGACTTGCTAAAATAAGGCCAAGACCGGTTACTGGTTGTAGTGCCGACGATGATGTAAACGACTGCATCTCACGCACAATGATCCCATCCTTCACCCCTTTCATCGCGGAATTCAATGAAACAAACAAAGCGTCTCATCCTCTGGATAATGCGACCTTCCTAACAACAGGCGAATTATCTGAATTTATAACATCACGCAACAAGAAGAAGTCGACAGGCTTAGATGGAATTCCAAACCAAAAAAATTTTTACAAAAGACTTCTCCCGTCAAATCTAGTCCCTATTCTCGTTCTTCTCAACCACATAATTAACGGACCACATTTCCCAGGTAACTGGAAAACAACGGTTATAGTCCCTATCAATAAGTCCAGTCCTTCCAACAACCCCGCAGCTCTCGTCCGATATCGTTATTAAACACATTAAACAAGATACTGGAATGCAAGATATATCGAAATCTCCTTTCATTTGCTAATGGCAACACTATTATCCCAAATTTCCAGTTTGGCTTTCGCTCACAACACTCCACCTGTCATGCTCTGTTAAAACTAACGCACGATGTCACAACTAATCTTCAAAACCAAAGCCCGACGGTCTGTATCTCTCTCGACATATCTAAAGCATTCGACTGTGTTTGGATCTCAGGACTGCTTTACAAGCTGCACTACATATTTGGATTAAACACCCATACTACTAAACTTCTTACTTCCTACGTCTGTGGTAGAAAGTTCACGGTCAAAATAAATTCTTCTATCTCCCAATCGTATAATATAATTGCAGGGGTTCCGCAGGGTTCAATTCTTGGACCACTATTATACCCCCTTTATACTTCCGACATACCGCAGCCTCAATTACCCAATATCGTAATGTTGAGTTACGCCGATGACACCATAGTCTACTCCAGCAGCAAGTTTGTAAAAGAGGCAAGAAACCGCATTAATAACTTCCTCCCAAATCTATCAACATACTTCAATAAATGGAAAATTCGCCTAAATCCTGATAAAGCCCAACTTATAGTGTTTAAGGGTAAAAATGAGTACTGCACAAACAACACAAGGCGCACCCACAACAAAATTAGACTCAAACTAAATAACACCCAGATGAAACCTTCTAAAACTTTAAAATATCTGGGAATAACCTTTTCCAATGACCTTTCATTCTCCAGCCACATTAAAAATACTTTACGTAAAGCCACAATACAACTGAATCTCTGTAGAAGAGTGATGTGGAAACCCAACGGTCTCTCTCACAAAGTCAAACTGCTCATCTATAAACAAATAATCAGACCTACACTGACATATGCGTGTCCACTGTGGTATCATATAACACCAGCCCAAATGGAGAAGCTACGCACTTTCGAAAGGAAATGCTTCAGGCTGGTCACTGGCCTCAACCGACAACCCAACTCTTACAAGTATTACAATAACAGCTTGCTATACAATGCCGCTAATATTGACCGTCTCGATAGACGCTTCCTAGAGCTGTCTATCAAATTTATTGAAAGCCTCCCAATTAATCCCAACCCCATAATAACTTCACTACTACCAACTCCTCTAGATAACAGGGCTCACTATCTGAATTGTCTCCATACTAGAAGTCTCTTCACCTCTGGAAGATTGGTTAATGACTCCAACGAGGTAGTGTATCATAACACCGAGCTGGCACCCAATCAGTTCAAATACTGTAACATACAACCATTCTCCAACATTCTGCGTTTTAACGAACAACTGGAAAGTGTTACCGCACCTGAGGCCACTAACTGACCATATCCCACGCCAACCTACTTCCTTAACCATCAATCCCTATATTCCCCAATTCACATTGCATATTTAACTTATTATAATATAAATTAGGTTAAGCTAGAATAAGTTAGAGTTAAGTTAAGTATTTTTATATTTATATTATAATTAGAAATTAAAAAATAAAAATCCTGGTTTTCTGACCTTTTCCAGGAAAACTGTTAATATTAAAACCTATAATACTTGAATAGTTATTCACACATTCAGTTATGTTTGAAAAATGTGTAATGTATGCACGTAAACAATTGTATCACTAGAATTATAAGTTAGCTGTAGTACTTAATGTAAACATTGATTACTGGTCAAATAAACACAGTATGTTTTTCTCTTTATTTTCGCGTCGCAACTCACTGCGATAGATCCAATTCTTCTCCTAACGTTAGATATATTTCTATACAAAAATTCCTTCCCTACGGAACCGGAATTGTGTGGAAAGCCTTTCCAACACAAGTAGTTCAAGAGTGAAGTAATAAGCAAACGTTCAAAAACAACTCCAACAATTATTTATTAAAATCTCAAGACCGTGTGCAGTTTCGTATTTTGTATATTATAGAACGAAAATAAAATAAAAATAATTTTGAAACAAATTTTTTACCATCGATGCTCTCGATGCGATGATCTGTCAGCGGAATAGTTTAAAACATTTAATGCATGTCCTTAAATATCGTTTGGATCGATAGGTTCAGCAACTGAGCACAAGCCCCTATACTTTGGATTAACACCCGTTGTGCAACCACTAGCTGTAGGTCCAGCTACGTAAATAGGATGATCAATGAAATTGGTGCTGGCATAGTTGCACACAATTGTGAACGTATTCATGCCATCTTCAGGGTACCTGATTTCAGAACAGCCCACATGGGTGCTCTTGTCGAGGGCCATTGCTGTAAAGTGTCCAATAACCTTCCTAAATGTTAATAAATCGTTACTCTTTACCCACACTTAGTTTAAATATACAATATATGAGTACCCACCCAGATGAAAAGTATTTATTCATTTGGGCCATTGTAGCATCTTTGTACTCGCCCCACCAGTCGTTAATCAATTTTTGGGTAAGTTCTAAGTCAGTCTGCTCCATACCACTCCACCAGGATTTGCCAATGTTTTGTCCAGAGTGCAAGAACTGCGGTGTATTCCGGCATCTGTCATGCGCAAAAGTACAACGTTTAGCGTTGAATGAGGCCATTAGGGCTAAGGTGTCGTCCCATTGTAGCGTGCCCATTCTTCGTGCAGGAGAAAATTTAGGCAGTTTACCGCTAGCCAAGATATTTCTCTTGCTGTTGTGGATGTCCAGGATAACTGCCTTTAGATCTTCTGTCATTGGAACCATTTCAACACTGCGAGGACATGCCGGAGCAAAAGCCTGAAAGTAAAGGGAAATAAGATTATCCCTAGAATAGAAAGAGAACTTCCGTACTGACTCCATTGTTTCGGCAACCCGTGTTTGTGACTCCTGGACTACAAAGCTTGGGATCACAAAAATTTTGGGCAGACACGAAGTAGTTAACTTCGACGACCACAATTAGGACAATAGCACTTAAAAACTGGTTCATGATATGAGCAGTGATCACTGTAGTGTCTCTCCACAATCGCCTTTTTATATAATTTTGGATCGATCTGAAATTGCTGCAAGATGCAATTAACTCAACACTTGTATTTGTTTAATAAAACACTTAATGACATATAAGTAAATTGAAACCCCTAAGGTGATTACGAAAATTAATAAACAATATGGTTGTGGCTATGTGAGTCAATAACAGATATTGTCATCATCTCCGTATAATAGAGCGTGGGTGGTCATTATTTGAAGCCTTTAAAACACACTGTTGACTTTGAGATGTTGTTTTATTATTAGTATTTGCAAGTGATAACAGGAAAACGTTGTCGAATATTGTGAAAAATGGTTTATGTTTGGGAACACAATAGCAATTCAAAAAGATCTTCAGTAGATTTTGTTTTCTATATCCGATTTGCAGTATGTGGTTTTAAAACTAACTCACAAACAATTTCTTTCTTCACCACGTGGAGTTTACTGAAAGTGCTACGTAAAAATATTACCTGGAAATGAATGAATTTATCGTGCTACTTATTATGAAGTTTTAAAAATCTCATTTAATGAGATTCTGAGGCGACACTGAAGAGCTTTATAGTTGACAATCACCGAAAGTACCACGTTTTGCACGCCATTCGTAAATTCGAATCGCTAAATGGAGTGAAGGTGCATCGTTATTCAAGCGATACTCAAATTACCTGCAAGTGCTTCCAGAAGGTAATTGCATTTCCGAGCTTGCTTATCAGTTGAAATTACATCGTATTTTCGAAGAAAGAGAATGATTAAGAGAAGCGTTACTAAACCAAATGTGTCGAATGTGAAATACACTAATTAGGCAATTTCACTACATTTGCATAGAGTACTTCGCGGGGTCTTTAAAGAAAAGACTTTTGACCACACATTCTCATTCTTCTTATTGTGCGATATCATTTGTGGTAATATCCAAAAACTTCTCTCGCATCTCCTTTACGTACCCATTAAGGCGTCTACCGGCTGCATGTTTGAAATTAAGCCTCGAACTTGATTCGGTTTTATTCAAACGTATATAAAAATCGAATTGCAAAATTTCACACCTTAAACACCACAATTACATTTTCAGTGGTCCAGCGTTTCAATCATCAACCGGTTTTGTTTCCCGCTAAATGCTTCCAGTCCCTTCATGTATGTTGCCTATATACTCAGTACCATGGTTAAAGATCACATACAAAGACCGACTCCGTTCAATTCGTTGAATTTGAATGGTAACTCTTCATAGAACAATTTAATAACTTCAACTCAATGAGATAAATTCTCTGAATGTAATATTGACAATTAAACTTGACACTATACTTACCCGTGATTTTTGTCAGTTGCTCAATTTACAAGGTTACTTAGTTTAAAACCTGAATTAGATCACCGTGTAAAAAGGTTTTTATTTCGTGAGCTCAATATTGCAGTAGGCTTGTGGGGGGTTATATTAGTCGGTGTACCGGCACGGGTGCGGGTTCACTAATATCCCACTGAGTTCTGCCTGAAACCGTTCACTAAAGGAGAATTGAAACGCACTGATTTTGACTGAAGTAAGTCCTTTTATTGGGGACAATCCCCTTTTGTAACACTAGATATCGTCCAAAGGACAGGTCTTTAATTAGCTGATGTGTCTTGGGTAGGTGCGAGGGCAATTCACGTAAAAACTACCGATCATTATCACCTTCGCTGGTTTTCAGCAAACGCAATTAACGCCAGCGAATGGAGGTTTCCGTATATAAAACACTATTTTTCCTTATTGTGGTGACAAATGGTTATGTACCTAATGTTTCTATAGGTTTTCAACCGATACAATTAATGCCAGCGGACGAAGGTTTCCATATAGAATATGCTTTATTTTCACTCATTGTGGTGCCAAACGGTTGTGTATTTGACATTACTACTTTAATTAATGTTTGCGTTCGCTTCGCATATTCAGATTTCGCGATCACAAAACTACGATTAATACCAGTTTCCAACTCCGACTCTGGCTAACGCTCTACTCACGGTGGGTACTCCTCTGATGGTAAAACTCGACTGACCCATTACAAGCGAGGGAAAGTTCATCGCGTCGTGGCAGTGGAGTCATAGCTAAATAAACTTGTGGGGAGGTAGTATGTACCAGCATGGGTACTAGATTCACTTCCTCCTCCATCATAATTAGTTGTACCGTCGAGCACTACACGATTACGACGAAGCGAAGAAAACGCCAAACACCGGACAAGTAAAAATACAAAACACTGAATTTCTATTGTTAATTTTTATTTTATTTTTACGGAAGCACACGTGAAAATTACCATGTGAAGTCAATAACAACGCAATCTTCGAAAACTGCAGCGACTATAATATTCGACACGGCGACTATAATTTCAAACACTACACTCCGGAACGGGAGCGGAAGTCCGCACGACAATTGTGGTCGGCCGATGGAAAAGGACTTAGCGATATAAATTCGCTGACTAGGGAATTCGGTCAGTGAAGCTGGCTCTCTTAAATAAAGGATGTATTTCCTGTTCCAAGAGAGACGTCTTTGGGGTAACCAACAGATCTCATACGGAAGATCGCCACAGTACACATATATGTGTGTAAACTGGTTCTTTTATGGATCAAAACCATGGGAAGGAATCTAAACAAAGAAAGGAAGAGGTGCATTCATGGGATGCGAGTCTGGTAAAACAAACAAAACCGAAACTCATCGGATGCTAGTTGCATCTTTATTTGAGATGTGCGTCGCGGCTAAATAAATAGACGCGGCGCAATGAAGAAATGGTATTAATAGGTTTTGGCTAGATTACCAGGAAATTGTGTTTATGGCATCACTGGTAAGGGTAAGTATTGAATTCCTATTTGCATTTGCTTATGCTGTAGGATTTAATTGGTGCCAAGAGATGTGTGTATTTGTTTTAGTCCCTTGGGTGTAGGTCGCCAGCCAATGTGTTTGTCTTTTTTTTTTTTTTTTTTTTTTTTTTTTTTTTTTTATTAGACTCCTCTCGGGAGAGGCGAACCTATAGCGTCGAGTGGGCGCCCCGAGATGCCATCAAATAACTGTTGCAGTTCTTTTTGAACAGTTGCAGGTTGTAACGCTCCGGGAACACTCGCGTGGGAAGGGAGTTCCACAGCTTCCCCGCTCTGTAACGGAACGAGTTCTGATACAGGGATGTTCGCGCCGTCGGGAGATGAACCACAAACGGGTGCGATCCGTCGGATTGTCTTGTGGAGCGCATATAGACCGAATTGCGTGGAACAATGCCAAGAATCTCCGAAGAACAGCACCCGTGATAATATCTGTAAAACAGACAGAGGTCGTCTACGCGCCTTCGATGTGATAGCGACTGTAGTCCCGACGTCAGCGCCGAATCCCCGATCAGGCGGATCGCTCGTCTTTGTACGCTCTCAAGTAGGTCGAGGGTATGTTTAGGAGCCGAGTTCCAAACATGAGAGCAATATTCGAGCGCTGGTCTAATTCGAGATTTATATAGGAGAAGTTGGGCCGGAGTAAAGTATTTCTTGGCTCTAAAAAGATAACTCGGTTTTCCTGAGGCTGATCTGGCGATACCCGATACGTGTTTATGCCATGATACATTCCCACAGACCGTGACGCCTAGCAATTTCAAACTTTCCCCAGCCTCGAGGGCCCGGCCACTCATCATCAGCTGTGGAACCGATGATCCGGTTTTCTTTGTGAATGTTGTATACTGGGTCTTCGTTGCGTTGAAGTCGACAAGATTGGCCTTTCCCCACTGCAGGACTTTATCCAGATCCTGGTTCAGAGAGTCAATCTGTCTACATCTCAGCTGGTGCGACGTTGATGCACCAGTCGGCCGATCACTCGAAAAGGAGGAAACAAGCGTACTATCGTCCGCAAAACTGAACACTTTGTTATACGTTGTCTCCAACAAATCATTTATGTGAAGCAAGAACAAGGTTGGAGCGAAAATAGAACCCTGGGGCACCCCCGAATTAACAGGATACAGATCCGAACACTCGCCGTCCACAACAACCCGGATCGATCGATTCTCGAGGAAGCTCCTCGTCCAGTCGCAAAGCTGTTGGGAAAGTGCGTATGAACGAAGTTTGCTCAGCAATGCCCCGTGCCAGACGCGGTCAAAAGCCTTGGAGATATCTAATGCGACCGCCCTTGACTCACCATGCCGTTCAATCGCAGATGTCCATATATCGGTTATAAGTGTTAAAAGGTCTCCCGTGGACCGCCTGCCACGGAATCCGTATTGACGATCATTCAGAAGACCGTCGCACTCCAAATACTTAACCAACTCTGTATTGATGACTTTTTCCATTACCTTAGATAAAATAGACAGTAATGCTATCGGACGGTAATTTTATGGGAGACACTTTTTTCCCGTCTTTGGGATTGGCTGAACTCGAGCGATTTTCCAGCAGGCTGGAAAGGTCCTCCGTGCATAAGATAAACGGAAGAGTCTGCCAAGAACCGGCGATAGTTCTGGAGCACAGTTCTTAAGGACTATTGCTGGTATTCCGTCCGGGCCGGTTGCCTTCCTACAATCCAGTTCACGTAGAATGCGTTGAATAGTGCGCGGACGAAATCTCACATCCCGCATGGAAGACTGTACCGGCGAGATCACAGGTGGCTCCAAAAGGCCGGGATCGAGGTTTGAATTCGCGGAAAATAAATTCGCGAACACATTAGCTTTATCCTTTGGATTCGTGACTAACGTCCCGCTGTCTGTCACCAACGGAGGGAAAGAGGAGGAAGCAAAGTTACTGCTGACAGCCTTTGCCATTGACCAGAAAGAGCGCGAACCAGTTGGGCACCGAAGGAGCTTATTGATCACCCTGTCGTTGTGAGTCTTCTTCGCGGTATCAATCGCCTGGTTGCACGCGTTTCTGATTCTAACAAAATTCGTTCTGTTAACATCGGTGGGATTGGAGCGCCATTGCTTAAAAGCTCTATTTTTTGCCGCTGTAGTCAGCTCGCATTTTTTGTCAAACCAAGGTTTATCAGACGAACTTCGTTTGATGGAATGTGGAATATACATCTCCATCCCCAGGAGAATAATCTCTGATACCGACTCCGCGCAAGCGTTAACATCGGAGTTTCCGAAGCACACCTCGGACCATGGAAAGGATGCGAAGAAATCTCGCATTTCGTCCCAGTTAGCAGCCCCATACTTCCATACATGGCGAAGCTGCCTAGGCCGGTTATTCGCTTGATATGTAAGTGCTTGCGCGACAGACACCAAGCAGTGATCTGAGTTTCCCAGTGGCGCAGAAACCTCTACGGTATAAACACTCGGTTCGGATGTCAAAAACAGATCCAAGGTGTGCGCATAATCGCCTCGGGCATCCGGTACCCGCGTTGGCTCCCCCACGAGTTGAGCCAAGTTGTGGCTTACAGCAAACATCTCCGCCAGCCTCCCAGCCTCGTCGGTTCTGTTAGAATGTAACAACCAGTCGGAATTGTGCACATTAAAATCGCCAAGGACAATAATTTCAGAAGCTAGGTGGTTGATCTGTATCCAGTCGACGGTATATGAAAGATGTTCGAAAAATGTCGCCAGTCGATCGTCATTCGGGGAGCGGTAAAGACAACAAAGAAATTTAACGGAATTCCTCAGCACGACCCTCAACCATATGATGTCCATATTATTGGGCTCCAACGCCTCCATTCTCTGGCAAGCCAGATCGGACCGTGCGAAGACGCAGACTCCGCCCTTAAAGCGGAATCTCGAATGTAAGTCGTATCCTGAGCAACGAAGATATGTCGAATCAGTTGACGAATCGACCTGGGTCTCAGTTAGGGCAAGGATATCAGGTTTCGTTGTTTGCAAATATTGGTGGACGGCGTTTACATTCGTATTGGTGAAACCGATGCCCCTGATGTTACAAAATGCCGTCACCAGTCGAGCGTGGGCCGAGCCTCGAGAGCTAGCCCGGTTATGCGATGACGAACTTCTTAAAGTTCCATTATTTATCATGATATCTGCATGATGTTCCCCCTGACATAGTCCCCCCCGGAGATCCGAATGGAAGACTAGTTTACCCCCGGACTTCTTTATATCAGAAGACACCATCATGACTTAACCCCGTGTCAGTCCGGGCCATCAGCCACACATCTGAAAAACCGTCGAAGATTTCTCTCGGCGATATCGCGGAATGTACAGCGTGACGGGGTGGTATCTCACCTTGGGACCGACTACCACCTAACCAACCTTTTCTCGAACCGGTCCATCAGCCAAGCTCCGAAAGATGGCCAGGGATTTCTCCCGACCATTTCCGGAGCCCAAAGCTTGATGGGGTGGTATTTCACCGGGCGCACAGGGCGTTGGGACCCCGGCTACCACTCGGCCTTTAGTCGCCTCTTACGACAAGCTGGTCTAGCTGTGAGTATATTCTAACGCCCTACTCACAGAGCTACAGTCTGGTGATTTATGATGCACATGATGAAGCTGGGATAAACCAATTCAAGGGTAAGGTTTCCTGATTATGCGGTTGTATTATATATGAACCGATGAATTTTCTTTCAGGTAATTTAGGATAAGATAAAGAACTCTTATAGGGGTTTTACATGCGAAGTTATGCTTGCAGGTAAGAATTCTTTTGCAGAAGCTTGAAAATAAATATATTCGGTAAGCTTAATGCGTGCAGCATTTACAGGTGCTAATGCAGTTGCATTAGCGGAAACTGATGTAGATTGGGTCGTAATAATGGGAGTTCTGCCTGATAAGGTAAAGAAAGGATTCTTACGGGAAATTATAGGCGAAGAGCATGCATCAAAGGTAAGTTTTCTTTGACAGGGACTTTAAGATCATTGACTTGATCTATATGATGCGTGAAGCATTTACAGGTACTAATGCGATTGTATTGATGAAGTTAGGAAATTGGATGGCAGTTATGGGGGTTTTAGGTAAGTGAACCGTGGGGTTTGGCGGCACCGCCACAAACTCACTGCCATTTACTAGGAACTTTGAAAACGGTTGCTATAACGTTCCCACACAGAGGAAACAACAATTTGGGGTGGTTTGCAATAGTAAAAATCTTCTTTATTTTGTTGATGGGTTTGATTTCCTTTGATTCAATTAATACGAACCGTGTCATTTGAACAGGTTAACGAAGAAGAATTTTGTCGTTTGACGACCAACAGAACTTCATTTAAAATGTCAGCTGATCGGCATTGGTTAGGGTGGTGCCACAGGTAGTATTCAATTGCGAATTCGCTGGTTGTATCCAGGGCGAATCCGCAGCATTCCACCCACCTTCGCCAATCATTGGCGAATCATCTGAGTCCAGGGGATGGTTATCCGTAGCTGGGACAGCAAGTTCTTCGACCAGGGTCCTAGCCTTCACTCGACGCTGTGCGCCCGACCCACTAACAACGCGTGCTGTAGCCAATAAAGTTGGTCGAGGCGGTGGGGCGGTAAGAGTGTGCGACGACATTCCGTAGTTCTGGATCTCCTTGGTGTTAGCGCTGGTTCCCACATCTGAAGGTGGCAGTGATGTCACTGGTCCGTGACAATGACGGCATCGTTTAGTGGAGGGGCAATCACGCATCAAATGTCCACCCAGGCAGTTGAAACAGAGCTTTCGTTGGGTAACATGGGCCTTTCAGTGAAACAGTGTGAACCGAGAGCCGTGGCCTTTGGATTTTGGGTTGATGATCGCTCTTAGGCCTCTGATGGCATCTGTAATTAGCAATCCTATGGTCGACCGGTTCCTCTGGGTCGGAGTGGTAACGTCGCAACCCACGAGGACCAAGTTGTGGCTGATGACAGGACTGGTCACTTTTAAGCGGAATGTTGTGGTGGGTGCTGCTCCTGTTGGCACATGCAGCAAAGTATGATGTCTTCACTTGCATCGCCGGCACACCCTTGTCGACAGGCAGTCGCGTATGAGGTGTCGACCCAGGCAGTTGAGGCACAGTTTGTTTGTGTGGGCGACATACTTCCGCTGGACAGGTTTCAGGGATCGAAAACCCTTGCACACGTAGATGTGGTGTTGTTCCTCACAGAACATGCATGGCGTCTGTTGGTACTCATTCCTTGGACTGGGAGGTGGTTGCGTCTTGGTTGCTGGGGAGCGCCGCCCGCCAAGCCGGGCATTGCGCTCTTGATGCGTTTTGCATACGCTGTTCATGCTGGATGCTCTGGAAGCTGCCTTTTGAAGCTTCGTGATGTCCTTGGCGGCGTTGGTTTTAGGTTCGGATGGATGGCCAGGTGGTGTATGCATACCAGGTCTTGAAGTAGTTCCCGGCCACCAAGGAGGCTAATAAACGGTGTCCGCCGCGGTCTTGTGAGCGGTCGGGCGATCGGCGGTCAGCGCGTGCCTTACCTCAGCAAGCTCAATGGCCTCGTCAAAGTATGTTTCCTTGGCCTGGTTGATGAATCGTGCTTCAAAGTATCGTTGGATGACGGTCATACATGGATCTATCAGGCGTATGAGCTGTTCATGTCGCTTCCGCATTTCATTCCAGTTCAACTGAAGGTCGCGATCGTGCGCCTCCACTCTGGAGCGTCGGTGGCCCTATGGGTAGAAAGTATGTTTGTGCAGGCGTACTGCACCGGTTCTACCTCCATCCCATATGCTTCAGTGTGTGTTGTTGGGTAATCCATAGACTTCGAACTGATCACCATTTAATTAGATTGATTGTCACTTAAAGAATCCATGTAAACAAAACATACATACAACTTAACATAAAACACTAATTGATAATTGGCTGTACAATTCTGGTAATTTACAAATAAAGTTATGTTGATACTTCTTGTCTCTTACAATTCAAGTAAACTTAGAATCAATTAGGCTGACACTTCTTGTCGGTTAATTTATATAGGCACACGAAACTTTACAACTACTAAATATTAATTTTCTGTACACTTTAAGTAAATATATAATCAAATGTATTGTCACTTCTTGTCTCTTGATCCAACATCGACTCACGGAACATTACAACGACTACATACTAATTTTTTGTACAAATTAAGTAAATTGATCTATTTGACTTCAGGGCACGACCGCACATCCAGGCTACAAAAACTCAACCCGACACTTGTGTATTTATTTAACGTGGAGGCCCGACATGCCTCCACGGAATCCAGAACGCGATTAAATAAGCTCATCGAAGCGACAGAATACATCATATTCCATCATCACTTCGATGACCATATTTGGTAAGATATCCCTTTTGCGTTTTGATCAACACAAAAGGGGTTGAAATACACACACGATGATTGCTTCTGCTGCTCGTCGTGTGCGTCCGCAAATATGCGGACATAGCATAGGTCCCAACAGGTGCGAGTATCTCAACGGCAAAAAGGGGTTGAAATGTTTACACGATCAACGACTGCGTAAAGCATTATTGCCGATCGTGTACATTTCGCTGGTATATTCTCGCAGTCGAATTCTGATGGTAAATTCCCATTTGCGAATTCGACTGCCAGGGCGTCAGCCGGATGCCCTCATGTATCGGTCGGTCGGTGATCGGTCGAGGTGGGCATGCTGTGCCAAGCAAGATACACTTTTCCTGCTGGTGTGCAGCTGGCGCGCAAAAGAATATCGTCTAGATATTGCACGGGCAATATTGGTTGCTTGGTTGTTAAACCGAATTGCTTTAAGAATATGGCACTTGTTGCCGCTGGAATTTCATATCAGCGTGAATTAATGTTTCACAGGTTTTTCTAATGTTACAGGTACGGCATGGAAGGTAAGTACACACTTTTAGTGTATTTTAGGAAACTGTTACCTTTGTACCTGTAAGGTAAGTAGTGGCGTTCAATGTAACTGCCACGATACTTGTTTTTAATTCAGGTTGTATGCCCTAGATGGGGGTTTTTACCTTGGTAATGGGAAGAGCCTGGGAGTGCCAAACCGGATGACATCGGCTCGAAATCGGGACCGGTGGAGAGATTTATTAAATAAGGCCAAGACAGGTTCCCGGTTTTAGTGCCGATGATGATGAAATGTTGCTTGGTTACAAGCGAGGAAATAGTTTAAGCAGGAAGTGAACCGGAATGATTTTCGAGGGAAATTAGAACTGCTTGGTTGCAAGCAAGAGAGATGATTTGAATAGGAAATTAACCGCAGCGGTTTTTGGGAAAATGTATGCGGCTCGATGTAGTTCATGGAGATGATTAGTATTCCGTTGTAAATTTGAATATGCATTTATTACAGCTTGGGAAACGGGTTCTTGGTAAGTTGGGGGATGTATGCAACTTCGGATTTGGGGACGGATACTGTTGCATATTGGGATGTGTTCTTTGCGTGTTGGCGCATGGATTTCGGATTTGGGTTATGGTGACGCGCTGTTAGCGGTCAAAGTTAGGTAGGAATTGTGGGTTCGTTCTCCATGTGATATATGGAACCCCCACAGGCTTTCATATCCAAACTGTAATACTTGCGTATGTGCTAGAGAAAACACGAAAGGGAAGAATGATTTCCATAGATCTATAATCTTTGTAATCCAGAGCTCGAGAGAAATGCAGAAACACTCCAGCAAAAAGCCCCAAAATTACAGAAATTGACGTATGATTTGTCGCTCCATTATCGTTGTCACATGAAATCTCCGTAATCCAAGTTAATGCGTAAAATCTTTTCACTCATAGAGTCAAATCTTGTCCAGAGATACCATTTGAATTTTAACACCGAACCACAATGAGCCCAAATCTTTCACATGCCGAAAATTTAAATTGAAAGTCAAGTCACGGCTTTCTACCGCTTTTCATCTCAAAACCGCTGTACGCAACATTTTCTTCTTTTTTTTTTTTCTTTCAAAAATCATCACCACCATGGTGAAATGATGTTTGCGAGCCATTTACCTCTATGATCCTTGTTACACATAATCCCACATTATCCAATCTGCAAACAAATTCAATTACCACATATACGGTAGCAAAACCGATTCTTCTTATGCTTGACAAATGCCCAGGTATCAGGCAAAGTAAACCAAATTAATCGCCTGATGTAGGTATATTTGCCTGACAAGGTATCGCATACCTTTACCGGTTTGTGGGACTGGCGCGGAGCTATCGCAAAACATCTCAATTTCCGATTATAATACATTGGAAAATATGTGTGTCAACTGTTACTTAAGCGCATGACAAAAGGACATTCATACTGTGGCAACTTATTCTTCAATGGATCATGAACTACCGTGTAAGTGAATTCCCCGTGACAGAAGGATAATTGGCATAAATTCTGGAATAAATCTACTTCGGGATCAGTCACTCTCAATATCTAAGGATACGTCATATTTTCGTCACCCTTATTTGTTCTGTCTTCCTATCGTTGTTGCCACTGAAGAGGGTGAGGACACGTTGTGATATACACTTTCCTTGCCATTATCCTTACCAGGAGAAAATATTTCCTTTTTATATTCCACTGCCTTACGTGTGAATAAAAAATGCTTTTTCATTATTTACGCGCGAAATGAACGCACACTGTGACGTGCGAGTTATAGATACAAATACCACGGGGGCAGGACAACTATGTACAAAAGTGGATTCGGAAAATACAATTGTGAAAACGTTTCCTTCCGATTCCTTTGATTTAAAATTAAAAAAGTCTCTTTGTAACTAAACAACACCAACAAAAAACACTTTCGTTTTTGAACGTGAAAAAAGGGCAAAAGATGAAAGACATATTTTTGGGCAGATTCGACTTTCTTGCGGAGTGTCGTCGTGAAATCCTTGCAAAGACGGAAGCAATTTGGAATATCCTTTTCATGTGGTTGTCGTGGCATAACAATGGCTTGCAGAAGTCATGGCCGAGAAAAATAAACCCGCAAATACCGCGACGGTGCTTTTGTCCTTTTTTTGCGTTTTTTCTTTCTCTTCAAGTTTCTAATTTGTTCAGAGCATTTTGACCGCGACAAATCCGAAAGGATATGTGAAGATGAATAACGTAAGAACGCAGATGGGTGCAAGTACACGAATACCCTCATTTGAAGTGTACGTCGGGTGAATCTCAAATCAATGACAAACTTGATAATAAAGGACGACCGGTTTCTAGGGTACACCCGTCAACATTGTTGTCGGCATCAACCACCTCAACATAATGTTGGCTTATTTTGGGGTGAGCCATAAGATCCGCATATTTAAAACAACGACAAGAAGTAATGGTGGTAGTAAATGATGGCTGGTGACAGCAGTAAATATTCCTAGGATGTTGGGTTGGGAACGACAATTGTTCCTAAGGATGCAATTAAGTTTTCGAACGTTGTGCCATAGCAGGGGAGTGATTGAATCAGGGTGAGTGTGCATTCATCGCATACCCCAGAGGAAGGTCGTAAATACCAGTAATCATCGTATATCAACTGTGTTTTGTTATGATCGCTGTTGAAACTTGGCGAAAATGTTGTCGTGTGCTGCTTTACACTGATTGATCGGCATCTGTGGGTGATGTTCAATTCTACATATATGTGATGCGCAATAAAATTAGAAACAACCCCTTCACAACTGAATGGTAAGACATGGGATATAAGAGAAAAGTAAATTTTATTTTTGGAAATATAAATGTTGCCATTACATGTATCCTTAACCTTGGCGACTAGTAAACCTGACCAAGGTACCCGACGTAATCCTTTGTCAGTCCTGAAAACATTCGCAACGCCCTTTTAATTATCATAATTTTTCCGGCTTCAAATACAAAGTGTTTCGTTCGTATGTTTTAACACCACTGGACTACTTTTTTTCGGAATATTTGAAGTCACTTGTCTACACTAATGACTCAGAAACTATTGAACACTTCGAAGTCAACATTCGACGCGTTATTGCCGAATTAAGCCCGGAAATGGTTGGAAGACTGATCGAAAATTGGACCTTCAGATTACGCCTTGTACGGTGACTATATGTCCGAAATCAGAGCACTAATAGCATATAATTATGGTTGAAATAATGTGATCATTGATAACATGATCAGAAGCTCAGTAACTCAGACAATCAATAGGCCAGAAAATGAGTGTATCAAAATATCAACAATATATCATTCAGTCAGAAGATCAACAAGTTGGAATTTCTTCCGGGCATACCATCGTAGGATAGTAAATTGGAGTCGCGTATCCAATAAACAATATATGGATGAGACAGAAGATTAATAAGTCGGACGATATGTAAATCAGAAAATCAGTAGTTCAGAAGATAAATATGTCAAAATATCAGAAATCCAACAGGCCAGACGTACATTAAAAAATCAACGGGTCACAATATCAACCGTTTGGGAAGTCAGTAGTTCAGAAAATCAGTATGTAAGAAAATAAATAATTGTAAAGGTTAAGAAAATTAATACATTAAACGGTCAACATTGGCAGGTTAGATGATCCATAGGCTAGAAGAATAGATCAGCAGGTCAGAAAATCAATAGGTGGGAAGACCAATATGCCAAAAAATCAACAGGACGGTAGATAAGTAAGTAAGGGCTTCAGTAAGTGAGAAAATCAATAGGTCAGAAAAGCATTGGATCAGAAGATCAGTAGATCGCACGGTCAGAAGATTAGATCGAGAGGTCATTAAATCACAAGATCGAAAAACCAGTAAGTCAGGATGTCAGTAGGTCAAAAGGCCAGATTAAGAGGTCAGAAAATCAATAGACCAGAAAATCAGTAAATTAGGACATCAGCAGATCAGAAGGTCGGATTAAGAGGTCAGAAGAGCGATAGACCAGAAGATCAGCAAATTAGAATATCAGTAGATCAGAAGATCGAACTAAGAGGTCAGAATATCAGTAGATGAGAAAATCATTAAATCAGAATATCAGTAGGTTATATGATCAAGTTGTCACGAAATCAGCATGTCAGAAAATCAACTGAATTGAAAATCAGTACGTCAAAAAATCAATACGTAAGAAGATCTAAACTTCAGAAGATCAGCTAGTCAGAAGATGAGGTAGTCAGAAAGTCAACTAGTTATAATATCGGTAGGTCAAAAGTTCAGACGAAGATCGGCAAGTCAGAAGACCGGTACCTTAGAAGAGCATGGGATCAGTAAGTCAATAGCTCAGGGCGTGGGCAGATCTGATCAGGAGATCACAAAATCAATCGGTCAAAAGATGACCGAAATCGGTACATCAGAAGATTATAAGATCAGAAAGTCAGCTTATCAAAAGATCACTGGCTCGCGCGATCACTGGATCAGAAGATCAGTAGGTCAGGAAATCGTTGAATCAGAAGATGATCAGATGGGAAGATCGATACAACAGAATATGGATAAGTCAAAAGGTTTATAAGTCGGAAAGTACATAGATCAGGAAGTCGGTGGTTTGGAATATGGATATAAAAAGACCTATGTACCATGGCTTGAATATATCGTCCGGAAATTGATAGCCCCGAAGATCAAAAGATCAAAATAAGCGTAGATTCATATATCGTCAATTCAAAGGATCGATGGATTAAAGAACCATTACGTACGTGGAACATTAGTAAATTTTTATATCAGAAAATTAAAACGTCCGTAAAGTCAGAGGTTTGATATATTACCCAATATTTAACTCGAAATATTAATTTGCTGAAAATCGATAGCTTAGAAAATCAGAAGAAGATCAAAACATCGGGGAATCGCAAAGTTAATATTTCAAAAGGCGAGCAAGTGATCGCATCAATAAATAAGACAATTGTTAAGTCAGAATATTCAGCCCAATAGAGTGATAGATCGAAAGATTGATAAGTTAGAAAATGATAATTTAGAAAGTCAAGAACTTAGAAAATGGATGACTTAGAAATTCGATAAGAGAAATATTAATATATTCGATATTCAATAGTTCAGAATATCAATAAGACAGTCGATCAGTAGGTGACAAGTGAGAAGATCGGTGGGTAAGACAATAACTAAGGATTGATAGGCCAAAATATAGATAGGATCGACAGGCCAAAATATAGATAGCCATTCGATTGATAGATAAGAATATCGATATATTAAAAGATTGTGAGGATAAAACGTCCATAGGTTCGAAGATCAATGATTCAGAAAATCGGTAAATCAGAAGATCGATAAGTCAGAATATCGATGACAGACCACCGATCAGTCACAAGACACCACCTCGACACGCTGTATAACCCGAAATATTGACGGGAGAAATCTTCGACTATGTTTCGGATGTATGGCTGATGGCCCGGACTGACACGGAGATAAGTCATGATGGTACCTTCTGAGATAAAGAATTTCGGAGGTAAAATAGTTTCCCATTCAGATCCCCCCAGGGTGCCCAGGTGGCACTGTGGGGAGGAGGTTGTTGTTCCGGCGCACGACACGGGGTTCTACCTCGTCTCCACCAGTTCTAAAAGATTCCGCCAAACCGAATTGTTACTGCGCTGAGGAATGGACACCAAGTAGACCGTTCGCACCGTCACGAACCATTAAGGAACAAGGCAAATGAATGAAACACCGGAATTTATTTGTTCAGTTTTGTTCTCTTTGTTCTCAGGCATTATTAAATATGTTGGTGTTTTTATACTTCACTTAGGACTTATTATTAATATTAAATTGATTTTTATAAATTTTATACAGGATGAAACACTTCTTTCTCGACAAGACTTCGGTATATCTACGCTTCTCCGCCGCGCGACGGAGAGCGGGAGCGGCACGACCGTGGTGGTCGGCGGATGCAATAGGAACCAGCGATAAACGGCTCGTGCAGAGCCGACTCGCTAATGGAGTGAGTTTGTGATGTGGTGGTAGATATCCTCTTCACTAAGGATATGTTTTTACTTACCACCAGAGAAACGTAAAGTCTCTCTTGGTGGAATATAAAACCAGATCTCGTAATAAAGAGCATGGTGGTACACATGTATGTGTGTACGTTGGTTCGTTCATGGGACAAAGCCATGGGAACGAATCTAAAACAAAAAAAGGGAAAATGTGCACCCATGAGATGTGAGTTCGGCTAAGCAAACAAGCCGAATCTCATTGGATGCTAATTGGGTTTGTGTTTGCTTATGCCCCTGCTGATGAGAAGCAGATCCCGAAATATGAGAAGACAAAGGGAATGTTTGGGTCTTTGTCTGAGATGTGCATTGCGGATAAATAAATATGCGGCAATGCGATGTGGAAATGTGCTAATGGGTTTTAGCTAGATTACCGGGAAATGGTGTTTATGGCATCGATGGTATGGGTAGGTATTGAATTCCTATTTGCATTTGCTTATTCTGTAGAATTTAATTGGTGAGATGCGTATATTTGTTTTGGTCCCTTGGGTGTAGGTCGCCAGCCAAAGTGTATGGATGGTGATTTATGATACACTTGGTGAGGACGGGCAATCGGCGACGCAATATTTAGGGTCCCTGTTATGATGGTTACATTGTATGTAAACCAAATCATTTTGTTTTCACGAATTAATTTAGGGGATTTCACCTGGCATCGAAGGTGCCGAATTGGTTTTGGGAGTCCTGATAAGTTAGGGAAGAATTCTTACAGGGAATTTGTATGCGAAGAGATGCATAAAAGGTAAGGATTCTTTACAGGGACTTTTATATTACAAATTGCTCTATTCAATGCGTAAAGCATTTAAGGTGCTAATGTGATTGCATTAGCGAACTTAATTTCGTTGTTATAAGTACAAATATTCGAATATAAATTCATTAGTTTATAAGTATGAATTCATAAGTATAAGTTTAGAAATATCAGTTTATAGCTCAGACTGTTTTGTTATAATCTTATAAATGTATGTTAATAAGTACACATTTACAATCATTATTTTGGAAGTACAAGTTTATGAGTATGAGTTTATACTTATGAGTTCATAAACAAGTATAAGCAGTTGTAGTAGTAGTAGTTTTTTTCTCATATGGTTTGTACATTAAATTTACAAGGCAATTGACAAATATTATACTATAATAATATATAAGAAAACTAGAAGGCATTCAGTGTTCTTATACGATTAACGTAACAAAGCAGAGTTGAATACCTCTTTACAATGTATAAATATAAGGTTGTACGAGGGTTGCCTTTTATATTTCGGGATTAGAGAACAAAAACAAATATTGATCATCGAAAATCACTTTATTGTTTTTCTAAATATTCCCCATGAAGATCTATACACTTTTGCATGCGTTTGAACCAATTGTCGAAGCACTTTTGCCACTCTGATTGAGGTATCTCCAACACATGCATTCTGAATGCAGCAACCGCTTCTTCAGGTGTCGAAAAACGTTGACCTCTCAGTTTGTTTTTTACGTACGGGAATAAAAAGAAGGCATTCGGTGCCAAGTCAGGACTATACGGCGGATGACCCATCAAATCGATGTTTTGGGTGCTCAAAAATGCAGTTGTCGCAGCCGATGTGTAAGAGCTCGCATTGTCGTGGTGAAGAGTGATCCGTCTTCGGCGGTTGGTTTTCCTGATTTCTTGGAAGACAACTGGCAAACAAATGGTTGTGTACCACTCCAAATTGACTGTTCTACGTTGTTCTAGTGGTACGGTTGCGACATGTCCAGTTTTTCCGAAAAAACAGGCGACCATTTGCTTGGAAGTGCTTGGTGCGCGAACAACTTTTGTTGGATTTGGCTCATCTTGAAACACCCAGACAGTCGACTGCTGTTTACTTTCGGGCTCATACGCGTAAATCCACGATTCATCACCTGTCACGATGTCATAGACGTGTTTCGAAGCACCGCGACCATATTTTTTGAGCATTTCTTTCGACCAATTGACACGAGCCTTTTTTTGGGCGATTGACAAATTGTGTGGGATCCAACGCGAACAAATTTTTTTGACAGTCAAATGTTTATGCAATATTGAATGTATGCTGGTCCCACTAACGCCTAAGGTTGTCTCAATCTCACGATAGGTCGCATGACGATCTTCCAATATCAGTTCGCGCACAGCATCAACGGTTTTCGGAACAACAACTGATTTTGGACGACCTTCACGAAATTCATCTTGGAGTGAACTACGACCACGATTGAATTCACCATACCATCGATAAACACTGGTCCTTGATGGAGCTTCATCGCCAAAAATTGAATTAAGTTCATCCATGCACTGTTGCTGAGTTAATCCACGCCGAAAGTTGTAAAAAATAATCGCACGAAAATGTTGACGGTTTAATTCCATTTTTGGGCCGAGATGAATCTTTTAAGTTACTGTAAACAACACAAATAGCGCTCGTATGTCAAAACGTTCTGAGTGCGTATAACCTCAAAAATATCCAACTTTACGACAGAGCTGTCAATTGCCGGATTGCAACACTAGGGTCGCCAAATCCCGAAACATAAGAGGCAACCCTCGTAAATTGATAAATATACGTGTTTATAGGAAAATAGCTGATTATATGGAACCAGCTTACTTTGTCATATAGACATTATGAAAAATTGTGTTTGAGAAATTATTGTATATTATAGTTCTCGTTCGCATTTGCTTGTTACCGCTGGGTTAGGATTTTGAATATTTGTTTTCTGTTGGGATTTTCTCCCCCCGCTTAGAAGAAACTTTGACGTGGTGCGGGGGCTTAAATTACAATGAATCACTCAGGCTATGCTGATGGAAGTATATGCTTCCAGTAGGGTCACCCATGTCAGACAGGCTAGCGAGGAGTAACACACAAGGATCTACCACCCCTAATCCAGGGTGTTAAGCGTCACCGTACCCATTGGATGGTTTCCAGCCAGGGGTATACCGGCTGTTTTATAAGGGCACCTCTCTGACACCCGGTCGAATCAGAGCAGTAGGCAGACCTTACCATATCAAAGAGGGGTTCTGATGTGGCGGACTATTTGAAACCCCAAGACTCGTGGGAACAACAATGAATAACCAATATACAAAAAATAATCTCACGAAAAACCTGGTAGGCGTAGGCGTGATGCGCCGACACTACCATAAGGGAACAAATCATCAATAAAACACCGACTCGGCAAAAAGAAGACGTAGGGAAAAAGCGGGATATACGCGTCGGCACGTGTAATGTTCGAACGTTATAAAATGGACACCTTCGCGCTTCAGGAAGTCCGACTACCATTATTACGCCCCATGTAAAAGATGTAAATTTATTAATGACCAAATGTCGGTGCTAAAAATACAAGGCCCATGGTACAACTATGTATTTATAAACGTAGACGCCCCAACAGAATCTACCGACTAAGAAACGAAGGACACGTTCTACGAGACCATAGCGGAAGTATTTGATGGGATCTCATTATTCGATGTTAAAATCCTCCTCGTGGACATCAATGCAAAGGTTAGAAAGGAAGACATCTTCCAACCAACTATAGGTAAAGAGAGCCTACACGACGTTTCAAATGATAACGGAATTCGAATTATCACGTTCGCAGCGTCCAAAGATCTGGTGGTGAAAAGCACGATGTTCAAGCACAAGCAAATCCATAAAGCCACATGGATATCACCAGACGGCGTAACGCGTAACCAAATAGACCACTTCCTCATAGACAAAAGAGACCACTAGAATATCCTTGACGTAAGATCATATAGAGGAACAGATTGCGACTCCGATCATCTTCTAGTGATGGCCAAAATTAGAATTCGGCTCGCAGCAAACCCACATGGGCAATCACGGGAGACAAGCAACCAGTTCGACATTAATAAACTAAAAGACCTACGCAAAAGTGCTGAATATCAAGAGGAACTAACGAATAGATTTAGCATCCTAGCGAATGGGAGTGTGGGTAGGATGGTCTTTGTGTCGGCATGGACGCTGATTCTACCATCCACCCACTACTTCCTCTAAATGTTCCATAGTACACTGTCCACTAATTGATCGCCGAGGAAAGAAGAAAACACCAGGAGAAAGTTCCAAAGTAAAGAAATGAAACGCACTGCTTTACAAGTAAATGTTCTTTTAATTGTATGGATGTAGTTTATTTCGTTTTTTTTTTAATCTAAGTGAACTGTAATGGATTGTTGTTACACACGAACGCGAGGACCCTCATTAAAGTAGTTAACTACCGCCGCACGACATTAAACACGATAGACGACCCTGACTCACTGCTCCTGTAACACAAAATTAAATTCACGGACACTCGTGACTACGATTTTAACGCATCCCCGCAACCGGCGAAAAGCGGCAGTGAAGCGTGACCATTCTGGTCCGCGGATGTAAAAGGACTCAACGATATTCAATCGTTGTTAAAAGAAATTCAGCTGGGAAATTGGTTCTCTTAAATTAAGCATGCATTTCCTGTTCCAAGAGAGACGTAAAGTCTCTCTTTTGAGTAACCAAACCGATCTCATAGAGGAGATCTTCCCGATACACAAGTGTGTGTGTACGTCGGCTCTTTTCATGGCTGAACGCTATGATGAATAACCTGAAACACAAAGCAAGGCAAAGGATCGTAGAGATGTTTGTTTATGTGAGAAGGTTACTGGGAAACGGATCCAGAACTATGTAGGATAAAAGAGATTTATGACCTGTGTCTATGCTGTGGTGCGGATGCGTAGGTAAATGTATCGCCATTAGGAAGAAGCGCTAATGGTTTTTCCATTTACACAATGGGAAATGTGTTAATGGCATCGCTAGTAAGGGTAGGTATTGAGTTCCTATTTGCATTTGAATATGCTGTAGGATTAAATTGATGCAAGAGACGCGGAATGCGTATTTGCTTTGGTCCCTAGGGTGTAAGTCGCCAGCCAATGTGTATAAAGGGAATATTATTGTACACATGGCGCGGCTGGGAAAAATAGACGGCGCAGTATTTATGATCCCTGTCATGAAGGTTACAAATGTATGTAAATCTAATTATTTGTTTACCGGAATTCATCTAAGGAAATTTGACTGGCGACGTAGATGCCGAAATTGATTGGAAATTCCTGGTAAGCTAATAAAGAAATCTTAAGGAGCAGTGGTATGCGAAGAGAATGCATGAAGGTAAGTTTTCTTTACAGGGACTTGAAGATCATAGATTTGATCTCTTAAATGCGTGCAGCATTTTTAGGTTCCGAATGCGAATGCATTGGCGAGGACTTGAGCATCTGGGTGATGATTATGGGGGTTTTTCAGGAAGGTAAACCCTAGGATTTGGCGGACCCGCCACAGGATTAGTGAGGAAGAGGAAGCTAATAGTGTGGACACTAAATGGGCATCGATCAGAGACACAATCAAACAAACAGTCCAAGAGGTATTAGGATTTAAGAAAACCATTAAGTCCAAACTTTGGTTTGACGATGAGTGCAGGGCGAATATCGAACAACGTAAACGCCTCAGAGTGATCCACTTAGGAAGATATGATGAAGTCAACGCAGAAAGATACGCGACAATTCGGAAAGAGACAACGAGACTTCTCAAACGCAAAATACGAATGGGAGAAGACTCGCATCGAAAAAATCCTAGAATATGCCGGAGCGAAGAATATCAGAGGTATGTATCCCGGCATAAATTCAATTAGAAATGGCTACCGAGGGAGAGCCAAAACAATCCGAGACACAAACGCCTGTCTGGTGACAGAAAAAAACAATATCGTGACAAGATGGAAGTGGTACTTTGAAAACCTGCTCAATGTGCGCAGCCATCAACCACAAATAAACGCGCCAGACGTACATACAGCCGAGCCTCAGGTCCCAGAACCCACTTTCGACGAAGTTGTAGACGCAATAAACCGATTGAAAAATAACAAAGCTCCCGGGTTCAACTGCATACCAGCAGAGCTTGTGAAGGATGGAAGAGAGGCAACCCCTCGAACGATTCTCCAACTGATTAAAACAATATGGGATAAGGAAGTCATTCCGGAATAATGGAAAACCTCAATAGTCGTCCCCATTTTTAAAAAAAGTGACAGATCTGACTGCGAAAATTACGGATGAATATCACTGTTCCCAACCATATACAAAATACTAACAAATGTCATACTGGCAAGATTCACACCGTACGCAGAAGACATATTGGGAGACTACGGATGCGGATTCCGTAGGAACCGGTCAATGAGCGACCAAATGTTCACAATAAGGCAACTACTAGAAAAGAAGTGGGAATACGGAGAGACGTTTCACCAACTGTTCGTTGACTTCAAAAAAGCCTACGACTCAGTTGCAAGACAAAGACACTACCATATTGTAGTTGAGCTGGGAATCCCGAAAAAATATGCCGCCCTCATTCAAATCCGCATGATCGAAAACAAAGGGCGAGTTAGAATAGAAAACCACCTCTCAGAACCATTTGAAATCCGGGACGAATTAAAAAAGGCGATGGCCTCTCACCATGTCTCTTTAACCTTGTGCTCGAGTATGTCATCAGAAAGGTACAAGACGACAACATGGCCGGATCGTCCCTGAACGGGGTCACGCAAGTGCTCGCATATGCGGATGACATCGCCGTTTTGGGCGATAATTTAGAAACTGTAAGTAAAAACAATGAAATCATCATGCAAGCGGCAGAAGAGGTGGTCCTAAAAATAAATGAAGACAAAACAAAATACATGATTATGGCGAGAGCATGTGGACCTCAGAGAACACACATAAACATCAGGGGCAAGATATTTAAAAATGTAAAAGAATTAAAGTACCTGGGAACAATACTGACGGCCAGTAATGAAATGTCGAAGGAAATTAACAAAAGACTACACTCCGGCAACGCTAGTTGGCATGCAGTTAGTAAACTGCTGAAATCCAAACTGATATCACCGAATCTAAAGCTCCGTGTCTATAGAACGATAATTATGCCGATTGTTCTATACGGATGCGAAACAAGGACTCTCACAAAACGGGAAGAAAACAAATTCCGCGTATTCGAGAATAAAGTCCTAAGGGGTATCTTTGGGCGCAATTAGGACGAGAAGGCAGGACAATGGCGGAAACTCCACAACCACGAATGGGAAGAGCTATACCGCAAACCTACAATAGTGAAAGTAATCTAGTCACGAAGATTAACATGGGCCGGACACGTGGCGTGAATCTGTAACGATAGGACCGCGCATAGAATTCTTGACGGTAGACCAACGGGATAGAGACCGGTAGGACGGCCGCGACGGAGATGGGAGGACAATGTTACGTTTGACCTCGAGGAGATCGGATCGGATGGTCGAACGTGGAAGGAGAATGCACGGGACAGGGAACAATGGGGGAGTCGAATCGGTGAGTTCATGAACTTTCAGGTTCTCACAGGCCAATAAATAGTAGTAATAGTTGGGATTTTCTCGAGACCGTATGTAAATTATATTTGTTAATAGACCTTCGAATCCGGTTTCTGCCATACCTGTTTGAACCAAAATATTTTCTTAAGGGATAATATCATCTTCCGGGTTTCTATTTTCTGTCTAACTTTTTCTTTTTTCTTTTCTGCCCTCAGTACCCTATCTCGATCATCATCATCATCATCATCGGCACTACAATCGGGAACCGGTCTTGGCCTTAATTTAGAAAGTGACGCAAGACTAATGACCTTGCCCGGAAAAAACAAATCATTATGGAAAATGTAACAAGCCTCAGGACACTATCTCGATCACCGTCTATAAATTGACACTATAAGGGTGTTAATAATCCCTTTAATAAATCGCGATAGAAAATAATTCCAGTTTCGGAAGGACGTTACCGCCAATGTCATTGGACTTCTCTTCTAAATTGTTATTTATTATAATAGAAATCTTAAGGCTCTAAATAATATTTCTGCATGCAAGTTAAGCTGCCGAGTATTTAACATTGGGGCGATGAATTTATTAAAAGTTACTGTAAAGTTATGCCAATTTATGCAGCTTAATATGAACATCGGAAGGATTTTAGTTTTCCATTGGTTGCCATTGATTGTTGTTGCTAATAAAAGGACTTAATAAAACATCAGAAGAAAAACGCACAACACAACCAAACAGTGTCTAAATGTCTCCCGTAGTTTCTCCAATTACACATTCAATTTCAGAGATAGCCATTTTATTCCAAGGACGCCATTTATACACCAACCAACGGAAACAGTTTCGCGTCGTATATGCCGATTACCACACGTATGGAGTAAACTAAATCGTTTTGAAATCGTAGAGAGAATAACTTACACTCACATCACCCCAATTCGGAAGATCGTAAAAAATAACAAACAAACAAAACATAGAAAACAAAAACAAGAAATACAACACACAAGCGTTTCAAAGTAATAAAACTCGGTATCGTATGGTTATTTGTTCCTTGTCGCTGCTTAAAAGGAGGCAAGGGATCAATTGGCTTAAAAAATATTCTTTCAATTACACGAAGGGATTTGATAGGGCTGGTCAGTGGTAGACCTCCAAAAAAAAACACAAAAATAATATTATGACCAAGAAAATACTTTCCTGACGTCTCCACTCTTTCCGAAATCTATTCCAAATCATTGGCCTTTCCTTCTTCCATTGAAAGCGTTTCCCCATTTGAAGCGATTGGCATGCAAAAGGACACAATATACGAAAATAGTACCCAAAACATTCTCTCAAACGAACTTCGAACAGTCCTCCAGGGATATCGAGTTTGATTTTATACGAAATATCCTTTCTTTGTATTTGGAAAAATGTCGATTTTATAGTTCACTGGTAAACAGTTAAAGCTATTAAATGGCCATACGCTTAAAGGATTATGACCATCGCCTGAGAAGAGTTTGCTTACGAAACGCATTTGACAGGACACTGTAAAAAGGGTTCAAATCAACGGTCAGCGATAAAAATGCCCCGATGAACTTTAAGAAAACGTTTATACGATTCTAGATTATTTTTTCCGAGTAGAACTGCTATGCCCTTTACATGGGCCGCAGTTAAGGGTTATTTAGAAAGTTTTACGATATCCTTTGTCAAGTTGGGAGCCCTAAACGGAAGGAAAGTGCGATAAAATCAAAGCTGGTCATGTGTTCAAAGTGGGGAGAGTGTGGGTCGCACCCTTTCCTAAAAGGGGTTGTCCCATTGCGGCTGTTTTGGTTAGCCTCATTTGAATATTGTGAGAGTCAAGATTGCGTGAATGTGTTTCAATAAATTGGTTTATTTGTCGCCGTAGATTGGTGGATTGAGAAAAATAGGAGTAATATAGGATATAGTAATTTATATATGGGGACTTTGAAATACAACGACAAATTCAGTGGTGGTTTGATAGGTTTTTACGATCTATTAAACGGGTGTTAAAGTATGGCTAGTTGGCGTGACAGAAGTTGGGCGAGCACTAATGCAACATACTACAGGATATGGAATTACCTTTGTGATTCAACCGGGGAAGAAGGAAATTTCTAGCGATAAAAAAGGCATAACATTATGTATACATATGGGTCACTGAACCGGAAACATTTCGTCTTTACACCTCTTAGGACGATGAAACCAAGTACTAGGTTGTTTATTTACTGAGCCCATTATAAGGTACCATCGAACTATTAAGAATATTTCTAGATAAGAAAAATCAATTCTATATCATTTGTTTATATAATAATCCGTCATAAACTGTAAACAAGTTAAACTATAAACAAGTTATCTGCTTTCTGAACCATTGGTCTGATTATACTACAGAAAAAGAGCAGCAATTAATTGCTCACATTTCAAGACGACGTTTCTGAGTTATAACTTGATCTGTTTCGAGAGAAGTTCATACTCGCATGCTTTTCTGGCGTCTTCAATACTTTCTTAGGTTCTAGTAGCTGTCTTTCCATAGGTCTCAAAACTACCCAATCTGATTGAGTTTAGCGACTCGATACTCTTTGCATACTGGTCAACAGCATCTAAGCAGAAATGTTGCCTTCCCAAATGTCACCGTAAAACCTACCGGCGAGAACTTATATGAAGAACATCAATATTTATGGAAAGCTCCTAGATGTCTAACGCCATTGAACTGCTCGCACGTATAAGTTTCTCGTTTCGCAAGACTTGCGACAGTTGAAGGGTCATTCCTTTTTCATGACTTCGACTTCAGTATTGTAAAGGCGCTTGTAAATTTCAACGTTGTAGCACTTCAACGGAACAGCGTTCTCCTTCATATAAGGTCCTTTTTTTCGTTTTACAACAGTTCGCAGCTTACCGAGCTTACTTCTTTTTCATGACTTCGTACAGCTCCTCATCATTACAGCTCACGTATATTTGGTTGTTTATATGACTTTCGACAGCACGGAGCTTATAGAACTTCTTATCATGAGTATAATGTCATAGACGTCATAAATATAGCCCTTCTCACATACGCGGTTCTTTATAAGACTTTCGACAGCCCAGATGTTGGCGATGGATCACGAATTCCCAGGAAAGGCAAGGCAAGCGCTAACATACCACTTCCAGGGAAACGACGATCAGCGGTGCACCGATTCCGGGAAGCCACTAAGAAAAGCAGATCCCAGGAAACGAGCAAAGGAGGGGACGACTGCGGGCCTATATAAGGCGGGCACTTTCGATGGAGCACCAGGAGTGTAGTATCATCTACCAGTTCATTCGAAACAGAACCTTCCAAGTTAGAGTGAATGGAAAGCTTTCCCGAACTTTTCACGCCGCTGCAGGCGTACCACAGGGCTCCATTATAGGCCCCATCTTATTCAATATTTACACCTCCGATATCCCCCGCCCTGTGGACGGGAGAGTAAATCAGATATGCTACGCGGATGACGTCCTGGTGTACACGTCAACCAAAGGCCCTAACCTCGCACCAAATCGACTCATCCGTCACTTGGACGAACTGTATCAGTATTACAGTCGATGGAAAATCCGACTTAATCCATCCAAAGCAGTAGCCATAATTCTGAGTAGTAAACACTCCCAACCTGCTTCTCGGTATTCACAGAATATTCGAATAAAAATGGGAGATACTACGATTAGACCGCAGGACAAGATGAAATATCTTGGGGTCACTTATACCCCAAAAATGAATTTCATCAAACATGTGACCCACATTCTCCAAAGGGGCCTCGGTCGGTCTAAGCAACTGCACAACATCTTGAAGTGGAGGAACAAAGTTGACACCAAAGTTAAGCTTCTCTGCTATAAGCAGCTAATCCGATCTGGAATATCGTACGCCTTTCCCATATGGTCGTGCATATCTTCGGCTCAAATGGAAAGACTTCAGGTTTTCGAAAGGAAACTCCTCAGAAGATGCACCAATCATTCTAGAAGGCCTGACGGTCGTCATTACCCCAACTCTCACCTATACGAAGGCGCCTCCATTACCCCTATCGACGAGTTCTTGCTTCAATTAGCATATAAGTACCTCGAAAACATTCAGAACAGCGAGAACCTACTTGTACGGGACTCTTGCGTTCTTGACCCTTCTCTCTCTCGATCTCTTCGGATCAAACCTCCACAATTTCTTCTTCAGTACAAAACTGAAGAAAGCACCCTTCCCAACAACATTCCCCTCTATAATAGAGGATTCCTGGACCCATCCCATAGGGTCTACTATTAACAAACCACATACACGAACGCACAGTACAAGACGGCACAAACACAAACATACACACCGACCAAAGCGCAGATTATCAGACGCCAAAGACGTGATCTGCGTTCACTACCGCACCCAAGACCTACCGGTCTTGTATGATTTCTTTCCCACCATCCCTCAATTAAAGTAGATAGAGAACACCCGGACTAACATTGTCCACACTATCCTTGGATACCCCCCCTTTTTTTCTCTTTTATTTTCAGAGATCGCGAGACCGAGCCCAACATCCTCACGGATGTGGGTGATTCTGGTTATCGCAAGATGACCAGAAGTCAGAGACAAGATGAAGGACACATATGTCCTTGTCTCACTAAATTCGGCCTTCTCGCCACCATTTCTTTTTTTTTTTTTTTTTTGGAGCAGCACGAGTCGTCGAAGGAACTCCTACCCAATCGGCCTTGCTCAAGACCAGAATAAAGAGATCAAACAAATAATAAAATATCAAACAAATACGAGGGTTGCCTTTTATATTTCGGGATTAGAGAACAAAAACAAATATTGATCATCGAAAATCACTTTATTGTTTTTCAAAATATTCCCCATGAAGATCTATACACTTTTGCATGCGTTTGAACCAATTGTCGAAGCACTTTTGCCACTCTGATTGAGGTATCTCCAACACATCCATTCTGAATGCAGCAACCGCTTCTTCGGGTGTCGAAAAACGTTGACCTCTCAGTTTGTTTTTTACGTACGGGAATAAAAAGAAGTCGTTCGGTGCCAAGTCAGGACTATACGGCGGATGACCCATCAAATCGATGTTTTGGGTGCTCAAAAATGCAGTTGTCGAAGCCGATGTGTGAGAGCTCGCATTGTCGTGGTGAAGAGTGACCCGTCTTCGGCGGTCGGTTTTCCTGATTTCTTGGAAGAAAACTGGCAAACAAATGGTTGTGTACCACTCAGAATTGACTGTTCTGCGTTGTTCTAATGGTACGGTTGCGACATGTCCAGTTTTTCCGAAAAAATAGGCGACCATTTGCTTGGAAGTGATTCGTGCGCGAACAACTTTTGTTGTATTTGGCTCATCTTGAAACACCCAGACAGTCGACTGCTGTTTACTTTCGGGCTCATACGCGTAAATCCACGATTCATCACCTGTCACGATGTCATAGACGTGTTTCGAAGCACCGCGACCGTATGTTTTGAGCATTTCTTTCGACCAATTGACACGAGCCTTTTTTTGGGCGATTGACAAATTGTGTGGGATCCAACGCGAACAAATTTTTTTCACAGTCAAATGTTTATGCAATATTGAATGTATGCTGGTCCCACTAACGCCTAAGGTTGTCTCAATCTCACGATAGGCCACATGACGATCTTTCAATATCAGTTCGCGCACAGCATCAATGGTGCTCGGAACAACAACTGATTTTGGACGACCTTCACGAAATTCATCTTGGAGTGAACTACGACCACGATTGAATTCACCATACCATCGATAAATACTGGTCCTTGATGGAGTTTCATCGCCAAAAATTGAATTAAGTTCATCCATGCACTGTTGCTGAGTTAATCCACGCCGAAAGTTGTAAAAAATAATCGCACGAAAATGTTGACGATTTAATTCCATTTTTGGACCGAGATGAATCTTTTAAGTTACTGTAAACAACACAAATAGCGCTCGTATGTCAAAACGTTCTGAGTGCGTATAACCTCAAACACGTCCAACTTTACGACAGAGCTTTCAATTGCCGGATTGCAACACTAGGGTTGCCAAATCCCGAAACATAAGAGGCAACCGTCGTAATAAAATATTCAGCAAAATAAACTATAGGAAATAAGCAAAGTATTCCCCAGATATTGTTGCAAACTGTTTTTTCGCTTCGTTGAAATTTTCCTTGGTCGGTTGGCTTGTCTTCTTCGTTGGTCGCGTAGATTAAGGATTTGTACTGGGCAAGACTCAAACGCCCGCCAATCCAGAGAAGAGTCCGGCTCTGGAGGTACAATCCCTCGAATCAAGAAAACATCGTTTGGCCGGGCAGCGCCGGAATACAGTACACTAAAGGAGAGACTGAGGCGTCGCTAGAGGAAGCGCCGTTTGTTGTTTCGGTTTTCTCTTTTCCTTGCAGCAACACCAGAGCTTAGTAAGCTTTTTATTATGAGTTTAAAGTCATAGACGTCATAAATATAGCCCTTCTCACATACCCCGTTCTTTATAAGACTTTCGACAATCCGGAAGTTAGCAAGCTGCTTATAAGACTTTCGACAGAACGGAGCTTATAGAGCTTCTTATCATGAGTACAATATCATAGACGTCATAATTATAGCCCTTCTCGAATACGCGCTTCTTTACAAGACTTTCGACAGTCCGGAGCTTAGCAAGCTTTTTATTATGACTTCAAAGTCATAGACGTCATCATTATAACCCTTTTCGCATACGCGGTTCTATATAAAACTTTCGACAAATAGTATCTTTTCGAGGTTTTTTTTTGTGACTTCAATGTCGAAATCTTCACTATGATAGCACCTTCACTAGGAATCGCCCTTTCTCGCATATGGACTACTTTGCACACAAAGGCTGGGATCTTTTAGGCCCACCAACATTAGTAAACAGTGTCTCCAGTGCTGCGAATGTTATCGCTGCTTTCTTTGGCGCACATCTCATATGGTGCCTAAAAACAAGCAGTGATCTGATATAACCTCAGGGTATTTTATGGTGGAGCTAGATTGGATAATATAGCCAACAATTCGTAGGCGAATTTGTTCTATTGCTTCACAGCTTACCATCAAGTTTCGCCCTCTCTTAGTCCCAGTCCAACATTTGTGAGTCGATTTTGAGCTACTTTTGTTATATGGCCCGATTCTGTACACATTTCTTGAGGCATTCTCGCTGTTGTGACTATTGCTATGTAACCTCTATTCACGGTCATTTGTTGATGTGCGATATCCCGTCATACGTCACTTTACATAAGAGAGGTCCGAAGACTAACCAGCTGTGATGCTCCTACCTTTACGTGATGTATTCTTGGCCCGGCCTGTTTCATCTATTAAGATCATGTCGGTAAAGTATGAAAGAGTGATTTTAAGAAAATAGCTTACTAGTCCCCATTGAAGGGGTTTATTTATAATATAGTTACAACCAGCCGAGTAAAAGTGCTCCATAATTTTTTTCTCCACCATTAAGTGATTACATCCACTGTTCCCCTTTTTGTCAGAAACCATACTGCTTAAAGTCCTCCCTTCCGTTTCGGGTATTGTTTCAATGTCGAAATAAATATGATTTCCAATGCGTTACTACCTGTGCTTAGACAGCAAATGGCAGTATAATGATGGTTCTTGAGGTCGTTCATTAGTACCAGTCTCTGTTTCTTCCAGCATCTTCGGAAAACTCCTTCTCTTAGGCGCGTGGTATACTACTCGTATATATTACAGTGATTATTTCTAGCTGGGTCAGCATAATCTTTTTTCGTGTCCCATATGCTCTCTAGTGCCAGAGCCTTTGACGTTTTGATCCTTCCGGCATTCGGTTACTGATTCAACCGCAGCTTGCTGGTTTATCATCATGCGTCGCACACTAAGATTTCTGTCGCTCAAGAATGGATTAATCCTAATGATGCTCATCAATTCAGTATTTTTGGGTGCAGTATATTGATATGCCTTGAGTAAATAATGAATTTGTAGGTAATGCCAAAAACGTTATTTTGGGCTTCTTCCATTCGTTTCTTGAGAGGCTTAATCTTACTCCTTTGATGCTTTCTTCGGTTGTCTTCTAGCTTACGTAAATTGGTTGTGGAGTGTTTAATACTCAGATCCTGTTCTCTCATACTGTACCTTCCGCCGCATCTGTTGTTAAGGGACTCAATAAATTGACCATATCCTGCTGATTGGTAATGAGGTTCGAAGAGGTTGGTCGGGAATTTTCATATGCCTATTAGAAAATCAATGTCATCTCATGAGCAAACGAGTGCTTTAGGCTGTAAGGATTGGACAAGACATCGTTCATAAAAATGAGGAGCAGAGTGACTGAGTATGTGGAGCCCTAAGCAACACCAGAATTAATTCTATGGAAAGCAGATTCGGCATCATCCACGACCACTTGGATCGAACGCCCAGAAAAATAGTCTGGTATCCATTGTCAGTAGCTCCTCGGTAGTATAGTGGTTAGTATCCCCGCCTGTCACGCGGGAGACAAGGGTTCGAGTCCCCGTCGGGGAGCCTCTCGCGTAAGACTAATGACCTTGCCCGGAAGAGAAACAATTCATTATGGAAAATTGAACAAGCATCCGGACATGCTAAATAAGGCCAAGACTAGGTGCGGGTTGTAGTGCCAATGATGATGATCCATTGTCAACTCCATAGGAATGCAATTTCTAGATTAAGATTGAGGGGACCAAACTCTGCTCAATCTTTTTGAAATATCTAATGCGACAATCTTGCTCTCGCCGAAGTGGTGGATCGGGTAATCAGATCTCCTGTGGTCCTATTGTCACGAAAATTCTATTGACGGTCATTAAGGTGACCATTTGAGTCCAGATATTACAAAAGTTGACGACTACTCAATAAAACGAGTATATAAATATCACTTCGTATGTATAGTATCTAGCTAAGACGAGATGTGGGAAGAACGGAACCGCAAAGTAATAACCAGAGTGAAATCCGAAACATCAATTAATACTTAGGTTGCAGTTAGTACAGGGTTGCTTGTTGTGGACTAACGCAGAGAAGAAATGTTGCAACGATCGATGCGGAACTCTCTAGTGATTGGAACAATCCGGTACAATGGATGAGCGGATGCAACTACTGTGTTGTGCTGTTATAGTAGCCGCTGCAATCGATCCTTTTCAAAACCACGTTATATCGTTTGATTACGCCACTCTCGCAAGAAAATCTAGTAGTGAATAGAAATCATTAGAAAGTAAAGAAGAAAACCAAACGTTAAAAAAGAAAATATATGGATTTTTAACTCGCTTGTAAATTTTGCCTCGAATCACACTTTCACATGCATTCGACTTACATTCGGGATCCCGTTTTAAGGGCGGAGTCTGCGTCTTCGCGCGGTCTGATCTGGCTTGCCAGAGGATGGAGGCGTTGGAACCCTTTGGCGGTTCGGTTTAGTCATAGTCACTGCGGAAAGATTTTGGAGTGTTCCGCCGAACACTGCTTACCATAGAAGAAAAATACACCAGCGGAGATAACACAACAAAACACGGAAAAATTGTTTCTGTAGATTTTTCTTTATTGTTTTCCTTTATTTCCTTTTCCTTGTACAGCACTTAGAACTAATGGACACAATCGTACTGGCGAAAACGCTCACACACTGATTTCATTATGTTCAGATATACCCGTTTCTAGGTGAACTAAGTCGCGATTCTTCGATTTGGAATTGATGCGATGTGTCACTACGTTTCTTTCGCACCTCAAGCATACAAATCGAATCAATGCGGTATCCGGCACGGGTGCGCTTTCGTCCGACACTAAAAGTATTGTCAATTGTTCGTATTAATATTGTGTCGTATTCGCGATAGATTCTCTTTCGTGTGAATTTCGCGATTTTTTTTAAGTACGTTGCACGGCGCAGACCGACCTCCTAATTGGGTTCTCTAACTGTTCTTAGGCGGATGCTCGAAGTAGACTTTATTAAACGGATGCTCGAAGTGGACTTTATTAAACGGATGCTCGAAGTAGACTAATTGTCTCTATCTTTAAAATTCAATCCGAACTTCTCGTCCACGTATCTGCAAACGAAAATTCCCCATCCAATCTGCTAAACAGAATTTCCCGTCGTATCCGTTAACAGAATTTCCCATCGTATCTGTAAAGAAAATGTTTCCATCATCAATCCATCATTCTCCTTTCCGTCTTGCTTATCGGAATCTTGTTCCTTTGTTTGACGATCGACCGTACCGCCACTTATTTTCCGATCTTTTCGTTGGATTTATTTAGGTTACCCATCTGGTTTAAGCTAACATTGTTCTTGTGCGCTTCAGATGGGTCATAAAGGAACCGTGGGATTGGTATAGTTTCTTTGTTATCATTTCCCAACCATAAACATCTAGCGAGCGATCTACGTTAAGATTTTTATGATTGCATGACTATTGGTCGGCAGCGAAATGATATGCTTTGTTTGCACAAGTGTGCCTTTTGCGTTAGGGTCATGCAAGGGATTTAGGTGCTAATTGCTATTAGATACCAGAGTAGGCATCCGTTGTTCGGTTTATTTACCGACAATGGTGTTTCATGGGAAGCATCGCGTTGATGCTTAGAATGGGTGCTTGACTTACATGCGATGCCTAGCTGCGTTTGGCGCATTGGTTTAGATACGATGTATGGATGCGTTGAACTCGATATTGAAAGCTTTTGAACGTTTAGTTCCTTGATTTCTGATATCGACCTCAACGTCGTTGCATGTCATATTACCTTTTGTTTCAGGTGTGGTTAATGACTATGGGGACACGTGTCTGTGGGCACGTGTACTGGCAAAGGTGAGTATATTCCTTGGCGGAAGGATACCTCACCCTATGAGGTGGATTGAGTGGTTCGTAGAGTTGGTAACAGAGATGATTTTTCTCGTGATGGAGATCTACATTCTGACTTCCATCAAACGAAGTTCATCTGACAAACTGTGGTTTGACAAAAAATGCGAGCTGATTACACTGTCAAAAAATAGAGCTTTTAAGCAATGGCGCTCCAATCCCTCCGATGTTAACAGAACGAATTTTGTTAGAATCAGAAACGGATGCAACCAGGCTATTGATACCGCGAAGAAAGCTCCCAAAGACAGAGTGACCAATAAACTCCTTCGGTGCCCGACTGATTCGCACTCCTTCTGGTCCATGGCAAAAGCTGTCAGCAGTAACTTCGCATCCTCCTCTTTCCCACCGTTGTCCAGCGGGACCTTAGTCACAAAATCAAAGGATAAAGCTGACGTGTTTGCGAATTTATTTTGCACGAATTCAAACCTCGATCCCGGCTTTTGGGAGCCACCTAGCATCGCGCCGGTACGGTCTTCCATGCTGGATGTGAGATTTCATCTGCGCACTATTCAACGCATTCTACGTGAACTGGACTGTAGGAAGGCAACCATAATACCAGCAATAGTTCTTAAGAACTGTGCTCCAGAACTATCGGCGTTTTTTTCAGATTCTTTCGCTTATCTTATGAAAGAAGGACCTTTCCTGCCTGCTGGAAGGTAGCTCGAGTTCATCCAACCCTAAAGAGGGGAAGAAAGTGTCTCCCACAAAATTACCGTCCGATAGCATTACTGTCCATGTTATCCAAGGTAATGGAAAAAGTCATCAATACTGAGTTAATTAAGTATTTGGAGTGCAACGGACTTCTGAATGATCGTCAGTACGGATTCCGTGGCAGGCGGTCCACAGGAGACCTTTTGACACTTATAACCTATATATGGATATCTGCGATCGAGCGGCATGGTAAGTCAAGGGCGGTCCCATTGGATATCTCCAAGGCTTTGGACCGCGTCTGGCACGGGGCATTGCTGAGCAAACTTCGTTCATATGGACTTTCTCAACAGCTTTGCGACTGGACGAAGAGCTTCCTCGAAAATCGATCGCCCCGGGGAGTGTTCGGATTGTGAACGGGGAGTGTTCAGATCTGTATCCTGTTAATTCTATTTTGGCTCCAACTTTGTTTTTCCTTCATCATAAATGATTTGTTGGAGACAACGGATAACAAAGTGTTCAGTTTTGCAGATGATAGTACGCTTGTTTCCTCCTCTTCGATCGTTTGGCCGATTGATGCGTCGCACCAGCTGATATGCAGACAGATTGGCTCTCTGAATCGGGATCTAGATAAGGTCCAGCAGTGGGGAAAGGCCAATCTCGTCGCCTTCAATACAAGAAGACACAATATACAACATTCATAAAGAAAAGTGGATCATCGTTTCCATAACTGATGTTGAATGGCCGGGCCCTCGAATCTGGAGAAAGCTTGAAATTGCTAGGCGTCACGGTCTGTGGGAATGTATGATGGCATAAACACGTGTCGAGCTTCGCCAGGTCAGTCTCAGGAAGACTGAGTTATCTTTTTAGAGCCAAGAAATATTTTACGTCGGCCCAACTTTTTCTCCTGCATAAATCCCAAATTAGACCCGCGCTTGAATATAGCTCTCATGTTTGGAGCTCGGCTCCTAAACATACCCTCGACCTACTTGAGAGCGTACAGAGACGAGCGATCGGGACTACAGTCGCTATCACATCGAAGGCGCGTAACCGAACTCTGTCTGTTTTACAAATATTATCGCGGGTATTGTTCTTCGGAGATTCGTGGTATTGTTCCACGCAATTCGGTTTACATGCGTTCCACAAGTCAATCCGACGGATCGCACCAGCTTGCGGTTCATCTCCCGGCGGCGCGAACATCCCTGCATCAGAACTCGTTCCGTTACAGAGCGGGGAAGCTGTGGAACTCCCTTCCCACGCAAGTGGTCCTGGATGGTTACAAACTGCAACTGTTCAAAAAGAAGTGCAACTGTTATTCGGTGGCTTCTCGGGGCGCCCACTCGGTGCTATAGGTTCGTCTCTCCCGAGAGAAATGAATAGCGTTTGAAATGATAGTGAAGAACGTGTGATTCGAACTGACGCTGTGACAGTTAGAATCACCAAAAATTGAACCAATGCGTAACACATCAGGCTACTGGCCGTGCTTAGAATTCGATTTTTAAACGCAAGTTAATTCCACTGATGTGAATTGTTATTATTTTATCGCTATGGTATACGGCTTATTCGATTTTCGTTCGGTGTTCTTCACTATTTGCTTGTGTATTGTGTGTGTATCTGTTAGAGACGCCACACTACTCCCTCCTCAGTAACTTCATTACGATCAATTTCGCGTGCGAACGGCGGAGCGAGAGATCGGCGGAGTATGCGAGTGTACCGGTACTTTATGCGGAAGTCATGATCATGTGTGAAGTTCTGTTTACAACGGGAAAGTGTGTGCTGTGTGTACAGATCACATCGTAGTCACCAATTATAGCGTTTGGAATGATAGTGAAGAACGTGTGATTCGAACTGACCCTATGACAGTTAGAATCGCCAAAAATTGAACCAATGCGTAACACATCAGGCTACTGGCCGATGGTACGAATTCGATTTTTAAACTCAAGTACATTTAACTGATGTGGAATTGTTATGTTATCGCTATGGTATACGGCTCTGATGAATTTTTTTATTCGATTTTCCTTTCGATGTTCTTCTCTATTTGCTTGCATATTGTGTGTGTATCTGTTAGAAACGCCACAGAAGTTTTAATCCTATTGCTGGTTCACAAACCTGTCCCCAGTACATAGTGTTTTTAACGATCTCTCGTATATACCCTACAATTTTGTTTGGAAAACTTTATATTCTGTTCATCATATTTACTGTATAGCTTTTATGCGTGTGAACAGGATATCGGCTAACTGCCTTTATGAAAAAATAGGTGATTCACTTAACCATTCTCTTTGCCGTAGTCGTCGTTTAAATTATATGAAGTTCGCGAGACCCTTATGTGGTTCCATAATAGTAGTTATTAGCTTCGAAACAATACTAGTCGGAGCCGCGAATCCTATTAGTTAACTACTAGCGTTACTATTATCCTAATTTTTGTTCATGAAGTTATATTAGCCACCATTGGGGAGTCCAGATTAGTTACAAAACGCGCATATACTACATGTTGGATATCTGGTTATCAGAAAGAAGTCTCCAACGAAACATTTGAAACCTTAACTATCACAATTATTTAAGTCCGTAAATTTTTGTTTATGTCCTGCCAATCTACGAAACGTCGAACACATCTCAAGGCGTGCAACCGTATATAAGGTATCACCATCATCATCGGCACTACAACCGGGATCCAGTCTTGGCCTTATTTAACAAGTCTCAGGCTTGTTAAATTTTCCATAATAATTTGTTTTTCCGGGCAAGGTTATTAGCCTTGCGCCACATATATAAGGTATAGGCCCATCTTATTTTAAATACTATTATGCACAGACCGCAATGCCAAGATTGTTCTTCGTTTTCGAAAAACAAAGTGTTTTAATACCCAATTCTTTTTATTTAAAAAGTTACTATTACCAGAACGAAGTAAAAACAAAAAGAAAATATGTCCAATTCATTGATAATTTAACGGTCAATTAATTGGCATTATCTGGTAACGTCATCAACAAAAACCCTTAATCTTATTAATGGTGACCAACATAATCCTTTCTTCTAGAACCATGACCAAAATCCCATTGTAGACCCGAAAAGCCACACCAAACACAATCGACCAAGCAATTTCAAAAGCATTTCATAAATCAATACTTGTGATGTCGATTCAAGCGCGAAAATCCGTTTGTAAAAAACTTAAAAACTCAGCAACCCACAACCTCGACAATCCTTAGCCAACCATCAGCCAAGAATTCATTCATAATAGCGAAAACCAATTCAAAAATTCTATGAAAGCAAACAAAACAGAAAATTTGAAAAGGATACCAACGTACTAGTCCATCTCTGTCCGATGATTAATGATTGACCATCTGAAGGAATCCTTTGGCTTGTTGGCAGGCGTGAATTTCTCAACGGAATACATTGCGTGTCCTTTTCATTAATGTTGTCCTGATTTAGACATTTCCAGACATACTACGCTACAACAATCAGGCCATTTCACAGATATAAACCTGCAAGGACACAGGTAAATCTGAAAAAGGACAAGTGCAGGACCAAAGACCGGGAAACCAACAAAGCGACAGAAATTAAATCATCAACTTTGAGTAATGGTTATGTAGGTGGATCCCGTTCATGGAACATTGACGGTGACGATATTTTTATCAATGCCCGCCGAGCACATCGTACACAGAGGATAAAAATGTCATTGTGGTAATTGAACGATTTCCTTTTTGTCCTTTGGAAAAAAAGAAGTCAACTTCGTCATCTCGTTTCTTTCTTCGTTTGGCCACATCGAAAGTAGCAGTTTTTGTATGTTTTATCCTGTGCAATAATTTCAATTTTATATTTGATTCGGTGTGTTTTCGGGATGACCGAAATGGATGAATAGGATGTTTATATAAATAAAGACATCGATTGATTGCCGTTTTCTATAGATCAATGGACGTACTAGTTTTTGGTTCTGATATTTTTCCACCCAATACCAATTTTGACGTTACCTCTGGCTGTTTGTGGAAATTGTGATGAAGAATAGTCCGCTTTTGAATGTTTACAAGTGATTTATCATTTGTCGGTTTGAATGAGTTGGAATTGGTAACGAATCATGTGAAATTTTTGAAACGACGTAAAGGAATCTTCTTCGTACTTTGTATGCTGTGTGATGTATGGTCCACAAGCAGCAGACATGTTTTTTGTAGATTACAAATGGTTCAACGCGTATACCATATACTGATAATATTGAAAAATTGTCACAGTTCAGAATGCTTGCTAACTAATTTAGTATAATAAAAAGATCTCCTTTTCGGATGCTATTTTCCAAATGCAATATTTGAATACCTTGAATAAGTTCTCGTTGATTTGAATAAGCTCCCTCGTTTGTACTATATGTCGTTAATCATGTCATATGCTAGCAAAATCATTAAAAGTAGATCGATTAGAGGTGTCAAAACATTTGAAAGTATTAGAAACGATTCAAAAACAAAACACTTTAGATGCCGTTAGAGTTGAAGCCAAGGCAGAATTTTTTCAAGTTCCCAATATTATGGGGCAATACATCCGACCGACTTTGTTCCATCACAAGCATTTGTAGCACTTGACGTCAACAGTCCTAGGACGGCAAATCTGGGATTCCGTTGATTTTCTACAAAAAAAAAAAAAAAAAAAAATGGGTGGCGAGAGGCCGACTTTGGCGAGCCAAGGACATTTGTGTCCTTTATCTTCTCTCTGCCTTCTGGTCATCTGCGATAACCCACATCCGTGAGGTTGTAGGGCTCGGTCTCGGGATATCTGAAAAAGAAAACGGGGGAGGTAACTAAGGATAGTGTGGACAGGGTTAGTTCAGGTGTTCTCTAACAACTTGGATGGAGGGGGCAAGGTGTTGGTTTTCCACATACATCGGAATATCTCTTTGTAGATCCCCTTACCGGCTGAAACCTTTATCATGTCAGTAATGTCTCAAACCATATGAGCAGACAACCTGACTAAATCTAGAATTCCGTTGAATTTTTCCATGCATATAGCAATCGCTTGCAGACAAATGAATACATTACGATCAGAGCGACATCTCATAGAGACACAGAGACTCATTTTACATCATTTTACACTTCACACTGCGCCAGTGTCAAGAAATGTCTTCTTTTAACACTAACGCGCGCACAAAAGGGGATTTTGGATTACCCATATTGTCAGACCACAGTGCGAGCGGAAGGAGAGGAAGTGGATAAGGAAAGGAGGTATCGATGTACATTGGTCTTAAATACCTGGATATTACAACGACGAGGAAACACATGATCAAGTAGAGTATTCCACATTCGTGTGGTTCGGCTAAAGAATGACTCTCTATATTTGTGCGCCTGAAGTATACTTTCAACGTGAATTGATGCGCATTCTCAGATTGACGGGTATCGCGGGAAAATGTCTGAGCAAGTTCAGTTGACCAACGACCGTAATAATACCTATAGAAAACGGATAGGCATGATATGTTGCGCCTATGTTCTAACGGCGAAATTTATCGCCATACAGCTGGGTCCCCAATAAGTCTCACTGTTCGTTTTTGCATCCTATCGAGCACGTGTAGTGCAGTTTTGGATACGCCTGACCAAATGTGGGAGTTGAACACCATTTTGGAACGAATATACGCCTTGTAAATAGTGGCCAGGTTAGATGGAGTGAAGTATCTTTTCCATCTCTTAAGGAAGCCCATGCATTTGGCCGCACTTTTCGCAGTTTCAAAAATGTGGTCACTCCAATTAAGAGTCGAATTAATTCCAGTGCCGAGGATTGATAGTTTCTTGGTTTCGTCGAAGCAAGTGCCGTTCATCGACAGTGTATTTACTTTGGGGTTCACTTTTGACGACAGGAGACAGCACTTAGTTTTTAAGACATTAAACTCTAGTCGGTTACATAATCCCCATTGATATATCTTGTTGAGCTCAGAATTCAATGTATTACGCATAACCTGCAAAGTGGTAATGACGGTCGAAGAGTTTGGTCGGGAATGTTCGTATGAGTATGAGAAACTCAACGTGCTATCATCAGCAAACGAGTGAATTGGGTTGTGGGTAATGGAGAAGAGATCATTTATAAAGATGACGAAGAGACTGAGTGAGAGTACCGAACCTTGGGGAACACCTGCATTAATTTGATGGAAAGCAGATTTAACACCATCAGGAACCACTTGGATTGAACGGCCATAAGATAGTCTCTTATCCATTGGATCAGGGAATTGTCCACTCCATATGAATGTAATTTTGATAAAAGGGCTAGATGCCAAACTCTGCCGAAGGCTTTTGAAATATCATATGGATGGAATGGGTCCACTTTTTGGTAATGTACGCCATCAAAACTTCTGTGGACCTGTTGCTACGAAAGCAGTATTGGCGGTCATGGAGGTCATTTGATTCGAAAGTTGACGGTTAATCAGTGATTCCATTACCTTCGAGAGAATAGGTGTTAGTGCTATGGTTCGATACGAAGAGAGTGATGATTTGCACCCTTTTTGGTAATTGGCTGAATGTTCGCTGACTTCCATCTATTTGGGAAACGGCCAGTAGATTAAGACAAATGGAAGAGTTTCCGCAGTGGGTTAGAGAGTGAAGAGGAACATCTCTTCAAGAGAATTGGGGGACTGCCATTGGGACCAGCGGATTTGTTTGCGTTTAGCTCCTTGAGTGCGCGGGCAACAGTATGGGTTCGGAAGCTGTGTGCTACTTCTGCTCAAGTTGAGGTGGAACTGATGTGGTATCCGGCAGCGTTGAGTTGGCTGCAAAATGTACAGCAAGTAGATTCGCCTTCTCTATTGCATTGGTGACTTGTCGGTCATCGACTATCAGCGAAGGAATGGATGAGGAGACCGAGTTTTTGATGTTCTTCACAAATGCCCAGAAGTTTCTACCACCTGTGGGATAGGGTAGTATTTTTTGTCTCACTCTCTGGTCATGCCGCATTGCAGTCATTTCCAGCTCTCTTTAATCATTTCCAGTTTTTCTCAGTATTGTTTGATTTATACTACCGGAAGCTCAATTCTTTAGCCTAAATGGCTTCTATGCCCCCGGAATTGAACCACATATTTCTCTTGGGTTTGATACCCTTTACTCTGTGCGGAATAAAGGTTCACATGCTAACTAGGATCGTGTCTGTCATTGTGTCCGCTATATAGTCAACATCGTTATTGAGGAAAAATAACGACCAATTTAACTTCCCAGAAAAGTCATTCAGACCTTCTCGTTGACTTTCTCATAGAACCATACTGTTCTTTTGGAAGTTTTCTCGTTAGCGTTGCTGTTGGTTAGAGGAAATTTATCTGACACGACACAGTGGTCTGGAGTGCCCAAGGGCGAAGAAACTTCAATTGTGAATTTGTTTGGGTGGGAGGTGAGAAATAGGTCCAGTGTGTTGGCGGAATGACTATATATATCTGGTAACCGCCTTGGCTCATTGACGAGTTGAGTTAAATTATTTGACTCAGCAAAGAGCTGATCATACTGACTCTCAAGTGTTTTGTGTTCGGAGTGACTATACCAGTGAGAGTTATGCACATTGAAATTACCTGCAATAACGATTTCAGTGTGGGGATATAGGGTCAAGATCTTATCGAAGGAATCATATAGAGCATCAAATTCGTTAAAGGATGCGTGCCTATCCAACTTCGGGCTTCTGTAAAGAAAACAGTAATGTATGATATGCCTACGAACGTGAAGTTTTAACCACGAGAAATTAAATTCTGGATTGGAGCAGAGCCCATATTGTGACAGAAGCTGATAACCAATATCACTTCGAATGTATGTAGCTAGACCACGAAGTGGAATGAACAAAGGCACTCAGTTGTAACCGGATATAGTAAAATCAGAAATATCTGTATCAGTTATTACCTGGGTCTCACTAAGTGTAGGGATTGCTAGTTTCTAGTTAGAGACATGGGCAGACACAGAGGAGAAATTGCATCTCAGGCAGCGAATGTTACGAAGATCAACGCGAAATTCCCGTACCATTGAAATGGCCCGACACAGAACACCAATACCGCTTCAGGAAAGGATGCAAGTTGGAACCAGTGATACATGAGCGAAAGCAACCACTACAGGTGTTATGCCAATATAGTAGGTGATCACTAGATTCGTGCCGAAATCCAGGTCACATCCCTTCTATGCCGAATATTATGCCATCAAACACCAAGAACTCTCCAAAGATTATAAATCAGTTGAGAGTATTGATGCCTAAGGGACGCAACAGAGGTGCGAAAAATAGGAAAACAGACGCAGGGAAAGGAAAGGGTATGAGAATTTCCCGCACTGCCCACTTTCACAGAATTTTCACACTACGGCACGAATCCCATAGATATCACTGCACTACACTCAGGCGCGTGTGTTGTAATCCGTTTTTTTACTTCGGATCCCACAAGAGACTTGACACGCAAACCGATGGTGCAATTGAGTATCTTGTGTTTACTTAAGATACGCTAAACGGATTGCACATTTGATCCGATGGTGTGAATCATGGGACAGAAGCGCACGTGCTGACTCGTCGGCGGTTAGACTTCGGCTTCTCTTTATAGATCACGTAACCGACCTTTATCGAATCAACGATGTCTCAAATTATATGAGTATACAACATGATCTTATCTTCATAACCGGCCCTATTAATTCCTTAGCTGCACTCAGACCTCTCACTCTATCAACAATTGACAACTACCACACACCGTTCTTCTTGGCCTGTTGTCACCACTTCTCACTTCGCTCTAACCCAATCTGCTATAATTTTTCTTATACAATAACTTCTCCAAAGCCAAATTTCTTATTAGTAGTACCTTAGTAAACGTCACATTTATCATGAGTATCTTAGAAAAATCACTTTGTTTTTGACTATTGATTGTTATAAAGGGGCATATACAGTCATCATTCTCAAAAAATCGTTTTTTTTTATTATAATTACTTTTTATTCTTTATCTGTTAATAAAACCACAATATTTCAAAAATGTTCTTCTGATATTTCGAGGCGTTTCGAATAAAATTGAATGAGATGGAACATTTTTCAACTCCGCCCTTCCGACCGGTTTCTATCCTTATTGATAACTTCAAATACGTCTATTTTTAAACAGCATGCAAACAATAGAGTTTCTCTTTAATTTTTTTATGAAAGCACACAATTTCAGAAATATTCTCTTAAAATGTCGAGCCAATTCCCAGAAAATTTAATGAGGCGGAGCATTTTGAGCCCCATCTTTTCGACCGGCCTCTATCCATATTGAAAACTCTAAACGTGTTTATCTCAAAAAAACATTTTCAAAGTCGGTGGACATGATACGAGTATCTCAAAAAATAATGATCCGCTCTTCCTGCAATTTTACACATTTCTTTTAAATAAGACGCGTGACTTTTTTAACGATTAGAACTTGTTTTGCAAAAAATTCTTCGATTTTTTATTAACGAAGTTTAAATTTAAATTTCTCTAAAAAATCTAAAATTTAATTTTTTTTAAAATCCTTCATCCACTCCCGAGATAGAGTAATCGTACTAACGGAATCTCGGTTCTTGATTTCAAGTGGACCTCTCTCGATTTATCATCTTCACAAGAAATCACTTTTTTTAGGAATCGAGAAATAGTTTTTATAATCATTAATATTTTTTATAAAAAAATAACCAGTCATCGTTCACATGATAACACATTTCTCTTGGGAGAAGCGCACGTATAGAGCCGAGTCAGCGCACCGAGATGCCATTAAATAACTGTTGAAGTTATTCTTAAACATTTACAGGTTATAAAGCTCCAGAAACACTCGCACGGGGAGGGAGTTTCATAACGCGCCTGCTCTGTAATTGAACGGATTTTGGTACAGAGATGTGCGTACAGCAAAACTGAATATTTTGTCAGCCGTTGATCCCAATAAATGATTAATATGAAATGAAACAAAAACAAAGTTGAAGATCCGAAAACACTCCATCTACAACAATTCGAATAAATCGGTTCTCAACAAAGTTGTGCATTCAGTCACAAAGTTGTTGGAAAAAAGAGGAGCATACTTAGATACGATCAAAAGCCTAGGAGATATCCAATGCGACGGTATTTGATTCATCATGTTTTTCAATAGCAGATGTCTACATGTCACTTACACAGAGAGAGAATATGTAGTTCCAAAAGACCGACATCGAGGTTTGAATTCACGAACACATTAGCTTTATCTTTTGAATTTGCGAAGTTACTGTTGATAGCCTTTGCGATTGACCACAAGGTACGCGAACCAGTTGGGTACTTTAGGAGTTTAGTGGTCACTCTGTCGTTATAATCCTTCTTCGCGGTATCAATTGCTTGGTTGCACCCGTTTCTGATTCTAACAAATTTTTTTCTGTTGACCTCGGTGAGACTGAAGCGCCACTACTTAAAGGTTCTAATTTTTACCGCTGTAACCTGTTCACATTTTTTATCAAACCAAGGTTTATCAAATGCATTTCATTTGACGGAATGCGGGATGCAAATCTCCATTCCGAGAAGAATAGTGTCCGTGACCGATTCCGCGCATGCGTAAACATCGGAGTCTCCAAAGCACACCTTCAACCGCGAAAAGGATGCGAAGAAATCTCACAAATCGTCCTGTTAGCAGCCCCACACCTCCATATACGGCGAACCTGCTTAGGTCAGTTATTCATTTCAATACAGGTTGTGGGACCGATACCACACAGTGATCTGAGTTCCCCGGTGGGGCAGGAAGCTCCACGGTATAAATGCTCGGCTGGGATATCAAAAACAGATCCAGGGTGTTCGCATAATCACCTCGGGCATCCGGCACTCGTGTAAGTTTGTGGTATTATGGTGTGTTTATAATGTGCCAGACACGGGAACTGGTTCACACCTATCTCCAACGAATTCTGATGTTAACTGTTCGCTATTGGGGGTCGTGAATTTGTGGTTTTAGGAACGAATCAATTTACTAACAATTTAACTTGAAGCCTAAACGGATCTATATGTTTGTATTAAGGAATGAAGACTACAAGTAATTGAAGTTGTACTTCCCTGAGTAGTTGATAAGTTGATCTTTGTTGTGGAGGGATTGAAGTAAATGCAGCTGTATGTTGTAGCCCCAACGAAGATGATCACTGTTCAGAAGACTCCGACAAGAAAACTCCACAGGTCCTCTAATACTCCTATTTTATTAATAATTAAAAAATAACGCTTTTAGAGACAGACTGCTGTTCTAATATTTTGATATTTTCTATGAATGGCTCTAGGCAAAATGTACATAAATTGGTATCAGAGGGTTTTACGGTTGTGGCGTCTCTAACAGATACACACACAATACACAAAGCAAATAGTGAAGAACACCGAACGAAAATCGAATAAGAAAATACATCAGAGCCGTACACCATAGCGATAACATAACAATTCACATCAGTGGAATATACTTGAGTTTAAAAATATAAGTCTAAACGCGGCCAGTGGCCTGATTGGTAACGCTTAGGTTCAATTTTTGGCGATTCTAACTGTCATAGGGTCAGTTCGAATCACACGTTCTTCACTATCAATCTCGAAACACTATACGGTCTTACAATTAGAATTAACTGAATTTTGGCAACGTATTGAGATTAACTACATGAAATTTTTTTTTTTGTTTTTTTTTTTTGTTTGTTTTATTATTAGACTTCTCTCGGGAGAGGCAAACCTATAGCGTCGAGTGGGCGCCCCGAGATGCCATCAAATAACTGTTGCAGTTCTTTTTGAACAGTTGCAGGTTGTAACGCTCCGGGAACACTCGCGTGGGAAGGGAGTTCCACAGCTTCCCCTCTCTGTAACGGAACGAGTTCTGATACAGGGATGTTCGCGCTGTCGGGAGATGAACCACAAACGGGTGCGATCCGTCGGATTGTCTTGTGGAGCGCATATAGACCGAATTGCGTGGAACAATGCCAAGAATCTCCGAAGAACAGCACCCGTGATAATATCTGTAAAACAGACAGAGGTCGGCCACGCGGATGTGATAGCGACTGTAGTCTCGACGTCAGCGCCGAGTCCCCGATCAGGCGGATCGCTCGTCTTTTTACGCTCTCAAGTAGGTCGAGGGTATGTTTAGGAGCCGAGCTCCAAACATGAGAATAATATTCGAGCGCGGGTCTAATTTGGGATTTATATAGGAGAAGAAGTTGGGCCGGAGTAAAATATTTCTTGGCTCTAAAAAGATAACTCAGTTTTCCTGAGGCTGATCTGGCGATACCCGATACGTGTTTATGCCATGATACATTCCCACAGACCGTAACGCCGAGCATTCTCAAACTTTCCCCAGCCTCGAGGGCCCGGCCACTCATCATCAGCTGTGGAACCGATGATCCGGTTTTCTTTGAGAATGTTGTATACTGGGTCTTCGTTGCGTTGAAGTCGACAAGATTGGCCTTTCCCCACTGCAGAACTTTATCTAGATCCTGGTTCAGAGAGTCAATCTGTCTACATCTCAGCTGGTGCGAAGTTGATGCACCAATCGGCCGATCACTCGAAAAGGAGGAAACAAGCGTACTATCATCCGCAAAACTGAACACTTTGTTATCCGTTGTCTCCAACAAATCATTTATGTGAAGCAAGAACAAGGTTGGAGCCAAAATAGAACCCTAGGGCGCCCCCGAATTAACAGGATACAGATCCGAACACTCGCCGTCCACAAGAACCCAGATCGATCGATTCTCGAGGAAGATCCTCGTCCAGTCGCAAAGCTGTTGGGAAAGTCCATATGAACGAAGTTTGCTCAGCAATGCCCCGTGCCAGACGCGGTCAAAACCCTTGGGGATATCCGATGCGACCGCCCTTGACTCACCATGCCGTTCAATCGCAGATGTCCATATATCGGTTATAAGTGTCAAAAGGTCTCCCGTGGACCGCCTGCCAAGGAATCCGTATTGACGGTCATTCAGAAGACCGTTGCACTCCAAATACTTAACCAACTCTGTATTGATGACTTTTTCCATTACCTTAGATAAAATAGACAGTAATGCTATCGGACGGTAATTTTGTGGGAGACACTTTTTTCCCGTCTTTGGGATTGGCTGAACTCGAGCGATTTTCCAGCAGGCAGGAAAGGTCCTCCGTGCATAAGATAAGCGGAAGAGTCTGCCAAGAACCGGCGATAGTTCTGGAGCACAGTTCTTAAGAACTATTGCTGGTATTCCGTCCGGGCCGGTTGCCTTCCTACAATCCAGTTCACGTAGAATGCGTTGAATAGTGCGCGGACGAAATCGCACATCCCGCATGGAAGACTGTACCGGCGAGATCACCGGTGGCTGCAAAAGGCCGGGATCGAGGTTTGAATTCGCGGAAAATAAATTCGCGAACACATTAGCTTTATCCTTTGGATTCGTGACTAATGTCCCGCTGTCTGTCACCAACGGAGGGAAAGAGGAGGAAGCAAAGTTACTGCTGACAGCCTTGGCCATTGACCAGAAGGAGCGCGAACCAGTTGGGCACCGAAGGAGCTTATTGATCACCCTGTCGTTGTGAGCCTTCTTCGCGGTATCAATCGCCTGGTTACACACGTTTCTGATTCTAACAAAATTCGTTCTGTTAACATTAGTGGGATTGGAGCGCCATTGCTTAAAAGCTCTATTTTTTGCCGCTGTAATCACCTCGCATTTTTTGTCAAACCAAGGTTTATCAGACGTACTTCGTTTGATGGAATGTGGAATATACATCTCCATCCCCAGAAGAATAATCTCTGACACCGACTCCGCGCAAGCGTTAACATCGGAGTTTCATAACAATAATTAAACTGCACTTAGTTAACGTACTGAACTGTTATAGGACGATTTGAATGTTGTACATCGGAAATTAATTGGCAAATCGTATTGAAATTAATCATAAAAGGTTTAAATGTTCACATCAATAATTAAACTGATGTAGTATTCCAGAATGCTTTTACACTGAATCTCATTACTTTTCTAACAAATCCTTAAAACTTCCTCTTAACATATCGTACATTCCCACTTAATACATACCATTCATAAACATTCACAATTATCTATATCAAGCCGGTTACAGCACATTCAATAACATGCCCCTTTTCATAACTTGCCCCTTTTTATTTCAAAACAGAGCACTTTGACTTTCCTTCAAATTTTATTCAATTTAAAAGTCACAGAAACTAAAGGAATACTTTGAGAAAATTTGTTTTGTTGATATTATAATTTACAGTAAATTAGAACACAATGTTCCATAAGTAGAGAGAAATTCTAATTGTAAAATCAGTTGAGTTGGAATAGAGAACAGAAACAGTTTGAGAAGGAAGTTTGAGAGTTGAGTTTGTTTTGAGTAGAAGTAGAAGTTACAGTTGGATTTAGCAGTTGTAGTTAGAAGTTTGATTTATAAGTGGAATATTGAAAGAAGAAGTTTTAATTGAGAATTGTAAAAGCAGTTAAGTTTGAGTGTTTAAAATAAATACGTAACTAATATCAAGAGAGAAGGAAAAGTTTTTCTTTGACCATTGATTCTATCGGAGCTACTCAACAATGAAACGCGACTTGATGAAAGAAACAGAAGTAAAGATAAAATAAAAGTTCCACGCTCTTCCCTCATCAGAGGAAGCACGGCGCCGGACTCATAACACTGAACTTGGTAATGTATACTGGAAAAAAATACAGAAATTTGAAAAGCGTCCGCACAACATTGCAGTTAAACCACCACTTCTCTTTATTCACGCTTTACGTGGAGGGCACGGCTTGCCTCTACGGAATCTATCTAAAGACTGATTAATGCAGAAAATTGAATTTCATTTTCGCTCGTCGACCAATAGGGGAAGATCCTCCATGCATTGGTCCCAGCAAAGGGCGCGTAACACACACACGATGACCCTTTTGGTCGCTCGTGATGCGTGTCCATGCCTCTGCGAACCCAGGATCATACCATTCACTGGGGGGAAAACAACATAGGAAAATCTTTGCAACTGGGCAAAAATGCATATTGCCAGGAATTAGGATGTTTACACGATCAGCTACTGCGTATAGCATCACGCCGATCGTGCACACATCGCTGGCGTCTTCGAAGGGTCGATCTGTCGTGTGTGTATTTACATTATACACCACTCGATTCCCTTTGGTAGCCAGCAGTTAGCTACGTTGTGCATTGTCGTTCGAACAATCGACCGATGGTCTGCGGATAGAACAAGAGTGAACATGCCATGCACGTGTGTGGAAAAATACTTTCTTCGTTATGTACATTGACATGTTCGGGGATTTATGTCGGTTACGTGATGTAACCGAGTTGGATTTCAGGAACATGATGCGTTGAATGCAAGCATACCCCTGGGGGAAATGTTTGTTGGATGCTAATGCAATTGCATTAGCGAAAATTAGAGATTTAGTTAGTTTAAGTAATTAACGGTAAGGTTTTTAGGTAATTACTAGAACAGTTAGAAATAGCGTTCAAATGGAACCGCCGTAGAATATTGTTTCTTTGGTTTTCGGGTGCTCTGGCTGCTCCGGAAAAGATTTTCGTGTTGAACGGAAAAAGGGTAAGCGGTGGCGTTGAGTGGAAACGCCACAGGTTCTTCCAGAAGTTGAGTCAATTTGCGACTAATAGCGAAAATAATCTCTGCCTCGTTGGTTAGGATATATCAAGCAGCCGGAGTTATGTACGTTAATGTCACCAAGAATGACAGTCTCAGTAGCTGAGTGGTGGATTTGTATCCAGTCGACGGTACGGGAAAGATGGTCGTAAAGTGTTGCCGGTCAATCGTCATTCGGGGATCGGTAGAAACGGAAAAGAAATTTCACTAAACTGTTCAGCAGGATTTTCATCCAAATGATGCCCAAGTTATTGGGTTCTAATGCTTATTCCCTTTAGGCAACCAAATTGGATAAGGTAAATCGAATACCCTATCCGTAAGACCAAATTTCGAATGTAACTCGTATCTTGGGGAACGAAGATATGTCGACTCAGTTGCCGAGACAACTTGGGACGCGGTTAGGGCTAAGACACCAGGTTTAGCTGTTTGAAAATATTGCTGGACGGCATTTATATTCGCATTGGTGAAACCGATGCCTCTGATGTTACAAAATGCCATTATTAGTTGAACGTTGATAGTGTTTTGAGAACGAACCCAATAACGCGGAGACGAGTAGTCCACAGTTTGGTTACTTACCAAAACATTTGCATAATGTTCGCCTGAAATTGGCCGAGACCGGACTGGTCGTTCGGCCGAGATTATCGCGGCTGTGGCTGCCGCTGTCGCTGAGAACAAAGAAACATCAACCAGACGACGGACCACGCAATTGGGCATCACCAGACGGACCCTACAGCGGATTTTAGTGAAAGACCTACACATGTTCCCGTACAAACTACAAACAGTGCATCAGTTAATGCCTGCTGACCGTCAGTCTCGTGTGAATTACTGTCAAGCCATCGTTAATCTCAACAACGAAGAGGACGATTTTGTCTCTAAAATCATCATGAGCGACGAGGCGCATTTCCACTTAAGCGGTTACGTCAATAAGCAAAATCTTCATTTCTGGGGTACTGAAAATCCGCGGCAGATGCACGAAGGGTCATTACATCCACTCAAAGCCACTGGGTAGTGTGGCGTTCACATGGGAGGAGTGAATGGGGCGGTTTCTTTGAGGACACCATCGGCAATACAGTCACTGTTACTGACGAACGCTGCAGGGCCATGATAAACGACTTCTTACTGCCGGAATGGGATGAGCGGGCCTTCGTGAATATGTGGTTTCAACAAGACGGTGCAGCCGCACACACAGCATGAGCCACAATGGATATTGTGAAGGTAGCGTTTCCTGGTCGCGTAATCTCCCCTTTTAGGCGATTTGGCATGGCCAGCAAGCTCGCCCGATTTAACCACCACAGACTTCTTTCTTTGGGGCTACTTGAAGTCGCGGGCCTATGTCAACAAGCCTCAGACAATCGCAGCCCTTAAGGAGAATATTCGACAGGAATGCGAACAGTTATCACCGAAAATCTTGCGGAAAGTCATAGAAAATGCAATAAAACGGGTACAAATGTGTATCAACGATGGCGGCAGCCACTTGATGGATATCATCTTTTCCACTTAACAGAAGAAATTGTAAGGGTCCAAATAAAGATTCCCATCACTCAAAATCTTTTTTTTTTTTTTTTGTTTAGTAAAAAAGTAATTGTGGCGCAAGGCTAATAACCTTGCCCCGAAAAACAAATTATTATGGAAAATTGAACAAGTCTCAGACTTGTTAAATAAGGCCACGACCGGATCCCGGTTGTAGTGCCGATGATGATGATGATGATGAAAAAAATACTTAAAAAAACAAAAATGGATGATTAATTTTGCACCACCTTGTATATCGGTTCATATTTCGCCTTTACCGAAATTTACGTAAGCCAACTTAATGAATGATTTCAAAACGTTTCTTTTTCGCTTTGTCAATTACAAAGGCAAATCTGAGGAATACCAAATCTCTCTTTCCCACAAATCGATTACATCAACGATCGACAATTCTTTCGCCACATTCTCCAAATCAACGACTCTTTTGGACCTGGCTCTTCTTCAGACGTATCTTTCTTTCACTTTCATTTCTCGACTTTTTCACTACTACACCCCCCCCCCCCCCCCGCACCCCAATTCCTTTCTCATTATGAATTCCCTGACACTTGAAAAAATTCCTTTACGACCCGTATACATAAAAAATCACCAAAAGGCGATGTCTCAAATTTTTGTCCTATTGCCAATGCGCTAACATTTCAAAACTTATCGAAAGTATTATATAGGAAGTGTTATGCTTCCGGTGCAAATCCCCCCTCACTTCCGTGGCGACACGGCTCCTTACTTGTAGGTCTGTGGCGGTTCCGCCAAACCCCACTGACTACTTACCTAAAGAACCCCCATCCCTACAACCCAGTCTGTATCAACTTTCTGCTATTGCAATCGCATTAAGCACCTGTAAATGCTTCTCGCAACAAAATTCACCAAATGTATTTACCTAAAAGCTCCTGGAAGAGAATTCTTACCTGCATTCATTTATTGGAATTCAAAATTCCTCTTAAGAATTCTGTTCCAAACAGCATATTCCTGAGAAGAAAACTTATCGGTTCACATATAATGTAAACGCATAGTCAGGGAATCTTAGTCTTGAGTTGGCTATTCCCAGCCTAACATGTGTACAACTTGTCTTACATACACATCGATTCATTGTCCAACTGCCAAGCAGTGTCGGGCAGCTTGTTTGTTCAGCTGCCATATACCCGACCGTGATCCCTCGCCTAGACGGATAAATAATCACAAATTTCGTTCTTTGCCACAAACGAATTTCCCTGCATATACAAATGCTAGCAAGGGATTCGTTTTGGCCACCAACCCAAGATACGATATACAATTATCATTGTATAAAGTATTGTAATACATTAGCATCTCTTTCGAATGTCTGTTCGTATATTTACACAGGGGCATCACTCATCTAAGACTTTTATGATGCTCTCGTCTCATCTTTTCTCTTACCACAATTCTTCGAAGTATCGTCGTCTATTTATTTAGACGCGATGCACTTCATAGACAGCGATCTTCTCGATCCTTTTGTCTTTGCCGCCTGCCTGCTTCGTTGTGCCATTGCTTCGAGCACGTGTAAACAACATCGGATCTGAACGATCACACACACACCACCATGATCTCCATTGCGAGATCTGGTTTCCTATTCCACCAAGAGAGACTTTACGTTTGTCTGGTGGTAAGTACATACGTTAAGTTAAGAGACTTTACGTTTCTCTGGTGATAAGTAAATACGTATCCTTAGTGGAGAGGATATCTACCACCACAACACAAACTCGCCCCAAACGAAGGTTTTATCGATGAGTCCACTACCATCCACCGACCGAACCGGTCGCGTCACTCCCGCTGTCCGTAGCGCTGCGGACACGCGAACACGTATTGAATCCGAGCAAGTAATTAGCAAAAGATATTCAATCCAAAGTAACTGTTCTAGTGTTTGCATAAAATCGTGTAAATTTAAGTCACCGGTGAAGTTAATATAAAACCAAATCAAAGACCCATCTGCGGTTATAAAATAAGGACCAAATTAAAAATAAAAGAACATTCGTCACAATAAGCATGCAGTGAATTTCATTTCCGTGCATTTAATTTTCCGTCCTGCTGTTCCTGTGTGTGTTTTTTTTTTTTCTCCTTTTACTCTTTTCAGTTCGTGAACGTTTTACATCGAAACTTTGTGGCAGAGCATGATGGGGAGGAAAGTGAATCGAGTGCCCGTGTCCGGTACAAACTTCTCCTCTTCACAGGTCTACGACCGCTGACCTAGGAGACTTGTCATACACTTTATTAGAGAACGGCAAAGAAGTCGATGTTATAGCAACCGATTTCAGTAGGGCCTTCGACAAAATTGTCTCCAAACTCGTATTTTTTAAGTTACCTTCCTCCTTGCACAAGCCTTCTCAAACTATTTAACTTAAATACACTGACATTTATTTCATCTAACGTCTTCTCTCAGTTCGGTCGATTGTGTGAAAATTCGTTTCCGTGTTAAGTTTAAGTTAAGTTCGTTCCTAATTTTATGCAAGGTTTTTTGGGTGTTAGCCCCATCAAACAGACCGGAGAGATGTCAGTAGACAGCACAAGTTGATCGGGTGGTTAAAGGGTTACTACAGACGTGTTTCCTAAAATTGGCCGAATTTATTTTATCAAGCTTACATGTATCTAGCTCTTCTAGATTTGGACTTAGATCTAAATTTTAAAAAAAGATAAAATTTGTATTAGATTAAATTCGAGGGGATTAGAAAATGTTTATTTCTTCGAGCAGATTTTCTTCATCATTCTCTGATATGTTTTTCTCTGTGTTTTGTGATAATAGATTCCAATATGACCTCTTTTAAGTGATGGCTAGGCTATAGAATCAACCTTTTGTTTACCTATCAAAAGTACAACTACAAACTTTGATGTAAACTAAGTTTACCCCTGAATATCGGGCGAAAATCCTAAATAGAAACGTGTAGTAAGAGCCTGCTTTCTTTTAAAATCAATGAACCAAAACAGAACCGGCAACAGTCTTTCCGAAGAGGTCAGTCTTCAAAGTGATGTAAAATATTACAAAAAACGAATGAACCTCTTTGAACCTATTATTATACGTTGTTAAAAGCCAAATAAAAAAGTTCTAACACCCAATCCAATTCCTAAACCTAATTCCTCGGACTACAGCCCCCCTTAAAATAGTCAATATCTCCATCCCCCACTATCAATATATCTACGCCGAATATTTTGATTAAATTTCTTAGCCGTGGAAAAAAATTCGCGCGATCTTATTACCACATTAACCGCCATCAACGTTACTCTTCGCCGTCCTAGACAATCATCTCGTACCGAAATGTACGCAATTGGGGGAATAAATTAATTTGCGAAACACAATTTTAATAGAATCTTAGAGCGGAATTTTCAAAATGCTTATCCCAAACCATCAGTTGCCGTCAATTTTCAATCACAGAACCTTCAATAGAAGACAAAGCTCCTCAAAGGGACTCCATTTCAGCTTTGCACTATTCATTTAAACAGGGAGTACAACAAAGAGCAAATCAGCAGTAGGACAAAACCAAAAGCAAGAAAAAAAGAACAAGGGAATCCCATCAATACGCGCATCGGGATTTTAATTTAAAATCATTTTTTGCTTGTTACCATCGTGGGCACCACAGCAACCAAAAAACCAAACCAGGCGATGAAACTGAACTCAAGGAAAAAGGATGTGCGGTGGCCCGCATCTATGTGCGGATGTGCATTGTGGCAATGCCGGTGGAATTGGCATTGGGTCACCCTTACTCCTTCCACCCCCTCAATTCACCATTGAAACCATGACGATTGAAAATAAATGAAAGGACACAAATAGAAAGAAGACAACAACAACAACAACGGGAAAAAAGGCTAAAACGGAACGCAATTACGTAACAAGCGTTTCGATAATTTTCAATTACTGATTTTCGGCGTGAACCGAATCGAATTGAATCGCCGGCCTATTGTTCGGCCTATAAAAAGCGGCGTACGAGACACAAACAAGGACACAACAGGGAATTGTCGCAAATGTGCCCACTCTTGCCCTATTCCGGATGGGGATTAATGGCGGACGTTTGCTTGAGGCAAGTCAATACTGAGCTTAACTGCAATTTGGATTGGTTTCGGTTGCAGTGTGTTGTAGAAGATCACTAAAGGACGGCCAGTGCGACTATTTTCATTTGCGGAGAACAAAAAAAAAGGAGTAGAAAACAATCAGAAGGTCGCCATGTTGTAAGGATATTTCAAATAGGCTGTAACATGATATTGGGATTTGCAACACTTGCCACTTTGAAATATATTACTAAAAGAAGTGAGTATATCAATGACGCAATGGTAGTATCATATGTGTCCTTTGTTATCTAGTCTGGCTCATGTTCAATCCTTTTTCTTGAAGTTTATACCATATCAACTTTGCCGAAATTGCCGAAACAATATTACCCCGACAGGCTGATACTATCGATCGGAAGCATTGGGAAACCGATTTAATTACTACTTGATAACCAATCTGACAGCAGAAAAGCTTCCTATAACATAGTTTCCTAGAATGCGCTTTCACGCTTCAATGAAATGCGGAAAGAAACGATTCAAGAAGAGAGGGTGGGGGGGGGGGGGCATTTTCGTTACGGAAGCAAAAATATGTATGTAAACTATGATTGTTGAAAGTCATCGTTTGCTGGTAGAGAAACATATGGTGAACACGCTCCATCAATTAGAACATGTGAGACATACTTTCGACAATTTAAAAGTGGTGATTTCAATGTGAAAGATAGTGAGCGCTCTGGTAGACAACAAAAGTGTGTAAACAAGCAATTGCAGGAGGCAATTAGAAGAAGCATGACATGTGTCACAAGCAACAATCAGCAGACGTTTACGAACAATGGGGATCGATATCAGGTGTATTCATAAGTTTTTAACTAAGAGATGGCGACACCTTGAAATCACTTGGATGGTACATCCTTCGGCACCCACCGTACGCCCCATGCTTAGCGCCATCTGACTATCATCTCCTCGCATCAATGGTGCACGTGCTCCCAGAGTAACACTTCAGCGATTTCGAAGAAGTTAGAAAATGGGTCGACGATTGGTTTGCCGCGAAAGACAAGCAGTTTTTTCTGACATGCTATTCATAAATTACCAGGAAAATGAGCGAAATGTACAAAAATTAATTTGCCGAGAAAATTACCTATTGTTTTTACCAAAGAAATCGTAAAAAACGTATGCATACACCTAGTATGCATACATACTGTGATAATACAATTATTATTGTTAATATTTTAAAAAATTAACTTACTACTCCACATTTCATGAAGAGGAAACTCCACAACCATGTATTGGAAAAGCTACTGTGGCGGTTCAGCCAAACCCCACTGTTACTTTCCTGAAGAACTCTATAACTTCGACCCAACCTTATAAGTTTCGCTAGTGCAATCGCATTAGCACCTTAAATGCTTCACGCACCAAATAGATCAAATTTATATAACCTAAAAGTCCCTGTAAAAGAATTCTTACCTTTCATGCAGTTCTTCGCATACAAATTCCCTACAAGAATTCTTTCCATTATACGGGAGCATAAAACAAAACCTATCCGGCATCTTCGGTTGCCAGGCAAATTCCAACCTTCCCACACCTGCACCGCAATCTCCCCGCAGCAAAAACATTTTCTTCCCAAGGATAATTAATGCTTTCAATGCATTACCTGGAAATGACTGCAAAGAATTTTTCCTACAAGGAAATTCATACATGTGTCAATGCATCTCTGCATTAGCGACCCAGATGATAGTACGCTTGTTTCCTCCTTTTCGAGTGATCGGCCGATTGGTGCATCAACGTCGCACCAGCTGAGATGTAGACAGATTGACTCTCTGAACCAGGATCTAGATAAAGTCCTGCAGTGGGGAAAGGCCAATCTTGTCGACTTCAACGCAACGAAGACCCAGTATACAACATTCACAAAGAAAACCGGATCATCGGTTCCACAGCTGATGATGAATGGCCGGGCCCTCGAGGCTGGGGAAAGTTTGAGATTGCTCGGCGTCACGGTCTGTGGGAATGTATCATGGCATAAACACGTATCGGGTATCGCCAGATCAGCCTCAGGAAAACTGAGTTATCTTTTTAGAGCCAAGAAATATTTTACTCCGGCCCAACTTCTTCTCCTATATAAATCACAAATTAGACCTGCGCTCGAATATTGCTCTCACGTTTGGAGCTCTGCTCCTAAACATACCCTCGACCTACTTGAGAGCGTACAAAGACGAGCGATCCGCCTGATCGGGGACTCGGCGCTGACGTCGGGACTACAGTCGCTATCACATCGAAGGCGCGTGGCCGACCTCTGTCTGTTCTACAGATATTATCACGGGTGCTGTTCTTCGGAGATTCTTGGCATTGTTCCACGCAATTCGGTCTATATGCGCTCCACAAGACAATCCAACGGATCGCACCCGTTTGTGGTTCATCTCCCGACAGCGCGAACATCCCTGTATCAGAACTCGTTCCGTTACAGAGAGGGGAAGCTGTGGAACTCCCTTCCCACGCGAGTGTTCCCGGAGCGTTACAACCAGCAACTGTTCAAAAAGAACTGCAACAGTTATTTGATGGCATCTCGGGGCGCCCACTCGACGCTATAGGTTCGCCTCTCCCGAGAGAAGTCTAATAAAAAAAAAAAAAAAAAAGAACCAAATTTCCAATTAGTGTAGATATTCACACTAGAGTTCGATCCTGGTGTCACCATAGATGCCATGTACAATTGACACAGATGGTATATACAAACCGTCATTGTATAACCATCTAATCTGCTTTGCAATGACTTGCAACTATCGATACAGCTGCAAGCACTTTACCCAGAAATGCTCCTTTATTTGAATCTCCAAACAATCATCGACTTCGCGCATGAGTAAACAACACAGATCTGAACGATTACACACATACCGCCATGAGCTCCATTACGAGATCTGGTTTTCTATTCCACCAAGAGAGACTTTACGTTTCTCTGGTGGTAAGTAAATACATATCCTTAGTGGAGAGGATATCTACCACCACACCACAAACTCACCCCAAACGAAGGTTGTATCGCAGAGTCTTATTCCATCCGCCGACCACCACGGTCGCTACCGCTCCCGCTTTCCGTCGCGCGGCTAAGAAGCGTAGGTCGTGTCGAAAAGGAAGTGTTTCATTCTGTTTAAAATTCATAAAAACATCAATTTAATATTAATGATAAGTTTGAGTGAAGTATAAAAACACTAACATATTTGATAATGGCTGAGAACACAGTGGTCTTTATTCAGTGAATAAAACGTAACAAATAAATAATTAACATTGATCAAACCTGTGTGTTTTGTTTCTGTGTTGTGTCCGCTCGGTTACGAAGGTCAACCATCGTTTTCTTCCTCCTTGCGTTGTGAGCAGTATCCGCGTCAACAATAGACGATGGGGATGGAAGTGAACGGAGTATCCGTGTTTGGCACAATACTTCATCTCCACACTATACCGCAAACCTACAATTGCGAGAGTAATCAGAAAATGCACAGGACAGGGAACGATGGCGAAGTCGAGTCGGTGAGGCAATGAACCACCGGGTTCTTACAGGCCAATAAGTAGTAGTAGTATAATTGTAGTAACCTAAGTACATGAGGATTCCGTCCTCGCCAAATTCCAATTGAAATTCCGCGTATGTTCTGCGTTAGTAATTGGCAGAGCTGCATGAGCCGCGAATTCAATCCTTGATGCCGGTCTTCGGAGACACCTCTGATCAAGCCGGTGCAGTCTTCAATGCCGGATGTGAAGTCCCGTGCACGAAATATTCAACGAATTCGCTGTGGACTACTCTGGCGTGCGAACGAGTTGCAACCAATAAACAATATGTGAACCGTACAGGGTTCAGTACTCAAGGTGCTAGTCGACAATATGCAATTAAATGTTGTCCTTTTCCTTGCCATTCCCCACACACACACACACACACACATAACCGTCACTGCCGGTATAGCCAAAGACACGATAAGGATTTGCTAGTGACGCAGCATTTAGATCCCAGGATGATGTTCCAAGCAGTACCATGAACGAGACATCAATACCAGCACTAAAGACCTACAAAACGAGAGGTGCCAAGTCGTTCACACGAGCTTACCTCATAAAAATATCCTCGTAACTACGATAGTGAGCTGAAAAGTTTCCGACCTCGACAGGAGAATAGCAGCACTTGTTAATATAAGCCAGTGAATATAGTTGTGCATCTTTTGGCAGTGACTCACCAAAATGTCAGCCATTTTGGAGGAGAAGTTTTTATTTGACAGTCGTTTGAGTCAGTCGATGTGACCGTTTTTGTGAAAATGGACAAAATTGAGTACCGAGCTGTCACTAAATTTTTGTTTTTGAAAGGTAGTACGCCTACACAAATCAAAGATGAGTTGGACTCTGTGTATGGTGACTCTGCACCATCATTTACTACAGTGAAATTTTGGGCTGCTGAATTTAAACGTCGCCGTGAGAGTCTAGACTACGAGTCATCGAACTGGCAGCATCAAAGAATTTGGTCGTTGCGAGCACCAGGTTTCCGCGTAAAGATATCCACAAAGGCACCTGGGTATCACATGATGGACCCATTCGCAACCAAATTGGCCAGGTGTTGATAGATCGCCGTGCCAGCGTCGACTCGGATCACTATCTTGTTGGTATAGTTTTCCGAGCATGGATTGCCTTACGGAGACGTATTGCATCTGCGGATCAGGTTCGAATCAACACGGCAGCCTTACGCAAAAAGAATACCAGTAACACCTTTGGTCATGCGCTATGACTCACCGATCCCGAAGACATTCTGGAGCGATTGAAAGTGCACTTCATTGAATTGCTAAATGGCCAACTCACAGAAGAATTGGAGGCTCCACCAATGCAACATCAAGACCAAATGCAGCAGCCACCCAGCATTGAGGAAACATTAAAAGCCATAAGACTGCTCAAATCAAATAAAGCCCCCGGAACTGATGGCATACCAGCTGAGCTGATCAAACAAGGAGTGACAGAGTTACATCACGCAATTCATGAGATCGTGGTGCACGTATGGGAGCAAGCGAAGATGCCGGAAGATTGGCGTCGTGGTATAAATTGCCCCATACATACGAACGGAGATACCACACTGTGCAGCAACTATAGGGGTGTAACATCGCTGAGTACCGCCTATAAGATACTCTCCACTATCCTACAAGATCGGATAGCCACATACGCTAAAGTCATCATTGATCAATATCAGCTTCATCCCAGGCAAATCAGCAATTGATCAGATATTCACCCTTAGGCAAGCGATGGAAAAATGTCTGGAATTTAAGATTCCATTATATCATCTATTTATAGACTTTAAGATCGCCTACGACAGCATAGCCAGGGTAGAACTATATAAAGCCATGAGAGAGTTCGGCATTCCAAACAAATTGATACGACTTTGTAGGTTGACCATGACCAACGTAACTAGTCAAGTAAAAATAGTGGGATTGCTGTCCAAACCAATAAACATCTTTAATAGACTCCGACAAGGGGACGTTCTGGCCTGCCTCCTCTTCAACCTGGCTTTCGAGAAAACAATCCGTGACTCTGGCGTCACAACTAGAGGGACTATAATCACCAAGCCCAGCCAGATACTTGCCTACGCACATGACATCGACATCATCGGTAGAACTGAATCGGCTGTACAGGACTCCTTCACCCAGATCGAGCAGACGGCACAAAAACTGAGACTGCATAATAATGAGGGAAAAACTAAATACATGGCGGCAACTTCTGCGAAGAGAAGACCTAACGTTGATCAAACTAGCAGGGTAGTGGAGTACGAATTTGAAGTAGTGTAATCCTTTAACTACCTTGGGTCAATAGTATCAGCCGATAACAATATGGAAGAAGAAATACGCGAACGGCTGATTAAATCCAACAAAGCCTACTATGGTCTATCAAGGCTCTTTAAATCCCGAAATTTATCCAGAACATCTAAGCTACTACTGTACAAGACCATGGTCTTACCAGTACTTATGTATGGATGGGAGACCTGGGTGCTCAATAAAAGGCACTCTGAACTCATAGCCGCGTTTGAGAGGGAGGTCTTAAGGAGAATTTTTAGCCCCGTATGTGAGGGAGACGATTCCGAAGACGCTACAACGATGAGTTGTATGCGATCTACCTTGAAGTTAATGTTATAAGAACAATTGAGCTCGGTAGACTCCGGTGGGCGGGACACCTAGTTCGAATGAGCGAAGAGGACCCTGCCCGGAAAGCCCTTTCTGGTAAGATGTGTGGAAGGAGACAGCGCGACAGACCTTGTCTGTGATGGAGGGATGGTGTAAACCAGGACACCCACAGCCTGGGAGTGCCGAACTGGGCGACATCGGCTCGAAGTCAGGACCGGTGGAGAGACTTGCTAAATAAGGCCAACACCGGGTCCCGTTTGTAGTGCCGATGATGATGATGTATGGAAGGCGATATCGCCGCAGACCATGTCTACAATGGAAGGATAGCGTAGACAAGGAAACCCAGAGCCTGGGAATGCCAAACTGGATGACATCGGCTAGAAATCGGGACCGGTGAAGAGACTGTGGGGGTGAGGAAGTTAATGCGCCAAGACACGGGCACCTGGTTCACTTCCTTCCCACTTCTTATTTTCTGCACCTCCGAAATCGTCTATGTCGCCGCGTTCTTTTGGAACCGGATAGAATTAACTGTTTCTAGAATCGTAGAAAGGTGTGTGCCTATTAATATCGCTTTTCCTTGTCTCTCCACCTTCTGTTGACAATGTTAACACGAGTGAAAGGGGGAAAACGAGCGCAGATGCGTTGTCCACGAACAATGAACTATGACGACACACCACCGACGAAGGGATGAAGGAATAAAACACCCTGGTCCGGTTTTAATGTTAATGTTGTCCTTTTTATTTTTATTTTCACTTAAGCATTCGTTTGGAAATTAATCTCCCCCTTTACTTAAGGTTATTTCAGAGTTATATTTCTCTTAATCACGGTTGCAAGAAATTTTGCAGGTTGAATTCAATTAACAATGCATGAGGACCTTCGAAAATGACGTCCCGAGACACTCCACGACTTTCCGGAGTCAGGAAGTTGGGTAAATCAGCATGCTCCTAACAGTGACCCGAGTTGCGCCGCGCTGTATTACAAAAAAGGCTGTCTGATACGAGTTAAGACACCAAGTCCCATCACCGAAGATAAGATACCATCATCATATACCAACCAGAAGATGAATCGTCTAATCCCAAACAAGTATAATCTTCAAGTCCCATACAACATGACGAAAATACATCACCATCCAAACTAGTTGATGTCGCCTCAGACAATCTTAACGAATCGAAAGTCAGATAATCTTAACGAGTCGAAAGTCAGATAATAATTATCGAAGGATTCTACTTCCTCTTTCATCTGTGACACTCGTGGAGTCAACACGGTTTTAAGCAGTATAATAGTAATAGTAATGCCTTATTATTAATTAAAATAAATATATTTTTTAATTAAATTAAATATAGTTTTTCAAAATAAATTATCATGTAGTTAATTAATTTTCGCGAGGATTGCCAAACGTAAGGTGGCCGAAATGCACGTCAGGTTCTAATGACCGACTCCCGAAATCCACTACGTCAACACCGACTGGGTGGGTCCAATGGAAACATTTCAGACTACGCAAAATGCTTGCAGGCAGCGATGCGCACTCGATGGCGGTTGTCACTGGACTGATTTACACACGGGTGCGGCGTGCCTCGTGTGGTCGCGGCGGTTATCGGGGGAACCTCGACGTGCGCGTGTTGAGAGTTGAACGACGACTGACTAAAGAATCGGAAAAATCTATTCATCGCGTCGTGGCGGTTGAGTCATAGCTGAAATAAACTCACTGCCACTTACGGGGAATTTCGAGAAGAGTTGCTATGCCGCATAGGGGATTCAGTTTCAGCGAATCCTCGCGTTATAAGGTGAGTTGGATTCGTTGGTTGTGTATACTGGGAAATTGGTTTGGGCGGCATAGCCAAGTATGATCAAGGGTCTTGATCGTTGTGATTGTTTTGTGGAAATTAGCTGTCGCTTGATTGCAAGCGAGAAGTGGAGTTTAAGGAAGAAATGACCGAAATGGTTTTCGGGGGAAATTGGAATTGCTTGGGTGCGAGCAAAGAATATCGTTTAGGTAAGATATTAACCGGAGCAATTTCGGTGAAATGTATGCGGGTCGGTATAGTTGGTGGTGATGGTTAATGTTCCGTTGTAGGTTTGAATATGCGTTTTATTACAGCATATGAATTTCGGGGAAGTTAAGATTGCTTGGTCGCTAGGAAAGAATATAACTTAAGTGAGGAATTGACCGAAGCAATTTTAGGAGAAAGCGTTTTTTTTTTCGGTAGGAAGGTGAAAATCTTCAAAAGATACCTCTTGACCGATCCAGAGGCAAGCGGGGTTTTTACCGACTAAAACCTCCTCCCACCAGGCTCATATTCCCGTTGATCCCCGCTGAACTTTCTTTTAGATATTCCATCGCGGAATACCATTTGTTACGGATCATGCCTGTTTTGAACTTAGCATTTATTCCATTACTCCTACCGGAGTAACTGTCCGTCTCATATGTCTCTCCAAAATCGTTCGTGCTGTCTCGAATCTCACGCACGGAAAAGGTATGTGGGGTGATGTAATTGAGGGAGATGATTAATATTCCGTTGTAAATTGGAATATGCATTTATTTCAGCTTGGGAAATGGGTTCCTGGTAAATTGGGGGATGTATGCAATTGCGGATTGGGGACGTGTGCTGTCGCATATTGGGATGGATGCGCTTACAGGTTTTGCATGGTTTTGGGATGGGGAGTTGGATTGCGGTGGCGCGCTATGAGCGGTCAAGGTTGGTTGGCATTGTGGGTTGGTTCTCCATGTGGTATAGAGAACCCCCACAAGACTTGCTAAATAAGGCCAAAACCGGATGCCAGTTGTAGTGCCGATGATGATGATGATGATGTAAGAGCATGCAACAACTGACGATAACATCGCTATGGTTCACCAAATGTTGCTAGACGATCACCGAATAAAAGTGAGAGAGATAGCAGAGGCTATGAAAATGTCCAAAGAGGGCGTTTGTCACATATTAAATCAAAATTTAGGCATAAGAAACCTACCCATGTTAGACCAAAAACGTGTTCGAATGAACATTTCCAACGCTCTGTTGGTGTAATTTAGGCGCAATAAATCCGAGTTTTGGCGCCAATTAATTACTGTCGACAAAGCTTGGATACACCATTATACGCCCGAAACAAAGAAACAAAAATACAGTCAAAACAGTGGACTGCGAAAGGGGAATCGGCTCCAAAAAAGGCGAAAACTGTTTGTTCGGCTGGGAAATTTTTTGGTATAGTCATGGAGTTATCTTAATCGAATATCTTAAAAAGGGAAAAACCATTATAGGAGCAGACTACGCACCATTACTTGACCAACTGAAGGCAGAAATTGCGAAAAAATTGGCACGTTTGCAGAAAAAGAAAATCCTGTTTCACCAAGACAACGTGCCGTCTCACACCTCAGCGGTTGTCACGGCAAAAAACCACGAATTACGGTTTGAACTGCTTGACCATCCGCCTTACTCACCAGATCTAGCCCCAAGCGAGTTCTTTTTGTTCCCTAATCGAAAAATTGCGCTCGGAGGACAGAGATTTTTGTCAAATGTGGAGGCGATCACCTTCGTGAAGAGTTATTTCGCAGAGAAAAACGGCGAGCACTATTTGGGCGGATTAGAGAGATGGGAACATCGCTGGAAGAAGTGTGTAGAGTTACAAGGAGACTATGTAGAAAAATAAAAATAAATTTTAAGAAAAAATGTCTTCTATCTTTGTTAGGCTGGAAACTTTTCAGGTCACCCATGTATTTATGAAATGTATCACCATCGTATTTTTAAATATAACTAATATGGGGCAAGAGTATTCGATTGGCCAACTGGCACATACGGACCGAAAACAAGTGACCAGGTAGCACTAGCTTTTTTTAAATAATGCTTTTACAGCTCACTAGGAGAGGCTCAACAATGTGTATAGCAATTTGGAACGAAATTTAGTATGTATTACCCGTATTATCCTAAATTATACGCATATTTGTTTTCCGCTCATATTGTCTGCTTTTCGGATAGAAATTCAGGCAGTCCTTACTTGATGTATCGATACCTAATCTTATCTATGTGTGGAAAATAGGATGAAGACTATACAATACGATTTATGGATTACATTTTAACTATCTTTAATAACATATTACTGCTGCGCCTTTCCGTGGATTTTTGAAGAAAAAACAACCAACCCGCGCGACATCCAAGGAGGATCGTAATGTTTGCGTTTAATTATTGCAATTTAATTGCGTTTCTGTCTTCTAGGTTTATCATATTTTCAAATAGTCGACATACATCAATAATAGTGATGTGGGGGTAGGTAGTCGTGGCGCCAGCATGGACGCGAGTTCTACTACCAACCCACCACTTTCACTTAATGAAATGTTCCGCCAAAAAACTGCGCACGATTGAAGAATACGGAGTGAACGATTACACAAGAAGGATAAACGCACTAAATGATTTTTTTATTTCCTTATTAATTTTATTTTTTTTAGGTTTGTTGTTTTATTTTAATATTGTAGCTACAGTAACTGAAACACGACCGGTTAAAAATAGCACACACTCGGCTCCGGATGTAAACGCATCTCCATGTGCACCGGCGGAGAGCGGGAGCTCGCGACGACCGTGGCGATCGGCGGATGGAAAACGACTCAGCGACAATCATCTCGTGCAGAGATGATTCGCTTATGGGGTGAGTTTGTGGTGCCGTGGTAGATGTCCTCTCCACTAAGGATATCGTTTTTACCTACCACCAGAGAAACGTAAAGTCTCTCTTGGTGGAATAGGAAATCAGATCTTGTAATGAAGACCATGGTGGTAAGTGTGCGATCGTTCAGATCTGAGTTCTTCACACGTGCTCGAGGGCAATGGGTAAACGAAGCAGGCAGGCGGCAAAGACAAAAGAGATATATGATCAAATGCGCCGTTGGTAATGCGGTTCATTATTTACGCGATGCGTCGTCGCTATAATCGACGTTGGGAAAAGAGGTGCTAATGGGATTGGTGGTCGAACGAATCCCTTGCATGCCTTTGTATATGTCGGGTAATTAGCTGCGGCAGGAAAGAAATTGAAGATTGTTTGTTAGCGGAGAAACAAACGACGAGTTGGATCTTATGCATGTTTACATGCGTAGAAGTATGGTTTATGGCATCTGGAAAAACAAGCTGTCCGACGTAGGATTTTAACACAGACAAAGGGTGCCGAACCACTTTAAAGAATTATTTCTAGGAATTTTATCTAACGCGTTGTATGCATTAAATGTCCTTGTAAAAGGAAATGTTTCAGGTATGCTGGGTGGAGATTGCGGTGCAGGAGTGGGATATTGAAATTTGCCTGGGAACCAAAGGTACCGAATAGGTTTTGGGATACCTGAAAAGGTAGAAAAGAAATCTTACAGGAAGTTATATGCGACGAGATGCATGAAGGTAAGTTTTCTTTTACAGGGACTTTTTAGATTATACCTTAGATAATCCTAGATGCGTAAAGCATTTAAGGTGCTAATGCGATTGCATCCACCGCTTGGTAGAAACCTTAACGTGGTGCGGGGGCTTAAACTACGTCAGGCTATGCTGACGGAAGCACACGCTTCCAGTAGGGCCACCCATGTCAGACAGGCTAGCGAGGAGTAACACACAAAGGTCGTCCACCCATTGGATGGTTTGCAGCCAGGGGTATACCGGCTGTATTATAACGGCGCCTCTCTGACACCGGGTCGAATCAGAGCAGTAAGCAAACCTTACCATATCAAAGAGGGGCTCTGATATGGCGGACCATTTGAGACCCCAGAGTGATCCAATGAAATGAATGATCAATACACAAAAAACAATCTCACAAAAAACCCGCTAGGCGTAGGTGTGATGAGCCAACACTACCATAAGGGAACAAATCATCAAAAAACACCGACTCGGCAAAAAGAAGACGTAGGGAAAAACGTAAAAAGCGGGATATACGCGTCGGCACGTGGAATGTTCGAACGTTATACAAACCAGGCGCGATACAGACGGTCGTAGAAAACACGAAACAATATAAAATGGACATCGTCGCGCTTCAGGAAGTTCGACTCCCACATCAAGTAATCGAAACCAACGGGTTTACACTGGTGTGTGGAGGTACCGATACACATAACCTCGGAACCGGCTTCATCATAAGCAAGAAGATTACGCCCCATGTAAAAGATGTGAAATTCATTAATGACCGAATGTCTGTGCTAAAAATACAGGGCCGATGGTACAATTATGTATTTATAAACGTACACGCCCCAACAGAATCTGCGGACGAAGAAACGAAGGACACGTTCTACGAGACCCTAGAGGATGTATTTCATGGGATCTCATCATTCGATGTTAAAATCCTCCTCGGGACCTCAATGCGAAAATTGGAAAGGAAGATATCTTCCAACCAACTATAGGTAAAGAAAGTCTACACGACGTTTCAAATGATAATGGAATTCGAATTATCACGTTCGCAGCGTCAAAAGATCTGTTAGTAAAAAGCACGATGTTCAAGCACAAGGAAATTCATAAAGCCACATGGATATCACCCGACGGCGTAACGCGTAACCAAATAGACCACTTCCTCATAGACAAAAGACACCACTCAAATATCGTTGACGTAAGATCATATAGAGGAGCAGATTGTGACTCCGATCATCTTCTAGTGATGGGCAAAATCAGGAGTCGCCTCGCAGCAATCCTACATGGGCAGTCACGGGAGACAAGCAAAAAGTTCGACACTGATAAACTGAAAGACCTACGCAAAAGGGCTGAATATCAAGACGAACTAACGAATAGATTTAGCATCGTAGAGAATGACAGTAGTGAGAAAGAGGAAGCCAATAGTGTGGACATTAAATGGGCACCGATCAGAGACACAATCAAACAAACAGCCCAAGTGGTATTAGGATTTAAGAAAACAACTAAGTCCAAACCTTGGTTTGACGATGAGTGCAGGGCAAAGATCGAAGAACGTAAACGCCTCAGAGTGATCCACTTAGAAAGATGTGATGAAGTCAACGCAGAAAGATACGCGACAATTCGGAAAGAGACAATGAGGCTCTTCAAACGCAAAAAACGCGAATGGGAGAAGACTCGGATCGAAAAAACCCTAGAAAATTCTAGGGCAAAGAACATCAGAGGTATGTATGTCGGCATAAATTCAATTAGAAATGGCTACCGAGGGACAGCCAAATTAATTCGAGACGCAAACGGCTGTCTGGTCACAGAAACAAACAATGTCGTGACAAGATGGAAGCAGTACTTTGACAACCTGCTCAATGTACGCACCCATCAACCACAGATAAATGCACCAAGCGTACATACAGCCGAGCCTCAGATCCCAGAGCCGTCTCTCAACGAAGTTGTAGACGCGATAAATCGATTGAAAAACAACAAGGCTCCCGGAGTCGACTGCATACCGGCAGAGCTTGTGAAGCATGGAGGAGAGGCAACCGCTCGAAAGATCCACCAGCTCATCCAAACAATATGGGATAAGGAAGTCACCCCGGAAGAATGGAAAACCTCAATAGTCATCCCCATTTTCAAAAAATGCGACAGATCTGACTGCGAAAACTACAGAGGAATATCATTCCTCCCAACCGCATACAAAATATTAACAAAGGTCATTCTGGCGAGAATCACACCGTACGCAGAAGAGATACTGGGAGACTACCAATGTGGATTCCGTAGGAACCGGTCAACAAGCGACCAAATGTTCACAATAAGACAACTGCTGGAAAAGAAGTGGGAATACGGAGAGACGGTTTACCAACTGTTCGTTGACTTAAAAAAAGCCTACGACGCAGTCGCAAGGCAGAGACTCTACCATATTCTAGTTGAGCTGGGAGTCCCAAAAAAAGATGCCGCCCTCATTCAAATTTGCATGAACGAAAACAAAGGGTGAGTCAGAATAGAAAACCACCTCTCAGAACCATTTGAAATCTGGGACGGACTAAAGCAAGGAGATGGTCTATCACCGTGTCTTTTTAACCTGGTGCTCGAGTATGTCATCAGAAAGGTACAAGACGATAACATGGCCGGATCATACCTGAACGGGGTCACACAAGTGCTCGCATATGCGGATGACATCGCCGTTCTGGGCGATAATCTAGAGACTGTTAGTAAAAACTGTGAAATCATCATGCAAGCGGCAGAAGAGGTGGGCCTAGAAATAAATGAAGACAAAACAAAATACATGATTACGGCGAGAGCAGGTGGACCTCAGAGAACACATATAAACGTCAGAGGTAAGATATTTGAAAAAGTTAAAGAATTTAAATATCTGGGAACGATACTGATGGCCAGTAACGAAATGTCGAAGGAAATTAACAAGAGACTGCATTCCGGCAACGCTAGTTGGCACGCAGGCAGTAAACTGCTGAAATCCAGACTGCTATCACGTAACATAAAGCTCCGTGTCTATAGAACCATAATCATGCCGATTGTTCTATATGGATGCGAAACATGGGCTCTCACAAAACGGGAAGAAAACAAATTCCACGTATTCGAGAATAAAGTTTTGAGGGGCATCTTTGGAGGTAAATATGACGAGGAGGCGGGACAATGGAGGAAACTCCATAACCACGAATTGGAAGAGCTATATCGCAAACCTACAATAGTGAGAGTAGTCAAGGCGCGAAGATTAAGATGGAACGCACACGTGGCGCGAATGGGGAACGATAGGACCGTGCATAGAATTCTCGACGGTAGACCAACGGGAAGAAATAATGCCTCGAAAAGAAGAAGAGGTAGACCTCTAACATAATAGTTTATTTTTTTTATAATGTATGTGTATTATATTAAGAATAAATAAAAGAAAATGTAAGCTGAAAGGCATAAATTAAGCATATAATATTGTATAATTTAGAGTGCTTGTGAAGAGCCAGTAAATTACATTATGTAGTAAAATTATTAAGACAGGTTTAGCATTTAGACTAAAATTGTAAAACATAAAAAAGACTTTGTGAATAAATGCGTCTGCAAACAAAACAAAAACCAACGGGAAGGAGACCGGTAGGACGGCCGCGACGGAGATGGGAGGACAATGTTAGGTTTGACCTTGAGGAGATCGAATCGAATGGTCAAGCGTGGAAGCAGAGTGCAGGGAACAATGGCGAAGCCGAGTCGGTGAGGTCATGAACTTCCGGGTTCCTACAGGCCAATAAATAATAATAATAATAATAATAATAATAATAATAATAATGCGATTGCATTAGCGAAATTATGTGATTGGATAGAATTATGGGTGTTTTTTAGGAAAGCGAACCGTGCGGTTTGGCGGAACCGCCACAGTGACAATTCACCATATTTCTTCAAGTTTGTAAACGCTCTCTTCTCTATTACCCGCAAGTCAGTTCCCCCAATTTTAACTTTCTTGTATTCATTTGAAGAAGCTGGAACAACCTATTGTAACTTTATCAGCATATAAGGCGCATTTAACGTGATGATACCATAAATAATTCATACTCTCCCACAATTTATAAAGCTTATATTCATCCCAAACTCAATTACATATTTGGTCGGCGCATTTAAAACAATGTTGTAAGCGGTCGACATGACATGTGAATCTCATTGGGGACCAAAAGTTAAGTCGTTCAATTCCACCATTAGAACATATGTCCGATATACGCTAATAACATGGTCATTTCCCACTTAGAATTGAACTTAGTGAAACACCTAAAAAAGTTTCACATGGTATGTAAAAGTTAAAAATGTATAGCAAACTTATAGTTGGCAACAGAAAATTGTTCTTTCGTCGAACCACTAGAATCCGAAATATTCTGCTTGAAAATGTGTTTTCTCACCATAGCGATCTTCACACTATTAAAGCCAATGTGCATCGACATTACGAGGGTTGCCTTTTATATTTCGGGATTAGAGAACAAAAACAGATATTGATCATCGAAAATAACTTTATTGTTTTTCAAAATATTCCCCATGAAGATCTATACACTTTTGCATGCGTTTGAACCAATTGTCGAAGCACTTTTGCCACTCTGATTGAGGTATCTCCAACACATGCATTCTGAATGCAGCAACCGCTTCTTCAGGTGTCGAAAAACGTTGACCACTCAGTTTGTTTTTTACGTACGGGAATAAAAAGAAGTCATTCGGTGCCAAGTCAGGACTATACGACGGATGACCCATCAAATCGATGTTTTGGGTGCTCAAAAATGCAGTTGTCGCAGCCGATGTGTGAGAGCTCGCATTGTCGTGGTGAAGAGTGATCCGTCTTCGGCGGTTGGTTTTCCTGATTTCTTGGAAGACAACTGGCAAACAAATGGTTGTGTACCACTCAGAATTGACTGTTCTGCGTTGTTCTAGTGGTACGGTTCCGAAAAAACAGGCGACCATTTGCTTGGAAGTGCTTCGTGCGCCAACAACTTTTGTTGGATTTGGCTCATCTTGAAACACCCAGACAGTCGACTGCTGTTTACTTTCGGGCTCATACGCGTAAATCCACGATTCATCACCTGTCCCGATGTCATAGACGTGTTTCGAAGCACCGCGACCGTATTTTTTGAGCATTTCTTTCGACCAATTGACACGAGCCTTTTTTTGGGCGATTGACAAATTGTGTGGGATCCAACGCGAACAAATTTTTTTGACAGTCAAATGTTTATGCAATATTGAATGTATGCTGGTCCCACTAACGCCTAAGGTTGTCTCAATCTCACGATAGGTCACATGACGATCTTCCAATATCAGTTCGCGCACAGCATCAATGGTTTTCGGAACAACAACTGATTTTGGACGACCTTCACGAAATTCATCTTAGAGTGAACTACGACCAGGATTGAATTCACCATACCATCGATAAACACTGGTCCTTGATGGAACTTCATCGCCAAAAATTGAATTAAGTTCACCCATGCACTGTTGCTGAGTTAATCCACGCCGAAAGTTGTAAAAAATATTCGCACGAACATGTTGACGATTTAATTCCATTTTCGGGCCGAGATGAATCTTTTAAGTTACTGTAAACAACACAAATAGCGCTCGTATGTCAAAACGTTCTGAGTGCGTATAACCTCAAAAATGTCCAACTTTACGACAGAGCTGTCAATTGCCGGATTGCAACGCTAGGGTTGCCAAATCCCGAAACATAAGAGGCAACCCTCGTATTAACACCCTCCCTCTTTTTCATCTGTACTGGGTTTTGACACTAAAGTGTTTCAAAAATTTCCGTTTTGAACCTATGATATATGAAAAAAAATAAAGTGCTTCAAAATATTAAGGGTACCTCGATATCGTATTCATATGCATTACTGTAACAAAAAACTGGTGAGTAATACAATTTTACATAGCCAATAATTTTCCTTAAACGTATTCAGCGATACATAGAAATATAAAGACGGTAATGAATCCTCATTTCCATGGGCAATATAAAATACCATTCAAAAAACAATTCGTACCAGGTTTGGTAATATAAAAATATAAAAAGAATTAGATGTAACCATATGTCAATTGTCATTTTACCTTTCTAATTATTGCCGGTTAAGAACCTTTGTCGTTCCCTCAATACTTTTTTACCACATGCAAAACGACCAGATCGACTTAACGAAGTTAACCTTGAATACTCTACAATCTTTGTACGGTCATGGTCTACGTTTGGTAACAGAGAAACCCGGTCAACAATATAAGTACACAAACAAATAAAATTTTAAAAAGAGAAAGGACCTAAAAACCATTTCAATAAGCTTCAAATTTGACAATGCAGTACGTTCTGTTCCAGCGATTGATATTATTCGAGTTAGACCATAACCGTAACAAGCGCTAAATGAAAATATCGAGAATTTGTCTATTTCAACTACAAGGAAACCCAAACAACCACAAAATTATTCAAAAACCCGAACGGCGTGCACAACATCATACTAAAAGGCCATTACAAGGGTATCCGTGGAAGCCTTGCAAATGCCGCAGTCAATTGTCTCTCAGACAAGAACTCCTTTTTCAGGACTGAGTTATGGTTTATAACCCAACAGCTATTCACCAAGGATTTGCGAATTTGTAGGCGTTACACAACACAAATTAGCTGGAAGTAACTCATAAACATTTCGAGGTACATCTCCAGTCCTTTAGAATTATCGAACATTACGCCGAGTTAGATAACCGGATACTTTACCTGCAGTAGGGTAAGCAGTAAAAGGAGAAAATGAGTGAAAGGACACCGTTCACCAAGGAAAAGTGGCATAATGGTGTACCAAGAAACGGAGGATTACAATAGGCGCGTGAATTGTAAAGGTGCTGCCAAAACCGTGCACTCTTACGCAGTCTTGTGCAGTATTATGCATTCTTATGCATTCATGTGCCGTCTATTGATTTCATGGAGTTATATGAGCCAGAACTGTTATGTCGTTTCCGCAAGTTACACTAAATTGAGGACAAAATAAGGGTATGCACCTTTCCTGTAAAATACCTAGTTCAACGGTGTTTTGAATACAAGGTAATGTCTAGTTCTCTGAGAGATACCCTTAATTTGAACCCATCAGAAGGCCAAACGAGTTCACTTTCTCGTGAGTTAACAGTGAACCCAGATTAGGGCAAAGGACTTCAATAAATCGAAGCTGTCACAGAATAATTGAGTGTGGAATTTGCTTGACAAATATTTAGTTGATCCTTGTACAACAAAATCAATTCAGTCCCTTTAGTTAGTATCGTTTTTTTCAGTTACTGATGTCAAAGGGACGCTCTTCATGTTTTTTTTTTTTTTGTTGTACCAGGTCCTTATTTTATTTATTAACGCTATTGAGGCTACACACCAACGTCAAACTGGATTCGCTCTTACTGTACCTAACTGAAGGATTGTAAAGGATTCGTAGCATTGAATATGTACTTCCCTATCCCGCGATTCGTGTTGATTTAGCTGATTGATGTGTGTCAACGGTATTAGCATATTGGAAGGGTACCTTGTGTAAAAGGAACAATGGACGGCAATTTCTCAACTTGGCGTCACAACAACGTACACAGGGGAGTTTGGTCTTTAGTGGATTTGAATTACCCGAATTAAACACCCTTTTCGACTTTAGAGGGTTTGATTTAGCACATATCAGCTTTGGGCAGAAAGGAGACTTTCATAGCTACAAACAACGGCTCGACTTTGAATAGAGATCGTAAAAGCAATGTTGAAAGCAGGTTAGTCTGTGAATGCTGTTTGCCAATCAATAGCAAGTCCATTACAGTGGAGTTGCAATTAACAAAGTGTACATTTAAGAGATTTGGTCCCTAAATTGAGTAACTCCTCACTATGGGAAATTCGGATGCGGGAAACTACAAACGTTTGTTTAATTTCTTATTACTACATTTATCTGTTCATAAAGCCGGTATAAATCAATATGTCATTCTTTCAATTGATTTTTGTTTCGGGTGGTTTTTTAGTTACTACACGGGTGAATAAAATATAAACGGTCATTCTATTTTATGCTTAGCAACAAGTTGGGAGCTAGATAATCTTGTGCGTGGCTGTTGTTTGGTTTATGAAGATAAGGGGAACCAGCTTGGATAACGGTCCCGCTCGACTTTGTAGTTAGTACAGCCATGGGTGAGCAACAAATACATACGTCTGTTGCACAACGGATTGTTATGGTAATTTAACAATTTAAATATAATAGGTGTACAACTTTGCTTCCGCCGTTTTTTTCCGAAATTCGAGGCTTTTAAATGACTTGTTGCGTCACTCCCAATGATCCTGCCAATTCTTGTTGCGTTTGACACGAGTCTTGATCAAGTAATGCCTCCAATTCTGCATCTTCGAAAACCTTCCCTCTCCCACGACATGGGTCTTCGGGGTTAAAATCGCCGTTCTTGAAGCGTTGAAACCGCTCTCGGCACGTTCTTTCACTAAAAGCGGCCTCAACATAGGTATTTGAGAGCATTCGATGAGCCTCAGCCGCAGATTTCTTCATATTAAAGCAAAAAATTAAAACCTCCCACAAATGACGAGAATTTGGCTCGTAAGCTGACATGTTTAATCGAGAATAACTTTATGATGCAGTCACAAATCGACTAATATTTCGATGGCGTTATGTTTACAAATACCTCAGCTTATTGTATGACATCTATGATCTATTTATTTCAACTACCACTTACCGCTACAGCCATCTATTGCAAAACGGCGGAAGCAAAGTTGTACACGTAATAGTAAGGGGTAATCGTAAGAGACTTACTTGATTTGATCTTGGTCGCCCGTGGAGCGGTCGCTGTAGCTGCTGCTGGCGTTGAGCTTTGTGCTCCCCTGTTTAGTTTGCTGTTGGTTGTTGCTAATTCCTCTGTCACTCTCGGAAACACTAATTGCTTATTTCTGGTCTCAAGCTTCCTTAAGAGACTCCTTTGTTTCCCCTTTTCCGTTTCAGTCGTGCTTTTATTTTATTGAATACTATTTCTATTGTTTAAAGAATTTAAATAAAGCTTACGATAATTACTGCAAATATTTAAAAGTTATTCACGTTCGAATTGTTTTTTCGACATATGCGGTTTTCTTCCTAGTTTTACGTCGAATGTCGAATATCTTTTTTGTTTTCGCCGTTGACGTGTATTTTTTATTCGGCGCCAACGCCGTTTTTTATTATTTTTCTGCCAAGTCGAATCTGCACAAAGTAATTTATGCAAATTAGCTACTTGACGATTTGTACAGGTAGAGAGGGAAAATTTGCGAAAGGGAATTAGTGGGTGTTAGGCGAGAACATGGACGCGAGGTCCGTAACAGGATTATTATACAAATTTTAACAAATGAAGGTGTTAAACCCTCGGAAATTTTTCTCGATTGAAGGCACAGTTTGGTGATGATACACTGTCTCAGAATCGTGTGTATACGTAGACCAGAGAATTTAAAAGTGGGCTAATAACCTTGCCCGTAAAAATAAATTATTATGGAAAATTTAACAAACCTCGAGACTTGCTAATAAATAAGACCAAGACCGGATCCCGGTTGTATTGCCGATGATGATGATGAGAACGTATCGAAAACGTAAGTCATGATCAACGCCCAATGACAAGTCGTACAGCATATTGAAGGTGATCGCCGCTTAACTGCTGAAGAAATCTCATCAGAAGTGAGTATTGGAACAAAAGACGAGCTATGCCTATTCGAGATATCATCCTTCTTCATGACAACGCCAGGCTTCACACAGCCTCCTTGAAAAGGGATACATTGGAAGAAGTGAGTTGGGAAACCCCCAAACACCCACCTTATAGCCCAAACTTGTGTCCCTGTTACTATTTTTTGTTCGCACCCTTGAAGGAGTCACTTCATCATCATCATCATCGGCACTACAACCGGGATCGGGTCTTGGCCTCATTTAGCAAGTCCTGAGGCTCGTTAAATTTTCCATAATAATTTGTTTTTTCCGGGCAAGGTCATTAGTCTTGTGCCAGAAGGAATCACCTGCAGGAAAAAAATTCGAAAGTAATGAAGAAGTAGAGGCGCACGTGCACAAATGGCTAACAACTCCCCCTTAATCCTTCTACGAACAAGAGATATTGAAGCTTCCAAATCCGTGGAAATAGTGTGTAGATCACGCAGGAAACTATATTGAAAAATGTTGATAGTATAGTTACTGTGTAACATTATTCATCATTTTATAAAAAAAAATTACCGTTTATGTTTGATTCATCCTCGTAGTACAAACTAAAAGACCAAAAAACTCCAATTGACAAGCATTTTTTGGTTAACTGCTTATGTTTGTCTAACACGCGCACAAAGAATTTTGAAGCATCCTTAAACGTCAGAACAGAGTACAAGCTGAAGGAAAGGCGGATGAGCGTATATCATGAAACTTTTTCAAAAGCATGTTTACATTCTTCAAGAGTAATAAAAAAAAGTTATTTCGGTTCTTTGTGGAGGCCCTGAAGTCGAGTGCTCGAAAAGATCCGTATCCCTTCCCTGGAGGTTGGGGAACGCGCCAGACATTCTGTCTTGTGCCGAGAACTGAGCAGCGATATACTCCTCAATCTTCGCCATGTGACCACATGTTGAGGGAAACAGTCAGTGAAACTGCCCCGTGTCAGAGTGCTCGGTGGTAAAAGTTCCAAATACCTGCAGTGTTAACAACGCATTGTGTTCTCTCTCGTGCGTGGGCGGTGCTGAGCTCAGATCGTAGCTCAGAGGTCCTTCTCTCGATTGCGTCGTTCACACTGCAGGTTTTTGGCACTTTTACCACCGAACACTCGCACTTTCACTTCGTAATTTCCGGTTGAATTCATCTCGCAATGTAAGGCGATAACTATTCGACTCGAAGGACCAATAAATGGTGGGGTATCTGACCTGGAGGCTGCGTCCACGAAAGATTAGCCGATGAGGTGGGGGCGGTGCGTCCAGGATAGAACCCGATGAGTGGTGATGCGTCCACCAGCAGCGTCCAGTGAATAGACTGTAGAGAGTCCAGGAAGTATCGAACAGAGAATGGCGCGTCCACCAGTGACGTCCAAAGAAGAGTGTAGAGAATCCAAGGACGAGTCGAATGTAGATTGGTACGTTCACCAGCAACGTCCAATGAAGAGTATAGAAAGTCCAAGGACAAATCGAATAGAAACTGATGCGTCCACCAGCAACGTCCTATGAAGAGTGGAGAGTCCAAGGATTAATCGAATAGAGAATGGTGCGCCCACCTGCAACGTCCAATGAAGAGTATAGAAAATCCAACGACGAATCGGATAGAGATTGATGCGTCCACCAGCAACGTTCAATTAAGAGTGGAGAGTCCATAAAGGAATCGAATAGAGAATGATGCATCCGCCACCAACGTCCAATGAAGAATGTAGAGAGTCCAAGGACAAATCGAATGTAGAATGGTGCGATACTCACCAGCAACGCCCAATGAAGGGTGATGAGAGTCCCAGGACGAATCAAGTAGAGAATAATGCTGATGACGCCAGGCGATAGGGTGACTGAAGAAGTAGATGGTCGCCAAGCGAGCAGGTGAATCCTGTAGAAGAGATGACGCCAAATGGCCAAGCGGTGGCCCAAGTAGAGGGATGACACCAAGTGGTGGCTTGATCAAGCGGTGGCCCAAATAGAGACGATGACGCCAAACGGTGGCCTGTTCAAGCGGTGGCCCAAAAAGAGATGATGAAGCCAAGCGGTGGCACCAGAATGGATGTTGGCGCCAAGCGGTGGCCTGGTCAAGCGGTGGCCAAGTAAAGATGATAACGCAAAGCAGTCAAGCAGTGGCCCAAGTAGAGAGATGACACCAAGCTATGACCTGGTCAAGCGGTGGCACAAGTAGAATAGATAACGCCAAGCAAGCGAGTGAGGGACGCAGGAGTGACCGTTGGATAATTTGAAATTGTTGAAGGTTGAGTAGCGTTCCTTTTCTGTCAAAGACGCGTTGTTACGTAGTGATCCTAAATCACTACTCTCACCCGATCCCCCATTATTTCATATCCCAATTCCTAACAATCCTCAACCAAAATAGATTTCCCCAAAGGATGCGCCATAGTACGAACCGTATGTTCATACTATGCGCTAAACAATTCCCCGGAATGATAACATCATGAAATGCATATCTTCGAATGCATTTAATGATTGTGCCTTCCGGGAAGTTGTTCAACCAAATTCCCATACAATCCCCCAATTGAATCATATGCGCGACAAATTAAACCAAAAGTCCATTTGTCGTACATTGATTCAATTTCCAATAATCCTAACATCAGGAAATGCCTGATTCCAAATGCATTTCATGATTTTACCTTCCGGGAATTTGTTCCACCAAATTCTCATATCCTTCTCGGATTTTATATGTGCGCTTTTTAACATATCTCTGTGGATGCAGAGTATAAAAAGGCGGCCAATTTTGGATTCAGGATCAGTCAGTCAAAAAAAAGAAGCCAAACTCCTGACCAGCAAGCGATCCGATATCTTAATAAAAAATAATTAGGGCAATACAAAAAGGAACGCCTTTTATTTTAACCGGACCGCATCCGAAAAGCAGAAAATATGCGCATCCTTAAGCATCACAACTAGTCCCTCGCGGTCCCCGACTTGACTCTGACTTGAATTCCTTCCTCGGTTAGGGTTAAGGAACGGAAGAGAGAGAGAAAATGTTTCTCTTAGGGGTGTGGCCACCAAGGAGATGCGATTTTTTGGTGCAGTGGTGTGTATGTGTGTTCGTGCACATCACCGTGTTTATCGATGCATTTCAGCAAGGATAAACAAAACCTACAGCTAGGGAAAGAGAACAAAGGAGAAGCGTCGGTCTGTGATTAGAGTCAGGTAAATAAATAAGCTGGAACTCATTAAATGGGAATTGTATTTGGGATACCACAAACGATGTGGATTGTTTATTGGATCGGCAGAAAACCTTTGAAGGACAGCGTTATTTTGTTTGCACATGGTGCGAGTTAGGGAATTAGTCTCAACGTCTATGGTGTTAATTACATGCAGCTGCGTTGGACTGTTTATCGTTGGTTAAAGTGGTCGCGGGCCAATGTGTATGTAGGTAGTTTTTATTGTACACATGTTGAGGCTGCGATCAGATAACTCAAGGGAAAGATTCCCTGATTATGCGGTTGTATTATATGTGAACCGATGAATTTTCTTTCAGGGAATTTATGATAAGTTAGGAAGGAATTCTTATAAGGAATTTGTATGCGAAGAAATGCATGAAAGGTAAGAATTCTCTTCTAGGGGCTTTTAGATTATAAATTGTTCTATTTAATGCGTAAAGCATTTAAGGTGCTAATGTGATTGCATTAGCGAACTTTAGGAAGTTGGGTAGCAGTTATGAGGGTTTTTCAGGTAAGTGGGCCGTGGGGTTTGGCGGAACCGCCACAGGTCGAATTATATAGATCGTTAGTTTATTTTCTAGAATAAACTCTGAATGCACGAGTAGACATAGTCACTCTCTGTATAAAAAAATATATGTTCGATTTTTCACTGAGCCATAACATTAATTACCACACGGCCCATATCCATAGAATTGAAAGTATTCATACTATTCATCCATCGACTCCTCTCCAGCTCAGTCGACTGCGCCTACCTCTTTAACGTAATTCCTCTGAACACAAACCCTCATAACATGCGTAATCCCGCCTTCTCTATATTCCCCCTCACCTCGCCTTCAATGGATTCAATGAACCGCTTTCGCGGGAAAGTTCGCTTCTCCTCAGAGCAGTATAACAATAAAAAAATATGGTTGTCTGGGCGCAAGGCGCCCGGACATTATATTCGTGACAACGTATCCTAAATATGTAACATTGAATATACAAGTTATTAAATCAAAATTAAAGTGTTTTTTTTCCGAATGCCTCTAAGTGTAGGCATTAATTTTGGTTTGCTTAACGAAATTTTACAAGTAGTGCAAACTACTGTGTATTCGTCAGGACACAGTTGTCGATTTTCTTTTGTGTGCCAGTCCGAAATTAGGTTCATCTGTTGCACTGTGATTGGTTTTAAATTGCGTTCAAACCAAAGTCTATCGTAAACAGAGCAAGCATACCCAAAGTCATTGGCAAGAAACATCAATTTAAATCTTGATATCGATTTGTTCCATTTCATGTCCCATACCTCTTGCGCCGATATAACTGGTTGTATTGTAAAATACACGGGTTCTGCTGCTGAAGGCTGTTGTAGGTTTACAACCTGTAGTTCTTGAACGTTGTTTGAACTTGCCGCTGCGAAACCACTATGAACAGACAATTTTCTCTTAGCTATATCCGATTTATTTAATGCTGCAAGGCGCTGCCTGTATTCGCGTTGTCTCTGTGTATTTTTTGTCTTTACACTTTCAACCTGTACAGCTGTTCTCGACAGTGCAAGGCGCTGTCTGTATTCCCCTTGTCTCTCTGCATTTGACTTAGGAGCAATTAAGAGAGTCGCGCTCTCGCTCACTGCGGCTCGTGCGTTATCGGTTATCGTTATCGTAACGCTACAAACTTTTTTCCGAATGCCTCCCAAGGTATACCGATTTATAAGACGTTGTCACGTCAAAAAATCCAAATGGCTAGGAAATAAAAAAAAAAAGTCTCTAATGAAAAACGGTAGTTGCTTAGCTGCATTATACCTCTCCATAATCGCGATATCCGTTAATGGATTACGACGAAAATCAACTGAAGAATCATTCTTCAGCCGAACCACACTAATCTAAAACGCCCTGCCTGATCATCATGTCCTCATCGCTGTAATATCCAGGTATTCAGTATTGGTCTATACCTTCTTTTCTTGTCGTCTCCCTCTTCTTCATCTCACAACGTACGTGGCATGCAAGAGTTCTTCCAAATTCCACACCCTCGTATTTTCGTAGAACATACTAATGTCAATACGTTGAACAATTATGAAACGATCCATTAAACAAATGTGCTGTTGCAAACTAGCATTTGATACCTTACACGCTACTGATATTTTGCAGATGTTAGATATATCGAGGTCGTGCCCAGATACTTGAATTGAATTCACCCATAAAGTTAATAAAAATTTTGGTAGTATAAAGAAAATACGAAAAAGTGTTTAAAAAATTACTCCCAACTCAATGCTCATGTCAATTAAGAGATGGAGACATAGTATGTGGGACTATGCGTATGCAAGTTAAACTCACGATTCTGCACCCCTTTTTTTTTACGGTTGGTTAATATATTTACTACTTTTCTTTTCTGTCAAATTGTGGCAAGTTACGGAACTTGGAATTTATGGACGGTGATTACCGCCGGTTGTAGTGCCGATGATGATGATGATTACCACCAATTTCGGAAAAATATGCTCCGCCATTTTATACTGTGCAAGTTCGAAATTTAAGCAAATCAAACGCGACATTACTCAACGTTAAATATTGAGATATTGTCTTCCAAGTTAGATACCAGTGTTTCATTGACGCTTTCATTGTATTATTATTATTATTGACATTGACACTTTTATTATATTATTATTATTATTATATATTAATAAGACTGAACATGTCATTATACCCATCTGTCAAGTAAACATTTTTTTAATAAGATATTTGAGTTGATTTAAAAACAAGTAAATAAAAATATATCAGACCAAAACCAATGATTACTCAATGGATAGGTTGTCACAGCCTACTGAATTTAACTACTGCTCCGAAGCATCTATTTCTCAGTTTCAGTACGTCTATATGTATATTTTAGGGCTTCACAGAATACTATAACTTCCTCCGAGTCTATGTAATACGACATAATCACGGTTTTTTGTCACTAGGCCCGCCGTCAAGGGGTATCAGTGCTGCTGTTCCAAATAACACCGTTTGATTGGTATCAAATCTACCACTCCCCATTCATTCTTGAATTAACACGAAATAAGCTCTTTCAAGCAGATTTATCCTTATAAATGCCTTTTGTTTAATCAACAATTAAATTCCTTACTACGTTCATTAAATCTCCCTCGAAACCAAAAACCAAAAACCCAAACGTCTCCCGTCACTCTGTAAACCTCAAGTAGAGAGGAGTCCTTTGCAACCCTTTCAGGAAAGTGTGGCGAAAATTTCTAAAAATTCATTAACCCAAAATATATCGTTTTACACATTCAATTACTACACCCTCGTTACCACCTTCTCCATTGATACTCGGTACTTGATCCGTGAAAGGGTAGAGGTGTACGCCCGGCCAAGCATGTCATATAGGACATGGAAATCCTTATAAAGGAACATTTTGTACCGGCGACCGTGGTTGCTCCCAATTACCTGAGTAATTTGCTTTTGTTGTGCCTGTATCCTTTTTTTCCCTGCTTTTGTAATATTGACCTTTTAAAAGGATTCTACTTGGTTGGTTACATGCACCGAGTAGGGGTACCATCCACCTGAAGTAGATGTAGCGGCTTGCAATGAGGACACACTACACTGTACATGTTAATAAGGATTTGAACAATACCAGAAGCACCCCATTAATAAACTGTAATTTTATCCAATTTTAAGGGATTCTTTTGTATTGTTTGGTCCCTCTTTTGTCTCCTGTGTCCTGGATATCGTAAACCAAACATCGAATGGGTGTAATACTTCTTCGCATAGCTCTCACGAGTGTGATGTAATATTGTATTGTATTGTAGTTTGTTGGGAAATGTATTTCCTGTTTGAATTTTGTCCATTCAGAAACGAACGTTTGTATTGAGTCCTTATCAGCAACTGGAGCTAATCAGGACTTTGAATCTTGTTGGTATTTCTTACAATGTTTTTCATTGCACTAATACCGTACGTCTGATAAAAAAGGGACATCATTTTGGGTATTAGTTTCTAGAAAACCAACAAGCAGCTTTAGCTGGCTTGCCAGGATAACCAGCTTGAAGGTTTGTGGGATGGATTGATGGGATCGGATGAATCGACCAGATATGTTTAGGTGGCATTGTATTCCTAGGATTAACATTTTATCAAGAGTTGCAAAACTATTCCTCATGATATGTGATATTTTTCGTACATTTAATCGGATATTGTTACATGTACACCGATGTATCTACAGATTAGAAAAACCAAGATGTGTGTACACCGGAAAGGCCCAAACGGAGCTGGTAATTCTCATTTATCCAATGCTCATTCTGACCTTCACCTTTGCTAGTTGAAAGACACGCAATTGTGCAATTTGTATGGAGATTGTCACATAATTTTGATTACACCCTGAAGGTAGTATAGTTTAAAACATACAAATAAGTCGTCTCAAGCCAAACCGCCCAATTTGCAGGAAGTGTCAACAGACTAAACCCCACTCCATTTTGGAGAGCATCCCTGCTTGTTCCCCCGGAGAACCATTTTTCTACATTACTTCTAGCGACAGAAACGAAGGGTCCACATAACAATGCCTAGCATGCGCTGATGGTTTCCTATCCATTATTTAACTAACGCAACTAGCATTTGCGAACCAGTCTCGAATCCTTGTTATCATATGGTTTGACTCTTCGCAGATTTCTTGGAGTATTTTTGAACACTACAATGCCGTCTAAATAGCCGAGGATCTCTATTATTGGGGATTTAATGATTTTGATGCTCCATCCTGTGGAACAGTGCCACAGAACTATTACATAAACAAAACCCAAAGCACTCCTCCCGTTGTGTGTGGCCTTTTTTTTCGTCGGGTTCTCTGAGATCGTCAAGTAAGGGTGACTGCGTGTAAATTGGTACAACAGTCGATTTTTTTTTTTTTTACACAAACGCGCGCACAAAAGGGGATTTGGAGTACCCTTAAATGTTAGAGCATGCGAGCGGAAGGAGAGGAAGCGGATAAGGAAAGGAGGTATTGATGTACATTGGTCTTAAATGCCTGGACATTACAACGACGAGGAAACACATGATCAGTAAGAGTATTCCAAATTCGTGTGGTTCGGCTAAAGAATGACGCTCTATATTTGTGCGCCTGAAGTTTACTTTCAACGTGAATTGATTCGCATTCTCAGATTGACGGGTATCGCGGGAAATTGTCTGAGGAGGCCGAACACATTGAGCAAGTTCAGTTGAGCAACGACCGTGATAATACCTATAGAAAATAAATAGGCACGATACGTTGCGCCTATGTTCCAACGACGGAATTGATCGACTCACAGCTGGCTCCCCAATTAGTTTCACTGGTCGTTTTTGCATCCTATCGAGTACGTGTAATGCAGTTTTTGATGCGCCTGACCAAATATGGGAGTTGAACTCCATTTTGGGACGAATAAACAACTTGTAAATAGTGGCCAGGTTGGATGGAGTGAAGTATTTTTTGCATCTCTTAAGGAACCCCATACATTTGGCCGCACTTTTCGCAGTTTCAAAAATGTGGTCGCTCCAATTAAGAGTCGAATTAATTCGAACGCCGAGTATTGATAGTTCCTTGCCTTCGTCGATGCAAGTGCCCTTCATCCAGAGTGTTGTTGTTGTTGTTTATTGTTGCATTTATTGTACAATAATTTAACAAATGTTGACTTAGGACTAAAATGCTAAATCCTATTTTACAATCTTTTCTTATTCTTAAAATAATTTACTGGCTCTACGCGAGCACTCTAAATTACACGATACAGTTTTGTGTAATGCCTTTCGGCGTACAATAATATTTTTATATTTTTATATTTTTATATTTTTATATTTTTATATTTTTATATTTTTATATATTTTCTATTACCTGAATATTTTAGTTCTCTCAATATATAGTTTTTTTTTTTTTTTTTTTTTTTTTTTTTTTTTTTTTTTTTTTTTTTTTTTTTTTTTTTATAAATAATATAAGGTAAAAATGTTTACAAAAAGAAAAAAAAATTAATAACAAAAGAACAAAAAATGTTAACATGAAATTTTAAAACGAAAAGGAATCTAAAAAAAAATGGAAATGAAAAGGAAGAATAAATAAATATGAAAAGGGAAATGAGGAATGGGAAGGGAAGGCGTAGCGTCTGGAGATCTTACTATATTTGGGGATATTAAATCCTTTCTTCATTGTCAATCCACCACCAGTTGGGATGGGATCGGTCATTTATAGATTTATCTCGATCGCCTATTGCCATGTTAAACCGCAAGTGAACTGCAGCATTTGATATATCACTGTTATAAAGAATCTGTTTGTCCCTGGCACCACGAAAAGCGTGGTAAATAATAGGGACTCCGTGCTTGTTTTGGATAAGACCTTTTCTATCCACTAGAGGGAACGCTTCTGGTGGGATAAACCCATTTTGGAGTGTATTCTCCAGGTATATGTCATTGGGGTAATATGCTCCCGAGACAAGATTATTTTCGCTGCACATTGTCCTTGCAGTGTGACCACGAATAATTTTGATAATGAAATTGTCTATCCAATTCAGTCCTGATTTGTCATACAGTGTCTTATTAGGATAGAATTTCCTGTATTGAGGCTCAGGTGTTCTATGTAACCCGAGGCAGGAACGCAAGCACTGCCTCTCGAACATGCGAAACTTTTCCATGTAGGATGGGGAAACGTTGAACCATACCGGGCAACCATACACTAATATTGGACGGATAAATGCTGTGTACGAAATTATTTTAACTTTGTAATCTAGGAGATTATTTCGAAACAGACTTCTTGTCATTGCATATGCACTTTTAGCTGCAGAGAGGGCAGCTGCTATGTGCTTATCAAAGTATTGGTATTGGTCCATCCAGATACCACAGTTTTCATTTGCAGTGGAAGATTATTGTTTCCTACAATGGAAAAGTTTTTCCAATTATGCCTTATATCTCTTGAAGCTGTAGAAAGAGGTGTTCTGAAAAGGATGGTTTCTGTTTTTTGGAAGTTAATTTTCAATTTCCAATCGTCACAAAAGCGTTTGATTTTATTGAAGTCTTCTTGAAGAAGTCTGTTAATGGCATCGAGTTTGTTTTCTGATCTGTACACTACAATATCGTCGGCATATGCAATAGCATGATTAAGAGACCCAACTAGATCACTAGTATAAATATTGAAGAGAATGGGAGAATTCACGTCTCCCTGCTGTAGGCCATTTTTAATATGAAAAGTTTTATTGGAGATTTTGTCCCCACATTTTACCACAAATTGTTTATCCGTTATCATATCGTAAATGATGTATAACAGATATTCAGGCAAACCTAGATTTGATAGCTTATATATAAGTCCTTCTAGCCATACGGTATCGAAAGCCTTTTCAAAGTCAACCAAACATACGCCTGGGCATTGTCGTTTTGCCTTGTTCCACTGTATATCGGAAACAAGTTTTGTAGCTGCATGAACTGTGTCGTGCCCCGCTCTAAAGCCAAACTGGTTGTTCGGAATGATGTCGTTTTCATCACACCAGTTTATCAATGCCTTATTTATGATTTTCTCGAATATTTTGCTAATGTTAGCGGGATTGCTCCTGTCCTTGCCCTTTTTGGGGATGGGATGGACTACTGCTATTTTCCAACGTCTTGGAAAGTATGCATTATTTAGAGCGTTATTGAACAAGGTAGTGTAAATTTTCACCGCTTCCGGAGGCAGATGTTTAAGAACAGTATTCGGAATACCATCTGTTCCAGAGGACTTCTTGTTTTTAATGGATCTAAGGATATCCATGAGTTCATTCTTATTCACAAATATGTTTGTGTGCAAATTTCTAAGCGGCGCATCCACTCTATTGTTTTCACTGAAGATGGTGAAACTTTTGTTTTCGGAATGCCAACTTTGCCGTTCATTGTGCAGCGAAATATGGTTTTGGATAGCTCTGTTTTCGATATCGACGTTAGAATGAATGGATTCATTCACTTTGTGTACTGCCTCGAAACAGGCGCCAATGGAGTTCGCTTTCTCTTGCGGATCCTCGACTACTATTAGTTCTTCGTTGGAGTTGATGTGTTCCGGGGTGAGTCCTGCGTTCAGCAATATTTGACAATTCTCGGGAGTCCTCGGGACTCGAAGGCAGGGAATGTCATTATGATCTATTCTTCTAAATACTTTTTAATGGAGAGAATTTTACGTTTCCATTCTTCATTAATTACTGATTTGTAGTTGTCACGGATCAGCTTTTGAAAGTTTTTAATTAATGACTTAATTGTCTTTATTTCTTGGCTATAAGGATCGCTGAACTGTCTGTAGAGCAGTTTGAGCTGGGAGAGCAGAGCGCTTTTTTGCCTATAGAGGGCATCAATAGTTGAGTTTCTATATCTATTAAAATGCTCCTCCATGTGCGCCGCTTTTGGAATGGAGCGGTGCATTGTTTTGATGACAATGTTGTCCATCGTTGAGAGATAATGATCTATTTCCTCATTTCGAAGGTTTCTATTAGTTGGAGGGTCTACGCCATTAGAGCATAGTTCTCTTTTTACTATGCGATCAAAGCGCGACCAGTGTGCTTTTCGGAAAACGAACGAATGTATCTGGTCGTACTGCTCAAGTATTGCATGTTCGTTTGGAACATGTAAAACGGCGCCGAGGCCGTAATGGTCACTATCACACCCGATTGTGCGAAGGCAATTTCGAGTATTTAGGTCCGTGCCTAATAATTGTAGTCTGTCGTCAATCATAAGTAAGTCCAAAAAGGAGTTTCCTCTTGGATAAGATGGTGTAGTTGTAGCGTACAATTCTAGTTTATATTCTGTTGCATTTGTTTGCCACCAGTTGAACAGTGCATTACCTCTTGTGTTCGGCGTGATATCACCCCAAGCACTGTGTTTGGAGTTGAAATCTCCCGCCAGAACAAAACAATTGTTTTCCGAGTCTAACTTGAGATTACGAAAAAGGGTATCCAGTTCGCTAATAAATTGCGAACACTGAGGAGCTTCAGGTGCATACACGGATACCACGTATAGATTTGACTTTTCAAAGGTATATCTATAATGCAAGCTTCCAGCAGCTGAAATTTGTATACAGCTGTGCTGTAAATGACCTTGTGGTGAAGGCCTTTCTTAATTAAGATAGCAACTCCACCTCCTTGTGTGGCGTGTGGACGATCTCGTCTAATGACTTTATAGTTTTTGTAGCCCAATTTGTGCCTCTGGTTTAGCTTGGTTTCGCTAGCGAGAAGCACATCGGGGCATTCGGCTTCAAGCAGGTTACCTAGATTATCCCTTCTTTCCACGTGGATTAGTGAATTCACATTCACAGCAATAATTTTTAGTGTTAAATTAGTTGGATAGTTCATTGTGGTATGTTGGGTTGTCTGAGAACAAGGACGAATAAATAATATCTATTCGGGCCGCTTGTTTAGTCAGTTTTTTTTTTTCAAATCCAGCAATCTGTCCTTGTATGGCTAACAGGATTGCTCTTATATCTGAATTTGCCTCTGGAGCGGGCGCTTTTATGACGTTGCGTGAAAGTTCCGCCGCCGTTGTATTAATTGGATTACTAGCCATATGAGAAAATGATATGCTAGGTGCGGAAGGTTTTGTGATATTACTTCCCTGTGCCGCGAAGTTTGAGTTTAATGGACTACCAGCAATTTGAGCGAATGATACACTAGGTGCAACGAAGTTATTATAAGAACGAACCTTCATTCGTTTCTCTTCTTCAAGTTGTTTTTTTTTTAAATTCCAACTTGGCTTTTAGTTGTTGGAATTTCGGACAACCTCTAAAGTTGGCCGGGTGACCTGTATTTTTGCACAGGACGCAAGATAGTTTGCTTCTATCCTGAACCTGTTCTTTACCTAAGGGGCATTCTCCTACGGTATGATTGTTTTGGCACTTTACACATCTAAATTCCATACAACAGTTAGATGCAACGTGGCCGAATCGTTGGCACCGCATACACTGCAACACACGGTCAGCCTTCCGTATTTTTCCCAAATGATTGTTTGGTGGAAAATAACTTTAATATTCCTAAGTGCATCGACTTTGCTGTTGGGACTTAGGGAGACAATGAAGAACGGCAACTTGCGGTTGCGACTTCGGGAGAGAGAAGTGGAGAATGGCTTCACATCAGTGAATTTTAAACTGTCATTTTCGACAGTTTGTAGTTCTGAGAGGAGTTCTTCCGAGGAAAAAGAAGGATCAACTCCTTTAAGTAACATGGAGATAGTTTTCTCCGATTTAGGTGTGTACGTGAAGTACTCACTACTTGCTTCCCTTAGAGCAGATTTAATTTTATGATAATCATCTAAACTATCACATAAAAAACTTATTTTATTATTATTTAAATTCTTCGTTTTAAAATTTCTACATGTTAACTTACCCAATTTAATTAGGTCCTTAGCTTCCATAAAACTAACTATGATGAGAGGCACTTTCTCCTTCTTATTGGCTGTGGCTTGTTGTTTTTCCAGCAGTTGCTGCTGCTGCTGTTGCTGTTCCTTCTGCAGTTGTTTCTCCTCTTGCTGTTGAATGTTGCTTTCCGATAAGGCTTCTTTGATTTGTCGATCCAAATCGTTCTTCTTTTTGGAGAGCTCCTCTTTCTTTTTGTATAGCTCCGCAATAAATTTAGCACGTTCGACATCTTTGTCACTCATTTCAGTATTGCTGGTTTTGTGGTCTTCAATTGCCAGTTCTTTAAATTTATTCCCTTCTCCGGACTAATGTGGCTTGTCAGGAGTGGTCATTCCTTCTCTGCGAATTTTTTCTTTGTTGGTTGGGTTAGCTTTATGTCGTTTGGCAAGGAGGTTTGGCTGGGCTTTGGGCCTCCTCTTTGAAATTACTTTTAGTATTACTTTTCTTTTTTCCATTATTTGTTTCCACCGTTAATTCAATTGTTTCATTTGTGAAGCAGCATGCAGAGAACATCTGCGTTCACACGCATACACATTAACACACACACAGTTTTTTATTGGCCGTTTGGCATATACACGGCGGTAGACACGTCAGCACACACGTGTACGCGACAATATTGTAAATTTGTGTGGACGACCGGCGAACGATGTGTTTTCAACGAGAGTTTTAGACGGGCACTTGGCACATTGTCGTTTTATTCAAGTTACACCCTATGTTTGGGTTTAATTAATATTTATTATATCTTTTATGCGCACCTTGCACAACACTTTGGCTACGAGTTCAATGACTATACGGCCGTTGTCAGTGACGGCCACACTTTCACACACAGGTGCACACACTAGAAAGACGCGGGATAGAACGATAGAACGATCCGTATCCTTCGAACGTTAGCTGAGTTATCTTCATCCTGAGTGTATTTACTTTGGGGTTCGCCTTTGACAGGAGACAGCACTGAGTTTTTAAAGCATTGAACTATACTCGGTTACATAATCCCCATTTATATATCTTGTTGAGGTCGGAATTCAATGTATTACGCATAACCTACAAAGTGGTAATGACGGTCGAAGAGTTTGGACGGGAATGTTCGTATAAGTATAAGAAACTCGACGTGCTATCATCACCAAACGAGTGGATTGGGTTGTGGGTAATGGACAAGAGATCATTTATAAAGATCAGGAAGAGAGTGGGTGAGAGTACAAAACCTTGGGAACGCCTGCATGAAATTGATGGGAGGCAGATTTGACACCATCAAGGACTTCTTGGATTGAACATCCAGAAAGATAGTCTCTTATCCATTGGATCGGGGAATTGTCCACTCCATATTAATGTAATTTTGATAAGTTAAAGTTTAAGTTTAAGTTTAGTGAGGGCAGAACCCTCATATATTCAGCTTAGTACAAGCGATAAAACTTAACAACTATCTGAAAACTATATATAAGAATATAAACGATGGTTAAAAAGAAAAAAAAGATAGGTGGGGGGAGGGGGGGGGGGGGGGTATGTTTGGTGACTTGGTTACTGGGTTCATCCATCAATTATCACTCATTCATTTATTTCGCTTAGTACGGGATGTAAGAGTGTAGACGGGGAGTGGGCGTGGTCAAGAGGGGAAAGAGAGGAGATGAAGCTTGAGAGCAGTAGAGGTGAAGTTGAAATCGAAGGAGGTAGGGTAGGAGTTTGCCCGTCGCAGCATTCGCGAAATGGGTTCATTGGAGCTGTAAGGTGTGTGGTGGGTGGGCTGATAGAAGAGATGAGGGTTTCGCAGGTTACGGGGGTTAGTGTGAAGTGCAATGATGGGGAGCAAGCTTTGGCAGTTGATTGTGCCTGAAAGGAGACGGTGGACGAAAAGGATATCGGCATGAGTTCTGCGCTCCTCAAGTGTGTTGAAGTTGATCAGATGGAGCCGGCTTGTGTATGGGGTTCCGTCCGCGGAGGGCAAAACGCAGAAAACGACGTTGCACGCTTTCGATTCTGCGTACATGGGACGAGTAGTGTGGGGACCAGACCTGACTGGAGTATTCAAGAAGGGGGCGGACGAAAGCTATGTAGAGAGAACGGGAAACGTAAGGATTAGAGAATTCTTTAGACCAGCGTTTCACAAAAGAATAATATCATCAATATGCAGCATGAAGCTAAGCTCCCTGTCAAATAAGATCCCGAGGTCGCGTATCGAGGGTACAGATGATATCTGTTGGTTTAGCAGGAAGTAGGAACGTGGGGGCAGGGGGGGCGTTTGCGGGAAAAGGTGACGGAGTGACATTTGACAACGTTGAGTTCAAAGCAGTTATTACGGCACCAAGTTGAGAAGCTGTCGAGGTCCGTTTAGAGAAGTGAGGAGTCGAGAGGAGGGATGATCGTTTTCTAGAGTTTGGCGTCATCTGCTTAGAGGGAGATGGATGAGTATTTAATAATGGAGTCAACATCATTGATGGTAAGGATAATTAGGGGGGGGCTAGGTGGCTGCCTTGCGGACCCCGTGACGTGGGAAGAAACGGATTGGACAGGGAGGATCTGAATTTGGCACGGTAGGATCGATCTTTTAGATAAGAAGATAACCACTTGATCAATAGGGGTTCGAAACCTAGGAAGGACAGCTTTAAAAGGATGAGATTATGGGAGATTTTGTCAAAGGCCTTGGTGAAATCGGTGGTGATTACATCGACTTCGTTGCGATTCTCTAAGGCACGGAGAGTATGGGATGAGAACTCGATCAGATTCGTTGTGGTCGACCTCACGAAAGGAAACCATGCTGGTTGGATGAGATGATGGATTTACAACGGAAAGATAACGCGTTGTAAAGAATTCCTTCGAACAGTTTGGAGATATGAGACAGTTTGGCGATGGGACGGTAGATGCTTATATCGTTTTTAGGTCCCTTTTTATGTATGGGGGTGACATAGGAGGATTTCCAAATACTAGGGAAGATCGCTTGTGAAAGAGATCGGTTGAATATCTTTGATATCGGGGGGGAAAGAGAAGTGGAACATTTCTTTAAAAATACAACCGCGAGTCCATCAGGCCCAGCAAGTCTCGAGGTTTGTGAAATTTTCCATAATAATTTATTTTTACGGGCAAGGTTATTAGCATTGCGCCAGATTAAGCATAATCTGCTGATTGGTATTGACGTTCGAAGAGTTTGGTCGGAAATGTTTGTATGAGTATGAGAAACTCAATGTGCTATCATCAGCAAACGAGTGGATTGGGTTGCGGGTAATGGACAAGAGATCATTTATAAAGATGAGGAAGAGAATGGGTACAGATCCTTGGGCAACACCTGCATTAATTTGATGGGAGGCAGATTTGACACCATCAAGAACCACGGTTAATCAGTGGTTCCATTACCTTCGAGAGAATAGAAGTTAGTGCCATGGATCGATAAGAAGAGAGAAGGATGATTTGTCGTCCTTTTTGGGAATTGGCTGATTATTCGCTGACTTCCATCTATTTGGGAAACGGCCAGTAGGGTAAGACAAATGGAAGAGTTTCCGCAGTGGTTTAGAGTGTGAAGAGGAACATCTCTTCAAGAGAATTGGGGGAATGCCATCATGACCACCGGATTTATTTGTGTTAGCTCCTTGAGTGCCCGAGCAACAGTACGCGTTCGAAAGCGAATCTGGCTCATGGTGTGCTACTTCTGCTCAAGTTGAGGTGGAACTGATGTGGTATGAGGCAGCGTTGAGTTGGCTGCAAAATGTGCAGCACGTATATTCGCATTCTCTATTGTACTGGTGACTGGCCTCTCATCGACTATTAGGGAAAAAATGGATGAGGGGACCGAGTTTTGAATGTTTTTCACAAATGCCCAGAATTTTCTACCACCTGTGGGAGAGTGTAGTATATAGTGTGTCACTCTCTGGTCATGCAAGAACTTTACGCGTTCAATATACGCATTGCAGTCGTTTCTGGCACTCTTATATCTTTTCCAGTTTTCTTCAGTATTGTTTGATTTATACAACCGGAAGCTCAACGCCTTGGCATCAATGGCTTCTCTGCACCCGGAATCGAACCACATATTTCTCTTGGGTTTATACTCTTCTCTCTGTGTGGAATAAAGGTTCGCATGCCAAGCAGAATCGTATCTGTCAAAGTGTCTACTATAAAGTCAACATCGTTATTGAGGAAAAATAACGATCAATATAACTTACCAAAAAAGGCGTTCAGACCTTCCCATTTGGCTTTCTCATAGAACCATACTGTTCTTTTGCGAGGTTTCTCGTTAGCGTTGCTGTTGGTTAGAGGAAATTTAGCTGACACGACACTGTGGTCTGAAGTGCCCCCTGTATCTAAATCGTGAAGGAATAATAAACGTCTCAACTTCCTGTACAATGAAGGTGATTTCTGAGGCAGAAAGTTTAACTTTTTCTTTTTTGTCAAGATAAAAGAGTTACCAGGATACACCAAATTTTAAGATTATCTGAATGTATGTTATCGGGTCTGGAATGGGCCGTCCGCCCTGACTGCTCTGGGTCCCCGATTGGAAGGTGGAAAGAGTTTCTATTCCTTTTATTTGCTGTTTTTCTTTATTACTTAGTTATCGGTTTTATATACTTAACTTATTTTACAATAGACTGAAAGCCAACGGGGCTACTTCATTCAGATTAACTTCAATATGATCAGAGTAGAAGGCCCACTGTTCCGTTGCAAGGCTGCAACCTTCCACTCTGATCGTTTAACTCTTTCTCAATGTCCGGCAGAGACCCCTTCAAGTAACGAAACTCCAACAGAGTTGCCTCCACAAATTCCCCTGACAGCGCCCACACTGGAAACACACTTAGGATTCATAACATAAGAAAACCTTCGACTTTTGTGGTCAACAATGCCATTATGTGATGGAATGCCATCAAAAAATCGAATAGGAATCCCGTAACTAAAGAAAAAAAACCAAAGAAACGCATCCGGAAATACTCACAATTTGGGGTACCTTTAGCCGCCACCAACTAGTGTACCCACAGTGACCTTGCATTAGATATAGTCTTAAACGGACATGTCAACTAGTGGTAGACAATGGCGCTGAGGTAAGCATTATCACTGAACAAGTACTCAAACTAACAGTTATTAATATTAACAAAAATGATACATGCACCTTGCAAACACCATACCGAACAGGAAGGACCTTAAGTAGCTGCCAGGGAAACTTTAACTTAAAAACAAAAATCTCCTCCAAAGTCGTGCGCAAAATTCCCAGTTTGACTGAAGACGGACCACTAGGGAACGCCTCTCTTTCTAAAAATTGTACTATAGAGGGTCCTAACCAACAGCTAACATTCCCGCGGATTGCACGAAAACCAGAAGAATTTAGTATTCGCCTGGAATCTTTTTAATTTATTCATTCATTCTATTACCTGTTTCCTTTTGTTTGTTTTTTATTTTTGTATTCGCTTATTTATTTATTTATTTGTTTAATTACTCTCATATTTATTTATTCATGCCCTGTGAGTAAGGGGTTAGAATATACTCACAGCAAGGCCGGCTTGTCGTAAGAGGCGACTAAAGGCCAAGTGGTAGGTGGGGTCTCAACGCCCTGCCACCCAGTGAAATACCACCCCATCAAGCTATAGGCTCTGTGAAATGGTCGGGAAAAATCCTTGGCCATTTTTCGGAGCTTGGCTGATGGACCGGTTCGAGGCAAGGTTGGTTTAGGTGGTAGTCGGTCCTAAGGTTAGATACCACCCCGTCACGCTGTATATACCGCGATATTGTCGAGAGAAATCTCCGATGGTGTTTCGGATGTGTGGCTCACACGGCGATAAGTCATGATGGTACCTTCTGCTATAAAGAATTCCGGAGGTAAACTAGTCTCCCATTCGGATCTCCGGGTGGGGACTATGTCACGGGTAACATCATGTAGATATCATGATAAATAATCGAACTTTAAGAGGTTCGTCAGCGTATAAACGGGCTCGCTCTCGGGGCTCTGCCCACGCTCGACTCGTGACGGAATTTTGTAGCATTAGGGGCATCGGTTTCACTAATACGAATGTAAACGCCATCCACCAGTATTTGCAAACAACGAAACCTGATATCTTTGTCGCAACTGCGACCCAGGTCGATTCGTCAACTGATTCGACATATCTTCGTTGTTCAAGATACGATATTCCATTTTAATTGTGGAGTCTGCGGCTCCACGCGGTCCGATCTGGCTTGCCAAAGAATGGAGGCGTTAGAACCCAACAAGATGGACATCATGTGGTTGAAAGTTGTGTTGAGGATGAATTTCTTTGTTGTCTTTACCGCACCCCGAATGACGATCGACCAGCGATACTTTTCGAACATCTTTCACGAACCGTCGACTGACTACAGATCAACCACCCAGCTTCTGAAATTGTCGTCCTCGGCGATTTTAATGTGCAGAATTCCAGATGGTTGATGCGTTCTAACAGAACCGACAAGGCTAGGAAGCTGGTGGAGGTGTTCGCTGTTAGCCGCAATTTGACTCAACTCGTGAGGGAACCTACGCCGGATACCCGAGGTGATTATGCGAATACCCAGGCTCTGTTTTTACATCCAAGCCCAGCATTTATACCGTGGAGATTGCTGCTTGGTATCGGTCGCCCAACCACTTTCATTTTAAACGAATAACCACCTAGTCAGCTTCGCCATGTATGGAGGTATGGTGCTGCTAACTGGGACGATTTGCGAAATTTCTTCGTATCCTTTCCTTAGTTGGGGTTGTGCTTTGGAGACTCCAATGTTAACGCATGCGCGGGGTCGGTCAGAGAGATTATTCTTCTCGGGATGGAGATCTGCATTCCGCATTCCATTAAACGAAGTTCATTCTATAAACCTTGGTTTCATAAAAAGTGCCAGCAGATTACAGCGCAAAATAGAGCTTTTAAACAGTGGCGCTCCAATCCCACCGAGGTTAAGAGAACGAAATTTGTTAGAATCAGAAACGCGTGCAACCAGGCGATTGATACCGCGAAGAAGGCTTACAACGACAGAGTGACCAATAAACTACATGAGTGCCCAACTGGTTCGCGTTCCTTCTGATCAATGCCAAGGGCCGTCGGGAGTAACTTCTCCTCCTCCTCTTTTCCTCCGTTGGTGACGGGCAGCGGAAGGTTAGTCGCAAATTCAAGAGATAAAACTAATGTATTCGCGAATTAATTCTCCGTGAATTCAAAATGCAATGCCGGTCTTTTGGAATTACCAGTGATCACGCCGGTTCGGTCTTCGATGCGGGATGTGAGGTTCCGCCCGCGTACTATTCAACGCATTCTACGTGAACTGGACTGTAGGAAGGCAATCGGGTCGAATGGAATCCCAGCAACAGTCCTCAAGAGCTGGGCTCCAGAACTATCGCTGGTTCTTGGCAGACTCTTTCGCTTGTCTTATGTACGAGGGACCTTTCCTACCTGCTGGAAAGTCGCTCGAGTTCAGCCAATCTCAAGAGAGAGGAAAAGTGTCTCCCATAAAATTACCGGCCGATAGCATTACTATCTATGTCATCTAAGGTGATGGAAAAGATCATTAACACCGAGTTAATTAAGTATTTGGATTGCAACGGACTTCTGAATGATCGTCAACACAGAATCCGCGGCAGTCGGTCCATGTGAGACTTTTTGATCCGTGTAACCGATATATGGTCATCTGCGATTGTAGGGCATGGTGTGGGGTTTCTCTATATTACATGGAGAACCAACCCACAATTCCAACCTCATTTCGCCTGCTAACATCGCACCACCTTAACCCCAATCCCTTTTGACAACCCATTCACCTGAAAATAATATTTCCCAAACGGATGCATTACCGAATTCATTATTTATACAAATGATGTATAATTGAATACGGTACCACTTGCCATACGGCAACTCCATTTCACTAATCCCATGAGATTTCCACCGGAAATTGCAATTCGTGCCGGTTAGCAACGGAAAAGTCTGGACAAGCGATGCTGTTTCATCATCGCACAACCGCTGGTGTAATTATCAAATTCCTCGAGTTAGGTTCCCACGATAATTATTCCCAAGCTATTGCAGCGTCCCTTTGATTTCTCCCAGACACGCTATTCGCTGGGGATCAATGATCTCTTTAGTCAGGTGAATAGCATCAAACAATTTCCATCCCATTCCATTTCCCCTTTGCGGTAGTGCTCTGCATTCTGGGATCAAACCGATGTCCTAACTAGGTCACTCGGTCATTCTCAGATTTTGCGTTAGTGCATGCACGCTAAAGCCAAATCAACCCTGGGGTCATTGTGCTCTCCCTTTTGGTTTCTTCATTCATCCTATGCCCAGCGACTGTCAAATGAATTATCAAGTGTTTATTCACCTCGATGAGCTAGGAAATTTAAAGAATGCACAAGAGAGCACGATTTTGAGTGTTTAATCGTTGGCTAAAGCTAATTTTCATCCCTGATTGGGATCAGTCGCTTCACATCCACCACTGGTGTCGGTCACGCCGCAACGAGTCGCTACTCATCACCCAAACGGAGCACACATCTCCTGAGTCGATGTACAATCTACGGTCACGTAATAAGTTAAATCGAAATTTTAATTACTGCGGTCACAGTGTCGAGAAAGAAGTGTTTCATCTTGTATAAAATTTATACAATTCAATTCAATAATATTAATAATAAGTCGCATTATAACTGCCGTCTTTATACATATTCAGAGTGATAAACTACATAAGAAAAGGACTAATCTAATTTGCATTAAATTCAACATGTGCTGTGAATCGTGCTATAGCCGCTAATGTACAAAGACAATATACATACTTACACCTACTTCGTTTAATGTATGAAATATCTATAAAATAAAACAAAACAAAAAAAATTCATAGTTAGGTGAATTAGTTAAATAAAGAAAACATTAACAATAAAACCTCCAGTGCGTTTAAATATCCAATCTTCCTTTGGTGAACAGTTCGCGGCGGAATATCGTTGGGGATTTCAGTGAATCCATGTCGTACGTCGACATCCAAACTTTAACCCCCCACAATGGTGAGTCAAGAGTGGTCGCATTGGATATCTTCAAGGTTTTTGACCGCGTCTGGCACGGGACGTTGCTGACCAAATTTCGTTCATATGGACTTTCCCACCAACTTTGCAACTGAACGGGGAGCTTTGTCGAGAATCGATCGATCAGTGTTGTTGTGGGTGGTGAGTGTTCGGATCTGTACCCTGTTAATTCCGGGGTACTTCAAGGTCCTATTTTGGCTCCAATCTTATTTTTGCTTCACATAAATGATTTGTTTGGAATCAATGGATAACAAGGTGTTCAGTTTCGCGCATGTGGTGATTTTATGGTCCTTCAAGTCTCTGAGGAGTCTTCCCATTGGACAAGTACATAAACCACTACGTTTCTCTCTTCACTTTCTTTATTAATTCATTTAGCAAAAAACTCAAACATAAAAAATTGAGTTATTCGGTCTTTAACACTAACAAAGGACTTCAAATTAACAGAAAGATGCTTAATTAATGAATACAAGTGTAGCGTATTTACAATTTGTGGGTGTCCTGACCCAACGAGTTCATTAACACTAGGCTCCAGTACACTGCTTTTATTTAATGCTATGTCTTAACATTGACCGAAATATGCTTAATTAACTATTAAATGCGCAGAGTATTTACAATTTGCTCGGTTAAATCCGTGGTCCCTTAACCAGACCATTCAGAACAACGTTCGAATAACACCACAAGAAACGATCCGCGTCAGTAAAAAGTCTAGATGACATTGCTGGAACGTTCGTCCACCGACAGTGGCTGATTCAGACTTTAATTATTTAACGTGGAGGCGCGACATGCCTCCAAGGAATCCGTATCGCGATTGATTATCCATTCACCGAAGACGACAGCACCGCAAATTTCGTACATTGCTTCGGTGCCCGACAAGGGATGATTTTCCTTACATTGGTCCAGCAAAAAAGGGGTGAAACACACACACGATGATCGTTTCTGCTCCTCATGGCGTGTGTCCACCAGTATGCGGACCGTGGATCACCGAATCCACAAGGGGAACATTAGCTGGCATGGTTGCGGCTGGTGCAAATATCTCGTGGTAGATATGTTGTGTTTACACGATCAGCAACTGCGTACAGTATTTATGCTGATCGTGTACAGCTTGGCGGCATCTCCAAGCAGTCGAATTCTCGTTGGTAATTTTCTATTTTTGAGGACTCGACTTTCTTGTGCGGTCAGCCGTATGCCGTAATGTATTTGTCGATCGGATGATCGACCGATGTGGGCATGTATAAAAAGGAAAAGAAGAAACATCTCTTGCACGTGTGCGGCTGACTCGTAAGGGGATATCTCATAGATGTGGCTTGGTTAATGTAGGTTGCTTGATGGTGCAACCAAATTGCTTTTAAGGCACATGATGCGTTTAATGCGACCATGCCCTTGTGGAAAAACACCTATTTGTTGCTGATGGATTTTGCATCAGCGCAATTATAGTTCTAAAGCATTTCTGAAGACATTGGTATAACTATGGAAGGTAAGTACATGTTTTTATGTGTTTTAGGAAACTGTTTCTTCATCATAGGTTGTAAGGTAAGCAGTGGCGTTCAATGGAACTGCCACAATACTTGTTTTATATCGTTTTGGATGCTCTAGGTTGGAAGTTTTTACATGGTTAATGGTAAGGTTCAAGAGAATCGCCACAATAGTACGATTGTTTCCTCTTTTTTGAGTGATTGGCCGATTAGTGGATCAACGTCGCACCACCTGAGATATAGCCAGATCGACTCTCTGAATCGGGATCTGGAAAAAATCCTGCAGTGGGGAAAGGCCAATCTCGTCGACTTCAATGCAAGGAAGACACAGCATAAAGCATTCACAAAGAAAAGTGGATCATTGGTCCCACAGCTGATAATGAATGGCCAGGCCCTCGAATCAGGAGAAAGCATGATATTGCTCGGCGTCACGGTCTGTGGGAATGTATTGTGGCATAAACACGCGTCGAACATCGCTAGGTCCGCCTCAGGAAAATTGAGTTACCTTCTTAGAGCCAAGAAATACTTTACTCCGGCTCAACTTTTCCTCCTGTATAAATCCCAAATTAGACCCGGGCTCGAATATTGCTCTCATGTTTGGAGTTCTGCTCCTAAACATACTCTCGACCTACTTGAGAGCGTACAGAGACGAGCGATCCGCCTGATCGGGGACATGGCACTGACATCGGGACTACAGGCGCTATCACATCGAAGGCGCGTAGCCGACCTCGTCTGTTTTACAGATATTATCACGGGTACTGTTCTTCGGAGATTCATGGTATTATTCCGAGCAATTCGGTCTATATGCGCTCTACAAGGAATCCGACGGATCGCACTGGTTTGCGGTTCACTCCCGAAGGCGCGTACATCCCGCGTACATCCCTGCATCAGGACTCGTTCCGTTACAGAGCGGGAAAGCTGTGGAACTCCCTCCCGCGCGAGTTTTCCCGGAGTTTTGCAACCTGCAACTGTTCAAAAGGAACTGCAACCGTTTTTTGGTGGCATCTCAGGGCGCCGTACGCCGTGTCGGCGCTATATGTTCGCCTCTCCCGAGAGAGGTATATAAAAAAAATTATTTATTTAACTACATTGTTTTGTCTACATAATTATTTACTTGTTTGGTTGTTTTTTATCTACATTTGTTTGATTTTTTGCTTGTTTACTGATTCGTTTACCTATTTATTAACTTTTCCATTAGTCTCGTATACAAATCCAAACTTTGACATCCACTGGATTTCAAAGCATAACTCGAGTGTACACCAACTGTTTGTCTCACTCGAAAATAAACTTCTTATTATAACCGAACTTCTTTCGAATTATTACACTTAACATCCTGCCAATAGGCAGGACACATCAATTTACGTAAACAGCTGTAGTCACTACTTCGCTACACACTAAACGTCGATTGATATAAATCTAGATTACTCTCCCAGCGATATTCAGAAGCAACTGCCCATTATTTGGGTATCCTTTGCGATCTTCTCAATCGCAGTCAAATCTATTACAACAGTAGTTATAAAGAACCCAAAAAGAGGGTGAGCCACAGTGGCCAAAGCAAAACAAATATAAAACCGGAGCGAGAAGTGTGTGACAACTCCCTTTGTCCGGCAAGGGATGGGTCCATAAATGACATCATCATTTCACCAGGGTTCAACAAAACACTGTGCTGCAGGATAATGGGGCTTCCAAGTTTCTCAATTTTCGTTTTTTTTTTTGTTTTGCTTTATTGCATTTTCGAAGATATCCTTTTATCTTGGTTTTATTGTCAAGGACGATGAGTTATTGCGGTCATTTCTGGTGTGTGCGCGAATGCAATTCTATCATCCCCATATTATTGTGGGACCAGGATTTGAAGTTATTGTTTAAAACACAAAATATTTCTTTTAAATAACGACGCCCAGAAAGGACTTATAGACCGCCTACTAAATAACGACTTGATTAATATTGCGGAAACAGTTGACAGTTTCTTAACGTACTCAATGATGCTTCAGGGATGTGGCTACACATGTCCTTTGTCCACAATGAGTATATAAAATATTTTCAATTGAATAAAATGGATTGGGATGCAATTAAGGAACTTGGAATTTATGAAATGAGGCTTCTGGATTGAGTACTTTTTTGTTAGAACTAAGCTGATCTAAGCAGACAAGTAAATATAAATGTAACTGGCTACATCTTTTCAATAGGCAATATCCATTTCCTTGTTCAACTGAATTTGCTAAATGCATCCCACTAAATATGTGCCTGCAATTCATATCAGAGTGCAAACAGATTCAGTTTAAAAAGTTGACGAATAAGCACGGAGAATCCTTTTTCGGCCGAATCACACGATCACAATCACTTTACAATACTCAACCACTGACTTTTTCCTTGAGGTATGAACATATTATTATATTAATTAATTAATAGCACTCACTCCTTTTATTTTTGCTTTTTTATCGTTTTTCTCACCTTCTATTAATATTCCCATCAGCTTACACAGAGATTCGACGAGTCTATACAAAAGCCCATACTGCCGGGATATTAATGAATTGAGTGCATTGCAGACTTGGGTTGATAGTTCCAAAATAGAGGAAGTAAAATTTGTGGATAACTTTTACAAGCTTCTTTTATATGATAAGTTACCTATACTCGCTAAACGGAAGGTGTAACCCTTAGTGCCTACCTGATAAGTACCCAGCATAATCCAACTGGAAAAGGACGAAGAAGGTTCAATGTTCCACAAAAATTCACTACACACCAGACATGTACCTCTCTACTAAGTACCTCAACTCGGTTTGCCAATATGGACGCTGAGTATGTAGTGCGCACAGCATGAAATCGCGTCCTCACGCGGCGAATATAAGATGCATCCTTTCGTTCTATAACTTCTCGTGGAGTTAAGTTTTTTCCAATCCGATTAAAATCGTGACATCGTTACCACTCACCCATTGTGAGCGGTATGCGTGCCGACATATATTACCTTTAAATCTAACAAGCGAAATTAATGCGACACTTCATGTCAGCAGGACGCTGCTTGTTTTCGTATCCTTTACTCACTCAAGCAGAATATGACCGTAATATCGTTACAAAAGACTACTCTTGGAAATGGGATCGGAAGCCGTTTTCCAATTGTCGCTTGTTCACAGCTCAATCCTTTTGGACAAAAGAAACAAGACGTTGAGAACTTAGAATCAAAATGGAGAAAAATAGAAGTGAAAAGCGAAAGGATAACCGAATTTACACGCGCATTGTACGTATATGAGAATTTGATTGGATTTTGCGTTGATCCGTTTTTTTTTGTTGTAAAAACTCGGACTTTTTGAAAGGAGATACCTGATCCAGGCCTATATAAATATTTGGGTACATGGTTAGAGGGTCCTTGAAATTGATGTTTGTTTTGATATGTAGAAATTGATTTATGTGGCCTGTTGCAGTGAAAGTGATGTGGCAGAGAAAGGTGAGTAATGTGCTTGAGGACAAAAGGACGGTGAAAGAATAAAATTACATCTGAAAGGGATTCCTCTAGAAGCATACTCATCGAAATGCAGTTTGAAGGTTGTTGAAAGGATTATATATAAGGTCCTTGATAATTTATTGCCAGATTAGCTAGTCCGACGTGTGACTTCGTCGTTGCGTTGAATCATTGATTGCATATTTTAATGTGTTTCCAATTGAGATACTCGCATCTGGATAGTTTTTTAATTGTATGTCTTCCATAGCATGCCGCTTATGTGGTACAGAAGCAGATGGTCAAAGAAGAGATGAATATAATAATGACACAAAGTAAGGGGGCGCACATTATCCAAAAACCATTCCAAAAATTAGTCTATACAGTTCATAAATGTTAAAACATTTCAGTTCGCTTTCTCAACATAATAGTAGGATGAAATTACTTTAAGTTTTTTACTATTATGCGCCGCTAATAAAATGATGATTTTTCAAAATTACAATTAGTACATTATTTCAAATAGAATTGGTGCCACAATGTTTTTACATCACATGTAAAAAAGGATTGCCAATACATTCATTCTTAGGAAAGATGCCAAGATCGAATGCCTGTTGTAAGGTGTAATAAATAAGTTTTTAATAAAATCCTACTTTTCTCTTACTTACTACAAAAAAACGGGCGCACAAAAAAGCAGAAGCACAATGCGAGTAGAAGTATAAGGAAGAAATAAAGAAAGCCAACATCGATGTATAATACAATGGTTTGAAATACCTAGATTTTACTAAGAAATACCAGAACATTTGTGCGATTTGGCCAAAGAATGATTATCTGTGTTTATCCGCACTTTTGACATACATTTTCAACTGAACTGAACTTGACGGGTATCACCGAAAAACGCCGAGTAGCAACCGTGATAACACGTATAAGAAAGAGACATTTGCAGAATTTGTTACGTCCCAATTCCAACGGCGGAACTGTAAGCCTTACGGTACGTCTCCAATGAGTTTCACCGCTGGTTTTTGTATACTATAGAGCACGTATGGCACTGTTTAGATGTTCGGCCCCGTCAAACAACGTCTCATTACAGGCCGAGACCGAATCTGCTCATTATTTAACTACCGATCCACTGATGTCCAATTTTTCTCCTCCGGGTCATGGGGCTGTGGCGTTTCTAACAGATACACACACAATAGGCAAGCAAATAGTGAAGAACACCGAAAGGAAATTCGAATAAGCAAAAGCATCAGAGCCGTATACCATAGCAATAACATAACATTCCACATCAGTTGAGTGTACTTGAGTTTAGAAATCGAATTCGTACATGCGGTGTAGTGCTCTAAAAAGCCCTACCACCTTTTTCCCCATTCCTACATCCAAATCCTAGCTATTTTCCCAAAAACCCAAAATCCAGTCAAAACCCGAATCAAACATTCGTTTATCGCCAAACATTTGCCCCCACGGCATAATTAAATCCAAAATCTTAAATCAAAATTAAATTCACAATAAACGAATCTAATATTCGTTTATTGTTCTACATTCGCCCCACGGCATCAAATCGAAAACCAAAAATCAGAGATCGTTATCTCTAGCTGAAAATGTTCCATTGAAAAACAAATACAAAACCAAAACCCAGATACATTCCCACATCTGCGAAATAGTTTTGAAAGAGTTCAATAAATTGAATTCTTATCTAAAGTAAACACAACATCTCACTCAGGATACCCAAAAAAATTGAAATTGTTGTACGAAAATGTGTATTTTCGGGATACAATTCTCGATTTGTTTTCCTTTATGAAGGAATAGTAAAGGAATATCGAGAGCTCATTCCGGCAGTTCATTCGACTCAGCCAATCCATTCACTTCAAATAGCAGTCACTTCAACATCCACGGTATCCTCACTACCTTCAATATCCATCCAGGTTCGAATCAATATTAAGTACAAAGATTTAAACATAAAATCTATTGTCAAAAACTCCAACAGAGAATTAACACAAGAACGAGCAGGAAAATAAAAATACACCTCAAAGGAAAACTGACTTTTATTTCTAAACCCCCCAAATAATCTAGGAAAAATCCCAGCGGAGTCGACGGCTTGCGGAACCCAGGCCTAGAGTATTCAAGGTAACAAAAAAACCGACATCAGGACGTTGCTCTTCGCCCTGGGTCAGAGGAAGCACGGTAACGACCCCTTGCTGTAGTGCGTTGTTTCAGGAGCGGTCTATTAAAGAGATCACCCATCCTTTTCAGGATGAGGCGACGCGCTTCCTGAAACCGATACCCACAACAGGGACAGTTGCCTGATTGTCAAAGCTTCGCTTTTCACCTGTTTCATGGTATGTTCAAATCACCGTCTTCGCTATCCTTGCTTAACACAACATCCGCCAAAGCGTTCCCGCCTTGGTTGAAATTGGGCCCGCGAACACCGCGCCCCCAACCACCCCGCCCTTCCTGTTGGTCGCCTTGGATCAACTTGGGCCCTTGAAGATGGATGAGAGGATCACTAAATTAAGGGGGGGACCTCCTGTAAATAGCCTGTTTTTCAGGAATTTTTTTTTAAAAATGTAATGCGTAGATTAATTTATTTACGTTATAATATTTAAAGAAAATATTTTTTTAAGACTAATCGTTAACAATAAAACGGTGCAATGGCGGCTTGAAGACAGCGTCTTGAAAATGCGCCGTGCAGCATACAGGTCACAAAAATGATCTGAAACAAAAAATACAAAATGGGTTCTTTAGTTTGTGCAAAAACGCTTAGCATGACGTTCCCCTTTTATTAAAATTTGCAAATTTGCAAAAATGGCGATGTTTTGAAAATAAAGGATTTTATTTTATAAACAATTGTTAATAACAATTTTCAATCTGAGGCCAAATATCTATAGAATTTCTATACCAAACTTCATAAAAATCGAATGATTAGTTTTTGAGCTACGTTGCACGGCGAGCGAAATTTTGCGTTTCGAGAAAAACGCGTTTAAAGTTTGAGTGATAGAAAAATAGTGAAAAAATCCGTAATTCATTCTAACTTACCGCAGTTTTTTGCTAATCTGCGATTCCAGGGCCATAGAGTAGACCTTCCTCTTCTTCAAACTGTTCTAATTGAGCCATTTTTTCCTGTTGTCAAAAAGTGCGAGCCTCTTTGGTGGCATCAAGCCCAATTAGACTGTTTACTTTCTTTTGAAAATAAACTACAAGGAGGTCTCGGATCACTTTCTAACTTTTTTTTTCTCGTATTTTTGAGGAAATTTCCTATCAATTTAGGCAAAAACAAAAAAAGGCTAAAAAATTTCATTTTACATGAGGTTACTCCTTTAAGTAAAAACAACTTCCCTGATTTAACTATCACCGGCATCCCCACAAACTCTGATGCTTCTTGGGTATCCAAAGTCTTCCTAAAGAACTGTGGGGTTCTTCAGGGCCCGAAGAACCACGCACCGCTCTAACCCCATAAAAGTCTATAAACCCTATCATCATCATCATCGGCACTACAACCGGGATGCGGTCTTGGCCTTATTTAACAAATCTCTCCACCGGTCCCGATTTCGAGCCGATGTCATCCAGTTTAGCACTCCCAGACTCTGGGCGTCCTGGTCTACGCCATCCCTCCATCGCAGACAAGGTCTGCCGCGCTGTCTCCTTCCATACATCCTGCCACAAAGGACTTTCCGGGCAGGCTCCTCTTCGCTCATTCGAGCTAGGTGTCCCGCCCACCGGAGTCTACTGAGCTTGATTTTTCTTATAACATTAGCTTCAAGAGAGATTGCGTACAACTCATGGTTGTAGCGCCTCCGGAATCGTCCTCCCTCACATACGGGGCCAACAATACTCCTTAAGACCTTCCTCTCGAACGCGGCTAAGAGTTCAGAGTGCCTTTTATTGAGCACCCAGGTCTCGGATCCATACATGAGTACTGCTAAGACCATGGTCTTGTAGAGTGGTAGCTTGGATGTTCTGGATAAATTTCGGGATTTAAAGAGCTTTGATAGACAATTGTAGGCTTTGTTGGGTTTTATCAGCCGTTCGCGTATTTCTTCTGTCAAATTGTTATCGGCTGCTACTATTGACCCAAGGTAGTTAAAGGATTGCACTACTTTAAATTCGTGCTCCACTACCCTGATAGTTTGACCATGTACTTAGTTAGTTAGTTGTCACCATGTACTTAGTTTTCCCTCATTAATGTGCAGTCCCAGTTTTTGTGCCGCCTGCTCGATCTGGGTGAAGGATTCCTGTACCGCCGATTCGGTTCTACCGATGATGTCGATGAAATCTGCGTAGGCAAGTATCTGGCTGGACTTGGTGACAATAGTCCCTCTTGTTGTAACGCCAGAGTCACGGATTGCTTTCTCCAACGCCAGGTTGAAGAGGAGGCAGGCCAGACCGTCCCCTTGTCGGAGTCCATTATAGATGTTTATTGGTTTGGACAGCAATCCCGCTACTTTTACTTGACTAGTTACGTTGGTCATGGTCAACCTACAAAGTCGTATCAATTTGTTTGGAATGCCGAATTCTCTCATGGGATAATATAGTTCTACCCTGGTTATGCTGTCGTAGGCGGCCTTGAAGTCTATAAACAGATGATATAATGGAATCTTAAATTCCCTGTCCCTCCTTGTTTGATCAGCTCAGCTTGTATGCCATTAGCTCCAGGGGCTTTATTTGATTTTAGCTGTTTAATGGCTTTTAATGTTTTCTCAATGCTTGGTGACGGCAGCATTTGGTCTTGGTCTTGCATTGGTGGAGCCTCCAATTCTTCTGTGAGCTGACCATTTAGCAATTCATTGAAGTGCACTTCCCATCGCTCCAGAATGCCTTCAGGATCGGTGATCAGATTACCTTCTTTATCCTTGCAGTAAGTGCAGCGTGGTGTGTACCGCGTCATACTGAGAATTATTTGGTAGAACTTCCGCGCCTGGTGCGGAGCTCGCTCTCTACTTTTCTCTATTTCACAGACAAGGTTTTTTTCCCAGGCACTTTTCTTTTGTCTGTGGTCTTTTTTCAGATCTTCTGAGCTCTTTGTATTTCTCCTCGCGTACCCGCGTCCTATGAGACTGCTGCATTGCCCGGTATGCAGCATTCTTACGTTCAGTCGCTAGTTTGCACTCATCATCAAACCAGTCGTTCCGATCTCTACGACTACTGCCTAAGATGGAGTTGGCAGTACTAATGACAGTATTCTTAAGGCGTGTCCATTTCTCTTCTACGCCCGGCATTCTGGCCCCAGGACTTACTCTCCCTCCGTCGAGCTCTTCGAGGGCGAGTCTTAACGCATGACCAGAGGAGTTGCTGGTGTTCTCATTGCGTAAGGCAGCCGTGTTGATTCAAACCTGATCCGCGGATGCAATACGTCTCCGTAAGGCAATCCGCGCTCGGAAAACTGTACCAACAAGATAGTGATCCGAGTCGACGTTGGCACCTCGGTACGTTCGTACCGTCATCAGGCTCGAAGAGTGGCGGCGATCTATCAGCACGCGGTCAATTTGGTTGCGAGTGGCTCCATCAGGTGATACCCAGGTGCCTTTGTGGATATCTTTACGCGGAAACCAGGTACTCGCAACGACCAAGTTTTTCGATGCTGCCAATTTGATGACTCGTAATCCATTGCCATTAGTGTTCTCATGCAAACTATGGGAACCTGCGTAGTGCCTGAAAACCGGCTCCCGACCTTTTTTCGCATTCAAATCCCCAAGAACGATTTTCACATCGTATCTTGGGCAGGCATTGAGGGCCCGTTCGACGTTCTCATAGTATTCTTCTTTTTCGTCGTCAGGGGACTCCTCTGTAGGTCCGTGAACGTTTATGAGGCTTATGTTCTTAAATTTGCCTCGCACGCGAAGAGTGCATAGCCTTTCATTAATTGCATTAAAGCCGATGATGGCAGGCTTCAGTTTTTGGCTGACTAAAAAGCCTACCCCGAGCACATGGTGTTTTGCATGACAGCTGTAATGTCAACCTTACAAAGTAGTTTATGCAAATTAGCTACTTGGCAAGTTGTTCTCCTTTTAGAGCTAGAGAGGGGAGACTTACGAAAGGCGGTTTGTGGATTTTAGGGGGGACCTGGACGCGAGGTAGGTCCGTAACAAGAGTTGTTCGCACCGTCGTGAGATGAACCGTAAAATGGTACGATCCGTCGTGTTGTCGGCACCGGAGTGTGGGGGCTTAAGGAGTTTCTCTTCTGAACTCCTTCTGAGTTGCCTGTACTGATATGCACGGTGACGAGTTCTACCATAAAGTGTGTGTGTGGGTGTGTGGGGGGGGGGGGGGGGGGGGCACATTTGGTTGGTATGGTGCGGATTACGTCGGGATTGGTAATTGATGCTCCTTCAGTGAAGCGTAGTGGCGTCCTCTTCAGTTGGATGACCTGGTAGTGGAAATCCTTGGTGCTACCAAGATCCGGGTCGAAGGACGAGAAATTATTACGTGTTAGTTGGAAAGACGTCTGCTTCTAGGTGGGTTCGCATACTTCCGATGGTGAAGTGGACTATTTTAAAGATGCCTGTCTGGTCAAGGATACCTGAAAATAGATAAGTCCAGAAAGCTTTGCCTCTAGATCCTATAGTCGATTCTACCGTGTGCCACCGGCTTCAAGTGATGTAGTATCTACTATTTTTTATTCCCTCACGAGGCATCGCTCATCAATACCTTTCAGGTATCTAAATGAAGAGCAAATAATTTCAAGCATCCTTACCTTTGATGGAGGGAAGTGCTTTGGGGTACACTGTAAAAGTAAAATTCGGTTGAACACCCCTTACCACTGGCGTGGGGGTGTTCCAGGAGTATCCGAAAAAACAAAGAGCGGATCGAAAAAAAAACGTTTCTCTTAATGACACTAGAGAGATGTCTTTGTTATAAATTTATTTCTACAAGTTAAGACTTATACCTGACCTATTGGGATAACCTATCGACCCTTGAGCTTAGAAAACAGACCGCAAGGGCTTCACGATTTTTCTGCCTTTTATAGTCGCTGGAGTTGATCCATGGGTCCACCTGCTGTATAAGGAGTACCTTCCTTAAATGATTCGTTGTTGGCCGTAACGTCTTCCTGGGAATCAGCTCGTTGTTGTCGGCTGGTGTCTTTCGTCGAATAGAGAGCACTGCTTCTTGTTACATCTCCCAGGATTTGATGCGCTGTGGCAATGTGGCGTCTTCTTGATAATTACAAGGTGCATCGCCAACTCATTCTTATTTTGATTAGAAGGTGCAAGGCTTCTCACGGTTTAAGGGCGATGATGGGCTGTCGATGTGTCCACTCGCCGTGTCTTGTTCCTCCGGTTTCCGCATGGTATAGACAGCAGAGATACAGAATATTGAGAATAATTGAGCCTCACTAGACGTATAATGTCAGGAATCAAGCGTTGGATGTGTGGTTGTAAAATGTATTGTTTTCCACAGTTTTCACTTGATTAATTGTTTTCCTTTTGCACTTGCACGGCTTGCGATGTAGCTGTGTCCCATACTGTTTGCCGAGAAAGCAAAGCGCGACGGAAGCCACTTAGCATATCTGCAAACAATGAAATACGGCTCAAGCGATTAATGTTCACCATCGTGCCATTACAAGCAGAAGACACTTTTTCCAAGACTGTTTTCCTGATAGTCACAAATCAAGCAATCACACTTATCTCCCGTTAATTAATAATAACGTAGTTGCAAATCAAGAGTAGAATATGGAGAAATTCCTTTAATTTCCGAAGAAAGAAAAAAAAACCCAAGGTACACAATGATTAGTTGTTTAATAAATTTATTGGTGACATAACAACTCGTTTTCTTGTTAACATTTCTTTTTATTTTTGTGGACTCCGCAGAACTCAAATGCGCTCCTAATGTTGGGGGATTACTTCGTAACAACCCTTCCCCACCCTCACAGTAAAATTCATATTATTCTTGGGAGAGGAATGATAACTCATCGGTATAACCTTATTGTACATGACATAATTAATTGGAAAAAGAATGTGAATTACTTCACGTGGAGGAGCAAAGCCAATCCGGCCTAACTTTTCCCGTTAGAGTAATTGATCGACTATCAAATTAACCTGGAAGAAAGATTATGGTGATGATGACGCAGAACTAGAAAAGAGAAGCAGTGATATTAAGAAAAGCATCCACAGTGTGATGATAAATGTGGTGTTATATAAAATATTAATTTTTCTATAACTTAAGATGTAAACTGGCCAGACTAGCATTTAATTTTAAAACAAATAATTTGGAAGTGAGTAACAAAAAAGGCCAATGTGAAAGTAGTAGACAGCTTCTTTATTTTTTATTGCCCGAATATAGTTTATTCAATACGATAGTACATTACTATAAGTCCATATAATTGCTCACATCAATAATCGACAATCGGCTTTGGCTTGTTGACTATATACGACCATCACTTGTAGAAAATGATTCTCCAAGAAGTCCTCATCAATTTATTCAGATATGGCACAGATTCGCTGGGAAATATTCCCGATGCTGCGTATCCTTGTGTCCTACAACTCACCTGTACAACTGTATAGTATTTGCAGTACTTTCTATTTTGTTAAGCGAATGGTCATACACTCGAAGTATTCTCCAGAAGCATTTGCACGGGGAAATACCCCGGACAAGTAGCAGGATTTCTGTATACATGCTACTGTTCATCTGAAGAAAACAAAAGCCATCGTCCTTGTTACGTGAGTTTTTTCTTCCTTTACTTCCTACTTCCTTCTGTTCACGTCCCGCTTATCACTTCATGTTTATTGGAAGGGAAATCGAATCCACCAACTTGGTTTACCCAGGATTTTTTATCGCCCTTAGTGCAGCAGTGAGTACGCCCATCCAATACTACGTTTGTTTTCCTCATCCTAGGCTCCCTTTGTTGGTATTGTTTTAACCGTCTTGCAATCGAAATGTTGCAAAGTTTTACGTTCCACTTTAAGTTTCGTTTTTTATGTTTTCTACATTTTTGTGACCTCGAGAAGAGGATAGACATGAGCTCATATCCTGGGGAACAAATGCACTCTATACAGAGGAAACACGAGCCACGAAAGAATGAACGACAGTAACGATGTCGATATGTAATTTATATATATGGCTAGATATCTATATACATGCAGAAAGGATGTGGAGAGTGAGGGAGAACAAAACATGAGTCCTATATGGGTACGTGAAGAAGTGGTGCACATGTCAGTCAGTGTTTATTGCAATCGCGCCTGAGGCATCCTTAACAAACAGGAGGGAGTATAGAGTGGAGAAGCAGCTTAGTTCATGATCCATGTTCTGTGCTTTTATGGCCACACATCGGTTCTACCGATACGACTGGACCATCAAATGCTTGGTTTGGTTACCGGTAGCCGGTTGGCCACGATTTCCCCGGAAAAGAGCTAATGCTATTCTCGATGTGGCCAGATTCCAGGCCAACCAAAAAAGGAAAGGATCACGGTTTCCATTGTTTGTTGATTTTCACTTGGAGATTTTCTCCGCGATGAATCAGTGCATTTTAGCCTGACGGCTAGTGCACTAGTCAGGACAATGCTTTAGAAGCTTTGATACTGTGTTTGTCCTTTGTGGGATATACGGTCATACTGGCCTGTTTACTTTGGTGTTAGGCTGGGTTTCCTGTGTATGCATGTTCCGGTATTGACTTAGTATAGAAAGGATGAGAGAGATCAATAGATGGGAAGAATGCGAGCACGAGAGACGATGGTTGCTTGTAGAAGACACAGACTAATATCCAGTCACACAATAAAGGAATTTTCGAGGTTGATTAGGTGACGCGACACTGTTCTAATGGACACTATAGAATTTTATTACTTCCAAAAGAATACCCCAGGGGTGGTAAATCTAATTTCACATCTCGTTTCCTCATTGAATTTGAGAAGCACGTTTGAGCTGCTGTTGAATAGAGCAGGAAATTATTTGACCGGAAGAAGAGGTATTCAAAAGTATAAAAATGGCAATTTAAAGGTGACTCTACTAAATCAAATCCACAATACATCTGTCAGGCCACCCACAACCGCCTTACAATCTACCCACCACCGTTATTTCCTATTTCATCATCCTTTGGTGACAAACTGGACATTGGAAACTTGATGTTCCACTGTTCAATTTGGAATTTCTTTGTACTTCCTGTTGGTGTTTGGCCCCGGGGAGAAGGATTGATTCGAATATCCTAAATTCAAATTTCAAATCCATATGGAAGGATAATTTGACTCCTTTTATTACACCCGAATAAGCATATAGTATATCCTTTAATCCAGTTAACCTCGATGTCCCATATGCTCTCTGAACGTGCCAAGTTTCGAGTGAATTTCCTTTCGTCTATTTTATCAAAATAAATTTAACCCTTGTTCTGCTTTTTGTTTTTGTTTGTTGTTGTTCTTGTAGGACGAGGGTGGAAGGAAGGTTTGGCATAAATCCTTTTCCACAGGCACCATGGATGACCTGTCCACATGTGTTAGACCAAAGCAGTTCGGGTAAAACTCAACAAGGCCATGAAAGCTGAATTTCTTCCATTCAAAGTGAATCATTCGCCCGATTAAGGGTGTCAGTGATGGCAACAAAAGCGGATGGAGAATATCGTTTGGATGGATGGATGTATCCCACATCTTTCGCCCTAAGAGATGGTTAGCAAATTGAGGATTTTATTTTATGGACACATATACATTGTTTCAGTTTAAAAATCTGCGTTGCCACAGGGTCTCGTTCCAATGGCGAATCGCCTGCGGCTTTCAATTCCAATGAAGAATAAAAAGCGGTGTTTGGAGGTTTTTGGTTTATTTTGTTGTTTTTTTTGTGTAAATAATATATATATATATATATATATATATATATATATAAAGATTTGAAGGGATGAACAGAAGATGGTATTTGCTTCTCAATCCAACAGATTGGCTAAAGCAGATTTGGGGATTTAACGTCATGGAGTTTTCGGTCATTTTATGGATTTATAAAGTGCCAAAAAAGACACCGTATGTAAATTCCAGAATCCGATAACAACTGGGGCACATTTGATATTGTCCTTGTTTGGTTTTCCGTTGTCCAAGGCTAGACAGCGTTCACATATCTGAAGGAGTATTGCAAATTAATCAATATTCCCAGAGGGATACATTAAAATTTATTACACTTAAAGTTTTTAATAAAAAAGAATAATATACCAATAATTTATTGTAGCCAAATTGATGTTGAAAAAAGGAAAATTTAAACTGGTTATTTATTCTACTTGGGATTAAGGCAATTTGAATCATTGTGTGGGCGTAATTGAAAAGCTTGGAATTAAGAAATTTAATTTTGCTACTGTAGTGTGCGACAAAATATTTTTTGTCGAATGAAACATTTCCCACTTCTTGAAATTTTTTTTTTTGTAATATGGAGTACTAGCAAATTATATTTAGTAGCAATTTGTAATCAAAGTTAACTTGACAAACTAGTTTAACTAAGCTATTTTGTATATCAGGGATGGTCAACCTTTTTGGAAGCAAGGGCGATATTAAAAATGTTCATGAACGTCGCGGGCGCAACAATATGAAGTGGAAGTAGGTATATATACTTATATTATATTATATATTGAGTCAACCAGTAATATGTTTATATATATATATGGGGGGGGGGGGGACAAACGTACAGGGCAAACTCTCTGCTTTCAACCCGGCGAAGACCAGGACGATCCATGTCCCTGTTCAATCCAAGTTGACATGCAGTCTCCACGTGACACCCCTGGGTAGCTACTTTGGCACCCGCCAAGTAGTGAACCCATGCATGCAGCGACACCCTGAGAAAGGTTGGCGCAAGGCTAATTACCTTGCCCGGAAAACGAAATTATTATGGACAATTTAACAAGTCTCGGCTAAGGACCGGATACCGCTCCAGGACTTGCTAAATAAGGCCAAGACCGGATTCCGGTTGTAGTGCCGATGATGACGATTATATATATATATATATATATATATATATATATATATATATATATATATATATATATATATATATACAGGGACAGTTTGATAGGTCAGTTACTTTTGAAATTAAAGATATTTTTGTCGGCAAATAAGTATTTTATTTCTTAACATAGTCTCCTTTTAGCTCGATACATTTAGTCCAGCGCTTTTCCAATTTTCTTATTTCTTCCTGTTAAATACATGAGCATCTCATGTAGAAGGAGGGGGACACATCCATCGAGGAATTTGCTGTTGTGTCGACTGTAACCTGAAAGACAGAACGGGTGAAGGAGCCCAACGAACTGTGTTACGAATAATTATGTGCTGGCCAGCAACAGATGGAGGTGTCATCTCACCGAGCTCGAAACCTGAAAGCATCAGTCGAGCACTGATTTCGCAACCTTACAGGCACTCGCGAGGAAGGTCCATTGGCGTAGGTAAGGCATAAGAAAAATGATAATGTATAATTTAGAGTGCTTGCGAAGAGCCAGTAAGTTAATGTAAGAATGATATTCGTAAAATGGAAGTTAACATTTAGTCTTAAGTAAAATCTGTAATTTAATTGTTAAATAAATGTGGAAGTAAAACAAACAAAAAACGGTGGGGGTTCTTTCACCCACTTCCAAAGAACCACCCATTTCCATAAATTACCTGCCTTCTACTTACCTGCAAATGAGTATCGTAATTTAGTCGGTATCACCTTCCACATGAAAACATAAGCCCACGGTAAGATTGCCATCATGCCGTGGCATCAAATTTTCACCCCGGGGCATGCTTGCATACAAACCATCATGTCCCCGAAAGCTAATTCCGCATTACCTCAACAGGTAACCAGCACCAATGCATGCACATGCCAATGCTCTGTGGGGAGAAGCATTTTCTCTTACATGTGCATGACATGTTCATCCTCACCACCAAGTCATCGGTCGATTGTACAAACAACAACCTACAGCGCAGCCATTGCTGGCCGTCTATAGAAATTTCCAGTGTTGTTCTAACGCAAACAACACACCCGGCACATCGACCGATGGGACATTGGCAATCTGCGTACAAGCTAATTGATGCTGTACGCAATGGCCAATGAATAAACATACATTACTCCTATCCCCTAAGGTTCTCTACAGTTGCGACCAATTTCCTTTTATCGGTTATCTACCGATCATGGGATTTGGGCACGAATATGATTGACGTTAGTCAATCATATCCATGATCATGCCTAATGATGCTCCGGCCTGTAAACCAAACAAACACACAGTAGCATCTCTGTGTTTATGCTATTAACCAACCGCTGGTCCATGGCCACCCTGGGCGAGACGTACGCTTGCACATCTGGAAGGCTAATTCCTCGCCATTGTACTCATGTACCAGCTCCGTCATGTAAAGAAGGCCCAAATCTTCGGTTGACCTATCGTCACCGAAGAATGTATAGCCTACAACGGCATCATCATGAACGCCTGAGTAAACACGATGTGCATCTCATCGTGACCCTTGAAATAGCGTTTTTGTTTACCTTAAAGCAAAAACGTATTTCGTTCTCAGGCGCAGGTCATCGAGGATTTATGACCACATTGCCTGCAGTCCCCTATGTTCGTTCCCTTGTTTATTCAGGTGCAGTATCGTTCGTTGTCGATACTTGGAGCGAGGGGGGCATTGTACGGTCCCTATGCAGCATTCGAGAAATCCTCCCATTGAACCCTTTCCTCGGTCACCATTGGCCGTCGCCAAGTTGAGCCTGTTCGCTCCTCCCACAGCGATGTGATCCATCACCGTTGAATCTGACGGATGTGGATTGCATCGAGGAGTCAGATTTCAGCCCCCAGAGTGTGCGTGAGGATAGTTAGTCGAGTGGAGCCGTGTGAATGACTAAACAGTTTTCAAAAATAAGGATTGCCGCTGTAATTAATACTTAAAGTGCTACTAAACAGTTCTCAAAGATAAATGTCGTCGCCGTAATCGACGATTATAGTTCTATGTAAGAATTATCAAAAAATAAATAAAGTACCTGCAGTCTTGGAACTGAATACATGTTGGAGACAAAAAAAAAAAAAAAAAAAAAAAAGCTGTGTAAAATTAAACTTCAATTCATGAACAATAAAAGCAATGTTCACCGATCATCCATAAGAGTTTTAATTGTTCATGTGCCCTGGGTGCATATTGATCGAAGTTTCTCAACAACAAGTGGGATTTTACTGAAGCAGTGCCGTACGCCGGTACACCCTACATAAAATACCGCCCACAAAACCATTGGCGTAGGTCGTCATCACCGATTGCGCCACCTGACAGGGTCAGTCGGTGACTGATTTCGCAACCTGACAGGTTCAATCGAAAGGAAAAGGCACAGAGATATTGTAGCGACTTCGGGTCGAGAAACGTCGAGGGCGGATGCCATCAACGAGGGCGGTTACGAGAGGAGACTACGAGGCCGATGCTGGCAGGTTGGCATAAGCGAGGACTAAGGGCGACCGTCCGAGCAGAAGTCAGAGATCCCTCTGCCTCAAGCCGCCGCCACGAATCGTATAAAGGTTGACTTACCGAAGCTCATGCAGGTAGCCGAGTGAACACCTACCACGATGGCGCACGGGCGCTCCTCCGATTCCACAATTGAAGTCACAAAATTGGCGTTAGCTGCTACGATCACCGCTGAACCTAAATAGTCGTCCTGATATAAGTCATTGACTGTTATCCGCTGATCCGCGGACGACTGCTCGGAATCGGTGGTGATAGAACGATGGAAGATCACTAAATGTTGAAGTAAAGAGAGGAGGATGTTGTAGGGATGATTCCTCGCCCGGCCGATTACCTGGAACAATAAAAACAAGAATATACTACATGTGGTGAGGGCACCGAAAGTCATCACTGAAGTTCCTTCTGGTGCAGGCGTGGCTTCGTGGATAGTGGCTGGCGGCTATGACCTCATGGTTCATTTTTCAATAGAAAACATGCTGGAGAGAATGTATTCAGTGAAAAGTCACCACTCAGATTTAATATTCAACGAATGATACTGAAGCTGGGGCTGATTCTGTGCCAGTTGTTGCCTTGACTGGTGTTGTTGCTGCTGCTGTTGTAAATGAGAAGAATGGATATGACTGAATATGGTCCCAACTGGTACTGATGACGCCGATTGGTATGGCGATGGCGATTTGTCTATACTAATACCGCTAACTGACGAAACAGCGACAGTACCTGCTGTAGTAGCTGCAGACAATACTAAAGCAGAAGACGATGATGAGTTTGGCGACGATAATGATAACGACGATGAGGACGTCAACGAGGATACCGCTGATGATATTGAGGGTATTGAGGAGCAGATAACAAATTATCCAAGATATTTCATCCTGTCCTGTGGTCTAATCCTAGTACATCCTATTTGTATTCGAATAAACCAGGGTTTGATTCCCCGTCGGGGAGCCTCTGGCGCAAGACTAATGACCTTGCATGGACAAAACAAATCACTATGGAAAATTTAACAATCCTCAGGACTTGCTAAATAAAGCCAAGACCGGTTCCTGGTTGTAGTGCCGATGATGATGATGATAATCTGTGAATATCGAGAGGTAGGTTGGAAATGCTTACTACTCAGAATTATGGTTACTGCTTTGGATGGGTTAAGTGGAATTTTCATCGACTGTAATACTGATACAGTTCGTCCAAGTGACGGTTGACTCGATTTCTCGCAAGTTTAAGGCTTTTGGATGACGTGAACACTAGGACGTCATCCGCATAGCATATCTGGTTTACTCTCCCGGCCACAGGGCCAGCAATATCTGAGGTGTGGATATTAAATAAGATGGGGCTGTGGCGGTTCTTTAATACATTCCCAAAGAACCGGCCATCCTCTTTAAATTAACCACTTCCTCTTACCATACCAAGCCATGGTACTTACCTGCAATTAGGGGCAGCGTAAGATCCCCTGCAGCGTCATACCTGAAAGGAAAACCTACCCGACGGCATCCATACATTTGGAATTTCCCTTTATCATATTCCATGAACCAGTTCATCTCCTATCGGCTCAGCCTGTCTTCAATTACGATAAACAAACGCTGGCCAGCGTATTGTTGACATAGCTGTAGCCGATATTCTTTCCATAGTTCACGATTTTATATCGCCCCTATACCCTTAGGTCCGCGACAGTTGCGACAATTTCCCGTTATTGGCTATTAACCGATCATGAATTTAGGCATGGATATGAACATTATTTAGGTAACCTTACCCATACCATGCCTATGATGACCCGCCTTAAAACCTAAAGTAAACATACAGTATCTCACTGTGTTCGTTACTTACCCGCATATTAATTCAAACATATAGCCATCCAGCCTGACCCTTTGCCGCTGTCGACGAGGTTTCTGTTGACTTATGTCAACAAAATAATTTGCCTCTTTGTGCACCGGAGCCATACGGCTAGATTGGATATTGCCTGCATCGGTGTTTCCAAGGAATCTTAGGCAAATACAATGACGACCGCATTGTATCATAGGCACATCATATACATCATGTGTGCCACCATTTGACCTCCGAAATTGCGTTTTTGTTTACTTTGAAACAAAAATCGACTTCGATCTCTGGCATACATCATCAACGATGTATGGGTACATCGCCGCAGCCCCCGATCATCGTACGTCTGTTTAATCAGGTGTCCGCCGATCATCGTCCTCATCGCAGGGCATCGTACTTGTCCTATACAGACACATAGAATCCTCCCCTATAGATGCAATTCGGGGCCATTGAATCTGATGGATGTGAATTGCATCGTTGAGTCAGATTTTAGCTACCGAGTCGGATGCGCGTGTCGCGGACGTTGTTTGAAAAAGTCGAGTTGGAACAGAGAATGTGTTCAGGTGTTTCGCGGTACGGTGCGTCTTCATAATCAACAATAAATATATGAATAGAGAACCTCGTTGAGTGCTTCTAAAGCTCCCGAATAATTCCGCTGAAATACCAGCAGTGAAATCAGCAGTGAGGACTTAAATAAGAACATTTTTAAGTGTATATAAAGCACCGATTTAAATAAAGAACCCTTGTAAGTGTTTCTATAGCAGACGAATAATAATACCCAGTGTAATCATCGGTGAAGATTGAAATAAAAAAATCCTTGTAAGTGTTTCCAAAGCACACGCATAATATCAGACAGTGTATCCGTAAGTGTTCCAATAAAGAAAATCTTTAAGTCAAATCCTCCGGTGTTTTTTATTCGTTCACAATTGTTGAGAGAGATTAACTTCAGTGTCCGCTGTTGTACTCTAATTTTCAGTGAACAATCTGTGGTGTTGTGCTCAACCTGCGTCCGTGCTGATGCCAACCGCATAACATACACCCACTGGGCCTAGAATGCAGCCGTGTGGTACGCCTGCACCGGCGTTGAATGTTCGAGCTAGCTTTCCTTTCACTCGAACTTGGAAGGTTCTGTTTAGAACGAACTGGTAGATGATACCACATACAGGGAACGAACATACAGGGTAAAGTCTCTGCTTTCAACCCGGCGAAGGCCAGGACGATCCTTGTCCTTCTTCAACCCAAGTTGACATGCAGTCTCCACGTGACTCCCCTGCATAGCTACTTTGGCACCCGCCAAGTAGTGAACAAATGCATGCATCCACATCCTGAGAAAGGTTGGCGCACGGCTAATAACCTTACCCGGAAAAACAAATTATTATGGACAATTTAACAAGTCTCGGATAAGGGCCGGATACCGGTGGAAAGACTTGCTAAATAAGGCCAAGACCGAACCCCGGCTGTAGTGCCCATGATGATGATTGACAACAACACCATTATTGCCATTTTTATAAGCGTTCTGATCCATCTGAATACCCTTCAGTTTCTCCTCCAAGTTTCGGGTTCGATTGTTTTGGATTCTTTTTTTATCAGTGTACCAATATTGTGAATGGTGGATCGCAATAATGGCTCCCTTTGCATAAAACGGTGACGATATCTCATTCTGCAGACCTTTTTACGCGCCCGAGTGAGACGAAGGGACATGAGTCTCCGAAGTTTCAACTAGAACCTCGTGAAATCATATTACAGAGTTATTTATTTCAGCCGTCGTTAAGTTTCTGTCAGTGGGAAAAGAGATTTAATGGAGTTTTCCGTCCAATGTAATATTGTAGTTATCCCAATTTGTGCTCCCATAATCGGATATATATCTGATATGAGCCCAGGATGCTCGATAGCTGCGAATGAACGTGGTCACAGCGTTGTGGTCAGATACACCCGCCGATGCTTGGGGTGGAGTGATTTGGGGAAGTCAGTCTTTGGACACAAAAATATGTCCAGAATTGAGTTGTCTCGCGTACCAACCGTATGAGCGACTATTTCGAAGTTGGGGGCGTGAGAGTTTTCGGTGTACAATTTTGTGCCGTTTAGGCAAGAGACAGAGTTGTTAGAGTGGAAATGTCAGGAGTTAAAATCGCCGCCTTTGATGAGGGGTATATGCCCCGAAGACCTTATTAATTTGCGGATTTCTTCAAGATTGATGGGGCGCCGATCATAAATGTCGTGTCTTTCATCTTGTCTCTGGATTCTTTACATCTTGCTATAACCAGAATCATCCACATCCGTGAGAATGTTGGTCTCGGTCTCGAGATATCTGAAAAAGAAATGGGAGGACGTATCTAAGGATACTGTGGGCAGGGTCAGTTCAAATGTTCTCTAACTACTTGGATGGAGGGATGGTGGGATGTTGGGAAAGAAATCACACAAGATTGGACCCTCTAATCACTCTGTGAGGTACTCATTGGATTCAGATAGAACCCAGTCCCTGTCGTTGTCGATATAAAATAGATCTCTTCTCCAAATTCAGATCCGCGAGGCAGATCAAAACAGCTTGGGGTTTCTTTGGCGGAGCGGGTGAATGAATCTGGACTAAATCGAGCCAAACGTTCCTTCATCACCATCTCCAATGACCTTTTTTCAACCTTAACTTAATAACAGCCAAATAACTCTCTATGAGGAAACATTAGGACGAATGGGTTCTCCTCTTCTGCGTAATGTAATTAACGTTAATTTTGCAGGAAATCGTGTTACATAATACAGACGTATAAAAAGTATTTTGTATTTTGTGGTTTCTTTAAATGTGTAATGGGCGGATGGAGCGGTAGCTTTATCGAGCATATGCTGTTACCAGCGAGGATCTTCACCAAGCTTACCGTACTAAAAGGAAGGTTTAAGGAAACTCACTGTCGAGTAACGTGGTTTACGTAGAGATTCTAGCAAAAAAAGGGGGGCATGATAAAATTGTGATGCACCCTAATGTAAAATTTGGGATAGATGAAGCTGCACCTAAATTTGGCCAATATTCCTTCGTCATCGTCATCAACACCCCAATAACTCGGTCTGGAATTTCTTCTTCCGCGTAACGTAATTATCGTTGATTTCGTGGTATTCAGTATGTACGGATAAAAATATTTTATGATAAATGTCAGTACCTAATGTAGAATGAATGCAGTTAGATTGAGATAAGCATTCCTACACTACAAGCAACCTTTCACAAGTTTAGCTTAATAACGGTTTATCTGATCTAACGTAACTAGCGTCGTTTTTCGACCACATTGTGATATATAAAGCGCTCGGATAAAAAGGATTGCATGACATCATCAAGATCGAAATACAACGTGGAACGGGTGGATTGTGCTAAAATGGAATGAGATTCATTGGCTAACCGCCAGGAGAGCCCAAATTCGTCGGCTGAATCTGCGTATCCACCATCACACGTCGTGAACTTTGTGACAGGTTCCTCTTACGTCTGCTCTCTGTAAATTCGAAATATCATCAAAGAATTTCGTTTTTGTGTGCAGATTTCAAATACATACTAAAGACATTACTTAGGTATTACAGAAGCATATACATTATTCTGTTATATCTATCTATCTAATAGGTGCAGTAAAAAGAAATACATTATTTTTGCATGAAATTGAAGTCTTTATTTCGCATAGTTAGAATGATTCGAATTAGTTTAAATATCCGACGAAGGTAATCTCATTATCTCTCTCGTAGAAACTATCGCCCCTATTGGCAAAAAAACCGGGGCAGTCGATTTTCATAAGGTCCTCTTTAGGCGTTTCTCAAGCTTCTCTTTTTCACCAGCAAAATCACTCGCCATAGACAGGAACAGCTGATAATCACTTGGTGCCAGCCCCGGACTGTAAGGTGGATGCATAAGAACCCACCAAGCAAGCTCCTGGAGCTTTTGGCGAGTCAATATCGATGTGTGTGGCCAGAAATGGTGATAATCACTTTCTGTCAGGCCCGGACTGTAAGGTGGGTGGATAAGAACCTCCCAACCAAGCTCCCGGAGCTTTTGGTGAGTCACTATAGATGTGTGTGGCCGGAACTGGCGATAATCACTTGTTGCCAGACCCGGACTGTAAAGTGGATGGATAAGAACCTCCAAACCAAGCTTCCGGAACTTTTGGGGAGTCACTACCGATGTGTGTGCCCTGGCATTGTCCTTATGGAGCACAATTCCTCTCCTGTTTGACAAAGCTGGCCACATCTGGGCAATTGCCTACTTTAGATTGAAGACAGTACACGTTTGAATTAAGAGTTCGGCCATAGGGGAACAGCTCATAGTAGACAACGCCCTGCTAATCCTCCCTAACGTACATCAAAACCGTCCTGACCGTCATGACCCACCGGGATTCGGCCACGACCGTTTCCGTTTGACTCTGTCGTAAGTGACCCACTTTTCATCACCAGTTACCATCCGCTTCGGACGGATCGATTTTATTTCGATTCAGTAGCGATTCGATCGTGGAAATTCGGTCCATTCGTTTTTTTTTTTTTTTTTTTTTTTGCGTTAACTCGTGTGGCACCAATACATCGAGCTATTTTTTGTATCCAGCCTTTTTCAACTTGTTTCAAACAGTTTTTAGTGCAATTGTTAGCTCCTGGGCAATCGAAACAATGCTTACATTACAATCGGACTCGACGATTTCCATGATTTTATCGACATTTTCGACAATTGGCCTTCTAGAATGCGGTGCATCTTTGAAATCAAAATTATCGGAATGGAATCGACGACACAAAAATTGTGCGCGATCGGCTGTTACAGTATCAGGACCATAAATACTATTCACATTTTCAGTCGGCGAGCTTGCCTTTTCGCCTTTACCGAAGAAAAACAAAAATATGGCGTATCTTCTCTATGCTCCATATTTAACTTGCGCTCAAACAAAACTGATGCAATTACAAAACTGTCAGAAAAGTTCTTTTAGTACGAAATCTTACGAGTATCTTTCTAACGCCATCCCATTTATACGTCCAGGATCAATTTCCCCCATTCTGCTTCAGAGTCATTTGGCTAAAGTAAACAGATTCCCAATCTCTAGTCGACCTGTTGACACCAGTAAATATTGCCTACATCGGTATTTCCCCGGAACCTTAAGCAAACACAATGACGACTCCTTTGTAACATAGGCACATCATGTACATTATGCGTGCCACCATTTGACCTGTGAAATAGCGTTTTTGTTTACTTTGAAACAAAAATCTATTTCGTTCCCTGGCATACATCATCAACGCCGCAGCCCCTGATGATCGTGCGTTTGTTTAATCAGGTGTCCGCCGATCATCGTCTTCATCGCAGGGCATCCAACTTGCCCTACACAGCAATGGAAATTCTGACATGTACCCTTTTTTTCGCGATCGCGCACGGCAAGTGGATCCGTTTTGGTCCTCCTCTATCGATGCAATTCACGGCCATTGAATCTGATGGATGTGAGTTGCATCGAGGAGTCAGATTGTCACCACCAGCAACGACGTACACGAGCTCGCGAAGTCGAGTCAAATTCCTATGTTCAAAGAGCGCGGTCGTGAACAACGCCAGTGGAGTCCGGATCAGTATACGTTTACTTCTGTGTTTTGCTCGTGGATAGGTTAAGATCATTCGAGACGGAAAACGAGAAATTACAAACGATTAAAAAGTTGATGTGTGCGATTAACTTCAAAAACATTCATTCGGTCATTCATTGCGGCTATGCGATCAAACCAAACTTAGTGTATTTTAAAATCTACCAACGAATAAAGCAGAAAAATGTCAGCGTAATGAACAGTAGTGAATGTTAGAATTTACCAACAAATAAAGCAAAGCTATTTCAATGTAATAACATCAATAAAGAAAACTATTAACAAAATCCTCCGGTGTCTTTTATTTGCTTCACGATTGTAGCGAGGAGTTAACTTCGGCATTCGCAAGGGAAAGGAGAAAACAAGTGTCCTTGTTTGACACATCGACTTATATCCCCACAATTCTATCAGCCGAACTATTCTTTAAATGTCTGATGCCAACTTTTTCTGTACAACTTCTTCCGTCGTTGGGTATCTTTAAAACCAATCAACTGTTAGTAATCACTCGAAGATGAATTGTAACAAAAAACTCACCCATAAAACCGTCGGTTTGTTCCAGAATTGATACCTTGTATTCATTAAACACATATGTGCGCCACTCAACAAAACAAAGTAGTCCGTTGTCCCTTGTGATAAAAGAGAAACCAATCCAAGTGTGAGATCATTTGTTTGAACTAAATCTGAATACTTTTCGGTATTCATAGAACGGATTTATTTCTGTAAATATTTCAAAATACAATAGAAGTAAATTTGACTATCTTACATTATCCTGGCGCTTCACCTTTGTACTCATTCGGTTACCCACAATTATCCTTAAGTCCCTAAGCACATGCATGAGTATGCATATGTGCCTTCAGTGAAACATAAATTGTGTCTGTTCCTTTGTGTATTGATCCTAGGATGATCGTTTTCGCTAGGAGCAGGTGGATAATGAGATTCAACTTCTGGAATTTATGCACCAACCAACAAGCATCCCGTTTACAGAAATGATTTCCACTCAAATTACGACTATTCCCGGATCGGTTGCCGCCGCCACTAACAATTCGACACTCAATCGTAACTAGCCGGTGTCCTTTAAACACCCGATTTAGACTTCCTCCAGATCAGATGACCGAATCTTATCTCACTTGTGCCATCTCCAATGTCATCAGGTCCTTTTGTTGTTTGTTTTGGTATCATCAACACCGCCTCTCATCGGGTAATTGGATTCTCGTTGCGAGACCTTCTCCGGTGGACTAATTTACTTGTTAGCAAACAATAGAGTCTAAGGTTTCTTACGGATTGCCAACTCGTGTAATTCAATGCAAGATCCTTGTCATTTGAAATACATAATTAAATTACCCGATGATTTTGATCGAAAACTGAATCGTAGATTGGTTGGTAAAATAAGATCAACTATTGTTGCCTGTCAAGGATTAGGCGCTTTGTTGCCGACAAATTCCTAACGAGACTCACACTTACGTTGAAACGCTTTATTTTCCTTTATCCATTGTCGCATTTAATCGCAAATGAAATTGAGTATGAAATCGATTTGTAACAAATTTCGCCGCAACATAAACGGGAAAGAATACACACGAATCCTGGGAAGGATCGGCTGGCATGTAATAGATAGTGCCGATATCCTTATCACGAGGCATTCAGTCAGTTTACTCACAGCATGTGTTGGCATGAATTCCCGACAGCATGCAATCGCCACACTGTCCAATGGGAATTGATTTAGGGTATGCGATGTCTCTAATTGGATATCATAGTTTTGTCGAGCGCCTGAGTACTTGTAAAATGGTTAGATATTTCCTCTTTATTTGTTTATTACTTATTGCTGGGCATTTATCTGTTGTTAGGCAAACGATAAGCTAGCCAGATGATTGAGGTATGGCCCCTTGGCTGTTGAGAACATGGCTCGGTCAAATGTGTCTGCTGTGGCAGAAGTCGCCATGTGGTTGAAATTGGGTCCAAAAAAAAGGCGAACGTATTTATTTTAACAGTGATTTATAACAAACCATTAATCGACAAATGGAATTGAAAGGATAGTTACAAAGAATTCTAAGGTTTTATAAAAGTAATCGCATTCCAGACAAATTTGTAAAACAAAATAAATTGAAAGGTCTTAGTTCTTCTGGCACTCTGCTAATATTTTTATATATCATACTCGTAATATAATATTACACAACGCACTTGTGATGAAAAGCTACAGAAACTATTAAAATATCAACTCATACAAGTTATTATACTCTTACATGAAGCAGAAATAAGGTAATTGCCTAAGCAACACGACGAACTTATCCATTGAACCTACATACCCACAATTACACTCATGTCCCCACCTCCTTAGTATTTGAACCATTAAAGCGAATAATACAGGCTGCTTTTTCGATATATTTTATTATAACTTTTAAAAGGAAAACAAATTTATAATTTTTATTTTACTCATCGAATAGATGGTCTTTAACATTTTGAATGGAATTTGGTTCAGCAATTTCGCTTCGAATGTTTTCTTTAAGGATTTAATATTGTGGTTGGGTTGTTGATAACCCCACAGGAACAAATCGAAAGAGGTCAAAGCAGGAAACCCTGCGGACCAACCGATATCAATACTTTTTGAAATTACCTTGTCGGGAGAGTTTTCTCGCGAAATCTACATTATAGCACAAGTTTTGTTTGATATGGCAGCATCTTATTGGAACTAAATGTACTGTGAGCATGATTGAATTTGAGCATAAAAAGGTTTGCTTGTTTGGAATATGTTCCAAAAGCAGCTCCCAGTAACTGGTGGAGCATTTGCATTACCTCTTCTATTTTCAAGACAATATGGCGTAATCATGTTGTTGGCCCAAATGTTGCGCCATGCAGTGTTTCTACAAGAATGTAGTCTTTAATGTATCCATTGATAGCCTTCGAGGCCCCAAAAGCAGCATTTTTGTTTATAAATAAAGCCTGCCAAGTCGAAATTTCCTTCATAGCCATTCGCACCGTGCTTTAACATTTAAGGGCACCTAAAAATCTCCCGTCGGTCCAAATATTGCACCAAACAGCTCTTCTACAAGAATGTAGTTTTCAGTGTATCAATTGAGAGCTTTCGATTGTCCGAAAGCGGTTTTTCTGATAATAAAAAAATCCAGCCAAGTTGAAATCTGCCTTATCGCCAATCGCACTATGCTTTTACATTAAGGATATCACAAAATCGTCCTTGGTATGACCATTTGTGTAATAGAAAAACACAGCAAAACGAATAATGTTATTGTCTATCTTCACTCTATAAGTACTATCATGAGCGTGTGGGGAGGATGTCTATGTGCCGGCGTACGACACGGGGTTCTACTCCATCCCCATCACTAATCAAATGTTCAGCCGTGGGAAAGTAAACTTGAAAAGCACAAACCGAACTCGACGACACAACGTCCACACCAGGAGTAAGTAAAACACAAGTTGTCCTTAATTAATTTTCAATTTATTTCGTTTTCGTTAACTTTAACACTTGTTTATACATTTACGTTAGATTTGTCCTTTAGTTTTTGGGTGAATATCAAAATCGAACAACACACGACTCCGGTATGTATTTATTTATGCGTGTCCGCTGCCGGCAGAGAGCTGGAGTGACGCGTGACCGTTCTGGTCTGCTGTTGTGAAACGACTCATTCCATCCTAGGTTAAGGTTAAGAAAAGGGAAGAGAGAGAAAAACTTTTCTATTAAGCTTGTGGCCGCCACAGAAATGCACTCTTTAGGCAGTGGTGTGTGTGCATGGTTCTTTCATGGATGAGAACGAACCTAGAACAAAGAAAGGGCATAAAGTGCATTCATAGGATACGATTTCGGTAAAGCAAATAAAACGGAACTCGTCGGATGCTAATGGGTTTGCTTATGCATCGTTCGGTAATGGGGGTCGGCTAAATAAATAGCAGGCGCTCATTAAATGAAAAAAACGGTTTTCGGATACCACAAACGATATGAATTGCTTATGGTATCGCAGGAAACCTATGTAGGAACAGCGTTCTTCTGTTGCACATGGTGCGAGTTAGAGAATTTTATTGCTGAGAGAAAAAGGTCGCCAGCCAATGTGTACGAAAAGAAATTTATCGTACACATAGCGAAGTTGGAAAATAGACGGCCCAATATTTATGGTCCCTGACATGACGGTTACATTGTATGCAAACCGAATCATTTTGTTTACAGGAATTGTCTGGTACCGAAGGTGCCGAATTGGTTTGGAATTCCAGATAAGCAAACAAAGAAATCTTCCGGAAAATTGTATGAGTGATGCATGAAAAGGTAAGTTTTCTTTACAGGGACTTTAGGATTATAGATTTGATCTATATAATGCGTGAAGCATTTACAGGAGCTAATGTTGTTGCATTAGCGAAGTTAGGAAATTGGCTGAATGTTATGGGGGTTTTACGGTAAGTAGACAGTGGGGTTTGGCGGAACTGTCACAAGCGTACCTTAAATTAACATAACAAAAACATCCCAACTGCCAGGATAACTTGCCGCGATAGCCGACATTACATATACTTCTGATATCCTAGATTTTTACCTATCTGCCCAATAAATGGCTTTTAATGGAGAGTTTATTATATCAAAACCAGTCGGCATCCACTTTTGCCTTTGACGAACATGTATATGCGCACTTCTGTCATCCCAAAGTAATTATGATGAACAACACTTGTACTGATACCAAAGAGTTAAAAATTATCCCAGAGCCATCACAATATCGTTCAATTTGTTTGTCGTGCACAGCAGAGAAAGTGTTAGATGCCGTCATCCTCTCAAAATTGGAGAAATACACCTAGCGAAGAAGATGACTCTCACATATGCTGTATAGTTTGAGACATAAAAGAAGTACGGTGGATGCGATTATCCAGATGTGTAGAATTGCTGACGAAGTATTTGGGAAGTCCGGATGGCGTGATGGTATGAAGGAGTTTTGCACAGTCATTTTGTTGGACATAAGTAACGGTTTTAACTCGGCCGATTGAAATCACATTAGGATTTGACTGCATCAAGTGGTATTACCAGGCTACATTCTTGGAATCACTACCCGATGTGCTGCTTCGCAGGTGGAATCCTATTATATGACACAGTGCCCGGCTCAAAAAAAAAACTACATAGAGAGAGAATTAAGACCGGGCTCGGTTCTAGGGCTGTTTTTGTAAAACCTAATATATAATGGGGCACAAAGTATAGATATAATACTATAAGTAGAGATCTTCAGGTATATGGACGATATAATTGTTATATAACCACATATCGATCAAGTACACACACATCAGACCAAGAGTATTATTCCTCTTCTATGAAAAACAAAAAACAAAAACAAAAAAAAAATTCCCTACGCAATCGTCACGAGAGAAAAAATTTTCTAAGAAATCCGGTAAATTCAAACAATAAAAAAATGCGGCACTGTCTCATAAAGGCTGGCCTAGAACTAGTAGAGAGCAAAACAAAAGTAGAATATGTAATAATGTAGTACACAATGTAAATGTAAAGTAACCACCACCATTATAATCTAGGCGTTGTATACTGAGCAGTTCCCCCCCCCCCCCCCCCCCGCTCTCTCTCCCTCTCTATCTCTCCCGCCCTCCATCTCTCTCCCACTCTATCTATCTCCCTCTCTATCTCTCTCCCTCTCTATCTCTCTCCCTCTCTCTCTCACTAGCAGTTTTCCTGTTCTTGATATTAAGTTAGCAGTTCTTCTATAGCCGTGGAATAAAGAATTCCTGATCAAATGCTTTAAATGCCTAAAGTTCGAACATATTGAAAAATGAATCCCGCTCTCAACTCAGCCCACAGTCCGAAATGCCTGGCCATATTGCAAAAGACTGCATCAACGAGGGGAGATGCATAATCTGCAAGGAAACAAACGTTAAAGAATCAAACCAACCGATTGTCACTAAGATATGCCCGGTACTAAGGAGAGAACTAAACCAAAAATCACGATGAAGATTATACAAATTAATCTAAATCATTGTAAGACGGCCCAGAATATCAAGACACAAATAGCCAAGGAAGAGAAAATCGACATTGTACTGATAAGCGAACCTTACAAAAGCTCTTGATAGCAATATCTGGACCAGTAAAGAAACCACACAAGCCATCATATAGGCTTGCGGATGACATGGTTTTCAAAACGTGATCAACAGAAACGTTTCATAAAAGCTAAAATTAATGGAGTTCACTTCTACAGTTGTAATGGACGGCCTAGTTGGACCATAAACGAATACCAAGCTATACTAGACAAGTTCATGGTCGATGCAAGAGGCAGACAGCCCATTGTCATACCCGGTGACTTTAACACATGGGCGACCATGTGGGGCAGCAAATATACTAACACGATAGGACGCTCGCGTTTCGAAGGCTTAGACGTTTGGTTCTACAGAAAAGGTATCGAAATGTTGGAAAATCGGTATACCAAGTGTATCGCCCTCGAACGCAACAATGTTGTGGATATTTATCCCACAACTTTACCTAAAAAACGCTTGTTTTCATTAAAAATCCCTTTTCAGTCTAAATGTAGTATCAACCACATAACATCCATCCAAAAAAAAAGGACACTTACGTATATACAACACGTACAGAACAGTTTCTATTGATGTAGCCGCGAGTCATGTACCGATAGAAATAAAAGCAAAAGCAGCGACGGAAATTTCCAAGCTTCCCCAATTAAATACATGAGAATCCGTCGTATACCAAGCCGACTATATGGCCATCCAGAGAACGTTAGCCAATGGCAACATAAATGGGATCCTAATAGCATTGGAAAATGGACCTACGAAATGGCTCTGAACATCAAAAGAGATGAGAGAAGAACTACATGGAAGACAGACTTTTTCACGTTCCAAAGCTTGATGGAAGACGGGTGCTTTGGATAATACCTGCACAGACTCCAGTACCTTTAGGTTCCATTCCGCCTGAACTGAAAAGAATATGCAGAAAAACACACCCGCGTAAAATATAGCAGATTCCAAGATCCAATCTACGGTACAGTAGATGCGACCTATAAAAGAGTGCTAACCCATGGTACGACAACACCATGCAGAAACTCTGTAGAATACAAGAACACTAGCGATGAAATACATCGACCCTGCCACCAGAAGAAGTGTCAAACGCCCATGTGTGGGGAAAAAGAGAATGAAGAATGTGTTCGAAATTAAATGTGGATTTAATCTTTTGGCACTTCCGAAAATGTGGAATGAATCGGTCCTTCTGCGCGGTAGAGACGTTGAGGTGGTGACGTGCCAATGAATCACTCAAGCTATGATAACGGAAGTGTACGCTTTCAGCGGGGTTCTACATGTCAGACAAACTAGCGAGGTATAACATACAAATATCTACCACCCCCAATCCACGGTATTACACATCACCGTGCCCATTGGATGGTTTGCAAATAGAGGTATACTGACTGTATTATAACGGGCGGTGTCTCTCTGACAACGGGTTGAATCAAAACAGTAAGTAGACCATAGTTTATCAAAACGGGGCTCTGATATGGCGGACTATTTGAAACCCCATGGGAACAATCAAAAATGAATGAAAGCTATAAACAGAGGAAATATACAAAGAACCCGATAGGCGTAGGTGTCATGAACCCACACTACCATAAGGGGAGAATTCATCAAGACAACACCGACTGGGAAAAAAGAAAACATAGACGTAGGTCATGAGCTCTGGGGTTCCTACAAGGAAATAGAGAGGGAGGGGAATGAATCGGTCATGCAAACAGACTACGGCTACCAGGCCAGCCAGGTAGTGGGGCGAAACAAATGGGGGTCAGACGAAGCAACATCTGGAAAGTCGGCTGGGGTAGAACTTTGCATTTCATGTTTTCAAGTATGTTTTGACAACATCTAGAAAATATCGCGGTTGGGGTGGAATTTTGCGTTTCATGTTTTCGAGTATCTCTTGACCACCTATATGCGCTCCACAAGACAATCCGACGGATCGCACCCGTTTGTGGTTCATCTCGCGACGGTGCGAACATCCCTGCATCAGAACTCGTTCCGTTACAGAGCGGGGAAGCTGTGGAACTCCCTTCCCACGCGAGTGTTCCCGGAGCGTTATAACCTGCAACTGTTCAAAAAGAACTGCAACAGTTATTTGGTGGCATCTCGGGGCGCCCACTCGGCGCTATAGGTTCGCCTCTCCCGAGAGAAGTCTAATAAAAAAATAAAAAAAAATAAAAAATAAAAAACTCTTGCAATATAGAGTGGACCATGCTGCAAAACACTTTATCCTTTCCCTCGATATATTACGGCCGTTTATCATTCAATACTCGGCTCAAACGCATCAGTTGCATTCGATACCGATCGCATTTAATGAATTTAGTCAGTTTTAACAGCTCATAATACATTACGCCTAGTTGGTCCCACCAAATATAGATCTTGATCTTGAAGGTATGAATACATGGTTTGAGCCACGAGGAGAAGGCGTGATCAGGGGCCCCATACTATGTTCTGCGGTTGGAGTTTTTGTAATGAAGCCATTGTTTGTCCCCCGTTCACAATCGAATGCAGAAATGCCTTCCGTCTTTGCCTTTCAAGTCGTTCACTAACAAACAAACACTGTTTAAGATCTCTCGGCTTCCACATATACGGTATCCAATTTCCTTGTTACATAATAATTCTCATGGTTTTCAGGTATTTTGAAATTACTTTTTGGGTAACGTTTATTCTTCTGTATACTAACACGGATGATGATAAATTAATGTCTACAGTTCAGCATCTTCTAAAACCTTGTCTCTTTCATCCCTACGTCAGTCTTCGCTGTGAAAATATTCATCGAGAAATAGAAGGCTGTCTTTCTCACAATTCAAAGCCTAGGTCACCAATTAATGACCCATATTGTCAACTGTCATATTCTTTATCTTTATGCCCTCCAATTTGCTCATGTCCATGATGTCCGAAGATCACAGCCATGTACATTATTTTGTTATCTTTAGGCCTTTCCTGTACATTCAAAATCGCTCCATCCAGCCTTTCGGACCAGGATTATTAAAAGATCACATTGGATATGTGACACAAACATACAATAATCGTTTTCCGTTTAACTCGGTTGTTGTATCAATCTCCTAAAATATATATACGCTTTATAACCGAGAGTAAAACACAGAGTTGTTCTTAAGCCGAGCTGCACAAAAATGGAACAGTCTACCTATTGATGCATGCTCCGAATTTTTAATGCTGTTGCACTCAAAAGAGTTTGTACCAATTGTGTGTTTTCTTCTCTTTTATCTCTTCGTGCTGACAACATTAAGGAACAGCACAAAGAACATCGCCCATTACGTGCATGACAAGAAAACATCGAATGCTTTTGAAGCCATAAAAAGCTCAGGGGTGCAAGCGTTTGTGACAAGTTCATTGCTGTGAATACGTGTAATTGACTCTTTTACTACAAAAAAAAGCAAACTACTTATTCTTATATTAATAGTGTTCAATTAAGACTGACAATAAAACCTGAGACAAAAATGCACACGTGTACTTTATTGCGCGGATCATGCGAGGCTATTCGTGCTATGGCCGCCAAACTTAGTATTTTTGCAACAATTTCTTTCCTCTTTCAGGTTCATATTACAATATGAGGCTAATGGTACATGTCCGCCTACATAGACAGTTGTGTCAGGTTTTATTGATCGCTTCTCAGATCAAGGAGGTAGGTAAGGATTCTAGAATCACTTTAATATACTTTTGGTCCTCCGTTATCTGCAGGGTCATTGGCCACCGAATTAGTAGGTTTTTTGTTCCTATGCTCTCGGATTGAATGCCGTAGTTGACTTATTTGACACCCAATGGCATTGAAAAAATGCACTCTGTTTTTTTCTTAAACCGCAAATATTAGGAATGATTCAGCAGCCTGATTCAAAAGTACGAGTTGGAATCAACGAGAATTTATTTCCTGCTCTGCTAATTCTGATATGGAGGAATTGTGCTCCAATTACATGATATTTGCCAATATAATTCACAGTCCCAAAGGAAGATATTCGATGGCCTTAAAATAGAGCGCACAAAACCACTAAACGACTACAGCATATATTATACAATAAAAGTCAAGATAACATACTTAAAAAGGTCACTAGCTTTGTATACAATCGTCGTAAGTTACCCTCCTCTGGTAAAAATTGTTCTAAACGTATTGTGTACAGGATCCATTCAAGGATATCACAGAAAATCACAAAATCCTTCACCACGTTTTTTGTAACGTCCTCATCAATTCCGGGCTTCTTTTGTTTAGTCTCCTTGTGCAACGCTCTTTCCAATTGTACATCCTTTTATAATTCTCTTTTAGCAAAATGCGACACCCCTGGCAACCGAAGGACAATGAACAATGTTGTGCAGATTGTTAAAGTGGACAACCTAATAATACACGTTGTATAACTCAACTCATACATAATGCATTTGTAAGCTGCTGAAGAACGGACGAAGCACCAGTGCCGGGGGTGGTGACGATGTCGCAGGCGATTTTTCCAGGGACGATCTTGCTATATTCCTCCTTCGTTTTTTTTTTTTTTTTTTGTTCCGGTTAGTCGGGTAATCCTCTTTCTCTTCGTTCAACCCCATGACCATATCGCCACCTAGTAGTCTCAACAAGGACCAACCAATATTATCCTTGGTTTCGTTTTGTTGCAAATGCTTTTTCTGTTCGTCACTCAAGTGATTGTATCCTTAGAGCACTGATATGTACAAAAATGGGAAGCTGCTATATTGAAAACGGTGTTACTAATGAAACCTCCATATGCATTCGGAAAGTTGCTTTGTCTCTGGGGCGACTCCACCGACGACACCGTGTGACATGTCCGATTTGCATATCTCTCAGAGTGTTAGCCACTGGGTAACAGGCATTAAATAATTAAAAAAATATTGTATACGTAGAGCACAAGGATACTGTGCATATATGCAACAAGAGATAAGGGAATGCTCTGTTCTTATTTTTCAAATGTTCTTCTCCCACTTTCATGGAAACAAAACAAAAAAAGGACGAACTGAACTGAAATTAACTGAAAGCAAACAGAATTGAGTTGTTTTACTTGAACGTTTTGCAAAGGTGATCCGTGGTGGTGTTGAGTTGGCAAGTCGCAAGGATAAAGGCGACTTTTTCTAAAAGCAGTAAACAGAACACCTCCAACTCCGCAGGGGGTGCTTCTGGCTCTCGAGAATTCCTATTAATCGATTGCAGATAACATTTCAGGGAACCTTCACAATGGGGGTGCCATCAGCAGGATAGGATATGATCATTGGTTTATCTAATGTCGAATGAATGTGGGATGTGATAACCCTTGGCAAATGGGGCAGGCTAATTTATTTTCCCTGAGGGAGTTTCCGACACCTGTGTTTTTGTGTTATCCAACATAGATCTGGTTTATTCGGTTCTTTAAAGGTTTTGTCGGCTACGCTATTGAAGTTGATACGTCTCCATTGCATCAGACAGGCGCTCGTAATAACAATTCAGGCATATGAGTTGTGTGCGTGCGATGTTTACGAAGGAAGTTTTAAGAATGCGGGACCTTTGTGTCTGCGGTTAAACAATAACTATTGTTTACAGTTCCAAATAAGTTGGTGGAGAAGGGAAGACATTCGTATGACAATATAATTGCGATCCATTTTAAAATAACCGATCAGAAGTAATGAATTCCAGATATTTTCCTCAAATGGAATATAGTTTTTAAATCAATTTAATTTAACTTAGTGGGGTAACTACGTCATTCATCAACTTAGTACAGGCTTATATAGATTAACATTTACTACAATAACACTTATAAACTTCTAAGTTATCTACACTTAACATATGAAAGGGATAGAAAGGAAAAGAAAAAAAAATAAAAGCTTTAAATTTTCTAACGATGGTTTAAGGGATAAACACAAATAAGGAAAGACCGTTGATAAGACGAGTAAAATCTATAGGGTGGGGAGGGGAGGGATTAGAGCACGATTCTTAGGAGCAAAAGTGTTAAGGTTAAAATCGAATTTGACCTTAAGTTAGCATTCCGTAGCATTCTGGAGATATGCTCATTAGAACCGTATGAGGTGCGGTGTGCGGGTAAACTGAATGAGCGGTGATTGCGTAAATTGTGGAGGTTCTTGTTAAGGAAGATACAATGGAAAAGATTCACGCACTCACATCGGCTTGAATTCGGCGTTTTTCTGGTATTTGTAAGTTAATTAGTTTGAGGTCTTTTGTATAGCGGGCTAGAAGCAGATGGTTTTCCCGTCTCAAGTAGGAAGCGTCGTGGAATGCTCTCAATGCTGAATTTTTTTTTTATTTTTTTTTGTAATAACATCCTTTATTGGATATGAATAGTGCAATCTAAACAATATAATTTAATACTAGGTTTAAACGGTACTTAATTTTGTTTAAATAAGTTAAAGGTGTAAGGGTTTACTGGACCAGTGTTCAGCTACCAACTCGATTTTAGTATGTTAGATTTTAACATGTTAATTCATGAGGTTTCGTCCGTTTTAGCCGTCTCAATTCGTGGGTAATATACAAGAACTGAATAGCTTCTACGTTGGTGTGAATATATAGGCGTCTTTCGTGTTTGACAGCATATTCTTGGATAACGTCATAAATCCATTTGATCTCTAGGTCATCATATATTTCCTAATTTGTCACAAAACGATTTGCATTGGTGATAATGAGAAGGAATTTATTCTGGCTTCGTTGAATTATATCTCTATTGAAACTGAATGCGCGATTCATTCCCGTAATGTCATCCTACCCAACACCAACCACCCCCCCCCCCCCCCCCACCCGTATCATCCCGCCGCCAACCCCAGCCCCTTTCCGAACTTTGACCTTAAAACAGGTGCTAAATATACGAATTTTCACAGATCGCACACTCTCAATCCCCCAGGCCCAGCCCACGAAAGTTCAGCCCATTTGTCCTCTGAAACGTGCTCAAGATCGAATCTCTTACCCTCTCGCCCCACTTCCCCACCTCGCCGCAGCCCCACTCCCCCCGCCCCCATTTTTTGACCCTCTTCTACCTCCTCCCGTCAAGATCACGCAACAATCCCTTAAGACATCCGAATGCCTCTATGCCCTCTCAAAGCTTCGAAATAGTAGGACCTACGATAACGTCCGCATTTATCTAGCTTATCTTCATGGTAAATCTGATGCAGTTTGCTATGAAGGTAAAACGAAAACGAGCGTTAAGATCTCCATTCAACAGGAAAGTCTCCCCACCGATTTCCCTAGCTTTCGTAATCTGTTCATAAAGTTCCACGAACATTTCAATATTCCCCCTCTTAAAGTAACAAGAGCCCTCTCTCGGCTCTCCGACAATACATTTGCTCAAAAATGGCATCTGGTCCACCACGCAACGAACCCACTAAAAATAAATTTTTTCGGCCCTAATCGGCTGCCCACCCCACTCTCTATGGGGTCTCCCAATACTTGTCCCCTAGCCTTATACTATCAGAATGTCAGAGGACTTCGCTCCAAAACCCAGTCGATTTTAAACAATACCCACTCCGTTTCCTATGATATATACGCCCTGACTGAAACCAACCTCACCCCTCCCTCACAGTTTTTCGTGTCGACGATGTCCATCATTCCTTGCCTGACATCCCCTGCCGAGGCGTCCTGCTTGCCGTCCAAAACGGACTAACATCTTCTCTTATCACCTTCTCTTCTTCTCCCTACCTCGACTATGTCGCTATAAAAGTTGAACGCTGCTTAAAGTCCTTGTACATCATTTACTTCTACATTCCACCTTCGCAAGCTACTGAGGCATACGAACTCGCTATCGCTGCAATCGACTGCTTATCGAAGCTGAGTTCTCACCAAGACGACATTGTAGTCCTGGGCGATTTCAACCTCCCCCATCTCCAATGGTCGCTGTCTGACGATGAGTCCCACTATATATCTAGCCCCTCTACTACCAAGGAGTGTCTCTTAATTGACAACCTCACCGACTCTAGCCTTTACCAAGTCAGCAATATCCTAAATCATCTGGGCAGACAACTCGATCTTGTGTTCACGACAGACCCCTGTAACTCCTCGGTTACCCCTAGTCACCACATCCTCTCAACCATTGACAACCACCACCCCCCACTTCTCTTATCCTTATACCATGACTACTCAGCCCACAGCACACCCACTCCCCATCCCCTACCAATACTCTTTCAATTTCCGAAAAGCCAATTTCCGGCTCATAAATGAGTACCTCAGCAATACCACACCCCGCTTAAATGATATTAGTGTAGAGGTTGCTACAGCCTCGCTCTACACGGTAATCTACAACGCCATATCCCTATTTGTCCCATATTTCCGAAACAGGTTATCATTCTCATCGCCCCTTGCTATAACCGCAGACTCCGCACACTCCGTAACAAGAGGAATAAATTGTGGAATACTTTCTGAAATACGCGTTCTCCTGTGGACTATTCCAACTATCTCGGTTACTTTTACCAATTCACCGAGCTTTATAGCTCCCTTTACCAAAATTACCTTGCCAAAGCCCAACTCAATCTGATCAATGAGCCCAAATCTTTCTACCACTTTATCAAATATAAACGGAAATCAGATGCCTATCCCAACTCTCTTTTCTACGACTCAACTACTTCATCTGACTCCCAAACCATAGCCAATCTTTTCGCGTCCTTCTTCAAAATTTCCTTCACGGACGACTCGTTTGAGCCTAACCCCTCCTACTTTACTGGCACGTCTGAATTCTCCCTTGGCCCACTCATCCCTCTACACATTCAACAACACCAAATTAAAGAAAAACTTGAACAACTGAAAGACGATTTCAGTCCCGGCCCAGACGGACTCCCTGCTATCTTCTTAAAAAAAATGCTCCTCTTCTCTCCCGCTCACGTCAATCTTCAATCTATCCTTAGCACAAGGTCTATTTCCCGACATTTGGAAATCCCCCTACATAACCCCCATACATAAAAAGGGGCCAAAAAACGATATATCCAATTATCCTCCCATTGCTAAGCTTTCACACATTCCTAAACTGTTCGACGGCCTTCTATACGAAGCGTTATGTTTTCACTGCACTCCCATCATCTCTCCTAACCAGGACGGCTTCCTCTCCGGCAGATCCACTACTACCAACCTTGTCGAATTTACATCCCACACACTCCTTGCCCTAGAAAACGGCGATGAGGTTGATGTAGTCACTATCGACTTTAGCAAGGCCTTCGACAAAATTTCCCATAACCTCATTCTCTTTAAATTATCTTCCCTTGGCTTTAAACCCCCGTTGATTAAGTGGATCTCATCCTATCTTAACTCTAGAACCTGCCGTGTGCGATTTAGATCCACCCTCTCCGATCCTTTCTCTCCAACCTCAGGTGTCCCCCAGGGCAGTCACCTCGGCCCCCTACTATTTATCCTTACCATAAACGACATAGGCTCGTGCATCAATCACTCCCTCATCTCGCTTTACGCGGATGATACCAAAATTTTCAAGACAATCCGCTCTCCCCCTGACTCCGCACTTCCCCAATTCGATCTTGACAGCTTTTCGATATGGTGCCAAAATAACTGCTTAGAACTGAATATCGCCAAATATCACACAATCACTTTCTCTCGGAAACGCTCCCCCACCCAGCCACGTTCCTATCTCTTGCTAGACCAACCGATAACATCGGTTGAATCGATTCGCGACCTGGGCGTCCTATGCGACAAGGAACTTAGATATACCGCATATATCGATGACACAATCCTAAAGGCCAACGCCGCTCTTGGCTTTGTAAAACGCTGGTCGAAGGAATTCCTAAACCCCTACGTCACCCGATCTCTCTACATAACTTTCGTCCGGCCACTACTCGAATATGCTAGTCAGGTTTGGTCCCCGTATCAACAATCTCACATTCGTAGGATCGAGGGCGTTTAACGTCGTTTCTTGCGCTTTGCCCTCCGTGGATTGAACTGGGAAAACCCACTCATTCTACCACCTTACATAGGCCGGCTCCTTCTAATCAATCTTAACACACTTGAGGAGCGCAGAATCCATGCTGACATCATCTTTATTCATCGCCTTCTGTCAGGCTCAATCAATTGCCCAAGCTTGTTCTCCACTTTATCATTTTATACAAACCCCGTAATGTGCGGAACCCTCGTCTGTTTTACGTGTCCGCTCACCACACTTCTTACGGCGTTAACGAGCCCATCTCGCGTATGGTGCGACATGCCAACTCTTCCCCCACCTCCTTTGATTTCAACCTCTCCACTCCTGCCCTCAAACGGTGTCTTAGAATAAACCCGTCCTCACCCCACCCCACCCCAATGTAAACCTCTCCCCCCAGCTCCCCAACCCCGCCCCATACCAGTACGTAGACGTGCCCCTCATTGTCATTGTCTCACAAAAGCCGTATTTGCCTCCCCCACATACACTTGCCCTTCCCTAGCCACCCCCCCCCCCCCCCCCCCGGCTTTTTCACCTCCTGGTTTTTCTTTTTTTCTTTTTTTCTTTTTTATTCTCCTTCTCACTCTAGATTTAAGATAGTCTTTAAGGTTTCTTTTTTATATTAATTAATTTTAAGTTTAATTTTTGAGCTTGCATTAAGCAAAATAAATGAGGGTTCTGCCATCACTAAACTAAACTAGTATTGGATTGCTTTGTACAGCCCCATAATTGGATCCCATATATCCATATCGGCTTGATGATAGATTGATAGATCAATCTTTTACAATAAAGATTGAGTTGAGAGTGATTCCCGATTAACCAATACACCAGTTGCGGATGTTTTAGTCGATGTCTCTGAAGTGTTCCGCCGAACACTGTCTACACACACAAAAAGAACAACCTGGAACACGGAGCGAATGCAGCACAAAAAATGAAACACGAAACTGAGCTATTTGGCCTTGACCTTTATGTTTTATTAATTCGTTTATCTCTTACTTAATTGTCTAGTGCACAGTGTTTATTCTTCTCACTTATAATTATCGTTCGGGAGGTGTACCAAAGGGAAAACACAAACTTCCTCGTCACCTCGAATCGTCTTAAACTTTTGACAGCACTTAATTTAATTGTTCCAACAAAAAAACACAACACAATTCCGTAACGCAAATTTCGTATGTCCTTAGTGAGGATCCTTCGTAAGACCGCAAGTCGTTCACTGTTACTTTTACATCACCAAACAAATTCGCGACGGCACTATCAACAAGTAAATCTCACGGTAACTCGGTTCTAACTCCAAGTACATCAAATTCAACCTCCTCCTATAGATTCTCTATCTCGACTGACGTTACTTTTCTCTGGGGATGATTCTATTCACCCCATAGCTTCTTTTCCCTTTCGCTGGTGGGGACTTGCTCTTTTCGCTTTCCCCTGGGTGGTGACTTTCTCTCAATCGATAATCTCTCCACCAGTGAAGTTCACGCTCACACATACGGACGAGGAGGTTGCCGTCCGTGGGTCCACCAGAATTGTCACACTTCTGTTGCATTGATTATGCAAACAATCGAATGTGTGGTTTACATTAGTCGATCCTGGGATCGTGTTTACTTTGCCCTATGGGAATAGCATTTTCGTTTATTGCTGCTGCTCCGCAATGGCCTTTGTTTAGGCGAAGTGCATTGCAGCAGGGACAAAGGTTTTGTCGACGGATTTGTTTTCCGGCAATTCGCTAATCGCCGGGGATGTGATGTTTGTCGACATCTGGCGCAGCTGTGCCAACCGTTTGTGTATATCCAGTTGATGGATCGATACACAATTTCTGTACTGGGTCATGTCCTTCGATCGCCGTGCGAGCGTAGGAAAATTGTTCGGGACTTGTGGCCCATGTATCTGCGGATATATATATATATTTTTTTTTTTTTTTTTTTTTTTTTGATTATCGTCAGCTGATATTATAACTGTAACATCTGCAAAGGTGCCCATGAATGTGTTCTTGGTTGTTGGGATCTCTGCTGTGTATAGTAAGTAGAGGAAAGGTCCCAGGACACTTCCTTGTGGTATCTCTGCTTCTATTGAATAGAAACTAGAGTGAGCTCCTTCGTGTGTTACTTTGAACGTTCTATCAGACAAGTATGATTCGAGTAGATGGCAATAGTTTGCTGGAAACAGTTTACTCATTTTATATATAAGACCTTCATGGCATACTCTGTATATGTATGTATTTGTTGAATTTATTACCATTGAATGCTGTATGACGACGGTTATAAATGGAGCGGGAACAGACTGTTGGATTATCTGAGAAATGTCAGCATCTGGGAAATCTGGTTGTCGTAAAGGGTGAATATAAATTGATGCTAAGACGAGCACTTTATTGTTCTCACAGAAAAGTTTAACTGCCGTGTATTCAATGCTGAATATATCGGTGAATCTAATTTCACTGAATTGAAAATTTGATGCCGGTACCTCTGTGAGATCCATTAGTTCTGGGGTTAGAAACAAAAGTATAATTGGGAATGGAAACTCGGGAATTTGGTTTGAGCCAGGTCTCTGAAAGGAAGAGGATATCTGGGGAAAATTTTTAACAAACAACCGGAGGTGTTGCTTACGTATATTAGAGTGAATCAATTCTGTGTTGAGGGAGATAATGGTTAGTTTAGACAGAGCTGGAAAGAATATGGGAAGTTATTAGTGAAAGAATCTGACCATTTTTTTCAGTTTCTGACATATGCCTCAGCGAAAGAAGCATGGCCTGTAGACTTTGGATATAACCCATGATGTCCAGATTGAAATTTTTAATATTGTCGTTCGAGGGAGTGGTAGTGTTGAGGTTTCCTTTTGCTGCATCCGCATAAGTAATTCCGGGTCGGGCTAACTTTACTTCCTGTAATACTGTTGGTTTCGTTGTTGTTGGTTTAACTGTTGACATTGCTAATTTCCGTCTTTGCAGAAGTTTGAGGTTTTGAGGACACTGAGAGAAATTTGCTGGATGTGGCCCAATCGTCGAATCCGAAATTCATCGTCCTTTTATACACATCTTCATTGAGATTTGCATGTGAAAAACTGTAGAAAAGGAATGAGATATCTATTTTTAGTACAGATCTTGCTACAATTCAGATGGAGATAAGGATCGTAGAAATAGTGTATATGAGAACCAAATGGATATTTTTAAACATGGGTCTGCTGGCATATGTGGATATGCACTGGCATTCGGGTTTTGTTTACGGGTAGTAATTGAACGTTTGATTTTGTTTGATAATTATGGGGAATTGGATGTAAGGGTGATAAACGAATATTTGATTCCTCTATCGCGAATTTGGTTGGATTGGGGTAATGGATGTTGTGAATATAAGTTTGGGTGTAGGGATTTGAATGGATGTGTGGAGGAAGAAAATGGTAGGGCTTTTCAGAGCACTACAAAACAGAAACTATTCCTTTCAAAACGCCCCTGTATATGGCATCGAGGAATACAAAACAGGATTGGCAACTCTTTTCTATTGTAAGAAGTAATAATTTTGCCCTACAAGAAAAAACTGAAGTTAGATACCTTGGTATCTGGCTTGGTCAGCTAAAAACGCATATGCTATGACAAGAAGTCTCTTCCAGAGCAGTCTTCTGGACTCCAAAGTCAAAATAATATAATACTCGGCGTTCATCCAACCAGTATTGGTGTATGGTTCGGTATGGTATAACATAGCCCCATTCTACAGTGTGAAGTTTTGGGTGTTCGAGGGTCAGTGTTTGCCTTTTGCCTTGGAATGTATAGAACACCAGAGTCGCAACATAAGAAGTTCTACCTCAATAAAGTTCTGTATGACAAATCAAGATTAAACAAGATAAATAACTTCATAAATGAAATCATCCGTGGTCACACTGCAGGGGCTGTTGTAATTTTTATTGGCCTTGCTCCCAGGTAGCGTGTCTCGTTGCCCTGAAAAGGATAAGGGATCTCTTTAGACCACTCCTGAGGAGACCCGTTGCGGTCGCCGCCGTGCTGTGGGAAGAGTAGCTACCGATCGCTCGTGGGACGTCGTTCCAGGAATAACGTCCCTGCGGCGCGCAACCCGGCGCCTTCTGGTGATGCTCCAAATCGAGAAAGCTGCAAGGATTTGTTTTTTTGTGGGCGTGCCACCACTCTACTCACGGGTGCCAGGTTAGAAGTTTTCGCCTGTGTTGGAGCACCCAACGTTTTACAACGAACGCACAGTTCCAAATAATAAAAAACTACTTTTAATTTCAAAAATCCACTTTAATTATATTGATTGTTTAAAAACGATTCTCCTAGGGACACCACCTTCAAGGATCCTGCTCTTTTCATGTTACTTAGATACTTTCTTGATACTTTCTGGATACTTTTCACCCTGTTCTCCTGCAGCACCTACGCCAGGTACCATGTATATTAATCAACTGCCTCCCGGAGATCGCGATGTATCTTCCTTTTAAATGGAAACAAATCGAGATTTGTATCTTGAAACGAACATTTCAGATGGAAAATCTCGATTTCGATACATTGGGTGTGGTGTTCAATGTTTATTTAAGATAAGAATTCAGTTTTATGAATTCTCATGAAACTATTGTGCATATGAGGATATACATTGTAATTTGGGTTTTGTTTGTTTATGGCAAATTGAACATCCGGTTCGATTTTCCATGGGTTTGGTTAATTTTAGGGATTGGATGTATGTGATAAACGAATATTTGATTCGTTTATCACGGATTTTATTTTATTGGTGGCATGTGTTTGTGACTTTTGGGTTTTGATTATGCCGTGGGGCAAATGCAAAGCGATAAACGAATATATAATTCGCGTATTGCGAATTTTTGGATCTAGTTTAGATTTTTTCGGATTTGGATTTGATTTAGGTTTTGATGTAGGATTATGGGATTTGGATGTATGTGTGGGGGGAAAAAGGTGGTAAGGCTTTTCAGCGCACTAAAGGCAATGTGCAGTGAAAATAATCTTATTTCGGGAGCATTCTATGCCAACGATATGTATATGGACAGTATTATCCGGAAGGGGTTTATTCCCCCAGAAGCGTCGTCCTTCTTGGATAAAAAAAGTCTTATCCAGAACATACATGGAGTCCCTATTATTTACCACGCTTTCCGTGATGCCAGAGATAAACGAATTCTCCCTGATAACGAAATCTCTAATGTTCCAAATCACCTACGTTTCAGTATGGTGATCAGTGAAAGAGATAAATCTTAAAGAGACCGATCTCGTCCCAACTGGTGGTAGGTATATGACGAAGAAAGTTCTTTATGTCCACAAATATAGTATAGCTCTCAGGCACAACGCGCTCATTTCCGTTCTCTATATGTAGTTTTTGTTTTAGTATTATTCCAGTTTCATTTTACTACCTAATGACGTTTCGTTTGGTTGTAAAATGTTTGCGTGTTCAGACAATCAAAACAAATTAAAAGATGTAAATAAGGAAGGTCTCTTATATACACGTTGGCTAGTTTCAAAACAAATTTCACTGAAGTCAATATCTACAACGGGAAAGACGTTAATGGAAAACTTTGGATTTGGTAGCAACATACTCTACAGAGCATTGATGCAGGAATGCGCTAATCTAACAAGTTGACGTCATAAAAGTATTGTGACGTGTATCGTTAATCTATTGTAAACATTTTTTTGTGAGCGGGATTCGAACCTACGTCCTCAGACGAGGACCAGACCTCAGACGAGGCAAGAGTGTTCTTGAATCTGACGGCTGGGACCGCTCGCCTATCCTGACACCCAACTGAACTCTTCGCTTGCTGTTCTGCTGTTACGTGCGGTTTCCGCCACCCCTATCACTAGATTGTTTTTAATATAATTTTGTTTTAATATAGTTTGATGGTAAGGTGGTGGAAAAAGCGCACGATCCACATGTGAGTGTTCGAACACGCCCCAGTTCGAGTGTGGATCGTGGGCAAGTTCGAATTTTGTTTTCGGAGTGGATGTCGATGGAGAGTGAGAGAAAGAAACAACAAGAGGAATTTTTTATTCCGTTTGTTTTTGTTTTTTGCTTGCTCGGTACGGGTTTTGAAAACAGTAGAAAAAAAAACAGTTGATTGTGAAGTGAGAATAGGATTTCCGTTTCGTAAATTTTGAAAGATGGTTGATTTCTGAACAGCAGAAAACGAAAGAATTGCAACGTCCCGTTTCCTTTTTGATAAATTAAAAAATTAAGTTAAAATTAAAAACTTGCTTTGTTTGTTTTTTTTTTTTGATAAACTAAAAAATTGATAAATTAAAAAGTTAAGTTAAAGTCGAAAAGTTGCTTTGTTTGTCTTTTTGATAAATGAAAGATTGAAAAAGAAAAAATGTTTTCCTGGAAGTACTGCTAAGTTATGGTCCGGCAGTGTGTATCTAAATAACGCTGGGTGTCAGGCTTGGTGTCGGAGGATATCAATTTGATAACCCAGTTTCATCCATCACCTTACGCAAGTGCGGGAAGATCTTATTTTCTGGACAAGGAAGGAATACATAAAGAGGCTTCCGACTCACAAAGCTAAGAACGTTGCGGAAATAGTCACCTTGACCCCAGGTAACCCTTTTTACATATTTAATTTTCTGTGGCAAAACCCGTCACACTGCGTCTCTACCCAACTCAAGGAAGACTGCGACATTTCATTTACATTTACACCCGTTCAGGAAGCATCCTTTTATTCCCTCTTCAAGATCGTTTCTCATGCTATCACTTGCTCGTGAGGCCCATTCGAAGGCACTTCATGGTGGAATTCTACTAGCTTAGTTATCTCAGACAATGATTTTGGATTTTACGAGGGCGCAAGCTTGTCAAAGAAGTCTTCTACCGTTGCCTTCGATACCGACAATTTTTTCCACTCTAAGCCCTCTATTAATGGCAGATATCCCTGCAACCCGGATGCAGCCATGTCGTCGACCATTCCTACATACTGGAATCGAATACACGGACCGAAATGGCTCACAAGGAATCCACGTTTCGGAATTGGACAGATATATACAGATATAGATGCCCTGCAAGTGGCATCTAGCGTGGATAGCCAAATACACCCAGGCAAGGACCAACAAAAAAAGGTACATATTTCACAAATAGCACAAATTTAAGAGAGGAATACCTATTATATATAAATTATTATCATACGTTATAAAAAACAAAAGTAATTGTACCCCAAAAGCCATAAGGCAAGAAAAAATCGATATTGTATAATTTAGTCTTGGGAGGAGTGAATAAGTTTAAGAATGATACATATAAAATATTATAGAATTCAACATTTAGTGTTAGGTGAAACCTGAAATACATGTGCATTGAAACAAAAAAAAACCTTTATAAAAATATATTTCTCTATTGGAAATTCGATTATTTAAATTTAAAAACACATTCTACTTATTGGGAAACCCTTTATGATTGGCAACTGTACAGGTTATTTCCATCACCCATATTACTTGCATTAATTTAAATTATAACATCCTTGTTTTCTTGAAAGAACGTTATTCGAAACTTCAAACAATACTAGCTCTCGTGACTGCTAACTCACACACTCTGTTTTCTTCTCTTGAACAATACAACTATGATTACTTTACAATCCTAAACTGAAGAAATTACGAATACACGATTTGTGATAGAGACACATTGTACTCAGGCCCTAGAGTCACGCTTAGTACGTTTGCGTAACCAAATCAATTTTTACGCGGTGTGGGGAGTACAGTTGAACAGTACTTTAAAATTAAAAAACACCGATGTCTTCGTCGACATCATTTCCACAGAATACTACCGAAATTACCATGCCAAATTAGTGTCATTGGCAACCAGGACGAACAAGTACAATATATTGCAAAGGTACAGAAACGAACTATCGCCCAACTCAACGGGTAGCGTAAAATTAACACGCTTAACAGATTCCTCCTGGCACCGCAGGGCACACGTTTCTGACATATTTGAGACAATCACATCATCCTCAAGATGAAATTTAAAAGATCACTTAGGGCTGTGATGACCTTAAAATTTGTTCGTCACTTCCCAGTCCCAGATCTAATGTCGTTTTCCCCCTGACAGCACTCGGACACAGCAGGACATTCTTATTTTCCAAACGAAACGAAGACATAATGGTTAAGTTTTTTCCTTCCTTGACTTTGAACCTTCTCCATTAGTTGAGATAAGTCTACGTATCTATGTTTTTTTTCTTTTTCATATTGTTTTTCTTTTTTTCGTTCTGGCTTAAGGATAAACCAGAGAAACCTAATAATGTGGTAGTTAGTGCCTACCATTTAAGGAAGGGTACACGTAGGGCGCTCAGCAGTTGGCTTGTGGAACATTTGTTCCTTACTTCTAGGAACCTGACGAAAAAGGCGATCGGATGCGACGGAAGGTTTTTTATTTTCCCTGACTCTCACTATCTAACACTATGGTGCGAACATTTAGGAAAAGATGTCCTGTTATCGATTATATTGAATCCGGATGCTCGCAATGAAATGCAATCGCTGGCGTTTCGTTGAAATCTAGTCTTGAATTTCACATAAAATATCCGGGTATATCAGTCATATCATTTTACAGTTACGTAAGGCTCACACCAAAAACAGAACACAAAAAAAAAACATTGCACTCGCCTGTAATTGCATCCTTTCATGAAGGACTGGCGCAAATTTTGACACTTGATGCGTAAACATGGCGCTCTTATGGTTTCGAAAATAATTCGTTTGTTTAACATGAAACTCTACACTGTGTACGTCCACTTTGGTTTTTTGGAAGCATTATTGAACATGAGATGATTTCTGGAAACAGGGAAATGTTATTCAGAAAAGTGGGAGCGTTGACGTTAAGTGGGAACATTAGTTTGCTCTGTGTCGCCTAGAAACAATGGAGCAGTGTGGATTTTTACAGGAACTAATTAAACAGAAATTGAAATGAGTGTTGGTTAAGGAAGTAAGATTAGTTTTCGAAACAATAAATTCAAATATTTGACAATGTCAAGTGGCTGTTAAGTATGCCCCAAGAATACAGCTCAATCAAGCATTGAAAATTGACTAGATCGGAAAGCAGGCAACGCAATGACAAACGTATGAAGCATAATCGTGGATTTATCAGATATTTTCTACGACACTTTCTCAACATTTCGACCGCTGTGGTTTTCAACTTGCACCCTGGGCAACGACACCCCATTTTTTTTTTTCAAATTTAATATATGTGTTCAATTTTCTGTTCTTTTTTTTAGAGGCACATATTAAAATATTTTTTTTGTGTTACTAATTTTTTTTATTAAGAGGTGAATCCAGTACTTCAAATTTGTCGCGTTGATATCCAATTTAATGAAAGAATTGATAGTATTCCCATTAGTAACAGTTTGCATATCCATTACTCAACGATCATCCTAATGTGATCGGAACCTTTACAAGTCTTGAAAAATTCAAGGATAATCACATTGTATAGAGTAACTTCGGGTAATGTGATATAGGTATTTGTTTTCTAACAATTATTCGTAATTTTTATTACATAGCTTTTGCCACACTATTCATTATAGCTCTTTGATACATTGCGAATTATATTTCGTTTTCAGAACCCTGCAGCGCAAGCCAATCTGCAGCTATTTACAACAAAATAAAAAAATCTCTGTAACCCCCCTTATTAAAATTGGCGGATAATGTGATATACCATATCACTTTTCCCGAATAGTTTCCAACCGAATAAAAATACTTGTAAGCCGATAGATTATGAATTCATTTATTAATTTAACAAAAGTAGGAACATTAGCCACTACATAGTACATACGAAAAACAAGAGAAAACTTAAATTAGAATTAAAATTAAATTAACAACTCCAATATTTAGCAGAAAGATAGTACTTTCTCTACGTTCTATTTAAAGCGATTTACATGACTCACATACAAAAACTGCTTGCCGCGTTGGAAGACATTCATTGTGAGCCCAAACTAAATCGCACTGCAAGCATGGTACCCATATCTTTGCCTTATTATCCATTTGGGAAGATGTGTTACAAAAGACACAGACACTGTCCTTGTTAGGTGGAGTTTCGGCCCAAGGATCTTCGTCTGAGCTCGGTAAATGCAAACTTTCATCTGAATCGCTCGAAGAACTTTCTTTTGTTTTCTTTGCCCGTTTACTTTTTACTACCATAGGTCTTTTCGGCTTATTCTTGCGTCTTTCAATGTTCTTAATGCTCTCTTCCAAAGATGTTTTGTACGGTGATGTTGTTAGTACAGTTCCAACTGATCTTTTACCTCTGGAGCTGATAACCCGTTTAAGTTTGGGCGGTGGTGAGATATCCCAAAGAGTTACGATCTTTTCCAAAGCTGCCCTGCTAGTACTAGCAACCGGCTCTTCAGCTGCACTACTTGTGCGGTCAACTGGTTCTTCTACTTCTCATCCTGAAAGAGCAGATTCTTCATCCGGATGATTTTCAAATGTTTGAGCGATAAAATCAACCTCCTGAAACATATTTTTGTCGAATGGATAAATGCCTGTGCATTTGAATCCATTTATTGCGATTTGTGCTGTTTGGACTTTAAGGTAGGCCTTCGAAATAAGTTCAATAACATCAAACTGTGTTATTTTTCGGCACTGGTCTCGCATAAATCGCCTAATTTCATCGTTATAATACGTCTTCAGAGGTCCCATAAATGTTCTATCGAGCGGTTGCATTTTGTGAGTACAGTGCGGTGGCAAAGATATAATAATAACACCATTTTTGCGAGCCTTTTCCAGAACCTCAATATTTCGGGTATGACTGTAATGACCGTCTAAAATGAGTAGCGAAGGGTTCTCCTTTGAAGGGTTTGTGAACCGCAAGAAATGGTCAAACCACTTCGTAAATATCGGGATTTGTATCCAACCCGAAATGTGGCAGGCAGAATCCGAGCCAGGAGGAGCATGTTTCATTAAAACCGGAGAATGGCTCTTTCTGGGAAAAATAAAGTACGGCGGAACAAATGAACCGCCTGCGCTCATGCAGCTGACAACCGTTATAAGACACCCTCTCTCTGCAGACGTCATACAACCTATTTGCATTTGTCCTTTTGCTGCTAAAATGTTGGGTTGCCTACTTTGTGCAATGGACACTCCTGTCTCATCTACGTTCCAAATACTAGTTGGGAAAATTTATGTTTTTCGTACTCTTGCTCGAGTAAGCTATAAAATGTGCTCACATTTTCAGTATTAAAGCCTTTTGCCCTATCGATTGAGGTTCCGGTTGGAGTCCTGATACTAATATCTGATTTGTGCCTTTTAAGAAATGCATACAACCAATCTTTTCCTGCGCATTCTTTCATTACTGAAAATGGGCAAGCTATGTTGTTTCTTTTTGCCACTTGGAATGCTAGTGATCGAATGTCACCGCGAGTTAGACCCCAAAAGCGTGATTCCATTTCTCGGATGTATCTTACCAGCTCCAATTCCATTTCCAGGCTAAAAACAGGCTTACGTCCCAAAGGCGTGGCTAAAATATCGCTAATAGATTTATCACTGCGAGCGGATCTTTGTAGTGTTGCAAATGGAACTCCAAATGTCTTCGACGCCAAAAGTATACACATTTCTCCTCCTCGGACTGCTAGAATAGCCTTTCTCATTCCTTTCGCATCCCATTTACGAATCTCCCCTTTTTTGGCATGATCTGAAATAAATTATAATAATATTTACTGATTGATAATATGGTGGGTAATGTGATATGGTATATCACTTTACCCAATTTCAACTATATCACATTAGCCGCATTTGGCTTTTAAAACAATCAAGAGATTTTTTAAAAATGCACTTCACTGAATTAAATCTCACCCAATATACTGTTAGCTCTATTCACACACAAACAAAATGTATTACTTCAGTTTTTAATTTTGCTCCAATTTTTGCTGAAATATAACATAAAGCTCACACAAAAAAAACTGTCGACTGTACACCTCAAATAATTTCAATGCACTGACATACAACGCAATGAGCGCGAGCGCGCCTAAAACTGCAGCACGTGTTCTTTTCCATTGAAAATTCTTGTCGAGAATTGATTATTTCGGAAAATATGATAGTATATCACAATACCCGAAGTTACTATATCTGTTACTTAAATTTCAATATGAATGTCGTCCCAAAAGTTCCCGATATGACCTAAGAACGGCGATTATTCTTTGAAAGAAGAAAATTGCTAAAGTCGAAAGTCGAATCAAAATGAAGTTTTGGGGAATCTCGTTCGTTTACGGCATTCAAATATTGATAAGCGAAATTTCCACGAGAGGAGACGGTAACGACAATATAATTCCTGTTTTGAGCAGAGCATTCGCTGAGCCAAATGCTTAGTTTCCGTCCCCCATGGGATACCACAGTATCCTACCAGTCCATTTATTTGGTCTACACACTTGCTAGACGTTGGTTGCTCTGGGTGGGGGAAAACAACTCCGCTTTCGCTATTTAAAAATTTAGTTTCCTTTGAAGTGTGCGATGCTCTTACCGAGCGGATGAAGCGCAGTATGTAGGTGACAATTCGCTGAGCTTGTTTGGGCAAATTATTGTGCCTCCAGCAAATACAGTACTGTTTTTCCGAAAGTTGTTTTCTAATGTCACCCGTCTTAGCGAGCCGATTTGGAATCTGTAACAAGCAATATCAGTGTATTCCCCTTAAACGGAAACCTCACCACAAACCCACAGTTCATGTTCCGTGTGTTTGTCTGTTTGATTCATAATTCCTTTTTCCTCCCGCTATATCCATTTTGTCTTATGGGTGTTTTACTGTTTCCAATTATGGATAAATTACACTGCAACCTTCACCGACTGAGTCCGGATCAACTGGTGGAATCTCGATTAAATCAAACGCTGGGCTCTCTTGCCGGTATCACATTCATTCTTTATTTGCAAATGTAACACAGAATGTAATTACAGTGCATACCACATATATTATTTCAGTTGTTTACAATATTTCGGTTAACATAAACTTAAATTGCAGCTCGGAACACAGGTTTAATTCGGTTATATACAATATAGTTTCATTTCATTGTCACAAATATAATTTCGGTTATCTATAATATAGTTTCATTCCATTGTCACAAGTATCATTCCGGTTATATATACAATATAATTTCATTTCATTGTCACAAATATAATTTCGGTTATATATACAATATAATTTCATTTCTAGTTCGCACCACTTATCTATTTTGGTCAACGTAAATGTAATTTCCAGTTCGGAACACGATATTACTTTGGTTAACGTAAATGTAATGTTCAATTCGAACACAATATTATTTTGGGTTAACGTAAATGTAATGTTCAATTCGCACACAATATTATTTTGGGTTAACGTAAATGTAATGTTCAATTCGCACACAATATTATTTTGGCTTAACGTAAATGTAATGTTCAATTCGCACACAATATTATTTTGGGTTAACGTAAATGTAATGTTCAATTCGCACACAATATTATTTTGGGTTAACGTAAATGTAATGTTCAATTCGCACACAATATTATTTTGGTCAACGTAAATGTAATTTCCAGTTCGGAACACGATATTACTTTGGTTAACGTAAATGTAATGTTCAATTCGAACACAATATTATTTTGGGTTAACGTAAATGTAATGTTCAATTCGCACACAATATTATTTTGGGTTAACGTAAATGTAATGTTCAATTCGCACACAATATTATTTTGGGTTAACGTAAATGTAATGTTCAATTCGCACACAATATTATTTTGGGTTAACGTAAATGTAATGTTCAATTCGCACACAATATTATTTTGGGTTAACGTAAATGTAATGTTCAATTCGCACACAATATTATTTTGGGCTAACGTAAATGTAATGTTCAATTCGCACACAATATTATTTTGGGTTAACGTAAATGTAATGTTCAATTCGCACACAATATTATTTTGGGTTAACGTAAATGTAATTTTCAATTCGCGCACAATATTATTTTGGGTTAACGTAAATGTAATTTTCAATTCGCACACAATATTATTTTGGGTTAACGTAAATGTAATTTTCAATTCGCACACAATATTATTTTGGGTTAACGTAAATGTAATGTTCAATTCGCACACAATATTATTTTGGCTTAACGTAAATGTAATGTTCAATTCGCACACAATATTATTTTGGGTTAACGTAAATGTAATGTTCAATTCGCACACAATATTATTTTGGGTTAACGTAAATGTAATGTTCAATTCGCACACAATATTATTTTGGTCAACGTAAATGTAATTTCCAGTTCGGAACACGATATTACTTTGGTTAACGTAAATGTAATGTTCAATTCGAACACAATATTATTTTGGGTTAACGTAAATGTAATGTTCAATTCGCACAAAATATTATTTTGGGTTAACGTAAATGTAATTTTCAATTCGCACACAATATTATTTTGGGTTAACGTAAATGTAATTTTCAATTCGAACACAATATTATTTTGGGTTAACGTAAATGTAATGTTCAATTCGCACACAATATTATTTTGGGTTAACGTAAATGTAATTTTCAATTCGCACAAAATATTATTTTGGGTTAACGTAAATGTAATTTTCAATTCGCACACAATATTATTTTGGGTTAACGTAAATGTAATTTTCAATTCGAACACAATATTATTTTGGGTTAACGTAAATGTAATGTTCAATTCGCACACAATATTATTTTGGGTTAACGTAAATGTAATGTTCAATTCGCACACAATATTATTTTGGGTTAACGTAAATGTAATTTTCAATTCGCACAAAATATTATTTTGGGTTAACGTAAATGTAATTTTCAATTCGCACACAATATTATTTTGGGTTAACGTAAATGTAATGTTCAATTCGCACACAATATTATTTTGGGTTAACGTAAATGTAATGTTCAATTCGCACACAATATTATTTTGGGTTAACGTAAATGTAATTTTCAATTCGCACACAATATTATTTTGGGTTAACGTAAATGTAATGTTCAATTCGCACACAATATTATTTTGGGTTAACGTAAATGTAATTTTCAATTCGCACACAATATTATTTTGGGTTAACGTAAATGTAATGTTCAATTCGCACACAATATTATTTTGGGTTAACGTAAACTCAATTCTCAGTTTGGAACACAATAGTATTTTGGTTAACGTAAATGTAATTTCCAGTTCGGAGCACAATAGTATTTTGGTTAACGTAAATGTGATTTTCAGTTTGGAACAACCGCCACCGATGAGATAATTCAGACTACGTATAAGGTTCAACGATCCCTTGGGGCGGCCCAAGTGGGATGTAAATTAACGTGAGGGCGGGACCTGCCCTCACGGAATCCGAACCGAGATTGAATTATTTCATCGAAGCGATAGGATATCAAAATCCCATCATCGCTTCGATGACCATATTTGGTATTCTCTTTTGCGTTAGATTCGACTCAAAAAGGGGTGGAAATATACACACGATAACAGCTTCCTCTGCTCATCGTGTGCGTCCGCAAGTATGCAAACATTGCATAAGTCCCCCCTTTAAGTTCGCAACAGGTGCGAGTATCTCGACGGCAAAAGGGTTGCAATGTTTACACGATCAGTGGCTACGTAAAGCATTATTGCTGATCGTGTACATTTCGCCGTATATTCTTGCAATCGAACTCTGATGGTAATTTTCCATTTGCGAATTCGATTGCCGGGGCGCCAGCCAGATGCCCTCATGTATCGGTCGTTCGATGTGGGCATGCTTGCTAAGGCAAAACACCTTTTTCTGCTAGTGTGCAGCTGGCGTGCAAGAGGATATCGCGTAGATATTGCACAGGCAATATTGGTTGGTTGGTTGTTAAACCAAATTGCCTTGAAGAATATAGCATTTGATGCCGCTGTAATTTCACTTTAGCGCGACTTAATGTTTCACAGGGTTTTTCTTGTATTTTGCAGCTACAGTACAGAAAGTGAGTACAGGCCTTTTAATGTATTTCAGGGACTGTTACCTTGTGTACCTGTAAGGTAAGTAGTGGCGTTCAATAGAACTGCCACGGTACTTGTTTCTCTTTTGTTGTATGCCCTATTTGGGGGTTTTTACCTAGGTTTATTGGAAGATTGGTTAGTGGCGTTCGAAGGAACCGCCACAGTCTAATGGTTCTTAGCGGTGTTACGGGCCTCGCGCCGTGTCCTCACCCAACACCCACCAATTTCCGCAAATTTCTCCTCTCTACCTGTAAAGGAAAGAATAATCGTCAAATAGCTAATTTGCATAATATACTTTATGCAAATTCTATTTGGTAGTAAAAATAATTTTAAAAAAGGGGGTTGGCGCTGAATAAAAAATAGAAACGTCAACGGCAAAAAAAAAAAAAAAAATATTCATTCGATATCAAACTAACAGCGAGAACAGAAGGCTAGGGATATCAAGGGAAAAATAATAATAATAATCTAATCTTGAAAGAAGTACTGTAACAGTTGAACACATAAGTATCCAACGTGCAACCGCACCGAGTCCACCGCAAGTCAATACAAAATCAGGATCAATAATTATTATCATCAACACCATCAACGGACTAGCCAGCTGAACAGAGGGAGTCAAGAACTCAACGCCCCCCTGCAACCTGCACACCAGGAACCTGCAATATCGACCGCCCCACAGTCCGATCTACAACCGCCTACGAAGAGGTCTGACATCACCTTCACTTACATTGTTGTGAAGGATATTATCAATCCCTAATTGTTAAGGAACATCGACCGCTCCACGGTTCGATCTACAACCGCCTACGAAGAGGTCTGACATCACATTCACGTAAGTCGTTTTAACTTTATAAAATATCCAATTATAAATATACAAAGATTTGCAAACATAACATACCAGTTACATTGTTGTGAACGATATTATCAATCACTAATTGTTAAACATATATAACAATTTTAAAGACATATAACAATTGTGTATTTATATAACAGCGGTTCAGTGTGGAAGATTTATCAGGGTTTCCTACATCTCTCCTCAATCTACTATTACAGTCCTTAATAATACAAAAAGTTTGTAACTTTGGCGCTCTAAAGCTCGAAATTCGTCACCAACACTCCGCCATTAGTTCATTCTGGCACATCTTGGACAGTTGCAGAATGGCAAACTCGGATCAATAACATTCAAATCAAGCAGTTACATCATATCTGTTAAAGGGCGCACCTAAAACCGCAAACTCCGCTTAGATCTCTGAGTTGTTTCTGATGAAATACATCATTCCCGTAAGGGAATGAATTAGCTAATGGCACCGCGTTGTTTTGTTTCGTCTTGTTTTGATTTATTTCGCTTTCGTTTCTTTCTTGTTTGGGGAAGACAATAACGCCCGTTCGTCCAGAGTAGAGTCCGGCTCTGGAAGTACAGTCTACTATTTTAAAATCCAATCATCGTTGGCCGGCCAATGCCAGATTTATACTCCACACAACGAAGGGAGGGAAATACTGAGACGTCCCTGGAGAAAGCGCCATCCGCAATTTCAGTCATTTCTTTTCAGCAACAATGCGCATGCAAAATCTTTTCCACCCTTTGCATCCCCTATCTCGTAAATGTCGTAATTCTTACCCCCAGAGAATTATAAAATTCTCTAAATGAGGGCCAAAGTTAAATATACACACACACACATTAACGCACATCACCCTCTCCACTATATTTGCCATTACCTTAATGTTGCGGATTCACAAATAAATGTACTGGGGAAATATAGTACGTTCACATATGCCTGCCGTCGGTGACAGATAAGGGACGCCACTTAAGCATTACATTTGAAAAATTTCCAACGGTTGATTCTTTCTTTGCTGATATGAGCGATCGCTAGGCTCCACTGTATCGTACTCCTATTGGACGTGCCGCCGCCATTTCATTGTATTTCTTCTGGACCCACCGCCGTCACCTCATCGTTTTTCTTCTGGACAACTCCAGAATCGGACCCCCGCACACTTCATATTATATACTTATCCGCCTGATAATTCATTGTAGAGGGTCTAGGCCAGCGAGTGCCGAAACAAAATTCACCGAATCGGTAAACGGTAAAGTGGGGTAAATTTGTACCCCCACATAAAAGGATGTGAATGAGCGACTCTCGTGTACTTAAAACCGTCGTGGGCGATCGGGTGTTGAACAGTCGCTGTTAAGTCCATTTAACTATATCAATCATTAAATATTAAAAAAAAAAAAAGTAAAGTAAAAACAATATTTGTAAAAAAGAAAAGTAAAAACAATTGAATGTAAAAAGTAAAATGAAAAAAATAAGAAAACATTTAAGTATTTGACTGCAATATAATTGATCGATGTAATAATTTGGTGATAGTGGGAAATGTTAACTCAATAAATAGTTTGGCATGCAGAAACACGGACACTGGATCATAAACAAAACTTCCCCGGATTTTGATCACTTACTAATCTGCAGCTCTATGCAGGAAAGGTCCCACCCGATCATAGGAGACATCAGTAACCACGCCATCCCCGCCGACCCAAACCAGGCAGCCTAACAGTTAGTCATCATCATCATCGGCACTACAACCAGGTTGATGTAGTCACTACCGACTTTAGCAAGGCCTTCGACAAGATTTCCCATAACCTCATTCTCTTTAAATTATCTTCCCTTGGTTTTGAACCGCTGTTGATTAAGTGGATCTCATCCTACCTTAACTCTCGAACCTGTCGGGTGCGATTTAGATCCACCCTCTCCGATCCTTTCTCTGCAACCTCAGGTGTCCCCCAGGGCAGACATCTCGGCCCCCTACTATTGATCCTTAGCATAAATGACATAGGTTCGAGCATCAATCACTCCCTCATCTCGCTTTATGCAGATGATACCAAAATCTTCAAGACAATCTGCTCTCCCCTTGACTCCTCACTTCTCCAATCGGATCTTGACAGCTTTTCGACGTGGTGCCAAAATAACTGCCTAGATCTGAATATCGCCAAATGTCACACAATCACCTGCTCTCGGAAACGCTCCCCCACCCAGCCACGTTCCTATCTCTTGCTAGGCCAACCGATAACATCGGTTGAATCAATTTGCAACCTGGGCGTCCTATGTGACAAGGAACTTAGATTTACCGCACATATCGATAACACAATCCTAAAGGCCAACGCCGCCCTTGGCTTTGTAAAACGCTGGTCGAAGGAATTCCTAAACCCGTACGTCACCCGATCCCTCTGCACAACTTTTGTCCGGCCACTACTCGAATATGCCAGTCAGGTATGGTCCCCGTATCAACAGTCTCACATTCGTAGGATCGAGGACGTTCAACGTCGTTTTTTGCGCTTCGCCCTCCGTGAACTGAACTGGGAAAACCCAGTCATTCTCCCACCATACACAGGCCGGCTCCTTCTAATCAATCTTAACACGCTTGAAGAGCGCAGAATCCATGCTGACATCATCTTTATCCATCGCCTTCTCTCAGGCTCAATCAATTGCCCAAGCTTACTCTCCTCTTTATCATTTTATACAAACCCCCGTAATGTGCGGAACCCTCGTCTGTTTTATGTGCCCACTCATCACACGTCTTACGGCGTTAACGAGCCCATTTCGCGTATGCTACGACATGCCAACTCTTTCCCCACCTCCTTTGATTTCAACCTCTCCACTCCTGCCCTCAAACGACGTCTCAGAATAAACCCGTCCTAACCCCACCCACCTCAATTTCAAGGTAGACGTACCCCTCACTGTCACACCTCAAGCCCTCTTCTCCTTCCGTGTTTTTTTTTCTTCTTTTTTTTTTTTTTTTTTTTTAATTATATATATATAAATTTTTTTTTTTAACTACTAGTTTGGTTTTTAAGTTAGTCTGTAAGTTGTTATATTATATTAACTTAAGCTGCTTGGATTAACCCTAAATAAATAAATAAAATCCCGTCTTGGCCTTATTTAGCAAGTCTCTCCACCGGTATCCGGTCCATATCCGAGACTTGTTAAATTGTCCATAATAATTTGTTTTTCCGGACTAGGTCATTAACCTTGCGCTACCAAACAGTTAGTACCTTCAATTATTAATTTTTGTGTGCATACAAAATCTATTTCCAACAGTTTTAACAGCTGTCCCTTGGTTCAATTCAATCTTTTGTTCTATCTTATTTATTACCGCGCCTCCACCTGTTCGCTAGTCTCCAGCAAATTTTCCGTCATCTCAAATCAAGGGCAGTACTGTTGTCCCATTCTCTTGATTTCGCCCCAATCTTTTTTGTGCCACAACTAACGTAATCGATATCAAGCGCAGAGTTTGTGACACAAGATAATACGTAGAGTGTAGAGTGTAGAGAGTTGTCTCATCAAGCATTATCGTGAACACTGTCATCGCCTACTAGTTGAAACGTGCATCGTACTGTAGCGGTTCTATGAACCGCACAACCAACTATAGGTTGAGATATCCTTTCCGCCAAGGAACATACTTACCTTTATTCATTACACGTGCCCACAGACACGTGTCCCAAGAGTCATGGCCATTCCTGAAACAAGCAAAAACGTTGAATCCGATACCAAAATGCAAGGAACTTAACGTTCCAAAAGCTTCCAATATCGAGTTCAACGTTTCATACATCATACCTGAAACAAAGGTTAGGTGAGGATTGCAACGCATTCATCCATCATATGCAAAAACAATTGAAACGGCAGAAATGCATCGCATCCCAGCAATGCACAATCTTCAATCCTGAACATCTGCACGATGTTTCCATGAAATACCATGTCGGTAAGTAAACCGAACAAGGGATACATTCTCGGGTAGCTAAATGCAATTAGCACCTAAATCCCTCGCATGATCTAATGCTAAGGCACACTTTCGCAAACAAACGATTCGTTGCGTCGCTGATTAGCAGCCATAGAGCCATAAACTCTAAACACTATCCCAGATAGATGTTTATGAGTGAAAGGCAAACAAAAGCATTACATTCCATGGTTCCTATCCCATCCGAATTGCATGGGACTCTTTTCTTCATGCGTGTTGGATAAACAAAACCAGCGAAAGATCGTAGAATAAGCGGCGGCATCCGATCTGTAAATAAAAGCAAAAAAAGGTACCGACCACCAGCAACGAATCTAATGATAATGATCACGAGGACGATTTCTCCTTTTTTAAATCCGATGGGAAATTCTCCTTCTGAGATGCAAAGGGAAATTTTATGTTGCTTACAGATACGATGGGAAAATCTGTTAGCAGACAGGATGAAAGATTTTCTTTTGCAGAGGCGATATCGAGGAGTCTGGAGGAAAGAGTCGCACCGGAAGGTCTATATTAAAAAGTCTTTATCGAACAGTCGATCGTAAGGAGTCTATTTCGAGATAGGACAATTAGAGAAACACGAGAAGGAAGTCGGCCTGCGGTGTTACGTGCGGTTTCCGCCACCCCATCAATTAATTGTATTTAATATAATTTGTTTTAATGTAGTTTGATGGTAAGGTGGTGGAAGAATTCCGCGATGCACAAGTGTGTGTTCGAACACGCCCCGATTCGGGTGTGGATCGTGGGCGAGTTCGAATTCGGTTTTTGAAGTGGGTGTCGATGAGCGAGAGAGAGACAGGAGGATGTTTAAATTCAGTTTTTTGGATTCCGTTGTTGACTGTTTTTAAGAATACAATTGAAATTTTTTTTCTCGAGTTGAGAGTTCGTTAACGACAGTTAAAAAAAAGCAGAAAAAAGAGGAAAAAGCGCAGATCAGAGTAGAGTTGTTCCGCATAGTGAAAGAAAGAAAGATTGTAAAAAGTAACTTGTTGATTTAAAGATTGATAAAGAGATAATTGTAAATGGAAGTAAAGTAAAGTGGTGATCAATAAACACGTAAATAAAGTTGTCCTGTTGTATGACGTTCGAAAATTCATCCTCAGTTTTGATCAAAGTATATTGGTTGGAGTTATTGGATATAACAGTATTATATATATCATCATCATCATCATCATCATCATCGGCACTACAACCGGGAGCCGGTCTTGGCCTTATTTAGCAAGTCCTGAGGCTTGTTAAATTTTCCATAATGATTTATTTTTTCTGGGCAAGGTCATTAGTCTTGCGCCAGAGGCTCCCCGACGGGGAATCGAACCCCGGTCTCCCGGGTGACAGGGGGGTATACTAACCACTATACTATCGAGGAGCCATTATATATATATATTGGATTGAAACTGGACCTGGCCTTATTCAGACTTAAGAAAAGATAACCCCATTTATATTTAAATCAAAATATTTGTGGTTCTTTATACACCACAGCGGTTTCACCAGAAATTAAATTGTATCGTGTGTTGAATGAACTATCCGCTATATGTAAAATTTGTTTAAGTGTTTCCAGAATTAAATTATATAACGTGTTATAAAGAATTATCTGTTACATGTAAACTCATTTTTAAGTGTTTCACCGCAATTGAAAGGACCAGTGCACCAGTTTAACGTTGCAAACATTCAATTAATAAATGGAAATTGAATAAACGCTTCCTAAAAACAATTTGCCTGAGTTTCATTCGTGTGTGTATTTATTTTCGTGTGTAGTTGGAGAACAGTGTTCGGCGGAACACTTCGACGTAAAGACACAGTGACGAACGAACCACACCAACATCCGCCAAAGTGGTGAGCCCGACGTTATCTGTACACACAACACACACTTTCCCGTAGTAAACAGAACTTCACACACTATCATGACTTCCGCATAGAGCACCAAGGCACACGCGCCTCCACCGACGTTCTCTCGTTCGCTCAGTCGTTCGCATACAAAGCTGATCGTAACGAAGTTACTGAGGAGGGAATAGTGTAGCGTCTCTAACAGATACACACACAATAACACAAGCAAATAGTGAAGAACACCAAAGGAAAGTCGAATAAGCAAATCCATCAGAGCCGTATACCATAGCGATAACATAACAATTCACATCAATGGAGTATAGTCCAGTTTAAAAATCAAATTCTAAAACCGGCCAGTAGCCTGATGGGTAACGCTTAGGTTCAATTTTTGGTGATTCTAACTGCCATAGCGGCAGTTCGAATCACACGTTCTTCACTAGTACTATTTTCTTCGAGTCACTTTCTTCTTTCCATCAATTTTAAAGCCTTCCCTACTGAGCAAGGATATTCGAAGAGTTTCTAAATTTACAGGTACACCCGAAGAGTGCCTTCAGCTCAGCGTTTAAAGTAGGGATTCCATCAACGCTCCCAAGCCAAACTCCCATAACAATCCCACAGATTTATCGGGATCCGTCGACTCACCTATTACTACACTGCATTCCAGATTATGAGCCAGATAACTAAGATTGGTATCTATAATGTGAATTTGTTCTTGTATTTCATTATTTATTTATTTTACCTCTTTTTTATTTATTGATCTATTTAATTATTATTATAATCTTTTTTCATATACATAAATTAATGTAAGCATTCACTTATTTCAGTTATAGTTTTGTGTAAAAATTTAATACAGCATTTAACTTAAGAAGATTCTAATTTAATTTTTTAACATTAAATCAAAACTTTAAGAAGAAGAAGAAGAAATCATCACACTTAAGTGTAATTTCCATAAAACATTAATTTACTTTAACTTCGTATTTCATCTTTAAAAAAGACCAAACTTAAATTGCATTAACTTAAAAAGAAGAGAGGTGAATAATGTATGGATAAAATTTACTTTAAATAACTTACTTTTAGAAAACAAATTTTTTGAAACTAAAAAATATTAAATAATAAGAATAGAAAATCGCAGTTGAAATTTAAATAAGCACAATTTTTAACAAATTTTCAACAAAGGACAACTCACATTAATCCTGTTCCCTTAGTCTTGAACAATCAGAAATATCTCGATGTTCTGCTTTTCGAATACCAGGAAAAAGCAAATCTGTGAACTTCACCATGGGAGAAAAGTGAACAGACAAAAAAAAGGTGGGCGAATTTGCAAGGTACCACTTATTCCACTTCTGTACCTTCCCATCGGAAAGAACATGAGAATAGGCAAATAGCCTTAGTAAACACAAGCCGTTGCTACATGGGATCGACAGAAAAAACATCTTCCTTACCAACAAATCTCAAAACTTTATAGACTTCCATAAAAATAAACTTCAGGATTAAACTGTCCTTCTGGTAGCCCACTGGATCGAGCAGGGTAGGTCTTTTTAACAAATGTTTCAACAATTAAACACAATCTCTCTTACTCGCTGGTTGTAGACGTCGACGGCGACGTAGACGTACTCTCCTCTTCTCAATGGACGACAAGAGTATAAAAAAAAAAGAATGTTAAGAATATCCAGCAATAAATTTCATTGTTAAACTAGAAAAGTTCTCACTAACCGGGGCTGAAAACAACACCAACAACGAAGCCAGGGGCCATATACATGAAAAAAGAATCGGCTTCGGATGAGATGATAGACCAATCGGCCGAGGTCTCTTGATGGGCATCCGTAAAGTAGTCAGTCGGCAGCGAATTTATATGGAAATTGGAAGAAGGGCAGGGAAACAGCCACAAATTCTTCCACCATCTACAGGACAACCATCAAACATCCGCCACTAGTTCGTCGTCCATCCACCGGCACCACCATTACCACCGTTAGCTACGTTGTACACGAGCCGCCGAATAAGCAACGTACTGTAACGACTTTATGATCTGTGTGACTCCTAAAATGAAGGACATTGCAATCGTGTACAACAAATCCTATGAGCAATATGATTAAGAGTAACCGGGGGATTCCATCTATGCACGAGATCCATGAATGATTATGTAAATTCGCGGACATACTTAATATCCTCGCGACACCGACCAGTGATAATAGCACTGATAACGATGGTCGTATTAAATGAAATGGAATAAGTTCCAAGGCGACAAGTCTGCGTTAGCGTTGGGGTCTCTAGCCCACTAGACGTTTGGTGTCAATTCCATTCACTTAAACTGCCTCTGGTCACTCGAGTGGATATAATTGCGAATCATCTACGGACTCCTGGTCCAAGGAGGAGTGGATGTCACTCGTTCGCAAATTGATTCCGAGTGAATCGCGGGTAAGTTGGAGAATTAATTATGTGTTGAGACTTGAGACTCATATTGTTAAGCTTATGAATGGTGGTGGTGGCACAGGAGATTAACGTGATTTTATCGGTCCGTCGTGAAAGCGAAAGAGTTCTGGTCATTGCCATGGATTAATGGGATCTCATATCATTTTGTGATGATGTGATCTTCAAAAGTGAAATTAAAATTAATTGATTGCGAATTATGAAAGTTTTGTCGATGCTCGAAGATTCGTCATCAGCTAGGAGGAGTGAAGGTAGTGGGCATGTTATGAGCAGATGAACAGATTCCATTAAGTATATTATATTAAAATATTAAGTGCTTTGTTTTTGATTTTGTCTGTCGATGAAAGAGGCGTGGGTTAATGGCCGAGTTATTCTTAGTTCCAGCAATTCAATTTAGTTTCGTTCTTTAATTTAAGTCCAAAAGGTTTACATCGTCATCATCGGCGCTACAACCGGGAACCGGTCTTGGCCTTATTTAGCAAGTCCTGAGGCTTGTTAAATTTTCCATAATGATTTGTTTTTTCCGGGCAAGGTCATTAAGTCTTGCGCCAGAGGCTCCCCGGCGGGGAATCGAACCCCGGTCTCCCGCGTGACAGGCGGGTATACTAACCACTATACTATCGAGGAGGTTTACATTTCGTCCTGGTTTCCCAATTTGTTAGCTATGCATTATTTTATTAAATAGTTAATTTATTAACTATTAAAATCTAGGTTCCGAGAACACTCATAACTTTTTGAAATCCTTGAAAAAAGAAGACCTAGAAGTCAAAACACCCGGCAATGGGGGTTTCGAAAGTACAGGAAGAATATCCCCTGGATTGGAAAACGATGGAAAGTTCAGTTCTTTAAGAATTTGGTCAATAGTGCGATTTTAAAAGCGAATTTGGTTTATAATATGTCTTTTGCTCTCGAACAGAAATGCAGTCGATCTCACATCAACACGAAGGGTAGACTGCAAAATGTCAATCAAGCAGCTTCACTTTCTCTATTGCGGTGATAACCCTCAAAAAATATACACTACTAATTCGTCGTCCATCCACCAACACCAATGACTGAGATGGTAAGAACGTTGTGTCCTACGGTCACGAGGTTTAACGGTCGAATCGTCTTATTGTGGCAGTTCGACACGATTACTACGTGGTAAATTAGATAACAATGCCTAGCCCCGCGGTGAAAAACAATCAAACAAACAGCCCAAAAGGTATTAGGATTTAAGAAAACAATTAAGTCCAAACCTTGGTTTGACGATGAGTGCAGGGCGAAGATCGAAGAACGTAAAAGCCTCAGAGTGACACTCTTACAAAGATATGATGAAGTCAACGCAAAAAGATACGCGACAATTCGGAAAGAGACACATCAAATGCAGAAAACGCGAATGGGGGGAGACTCGGATCGAAAAAATGCTAGAAAATCCCAGAGCAAAGAACATCACAGGTATTTATGGCGGCATACATTTAATTAGAAATGGCTACCGGGGGAGAGCCAAAATAATTCGAAACGGAAACGGCTGTCTAGTCATAGAAACAAAAAATATTGTGACAAGATGGAAGCAGTACTTTGAAGGCCTGCTCAATGTACGCACCCATCAACCACAAATAAACGTACCAGACGTACATACAGCCGAGCCTCGGATCCCAGAGCCCTCTTTCAACGAAGTTGTAGACGCAATAAAACGATTTAAAAACAACAAGACTCCCGGAGTCGACTGCATGCCGGCAGAGTTTATGAGGCATGGAGGACGCGCCACCGCTCGAAAGATCCACCAACTGATTAAAAGAATATGGGATAAGGAAATCACTCCAAAAGAATGGAAAACCCCAATAGTCGTCCCCATTTTCAAAAAAATCGACATATCGGACTGTGAAAACTACAGCGGGATATCATTGCTCCCAACCACATACAAAATACTAACAAATGTTATACTGGCGAGGATTGTGGGGGTACGAAATATGATGCCGAACATGGGCACGGATTCACTTCACCCGCCAACACGTACGTCCTCAAAAATTGCCCCCAAAAATTCCAGCACCAAAAAGAAAGAAATGAAATGCACTGGTTTTGATTTGATATTAATGTTTTCTTTATTTAACATTCAATGATTCCGCATGCACAAATAAATTGATAAAATTTAACTGTTTTCTTGAGGATAATTACACCGACTTTTCGTGGCAAATATAAACTTTACGCGTGTGGAATGTGCGCACTCGACGTGGAATTCGTCTTGGCAAGCGACGTGACCGATCACAGGGAAGATTTTAAAAGCGACTATTGGCGGCAGGGAGACTGTCCGCGGTGACGATTGAGATGTGACTAGCGACTGAATGCAGCGTAGCGTGTGTACGCTGCTGTGGTTGGATAGTGACTGGTTAATTAGGGGTGAAATTCTGGATTCTACTTTTGCACACAGGACAACCAATAGAGATCAAGCCTCTGCTCTCTCATTGTCACGCCCGTCGAAGTATGGTGAACATCCGTTAACTGATTGTCGACGAACGTGGGAGAATGAGAGAACAGAGGCACAAAGTACTATGAACCCGGGGTGGGTTTGATTGTGTGTGCATGAATCAATGCAGCTCTTAGGTAACCCACTGACCTAGTGCTATGGCTGTGGTGATCTCAGAGTGCATTGAACTGTAGGGAGACAGAATCGTGGAGGAGACGAAAATGTATCTGGTGCTATTCACCTGTGAAATGAGATCGTTGATCCCAAGCGAATGAAGTGTCTAGAGAAAGTCAATAGGACGCCGCTGATGCTTGGGAAATAATCAGCGTGGGAACCAGACTCTAAGACGCTGAAATAACCCCAGCGGTTTTGCTATCATGCAACAACGTCGTTTGGTTAGACTTGTTGTTGCTAACCGACATAATGTGATTTCCGATGGAAATCTCATGGGCTAGCAAAATGGAGTCGCCGTATGGCAAAAAGGTAGCTGAATTCAATTATGCATTATCTGCATAAAGAATGAATTCAGCTATGCGTCCATTTGGAAAACATGTTTTTTTTTAGGCGAATAGCATGAACGGTGGAATAGGGGATAATGTGACGCACTGTAGGTGGTCGAAATTAAGTTGGAATTGTGGGTTGGTTCTCCATGTAGTATAGAGAACCCCCACAGGATCAAACCGTACGCAGAAGAAATACTGGGAGACTACCAGCGCGAATTCCGTAGGAACCGGTCAACGAGCCACCTAATCTTCACAGTAAGGCAACTACTGGAAAAGAAGTAGGAATACGGAGAGATGGTTCATCAACTGTTCGTTGACTTCAAAAAAGCCTACGACTCAGTCGCAAGGCAAAGACTCGACCATGTTCTAGTTGAGCTGGGAATCCCGAAAAAATATCCCGCCCTCATTCAAAATAAAGGGCGAGTTAGAATAGAAAACCACCTCTCAGAACCATTTGAAATCCGGGACGTACTAAAACAGGAGGGTGGCCTCTCACCGTGTCTTTTTAACCTTGTGCTCGAGTATGTCATCAGAAAGGTACAAGACGACAACATGGCCGGATCATCCCTGAACGGGGTCACACAAGTGCTCGCATATGCGGATGATATCGCCGTTCTGGGCGATAATCTAGAAACTGTAAGTAAAAACTGTGAAATCATCATGCAAGCGGCAGAAGAGGTGGGCCTAGAAATAACTGAAGACAAAACAAAATACATAATTACGGCGAGAGCAGGTGGACCTCGGGGAACACATATAAATGTCAGAGGCAAGATATTTGAAAAAGTTAAAGAATTTAAATATCTGGGAACCATACTGACGGCCAGTAATGAAATGTCGAAGGAAATTAACAGACTACACTCCGGCAACGCTAGTTGGCACGCAATCAGTAAAGTCCTATCACGTAATATAAAGTTCCGGGTCTATAGAACCATAATCATGCCGATCGTTCTATACGGATGCGAAACATGGGCTCTCACTAAACGGGAAGAAAACAAATTCCACGTACTCGAAAATAAAGTTTTAAGGGGTATCTTTGGCGGTAAATACGACGAGGAGGCAGGACAATGGAGGAAACTCCACAACCACGAATTGGAAGGGCTATACCGCAAACCTACAACAATGTGCGACATCGTTCGCAATGCGATAGCTGGAGCAAGATGGCTAGGTGGTACAAAAAAATGTTGCGCGGGGGTGACACTAGAATCGGATTCTAGAAGCGTTGCGCGATCTACAAGTCTCACCCTACTAAGTATACTAGCAAACTATCTGTCGGATAGAAGATTGCTCTATGATACAGATGAGGGACCACAGGAATATAAAATAACAGCGGGTGTACCTCAGGGATCAGTATTAGGTCCGCTGTTATGGAATATCATGTATGATGGTGTGCTCAGCGACAATGTACCAGAAGGGGTTAGAATCATTGGGTACGCAGATGATTTGGCAATAGTGACCGTACCTAAACATCTAGATGACCTGGAGAATATTTGCTCCCAAACAATCCAAAGCATTAAATGCTGGCTAGATATGGCCAGACTGAAACTAGCTGGACATAAGACGGAAGCATTTTTAATAAACAGCCATAAGAAATTTGAACACCTTGATTTGACAATAGAAGGCAAACAATCAGACTCAGTCCCTACATTAAATATCATGGTGTTATACTCGACAACAGGTTGACCTTCAAGGAACACCTGAGGAAAACGAGTGAAAAAACGGCAAGAGTATGCAATGTTTTGGCAAGACTGCTACCCAATGTAGGTGGGCCCCGGCCCCACATAAGGAACCGATAACCAGTGGCCGGGAGGACACCACTTGATATTGCAGCTAAAGAATTCGCTGCATTATATGTGGTCTCCCAAGAGAATCGTCGGAGAATGCGGTCACAATTAGAGCTCTCAAGCCTAAGAGAATCCCAACGAAGGTGAGATTCTTCCACAAAAGGAAGATGGACCCACACCATTATACCTGATATAGAAACCTGGGTGAAAAGAAAACATGGCGAGCTGAATTACCATTTGGCAGGTAAACTTCGTCCCACCCGGCGATGAAATATCTAAAAGAAAATTCCGCGGGGATCAAGGGGAATATGTGCCTGGCGGGAGGTGGTGGTTTTAGTCGGTAAAAATTCGACATTCCTCTGGATCGGTCAGATGTATCTTTTGAAGAATTGCGCCTTCCTAACGCAACAAAAAAAAAGCTTATTGTGAATAATTGGTTATTGTGAATTATTGGTTAGCTACAAGTTTTTTTAACAGCACTCGCGATTTCCAAAGTTTAAGTCTTTGTTGCAATTCTTTGTATGGCAATATGGCAGGAAGAACAGATTGAGATATATGTACCATCAAGAGTAGCGATGAAGATTGAGTAAACATTAGTTGATTCTCAAGAAGCATAAACATATTCCCCCAATTTATATATATTTATATTTATTTATTTATACACATATACAGGAATATATGAACATATAGCTCTTATTTAATCATCCGATAATGTGTGTTTCAAAATAAACCGGAAACACGTCCTACAGATGGAACCGTCGACGCCACTTTCGACTGATGATTGATTTATGTAGTGTAAACCTTTCTTAACAAATCGTCAAAGTGTGTTCATATTTCCTTCAGTGGAAGCCGAAATAAAACGTATTAAGTGGGGCATTGGTCAAAAATGTATAAAGACCAAAGGGTCAGAATTAAATTTTGTTTTAAAATTGGTAAAAATACTACCAAAAACGCTCTTTGAGTTGATTTCGACGATTCAAGCAATCCAGAGAAGATGTGCATGGCGATAAACGTACACATCGTCCATCAGATGAACTTTTCAACAAAATCTTTAGTGAAATTTAAGGAAATGGAGCTTAACATGCAGAAAACAACATTTCATTGGATTCTAACTCAAAGACTTGATCTAACGAAGTTGAATTCAAAGTTGCTTCCACATCATATAAATGATGATCAAAATTGAGCATTGCATATATATATATATATATATATATATATATATATATATATATATAAAAGAATTAAATATTTCAATACAGCTACGCGTGTTCAAAAACACCATTAAATCTGTTGAAGCATCAAATCATAAAATCAAATCCTACCAAAAATCATCCCTTTCCAAACTAGTTCCCACCAAATAAAAAATTAAGATGCACCTTTTAAATATTATCAAGCAATCAGGTCATATAATTCTAAGAAAACCATGGCACGCACAATACACCAAAACTGCACGGCCATAGAATCAAACAACAGTAACAAATATGTTAAAAGGATCTCATAAAACCATATTTTTACCCTCCCAAGGGTTGATAATTCTCTCCGCCCTTTTGGCCAAAGGAAAACCCCTTCAAAAATCTTGAATAAGAAGAACGACACACAAAGAATGTCCTCACTGTAACCGAAACAGTTAATCGAGAGAATTTGAATATGAAAGGGACAATATTGTCGAGTCGTATTTAAATTTGCATATCCAGGATATGATAACGATGAAGACTACTTAACATACAGGATAAGGTCGGCCGAACTCCTTTTAAATAAGTAGCGCTTTCCGATTTGGTAAATAAGTAATTTGTCTTTTGATGTTCATACATATCCGGCATAGATATTCCCGATACACTTAGAGATTTGTAGAAGGTTTCCCGAAAGAACGAGGATAAAGATATTTATGTACGGTAAAGGATTTGCAATTGCAACATGAATACCTTTGAACATTTTTACCTAGTATGTGGAGTATGATTTTGGATGATCATGTACTAGTAATGTGCATTAGTTCAACATACCGGATATTGTTGCCCCGAGTTAAAATAGCTCCAAAAGCACATGTTCTCCTTATTTACATATACTGAAAGGTAGAAGTGAATCCCGTCGCTGAAGAAAAAATTGTGTCGTGAAAAAAATTGCTTAGAATTAGATTAAATGTCTGCACCTCAACTAATGTACATGAATGAAACTAAAGTTATTGATGAAGGATTCGTCGCACGGAATGAACAAACAACCCAACAACAGTTGCATGTTTGCGGACAAGCCTTGCAGACAGAACTATAACGGTTTGCGAATTAGTGAAAAACTTGATTTAAATCCAGGTTACGAAAAGGTTGATCTAAGAGCAAACGGATCAGACCAGGGAAGCGTGTTCTTAGTTCTTTTTATTGTATACCAATTATAAAAGAGGGGCTGTGGGAGCGAACATACAGGGCAAAATCTCTGATTGCTTTCAACCCGGCGAAGGCCAGGACGATCCGTGTCCCTGTTCAATCCAGATTGACATGCAGTCTCCGCGTGGTACCCCTAGATAGCTACTTTGGCACCCGCCAAGTAGTGAGCCAATGCATGCAGCGACATCCTTAGAAAAATAAAATATTATGGAAAATTTAACAAGCGTCGCATATGGACCGGATACACGACGACGACCACGGAAACGAAAATGGCTAAACGCTTGAGAATTTTCTCATGGAACGTGCACTCACTATACAGAGCTCGAACTGCACAACAGCTACCCGATACCCTGTCCGAATATAAGGCTGACATAACAGCATTACAAGAAATAAGATGGACGGGGAATGGTGTTATTCAAAGAAACGAGTATGACATTTATTACAGCTGTTGTAGTGCTCTGAAAAGCCCTACCATCTCCTTTCCCCACTCATATATCCAAATCCCTATACCCAAACTCATATTTACAAAATCCATTACCCCGATCCAACCAAATTCGCGATAAACGAATCAAATATTCATTTATCACTCTTACATCTAATTCCCCATAATTATAAAACAAAATCAAACGCATGGCAAATTGAACCAGATGTTCAATTACCATCCGTAAAGAAAACCCGAATCCCAATGCATATCTTCATATGCAAACAATCCCATATTAAAATATATTCATTTCCTTCTCATACACACAATTCAAAAATCCTTATCTCCATCTGGATTGTAGCCAGATGTGTGCATTTTAAAAATAGACATCCCATTCCTTTTCTCCAGTTTCTCACATACAAATCTCAATGAAGATTTGTATAAAACGGCGATTAATTTTGTATTCAAGGATCAGTCTCGATTGGCGACCGAAGTGGTAGGACGCCAATAAACTAAATAAAATTATAAAATAAATGTAATTAAATAAATAAATTGAATACTGGAAATACAGGTGATTATTTATTGTGATTGACCGATTCCCAGACTCATATTTAACAACCGGAAGCTGCTCTTCCCTCAAGGTTTGAGGAAACACGGCGGCAACCGCAACGGGTCCCCTCAGGAGCTCCCTGAGAGAAGGATCACTACACTTCATGCAAAATACTCCGTGCTCGGAGTAGGCTCTCTAGCCAGCCAAAAACTGAAGCCTGCCATTATCGGCCTTAATACAATAAACGAAAGGCTGTGCACTCTTCGCGTAAGAGGCAAGCTTAAGAACATAAGCCTTAAACGTTCACGGGCCTACAGGGGAGTTCCCTGACAACGAAAAGGAAAAATTCTACGAGAACGTCGAACGGGCCTGTCCAAGATACGATGTGAAAATCGTTCTTGATGATTTGAATGCGAAAACACGTCGGGAGCCGGTTTTCAGGCACTACACAGGTTCCCATAGTTTGCATGAGAACTCTAATGACAATGCACTACGAGTCATCGAACTGGCAGCATAAAAGAACTTGGTCGTTGCGAGTTCCAGGTTTCCGTGTAAAGATATCTACAAACCCACCTGGGTATCACCTGATGGAGCCACTCGCAACCAAATTGATCACGTGTTGATAGATCGCCGCCAATTCTCGAGCCTGATGACGGTACGAACGTACCGGGGTGCCAACGTCGACTCGGATCACTATCTTGTTGGTATAGTTTTCCGAGCGAGGATTGCCTTACGGAGACGTATTGCATCCGCGGATCCGGTTCGAATCCTCACGGCTGCCTTACGCAGAATATCAGTAACACCGTTGGTCATGCGCTAGGACTCGCCTTCGAAGAGCTCGACGGAGAGAGAGTAAGTCCTGGGGCCAGAATGCCGGGCGTAGAAAAGAAATGGGCACGCCTTAAGAATACTGTCATTAGTGCTGCCAACTCCATCTTAGGCAGTAGTCGTAGAAATCGGAGCGACTGGTTTGATGATGAGTGCAAACTAGCGACTGAACGTAAGAATGCTGCATACCGGGCAATGCAGCAGTCTTATAGGACGCGGGTACGCTAGTAGAAATACAAAGACCTCAGAAGATCAAAAAAAAAACTTCACAGACAAAAGAAGAGTGCCTGGGAGAAAAACCTTTTCTGTGAAATAGAGAAAATTAGTGAGCGAGGTCCGCATCAGGCCCGGAAAATCTACCAAATAATCCGCAGTATGATGCGGTACACACCACGCTGCACTTACTGCAAGGATAAAGAGGGTAATCTGATCACCAATCCTGAAGCCATTCTGGAGCGATGGGAAGTGCACTTTAATGAACTGCTAAATGGTCAGCTCACAGAAGAATTGGAGGCTCCACCAATCCATAATCAAGACCAAACACTGCCGTCATCAAGCATTGAAGAAACATTTAAAGCCCTAAGACAGTTCAAATCAAATAAAGCCCCAGGAGCTGATGGCGCACCAGCTGAGCTGATCAAACAAGGAGGGACAGCGTTACATCACGCAATTAATGAGATCGTGGTGCACGTACGGGAGCAATAGGAGATTCCGGAAGATTGGCGTCGTGGTAGAATATATAAGAAGGGAGATATCACAGTGTGCAGTCGCTATGGAGGTATACAATTGCTGAGTACCGCCTATAAGATACTCTCCATTATCCTACAAGATCGTATAGCCCCATACGCTAAAGTCATCATTTGGCAATATCAGTGTGGCTTCATCCCAAGCAAATCAGCGACATATCAGATATTCACCCTTAGGCAGGCGATGGAAAAATGTCTGGAATTTAAGATTCCATTAGATCATCTATTTATAGACTTTCAGGCCGCCCACGACAGCATAGTAGGGTAGAACTATATAATGCCATGAGAGAGTTCGAAAGTCCAAGCAAATTGATACGACTTTGTTTTGAATTGCTGTCCAAACCAATAACCATCTTTAATGGAGTCCGACAAGGGGACGGTTTGCCTGGTGTTGGAGAAAGCAATCCGTGACTCTGGCCGTACAACTAGAGGAACTATTGTCACCAAGTCCAGCCAGAATCTTGCCTACGCAGATGACATCGACATCATCGGTAGATCCGATTCGGCTGTACAGGACTCCTTCACCCAGATCGAACAGGCGGCACAAGAACTGGGACTGCACATTAATGAGGGAAAAACTAAGTACATGGTGACAACTAACTAACTAAGTACATGGTCAAACTATCAGGGTAGTGGAGCACGAATTTGAAGTAGTGCAATCCTTTAACTACCTTGGGTCAATAGTATCAGCCGATAACAATTTGGAAGAAGAAATACGCGAACGGCTGATTAAATCCAACAAAGCCTACTATGGTCTATCAAGGCTCTTTAAATCTCGAAATTTATCCAGAACATCCAAGCTACCACTCTACAAGACCATGGCCTTAGCAGTACTCATGTATGGATCCGAGACCTGGGTGCTCAATAAAAGGCACTCTGAACTCTTAGCCTCGTTCGAGAGGAAGGTCTTAAGGAGTATTGTTGGCCCCGTATGTGAGGGAGGACGATTCCGGAGGCGCTACAACCATGAGTTGTACGCAATCTATCTTGAAGCTAATGTTATAAGAAAAATCAAGCTCGGTAGACTCCGGTGGGCGGTACACCTAGCTCGAATGAGCGAAGAGGAGCCTGCCCGGAAAGTCCTTTGTGGCAGGATGTATGGAAGAAGATAGCGCGGCAGACCTTGTCTGCGATGGAGGGATGGCGTAGAGTAGGGCGCCCAGAGCCTGGGAGTGCCAAACTGGATGACATCGACTCGAAATCGAGACCTGTGGAGAGATTTGTTAAATGAGGCCAAGACCGGTTCCCGGTTGTAGTGCCGATGATGATGATGATGATGCATTACAATTGCTTTGCAGGAAATAATTTAGTGTCCAAATGTCACAGTAAAACAAAGTCATCAGTTGAACCAATGTATGCACAGTCCCCTACATTTGGGGACCTTCGTAGCGCTATATGGCGCAAGACTAATGACCTTGCCCGGAAAAAAAACAAATCATTATGGAAAATTTAACAAGCCTCAGGACTTGCTAAATAAGGCCAAGACCGGATCCCGGTTGTAGTGCCGATGATGATGATGACGTAGCGCTATAAATACAGTCAATATTTTTTCTTATATCGAACTAATGATATTTCATTTTTCAGTAATAAACATAAGTATACTTTACCCCCTACGTATATCACTACTTAAATGTAAATCGTTGTAAGCCCAATATATACTTAAATAACCGGTTAACACTCACTTTAAATATGTGGCCACAGGGGTAAAACTTCTCTACCTTATTTTATTACTACCTTCAATAGAATGCCCAAATTCGGTGGCTATTGTTGTCGAACACTCAGTCTCCTTTAGATGCGAATCTCTTGTGATCACAGGGAAAACAGTTACGACAAATCATACCTCACCCCACATGTGAAACTCTTTCCACATTGCGACCTCTGTACAGAAGGTAGAGTCAATCCGCAGACATATGAATTATGGGAATTACGATCGCCCCTTTCAAATGTTAATAAAGGTGCCGAATGGAACCAACTAACCATCTCTCCTCAGGGAAGCACATTTATATTCAAGGTACGAGTTCTAATCTTGAACATTAGGTAGTGGTCACGTCATAGCAACGCAGACAATTGAGTCATCTTAACAATATAAAGAGGAAATGTGGACTAATTTTTGGTTGACCGTGACTAAAAGGCACCGACAATGCTTGAGGCTAGATTGCATAAGTACCTCTTTACAATTTCTGTTCATCGATAAGAGAACAAGACGACAGAACCTGATTTTTTGGCAGCTGTCGGGTTATCATATGGTCGGCATTTGTTGCAAAATGCCGCCACTGGACAAAACCAAGAAATTAACAGCATGATGCCCATGTCGTGGGGTGAGACAATACGACCTCATTAATTGTCTTGCATTTGCCAATGGTGGCTAATAATGAGAGGTGGACTCACAAGAAATTCGTTCCAAATTGAAGAACTCTTAACTATTGGTGATAAGTTGATTTCATTTTGTCCTCTGACTGCAACATATGGCTTTGGTCAGTTATGTCCTTCAATGAAGACTTTTACTTAAGGAAGACTAGATAACTATTTAGTAAAAAGTAGACTTCAAAAGAAAACCGGTTTAACAAAAATGAGTGGTGAAGGTAGAGTTCAATAAGGAGAATGATTTGCAAATAAAGTCTCCTCGAAACACGGCATTATAACAATACGAAGTGGTTTTAAGAATTTTTTTATATCCCTAAGCCATTGATCACCACAAATCCCTGAGACTTTAATTGAATAAACCAAAATATCACTATAAAATTCCTCTTTACATCATTACAATTTCATCAGCTGCTAGAGTGATGTGTTTGTAATCAAGTCTATAATGCTAAATTCCTTCGAGGGCCGTGGAACATAAATCCGAAAAATGGTAATTCCTCTTTGCCAAACTACATCTACATCTGTTAGTTCAAATTTCTTAAAAAATAACAAACTAGCTTTAGCTCAAAATAACACCAAGCACGCCCAGCTAATGCTTTTACCGTACAGATCAAAGGTTATTCTTATCCTGTTCTAGAAAGTTCTTAGCTGGAGTCAGAGTATCCAGAACTGTGACCAAGAAATACATAGGCTCTACTTATCTCAAGAACTTTCTGGCCATAGTGGTCGGTTCTAATCCAAGTAATGCATTTTTTGACCATTCATTTTTACTTATAATTGTTCCGATCTTTCGCGAAAAAAAACGATTTTTATTAAAAACAATTTCTTTAATAGACACATATGTGAATCTCACTGAAGACTTTTTAGCATTTTTAACGAAAAGATCTTTTCTCCTCGTGGTCTGGTTAACCAGTTAACTGTTTATGATGGGGATATATGTCATGAAAAAATTGTAAAAATTTGTATTATGGCGAATATATTAGTCATACACCTTCAGTAGTGACAATTGACAGCTATGAAATATATGAGATAAAAAATATAAAAGGTGGATGCCACTGCCATACAGGGTAAAGTCTGTGCTTTCAACCCGGCGAAGGCCAGGACGATCATTGTCCCTGTTCAATCCAAGTTGACATGCAGTCTCCACGTGACACCTGGATAGCTACTTTGGCACCCGTCAAGTAGTGAACCAATGCATGCAGTGACATTTTGGGGAGGAAGTAGGTGTGCCGGCACGGTCACTGGTTCACTCCTATCCCCATCATAGTGTGGCGGTTCCGCCAGATCCCACGGCTCGCCTTCCTGAAAAAACCCCCATAATCACAACCCGGGTCTGCACCAGCTTTCGCTAATGCAATTCGCATTAGCATCTTAAATGCTTCACGCATCAAACAGACCCAATTATTATAACCCTAAAATCCCTATAAAGAAAACTTACCTTTTCATTGCATCCCTTTGCATACAATTTTCTGTAAGAATTCTTCTTGACCTTTTTAGGAATTCCATAACTCCCCTTTATTGGTGCGTGTCTTGTGGCGGCGTTTCGTCCTTTTCCTTCGGCGTTTTACTTGGTGGAACCTTCGTGACAGTGATGATGGGAGAGGAAGTGAACCAGTGCAGTACGCCCGCACAACATACTACCTCCCCACATTGTTGACCTCAGGTTGAACACCACAACCTTCGACCATCCGCGTTTGACTAAGATATCCATCACTTAGTGAGCGATTGTGGCGGCAATCGCTAAAAAAACATTAAACAGTGCCAGTGACTTTGGGGTGCAACGAATTAATTAAGAGCAATGAAAGGACAAGTGGCCCCAACTCTACTCAACACCACAACTGTACCTGGGCAAACGCCAACCAACATCACCGGACCAGGAGCAGCCGATCAACACCAGGTTTTCCTTTTAGTTTTTCTTCTTTTACTTTTCAAGTGTCATTTCCTCCTTGGGTGAGCTCTTTCCGAGCCATCAAATATATTATATTGTTCCTTAATTTTGTATCGTTATGTTCCATAGTTTTTTTTTCTTTTCCCCTTTGCATCTTTGTGTAAATTTACTAATCAAAGTTAAAAAAACAAAGGTGTAAACAGCAAAACAGTTTCGCAATTAAAATTTTCAAAATATTCCGAAAAATTGTTTAATTAGGCTACACCCAATGTATGAAATTATAAAATTAATCAATAAGCTTGTGTTTTAAACAAAAATGAATGGGTGATTCGAAGTGCAAAAGTTCACGCACAATTCTTTAATTTATGAAAACAATCTTCATTGTAATCTTAGACAACTGTTTAGTGGCAGTTATTCTACCAGTGTAAGAAAATTGTATAATGGAATTAACGACAAAAACAGAAAGTTATACCATATATTCCTAGAAAGTTAAGTGTTGACTTTAATTGTCATTAGATTGCACCGCCTTAAAATCTCTTAGTTTTTCCTATTAATACATAAACATATATAGATACAATTAATTAAAGTAGTGAACCAATGCATGCAGTGACATTTTGGGGAGGAAGTAGGTGTGCCGGCACGGTCACTGGTTCACTCCTATCCCCATCATAGTGTGGCGGTTCCGCCAGATCCCACGGCTCGCCTTCCTGAAAAAACCCCCATAATCACAACCCGGGTCTGCACCAGCTTTCGCTAATGCAATTCGCATTAGCATCTTAAATGCTTCACGCATCAAACAGACCCAATTATTATAACCCTAAAATCCCTATAAAGAAAACTTACCTTTTCATTGCATCCCTTTGCATACAATTTTCTGTAAGAATTCTTCTTGACCTTTTTAGGAATTCCATAACTCCCCTTTATTGGTGCGTGTCTTGTGGCGACGTTTCGTCCTTTTCCTTCGGCGTTTTACTTGGTGGAACCTTCGTGACAGTGATGATGGGAGAGGAAGTGAATCAGTGCAGTACGCTCGCACAACATACTACCTCCCCACAATAGTTCCACCGAAAATTTTTCACAGGAAATTGTCACAATTTGAAAGACTCACTTATCAACACACCAAATAATCCTTACTGATGCACGCAGTCGTCCTACTGCTTGATACTACTTTTAACCCAGAAGAAAAGCAAATGAAACACTGGTTTTGTGGCTGGTGACCAGCGCTGTTTATTTTAATGTATTTTTATTTTATGTAGATTGTTCAGAATAATTAGTGGTTTACAATTTGTAAGGAGCAGCTTGATGAGGAAATTATTACTTGTAACAAATACATAAACTGAAATTACATTTAAGAACAGTTGATTAATTAAGATGATTCTTTGCATGTACTTGTGAAGTGATTCGTTGCGAATTGTTCGTTTAATTTGATTGTTTCATATCTGACACTCCACTGACATCGAACACATTTTTGGTTGTTAATTGTTCGTTTTTACGTTTGACGGTATTTTTAAACTTAATGAGGATTGAAAATCCGCGAACCTGCAGAACACACACGACTGGTATTGGAAAATGACTTGGGTATAGACTTTGTGTGTACGCACCATACCGTGCGCACGGTACGGTAGATGGTGAACGCCACCAACTCGTTCTGTGTGTGGATTTCGACTGGTGCAACGAGGGATGAAACTTGACTGCTTGACTCTAGCCACACGATTCACCAATCTTGATCGTACTCTCTTCTGCATTCTCTCATTTCCCCGCCCATCGAGGTGAATAAACTCTTATGAATTTATTCAACAGTCAATGGACATAGGGAGAATGTGGAAACCGAAAAGGAGAGCTTGATGATCTCGGTGTTTGTTTTGCTTTCGCGTGCAACGAAAGCAAAACAAACGGTGACCGCATGACCCAGTTTGGTAGTTGCATTGATCTCAGAGTGCAATGCACTCCGAGGAGGGGAAATGGGGTGGAATGAAAAGTATATTTCTTATACTCTTCACCTGGCTCTGAGGTTATTGATCCCCAGCGAATAGTGTTGTCGGGCGCAGGTTAAAGGGCGCGCGATGGCTTGAGAAAATATCGACGAGAGAAAAAGAACTAACGGGATTCGATCAGGATGCGTCGCTTGCCCAGACTGTTGCTAACCAAACATGAGATTTTTGATTTCCGGTGGAAATCTCATGTGGTTTATGAAATAATGTTGCCGTATGGCAAGAAAGGGCTGAATTCGGGTATGCATTATCTGCATAGAAGAATGAATTCAGGTTATGCGTCCTTTTGGTAGATACCTTTTGCAGGTTAAATTGGCCGACGGCAGGGATTGGGATAGACGTGGTGCGCGATTAGCGGGTGAAATTGGGTTGTAATTGTGGGTTGGTTCTCCGTGTAACATAGCCCCCCCAACACCCTGAGAAAGGTTGGAGCAAGGCTAATAACCTTACCCGGAAAAACAATATATTATGGATAATTTAACAAGCCTCGGATATGGACCGGATACCGGTGGAGAGACTTGCTAAATAAGGCCAAGACCGGATCCCGGTTGTAGTGCCGATGATGATGATGACGAAAAAATATAAAAGTCATTTCATTGCAACCTAATTTCATATAAAACATACTCTGGGCTTGACAGATATATACGTAATCGCTAAATTCGTACGACGCACGTAGTGGACACATTTTCCAACAAAATCGAAACAATTAACTGGGACTAAAGTAACAGCTTACTTCACACTCTAAACCAGTGCCGAACTTTTTTGAGAAATTTTTCTGACGTTATTGAACCAAAAGCCCCGCTATTTGCGATGATGATAGATAAATATTGTCTAGAAATCAATTATTCCTATGTTGCAATACTCTAGAAAAATTTGCTTTAAGCGAGACTTAATGACTATGATGACACAATTGTAAAAGTGGGTCATTGTTCGTGCTGCAGTTCAATCGGCAGTTTTAGCTGAGGCGGCATTTTGCATTAAGAATTGATTAATGATTTTTTTTTTTGCTTCTCGATGAATGGGGTGTGCTGCACCTCTTTCGAAGTGACGTTATTATCATAACCAAAATTCCCCCCAGAAAGGCTGCTTGAGCTGCAACATTAAAGTAGTGAGGAGAGAAGGATTAATTCGAACCCAACTACCAGGTATTGTATCTTCCTCGCTAAAGTAGCTATCGTTGGCATTTCCTGACCAGGTTTCAAAGAGATATTTGCGTAAAGCAACGGCTCAAACGTAGGTGACAATACATAATCCTCCACCCAAATACCAGTACAAATGCTCCTGTGGAATCCAATGGTGATTGTCTAATCCATTTCAAAGTTGTGCCTTGGAGAGGGCAATGCGTGGATCAATTAGTTGTTTTGTGTTTACATCGATATTAGGTGGCGGAATGTTATCTCTCATTGGCAATGCCTCGATTTCTGTGTTTAATTCTCGACTTTTTCGATCGGAGTAATTGCTTTAAACATTTTGCTGGAAATTTTGCAGCCGTTAAATCTCACCAGGTTTACGCTTGTCAGGAGTGGTGTAAGTGAGTTGTTACTCACCATATTGACTTCATTGGCGCTTGTTCTATAGATAACTGCGAGGTTACTCTGAAGCTGATAAATCTTATCGAATTCCGTGTTGACTGGGGTTGAATGGCAGTTTTCCAAACATGAACCGGTTGCAGGAACTTGAAGGATTTCCTTCCAGCAGTTGTTCAAAGGTTTTTCTTCAACATGATCGTAGATCCCGTCACCAAGATCTGTGGCTTGAAATGGCTCAAAGAATGTCTCGTTGTCTGGACTAAGCACAATTTGTTGCACGAAGTCTCCATTGCTCAATAGAATAGATTCTTGGGACACTGATAAAGAGGTTTTTTTTTTTTTTACGCTAACGCGCGCACAAAAGGGGATTCTGAAGTACACTTAAATGTCAGAACACAGTGCAAGCGGAACACATTCAGCAAGTTCAGTTGAGCAACGACCGTGGTAATACCTATAGAAAAGAGATAGGCATGATACGTTGCGCCTGTGTTCTAACGACAGCCGACGCATCAACAAACGAATAATGCAATTACATCAGGTGCAGGAGCATAATAAGCAACAGCGTTGGTGTTAAACATTGAACTTCAAGTGCCCGTGTGGGGGTTCTCTACACCACACGAAGAACCAACCCATAATTCCTACCCAACTTCGACCGCTAACAGTGCGTCACCATAACCCAACCTGCAATAACACACATTCGCAAACGTGCAAAGAACACACTTCCCAATATGCATCAACATCCGTTCCCAAATCTGCAATCGCAGATCCATCCCCAAGCTTACCAAGAATCCATTTCCCAAGCTGCAACAAAATACATTTTCAAACTTACAACGGTATTAATCATCTCCCTCAACTACATCAAACCGCATACATTTTTCCAAAAAAACCGCTTCGGTTAATTTCTCATTTAAACGTTTGTTCTGCTGTTGTGGGGGTTGTTCCTCGGGAAGCGCGTTTTCTTGTCCTGAAAAGGACGTTAGATCTCTTTGTTGATAGTTCCTGACACAACACCCTCCAGCAAGGGGTCGTTACCGTCCTTCCTCTGACCCAGAGGGAAGAGCAACGTCCTGATTGTTTGTAGGAAGTAACTTAGGGGATAACGTTTCTACAATCACAATCCTTAAATTAACTTACTGGCTCTATGCGAGCTCTCTAAATTACACATTACAACTTGATTTTTATATATGCCTTTAGGCGTACATTTTTTTTTATTCTTATATATATATATATATATATATATATATATATATATATATATATGAAATAAGTCATATATTAGAGGGACTCCTCGTTTACATCTATATGTATATATTATTATTACAATTTTTTTTTTTTTATTATTATTATAACAAACAAAAACTTCAAAACGAAACGAATAAAACATAAAATAAGAAATAAAAAATAAAATAGAATAGCTACACAAAAGCAATGGGGAAAGGCGGACAGGGGGAGGGGGGACAAGAGGAAGGAGAGCGTTGCTCTTGAGAGGCATACTATATCTGAGGAAGTGAGGTCCTCTCCTCGTTGAGAAGCCACCACCATTTGGGAGATGTTCGATCTTTGGCTGATTTATCTTCAAGTTCCTAGTAAGTGGCAGTGAGTTCACTTTGCTCTGACTCCACTGCCACGACGCGACGAACTTTTTGCTTGCTTTTAACGAGTCGGTCATCATTCTACCATCGGCGCGCGCACATCAGTTCAAGACTCAGCCCGCCTTAACGTGCACTCGGGGGGGCAAATCCCCAAGTGTACAATCAAGTCTACCGTGTCTCTGTCGAGTGGGGTCGGGCCCCTGGTTTCTAAGCGAAAACCATTTAGTGGTGTGTCGGGTTCTTGGCCCCCTGAACGAAAATTATTTAGTCGTGTTCCTTAAAGCCCGGCGGACCGGCAATCATTTATAAAGTATAAAAACAGCGCACAACATGAACAATAAACAATGTCGTCAAACGCAGGCAATCGAACCCTTTCTTTTAATAAAACCTAGTGAACAATTAAACAATTCGCGAATGACTATACCAGTGTGTTTTATTTCTCACGGCTACGCTTACTCGCCGTCCCGCAGTGTCCTGGGTGTTTGTCCCCCCTTTCTTCTCCTCGTTGTGAACAGGTACGATGGCAGAGCGATGGGGACCGGAGCGAACCAAGTGCCGTACGGCGGCATCCCACACCTCCGACCCCACACCCGTATCCCAGTTGCTTCCTCTATTTTGTGCCGGCTATAATAATATTGAACTTCAGGTGCCACTGGAAACGAAACTGGCCAACAATAAGAAAAATAATATAATCAGTGATAAATCAATACCCAGTAAAGCAAATAGATATTCTGAAGTACATGTCTTTCAAGACCCAATTGATAGTACTGAAGAAAATCCCAACAAGGTGATCACAACATCAAATGCAGCGACACATTCAACAACAGCACACAGGGATTCATCACTGGAAAATTGCCGAAGAAAGCCTAGCAAAATGGGTGGAAAAAAAGGACCTCGGTGTGGAACCGCTCGATTACATACTGGAAGACCAAATCGAACAGTTTGACGCAGAGGCCGATGCGAACAGACAGGCTCGAAAAGTCATGAAGCGGCTAACTACCGCATGTGATGCTTTTATGCCACGATAAAGATAACCAGCAGGGGCTATCAAACCAATGTATTGGTAGAACCCAGCGCCCATGTGCGTTCGGAGTGCAACAGGTTACGACGCTTGCAACAAAGAGCAAGAAACCGTAACACATGTACATGCGGAATTCGTCAACAAACGGGAGGAGTTGAGGAATGTTTTTTTTTTACACAAAGCGCGAGTTAAGGCATCCAACACTGTCAGCAAACATCTTTATCTACAAGTTCTCACAGCTCTCAGCACACATGTTATTAGCAGGCTACAAACATTTATAGTTTACAACCAATGCCATAAATTAAAATACAACTCATCCCCAGCTGCACCCAACACTACAGTAGTATTATTTTGTATATTAATTCGATTGCATATATTAATTCGCGCACAAAAGGGCATTTTAGAGTATCCTTAAGTGTCAGAGCACAGTGCGAGCGGAAGGAGAGGAAGTGATAAAGAAAGGAGGTATCGATGTACGTTTGTCTTAAATGCCTGGACATTACAACGACGAGGAAACATGATCAGGTAGAGTATTCCACATTCGTGTGGTTCGGCTAAAGAACGACTCTCTATGTTTGTTTATGCGCCTAAAGTCCACTTTCAACGTAAACTGGTGCGAATTCACAGATTGACGGGGATCGCGGGAAAATGTCTGAGGAGGCAGAACACATTGAGCAAGTTTAGGTGAGCAACGACCGTGATAATACCTATAGAAAAGAGATAGGCATGATACGTTGCGCCTATGTTCTAACGACGGAATTGATAGACTCACAGCTGGGTCCTCAATACGTTTCACTGCTCGTTTTTGCATTCTATCGAGCACGTGTTGTGCAAATTTGGATGCGCCTGACCAAATACGGGGGTTGAATTCCATTTTGAGACGAATATACGCCTTATAAATAGTGGCCAGGTTGGATGGAGTAAAGTATATTTTGCATTTCATAAGCAACCCCATGCATTTGGCCGCACTTTTCGCAGCTTCAAAAATGCGGTCGCTCCAATTAAGAGTCGAATTAATTCTAGTGCCGATGATTGGTTGTTCCTTGGCTTCGTCGATGGAAGTGCCATTCGTCGACAGTATATTTTACTTTGGGGTTCACGTTTGACGACAGGAGACACCCCTGAGTTTTTAAGACATTGAACTCTACTCGGTTAGAAAATCCCCATTGATATATCCTGTTCAGGTCGGAATTCAGTGTATTAAGAATAATCTGCTGATTGGTATTGACGTTCGAAGAATTTGGCCGGGAATGTTCGTATGAATATGAGAAACTCAATGTGCTATTGTAGTGGTGTTTAACTTGTGCACCTGCAAGGGCGAGGATTCAGAAAACACCCACAGATCGATCGCGAAAGCCCCACTGAATAATCCTGCAACTATTCTCCAAAGGAACCTTTATTAACACGCTGGAGTAATTTTATTCAATGCACTTGGTGGTCCATATTACTTAAATGATTCACGGTATATGTCTTATTAGCAGATGGTAAATGTGCTAATTACACAAACTATAGTTATTACTAACATTATTGAACGTATTTGTTTAAGCACCGTATTGTTCTTATTAATAATCAGCGAACGTATCCATTTAAGCACTGTATTGTTCTTATTGATAAAAAGGGAGCGGATTTAATTAAGCACTGTATTGTTCTATTAATAAACAACAAGCGAATTTGCTTAGACACAGCATTGATCTGGTTAACAACTAGTACATTTGACTCAATTTAAAATCCTGCGACTCCGATAACACAACGTCCCCGACACGTGTGGCTAGTTGTAAGGTTAAAATCTGACACTACGATGCAATCTACATCCCGTCAGATGCAACGGTGGTGGATCACAACGACGTAGGAGGAGCGAACCGGATCTCCTTGGCCACGGCCAATGGACGATCGAAACGGCGTTAAATGGGAGGATTTCCGTATGACCGAACTGTCAAGTGTAATGCCCTTTCGCTCGAAATACCGACAACAAACGACCCTGCACTTGTTCAAACAAGGAACAAGCATAAGGACTGCATGCATCGTTGCTGTAAATCATCGCAATGGTCGCCTGAGAACGAAATAGGTTTCTGCGTCCTAAGTAAACAGAAACGCTATTTCGAGGGTCGTACATTAGATGCATTTTGTTTGGTTTAGTCGTATTGTTCTGGTGCATGATGTAGGATAGATATTTTGTTGACATTAAGTCAACAGAAACCTCGCCGGCGATGGCAAGGGACCTGCTGGATGGCTGAACGTTTAATTTGGGCAAGCATCGTAGGGCATGGCCATTACTATGATTATTTACTTAGGAAACGATGCTTGAGACATGACTTGGGTATGATTGTTTAAGTAGCAATCATATTTATATCTAGTTCTAAGATCGGTTGGCAGCCGATAATGGGAAATTGATTGCAGCTATTGCGAACCTAAGGATATGGGGGCAATATTTAATTACCAAATGGTAGGGAAACTATCGGCTGCAGCTGTGTCAACAAGTACGCTGGTCGGCTTGTGTGTCCAACAAGCATTGAACACACGCGTCGGGAACACGATGGTGTCTCCTGGCCAAAAGTATGTGTGTGTCAAGCAAGAGCTGAACACACGCGTCAGGAACACGATGGTGTCTCCTGGCGTTGGTAATGATGGTTCTAAAAGAAGTGGGATATTATTGTGAAAAATAACAACGAATACCTCCAGTGAAAAGAAATCCAGAATATACAGGGAATTCTCAACAGAACTTCCCAACCAAAAGAATAATCCAAGTGGTTTGATTTTAGGTAATAACAAACAGTTTATTTTCGTTAATTATCTAGATTTTCCAGGATTGGAGCTAACTAGCGGCTTGACTTCAAGAGATTCACGAAGAGAAAAGAAAAGAAAACCAAAAAAGGAAAATGGTTGTCATTTGACAACCAACAGAATTAATTCACAAATGTCAGCTGATTGCTGACATTGTTTAGGGTGATGCCACATATATCATTTAAGTGGTGCCACAGGTAGTATTTAATTGCGAATTCGCCGGTTGTGTTACGGGCGAATCCGCAACAGCGTGTCTTCTGGACCAACGGATTGTTGTTTGGACGATTGACGGATGGTCCAGCAGATAAGGCGAGGACGAACATGTCATGCACGTGTGTGAGAAAGTGCTTCAACGAACATGTAGACTCAAATTTTTGCACTAAACTTTTTATTGCCTGTCTACTAGGGCGAGAACTACGACCGAAAATTGGAGTTAACGCTCTTGAAGTTGCGGTCACCGACTCCAAATTTCGGTAGTAAATTTTTATAATTTGCAGACGTTGTTCGTTCGTGTACTTTGTGGGGAAGAAGTATGTTTCGCCGGTGTTCGGCGCCGATTCCCTTCTTCCTCCATCATCACTATACGAAGATTGGCCGATATTCCAAAAGAAAGGATAAACACACCCTGGAAGCTGCAGCACAGGAAAAATCGAACTCTAAAATGCGGAGCGGACACAACACAAGTCACATAAGTGAAAATAAAACACTCAGTATACTGTTTTATATAAGTTCTTTTTTTTAATTTTTTAATGTTTAGTCAATGGGAAGTGCACTTTCACATTGTTCATATTATTTATATATTTTAATTTTATGTTAACGAAATTTTTTATTCCACTTTAACTATTACTCACGCATGGTGTCGGGAAATGTCCCGGAATTCGTTTAGAAAAAGGACCCGGCTCTACATCGACAAAACAGACTGTTACTAAACTCTCAGGGGTTTAAATTCACGACTCCGGGGCGTGTGCACTCCGATGCACACGCTAAAAGATGTGGAAGACGACCGCTCTTTTTAGTGGTTGGATTAAGACTCTCCGAGGATGGAACTCTGACGTGAATTCCATCCTAGGTTAGGGCTAAGAAAAAAGGGAAGAGAGAGAAAAACGTTTCTCTTAAGGGTGCGGCCGCTGTAGGAAATGCACTCTTTCAGTGCATTGGTGTGTGTGCATGGTTTTTTCATGGATGAGAACGAACCTAGAACAAAGAAAGGGCATAAAGTGCATTCATAGGATACGATTTCGGTAAAGCAAATAAAACCAAAATCGTCGGATGGTAATGGGGTCTTTGTTGGAACATGTGCGTCGCGGCTGAACAAAGAGACGACGAGACGATGTGGAAATATGCTAATTGGTTTTAGCTAGGTTACTGGGAAATGATGTTTATTGCATCGCTAGTAAGGGTAGGTATTGAATTATTTGCGTATCGCCAGAATGCCTGATGAAGGACAGCGGTCTTTTGTTTACTCGTGGTGTGAGTTAGGGAAATAGTCTTCAGTGTCGATTGCGCTAATTGAATGCAGCTGCTGGTATATTATTGTTGGGAGAAAAAGGTCGCCGGCCAATGTCTACGTTAAGAGATTTATCATACACATGGCAAAGCTGAAAAATAGACAGCGCAATGTTTATGGCCCCTGGTGAAGGGTACATTATATGTAATTCAAATCCTTTTGTTTACAAGAATTCGTCTAGGGAGATTTGCTTGACGCCGAAGCTGCCGAATTCGTTTGAGATTCCTGATAAGGTAAGAAAGAAATCTTACAGGAATTGTATGCGAAGAGATGCATGAAAGGTAAGTTTTCTTTTCCAGGGACTTTTAGATTATATAAATTTCATTGTTTTAATGCGTGGAGCATTTAAGATGCTAATGCGATGGCATTAGCGAAAGCTTATGCAGACTGGGTAGCAGTTATTGGGGTTTTTCCAGGAAGGCGATCCGTGGGGTTTGGCTGAACCGCCACAACTTAGCCATGATGCAAATGTTGAGTTTGCTGAATAAATTGACCGTGACAGTTTGATGATTAGTGAAGAGGTGCGTTCACAAATTAAATTCAAAGTTGTCAAGTCCCTATTGGGAAACCCTATATATAAAACAAACAGAATACTGCTTCCCATTACATATTAATAGGGGTTCAATTGTGTGATCTCTAAATCAAAAGTTAAATAGAATAAAGCGGAGCATACCTTAGCGAAATATATTTCAACACGACGCCTGCCAATAAATAAAATCTGACATTTATGCCAAGATTCTACAAAGTCCCATCGAATATATAAACAAATAATTAAAATGCTATTCTGTTTCTACAATGTCTCGTCGAATATATAAACAAATAATTAAAACACAATTGTGTTTCTACAATGTCTCGTCGAATATATAAACAAATAATTAAAACGCAGTTCTGTTTCTACAACGTCCCGTCGAATATTTAAACAAATAATTAAAACACAGTTGTGTTCTTAGGATGATTATCTATACTCCATCGTTAAAGGTATAAATCTTTGGTTGAAGATATTTATTTCGCTATATGTGTGTGGAAATTATGAATTCCCAATTACCCAAAGCACATTTCATCCTTTCATTTGTTAATTAAGTTCTGAATAAATTTCATACTTCTATACTGAGGTAACTGCACCCGCTTTGCGTGGTGAAATGTCAAAGCGAATTCACACACCCGCCCAATGCAGGAACCGTTGACAGCCTGACATTGCGCAAAATTACGGTTATCGCTAATTGTCAAAATGACAACTGAGCTTACCGATGCCGTGTTTTTCGCATCATAGCTAGCTGCGGGGGTGTGAGATACCATTTGGGAATTTTCAAAATCTACCAAGAAGTAATGGGAAAATCTTGAGAGTGTAGATATCAATGTACATAAACGTAGTTAAAAAGCCCTTCACCCTAGTGAAAGCCATTTACCACTGTAAGTAGCTAATCAATAACCTTAATTCAAATACTAAAGAATACAACCATATTTCAGCTTACGTGGATCATGACGCGTCCGAGAAAAAATACCGGAAACTCGAATACGCCGGCTACTCCAACAAACACGAGTAGTAGTACGCAGAGCTCACAGCAAACCCCAGTACCAAAGAAATCAGCCAAACAAACTAGCAATGCTAAGAGGGTGGAGTTTCAAAGATTATTCATAGAGAAATGGAAGACTGTAATAGGTTGTATATGCCTAGGAATTGCGTCATATTTCGGTTACCTGGGATACCTAGAAACCAGAGTGAACACACCTTTCGACAGTGAAAAAATGGTACAAAGAACCGGCCTAGATGACCCAGATCGCTACTGGGGATCCTACAGGCCTGGCAACTACTTCGGTTTAAAAACGAGAGATCCAAATTCCTTGGTGACCGGATTAATGTGGTACTCACCTGCAAATCTGGATCATGGCGGTAAGGGGATGCGACACTGGTGCGAGATTGGTGATAATTTAGATAAATTCGGCTGGACACATCACGATGGCAGGACATTCGGTGTTCAAGAAATCCAAGATCTTCCTTTCGAGATAAAGACATCATACATAAAAGTGCCAGGTAAGCAGTTCGGTGGCGACTGGACAGCCAGGATAAGTGTTCGGAATTACACCAACTCATGGAACACCCACATCTCGTTGATATGGTACATGGCCCTAGATGAACGAACCAACGGCCACATCAAATACGTAATGGATGAGAAAAATAATAAGCCTGGTATACGCGGAGAAACTTTGGGCCTAGGTGAATTCCAATTAAAATTGCACCCCCTCAAAGGGAAGGTGCTGCATAAATCGCACTTAAGCACGGCAGCACATTCCTTGAAAGACCTGAAAGAAATTGTATTCGCTCATTTTCGTGTGGTGACTGCCAAAAATGGAATGCGATTTGTTTCCCTCCCCGGAGAGATGATTTCTTCGACAGCGGGTCATGTGGCTGATCCAAATTTCATTGCCATCCAAATCACCGGAGAAGTCGACTTTGCCATGGACATCACCTATCAATCGATGTCAGGGATTTCAGGAACTGATGATGTTCCGCAACCACTGAGTGGTAGGGCATACACCCAATTATTGGAGCAGAAAATCGAAACATTCGACAAAAAATTCGAGGACACATTCCACTTACAAAGCAAAGGATTCTCCGCGGAAGAAGTAAAGTTTGCTAAAAACGCACTGAGTAACCTAATCGGTGGCATTGGTTACTTTTATGGTTCCTCGCGAGTTCAAAGTGTTCACACGAAGAACCCGGTGCCGTATTGGAAAGCTGCCTTATACACAGCCGTGCCTTCGCGAGCATTCTTCCCGCGAGGATTTCTTTGGGATGAAGGATTCCACGGATTGTTGATATCGGCGTGGGACATTGATATCGAACTCGATATCCTTTGTCATTGGTTCGATTTATTGAATGTCGAAGGATGGATACCCCGAGAGCAAATCCTCGGAGTTGAGGCTTTAGCTAAAGTACCGGAAGAGTTTGTTATTCAAAGGAACACCAACGCCAACCCTCCAACATTCTTTCTCACTCTAAATAAAATTTTAACACATCACCGGAAAGAACTGTCGGCTAAAGGACGGCTTTCCATTTTGGAACGACTCTATCCACGTCTACAGACTTGGTTCTCCTGGTTCAACACAACCCAAAAAGGGGACATTATCGGCTCTTATCGGTGGCGCGGTCGTGATGCCCAGAACAAACGTGAACTCAATCCAAAGACCCTCACATCTGGACTCGACGACTTTCCCAGGGCATCTCATCCCACTTCGCAAGAGCGTCATGTCGACTTACGTTGTTGGGTGGCACTCGCGGCCAAGGTGATGGCTGACTTATCGAACTTACTCGGAAAAGATGATTCAAAATACTACGAGACTGCGTGGTACTTAACCGACAACAAGCTCCTCAACGATATGCATCTTAGTCCATACACAGAGACTTACGCAGATTTCGGACTTCACACGGACTCGGTGGTCCTGAAAAGACCACAAATTACTCAACGTAACACAGCTAAGCATCAGCAACAACCTCCGGAAATGATTCGAGTCACTCTCTCACAGCCCGAACTGCGATTTGTGGACACTACCTACGGATACGTGAATCTATTTCCATTCTTACTACAGCTCATTGACTTTGACTCACCCCAACTAGCTAAGACTCTTTCGGATTTGCATGATCCGAATATACTTTGGACAAAGTATGGCCTACGATCCTTGTCCAAAACATCACCTTTGTACAATAGCAGAAACACTGAACATGATCCGCCATATTGGCGAGGACCAATCTGGATAAATATTAATTATTTAGCTCTAAGCGCTCTAAAATACTATGGAAACATCGAAGGTCCCTACGCAACGGAGGCGCGACAGTTATACGATGAACTGCGCCAGAATATTATTGGGAATATGTTGCGCGAGTACAAGAGGACCGGGTACATCTGGGAGCAATATGATGATCAGACAGGCAAAGGCAAAGGATGTTACCCATTCACTGGCTGGAGTGCGCTTGTGGTTCTTATGATGGCCGAACAGTATTGAGACGAAATTATGAAATTCGCTTCGATGCGCTGGGTTCTAATCGTGTGCCAAACGTAAAGGCATCGATTCGTAAAATTAGAGGTTTGTGGTTCTTATGTTTTCCTTTTTGATTTTGCGTTCTTTCTCATTACAATAAGAATAGATGTGAATTAGTTCGGAATTGAGTCGTTTCTTTTCTTATGCTTGGTGGTGGTGGCCAGAATATGAAGCGAGAAACTAATGGAAACCCAACTCAAAAGAATTTCACGTGGCGTTCCTGTCGATTTCAAAACACAAACTTGTTTCACGGTTGACGCGTGGTGTCAAGTGATTGAACTTGACTTACTTTTTTTTTTTTTAATAGACCTCTCGGGAGAGGCGAACCTATAGCGCCGAGTGGGCGCCCCGAAATGCCATAAAATAACTGTTGCAGTTCTTTTTGAACAGTTGCAGGTTGTAACGCTCCGGGAACACTCGCGTGGGAAGGGAGTTCCACAACTTTCCCGCTCTGTAGAGGAGCTAGTTCTGATGCAAGGATCTTCGCGCCGTCGGGAGATGAACCACAAGTGGGTGCGATCCGTCGGATTGTCTAGTGAAGCGCATATAAGCCGAATTGTGTGGAACAATATCACAAATCTCCGAAGAACAGTACCCGTGATAATATCTGTAAAACAAACAGAGGTCGGCTACGCGCCTTCGATGTGATAGCGACTGTAGTCCCGACGTCAGCGCCGAGTGCCCGATCAGGCGGATCGCTCGTCTCTGTATGCTCACAAGTAGGTCGAGGGTATATTTAGGAGCCGAACTCAAAACATGAGAGCAATATTCGACCGCGGGTCTAATTTGGGATTTATATAGGAGAAGAAGTTGGCCCGGAATAAAATATTTCTTGGCTCTAAAAAGATAGCTCAGTTTTCCTGAGGCTGACCTGACGATGTTCGACACATGTTTATACCATGATACATTCCCACAGACCGTGACGCCGAGGAATTTCAAACTTTCCCCAGCCGCGAGGGCCCGGCCATTCATCATCAGCTGTGGAACTGATGATCCACTTTTCTTTATGAATGTTGTATATTATGTCTTCGCTGCATTGAAGTCAACGAGATTAGCCCTTCCTCACTGTAGGACCCTTTCTAGATCCTGAATCAGAGAGTCAATCTGTCTGTATCTCAGCTGATGCGACGCAGATGCACCAATCGGCCGAACACTCGAAAAGGCGGAAACAAGCGTACTATCATCCGCAAAACTGAACACTTTGTTATCCGTTGTCTCTAACAAATCATTTATGTGAAGCAAGAACAAGGTTGGAGCCAAAATAGAACCCTGGGGCACCCCCGAATTAACAGGATATAGATCCGAACACTCGCCGTCCACAACAACCCAGATCGATCGATTCTCGAGGAAGGTCCTCGTCCAGTCGCAAAGCTGTTGGGAAAGTCCATATGAACGAAGTTTGCTCAGCAATGCCCCGTGCCAGACGCGGTCAAAAGCCTTGGAGATATCCAATGCGACCGTTCTTGACTCACCATGCCGTTCAATCGCAGATGTCCATATATCGGTTATGTATATACATATAAGTGGAAAAAGGTCTCCCGTGGACCGCCTGCCACGTCATCCGTATTGACGATCATTTAGAAGTCCGTTGCACTCCAAATACTAAACTAACTCTGTATTGATGACTTTTTCCAGTACCTTAGATAAAATAGACAGTAATGCTATCGGACGGTAATTTTGTGGGAGACACTTTTCCCGTCTTTGGGATTGGCTGAACTCGAGCGGTTTTCCAGCAGGCAGGAAAGGTCCTCCGTGCATAAGATAAGCGGAAGAGTGTGCCAAGAACCGGCGATAGTTCTGGAGCACAGTTCTTAAGGACTATTGCTGGTATTCCGTCCGGGCCGATTGCCTTCCCACAATCCAGTTCACGTTGAATGTGTTGAATAGTGCGCGGATGAAATCTCACATCCCACATCGAAGACCGTACCGGCGAGATTACAGGCGGCTCCAAAAGGCCGGCGTCGAGGTTTGAATTCGCGGAAAATAAATTCGCGAACACATCAGCCTTGTCCTTTGAATTCATGACTAACGTCCCGCTGTCTATCACCGACGGGGGGAATGAGGAGGAAGGGAAGTTACCGCTGACAGCCTTTGCCATTGACCAGAAGGAGCGCGAACCAGTTGGGCGCCGAAGGAGCTTATTGATCACCCTGTTGTGAGCTTTCTTCGCAGTATCAATCATCTGGTTGCACACGTTTCTGATTCTAACAAAATTCGTTCTGTTAACATCGGTGGGATTGGGGCGACATTGCTTAAAAGCTCTATTTTTTGCCGCTGTAATTTGCTCGCATTTTTTATCAAACCAAGGTTTATCAGGCGAACTTCGTTTACTGGAATGTGGAACATACATCTCCATCCCCGGAAGAATAATCCCTGATACCGAATCCGCGCAAGCGTTAACATTGGGCTTTCCGAAGCACACCTCGGACCTTGGAAAGGATGCGAAGAAATCCCGCAAATCGTCCCAGTTAGCAGCCCCATACTTCCATACATGGCGAAGCTGCCTAGTCCGGTTATTCGCTTGATATGCAAGTGCTTGCGCGACAGATACCAAGCAGTGATCTGAGTTTCCCAGTGGCGCAGAAACCTCTACGGTATAAATACTCAGTTCGGGTGTCAGAAACAGATCCAGGGTGTTCGCATAATCGCCTCGGGCATCCGGCACTCGCGTTTGCTCCCCCACGAGTTGAGTCAAGTTGTGGCTTATAGCAAACATCTCCGCCAGCCTTCCAGCCTCATCGGTTCTGTTAGAATGTAACAACCAGCCGAAATTGTGCACATTAAAATCGCCAAGGACAACAATTTCAGAAGCTGGGTGGTTGATCTGTATCCAGTCGACAGTATGTGAAAGATGTTCGAAAAATGTCGCCGGTCGATCGTCATTCGGGGAGCGTTAAAGACAACAAAGAAATTTAACGGAATTCTTCAGCACGACCCTCAACCATATGATGTCCACATTATTGGGTTCCAACGCCTCCATCCTCTGGCAAGCCAGATCGGACCGCGCGAAGACGCAGACTCCCCCCTTAAAACGGAATCTCGAATGTAAGTCGTATCCTGAGCAACGAAGATATGTCGAATCAGTTGAAGAGTCGACCTGGGTCTCAGTTAGGGCAAGGATATTAGGTTTCGTCGTTTGCAAATATTGGTGGACGGCGTTTACGTTCGTATTGGTGAAACCGATGCCCCTGATGTTACAAAATGCCGTCACCAGTCGAGCGTGGACACAGCCTCAAGAGCGAGCCCGGTTATGCGATGACGAACCTCTTAAAGTTCCATTATTTATCATGATATCTGCATGATGTTCCCCTGGCATTGTAAAGAAGCAAGAATTAAAATTAAAAAGATATTGAAAAAGTACTTCGGACAATTTGGTTTACTATAGATTTCAATCCAAAAATTTATAAGCAGTATACTATCCAAAGAATTGGAGAACGAAGCAGAGAGTGGTATTTTCCCTGCCCAGATTGAATAAAACAAATTGAACCAGGCGAGCCATTTGAGGCTCCACAAGGTAGTGCCCGAGAAATTGGTAACCGCAGCCGGAGGGAAGGCTGCTGCGCAAACCTGAGCCGATCACAGTAGGATTGCTGAACTAGTCACCAAGGGAAGGAAAAACAGGATTGCTGAACTGGTCACCAAAGAAAAAGAAAACGTAACCAATTTATACTTATATCAAATTTTCTGTGGCGAAAACATCACAAAGGTGTGGGATTACATCTAATCCAGTTGACTTTTTGTTATTTCTTGATCTTACGATCTCGGATAATTCGTCCGCAGTTAGAAAAGTTGTGGCGTCTAAGGGGTGTGAAGCAATGTTTGTGTTGTTAAATTCGCCAATGCAGGGAGTAAAAGATGGGAATATTCTATTTGAGATGTATTTGTTTACGGTGTCCTCGAAGCCAGAAGTTGAGAGGGAATTATTTTGCTGATGAATCTTTGAGAGGTGTTCTGCGAGGCAATTTGTTATGTCCATATCGGATTGGGCAATATTATTGCTGATTGGGTTGATGACGCGAAAACTGTTGCGGATTGGCAGTTAAATGTGCTGGGATGTACTGGAGAAATCTTGTACGAGGGTTGCCTTTTATATTTCGGGATTAGAGAATAAAAACAAATATTGATCATCGAAAATCACTTTATTATTTTTCAAAATATTTCCCATGAAGATCTATACACTTTTGCATGCGTTTGAACCAATTGTCGAAGCACTTTTGCACTTTGATTGAGGTATCTCCAACACATGCATTCTGAATGCAGCAACCGCTTCTTCAGGTGTCGAAAAACGTTGACCTCTCAGTTTGTTTTTTACGTACGAGAATAAAAAGAAGTCATTCGGTGCCAACTCAGGACTATACGGCGAATGACCCATCAAATTGATGTTTTGGGTGCTCAAAAATGCAGTTGTCGCAGCCGATGTGTGAGAGCTCGCATTGTCGTGGTGAAGAGTGATCCGTCTTCGGCGGTTGGTTTTCCTGATTTCTTGGAAGACAACTGGCAAACAAATGGTTGTGTACCACTCAGAATTCACTGTTCTGCGTTGTTCTAGTGGTACGGTTGCGACATGTCCAGTTTTTCCGAAAAAACAGGCGACCATTTGCTTGGAAGTGCTTCGTGCGCGAACAACTTTTGTTGGATTTGGCTCATCTTGAAACACCCAGACAGTCGACTGCTGTTTACTTTCGGGCTCATACGCGTAAATCCACGACTCATCACCTGTCACGATGTCATAGACGTGTTTCGAAGCACCGCGACCGTATTTTTTGAGCATTTCTTTCGACCAATTGACACGAGCCTTTTTTTTGGGCGATTGACAAATTGTGTGGGATCCGACGCGAACAAGTTTTTGTGACAGTCAAATGTTTATGCAATATTGAATGTATGCTGGTCCCACTAACGCCTAAGGTTGTCTCAATCTCACGATAGGTCACATGACGATCTTCCAATATCAGTTCGCGCACAGCATCAATGGTTTTCGGAACAACAACTGATTTTGGACGACCTTCACGAAATTCATCTTGGAGTGAACTACGACCACGATTGAATTCACCATACCATCGATAAACACTGGTCCTTGATGGAGCTTCATCGCCAAAAATTGAATTAAGTTCATCCATGCACTGTTGCTGAGTTAATCCACGCCGAAAGTTGTAAAAAATAATCGCACGAACATGTTGACGATTTAATTCCATTTTTGGGCCGAGATGAATCTTTTAAGTTACTGTAAACAACACAAATAGCGCTCGTATGTCAAAACGTTCTGAGTGCGTATAACCTGAAAAATGTCCACCTTTACGACAGAGCTGTCAATTGCCGGATTGCAACGCTAGGGTTTCCAAATCCCCAAACATAAGAGGCAACCCTCGTACATTCGCAGTGTATACCAGTTGCGCGGCAGCTGTCGCGGATCAGCTGGCCGATTGTCACCAACAATGAGGTCAGCAGCATCCTTTTTCGAACTGGCGGTTATTCGGCGTCATTTACCTAACCTCAGTCTGCTACCAGCTATTATCGCGCGCACACCTTTCGTGTCATTGTTGCTGATCCACCATAAATTATGAAATAAATTAACTCAATCTCATGTAGAGCAATTGAATTGTTGTGCGTCGTTACTAAATTGTAAACCAAGTCGCATCCGACTTAAACAATAAAGAAATAACGATACCCACCTCGAGTTCAGTTTTGGTTTTCTTGTGCTCCCGTTTTGCTGCCAGTTTCATTGGGTTCCTTTCTACACGGGAACAGTGGACAACTCCAAATATTCTCGTCACAAAAACTACTGCTTTTCTCATAATATTCTCAATTTTTGTTTTATATCTCCGATTGCAGCAATTTTTCCCTGGTGGAGCCCCTGCCTCGAGTAATGAAATTATGAATCAACCTTCGCGTATCTAAAACATAAAGCATTTGATTTTGACATTTTTGGTCACGAAAACGTGAAAAGGAAACATTGTGCGTCAACAAAAAATTATCTGGTCGAAAACGATTCCAAGAAAGATAAAAATGTTGCTCCGACTACGCACAAATTGTTATTGGATGCTCAAAAGACATACGTAAACATATTTCACGTTAACAAATCTGCTTTTTATTAATTTTGTTTTATTAAAATTATTAATAACATGTTGGAAGTATGACACTCCCTCGTAGAACCGGCAATGCCTTTGTAAATGTTAAACTGTTATACTTGCAAAGCTGGTTCTCGATAAACGTCAACATAGAGTCGTGCGACATTAGAATTGCCGGGATTTAATTTCTTGTTTTTATCAAGTTAACTAAAACTATGGACGTACGACCAAATCAAACCATTTACATAAATAATCTAAATGAAAAGATTAAGAAGGAGGAACTGAAGAAGTCGTTGTATGCGATATTCTCGCAATTCGGACAAATCTTGGACATAGTTGCCATGAAGACGGTTAAGATGCGAGGGCAGGCTTTCGTCATTTTCAAAGAGATCTCCAGTGCTTCAAATGCCCTACGTACAATGCAAGGATTTCCATTTTATGACAAACCAATGAGGATTGCTTACTGTAAAACCGATAGTGATATTGTAGCCAAAATGAAAGGTACATATAAGGAACGCCCGAAGAAAGTAAAACCGCCTAAAGCACCGGTTACCGAGGAGAAAAAGTAAGTTTTTTGATCATAAGATAAATGTCTGGTAATAGATGAATGTCTTCTTTCAGAGATAAAAAGAAGAAATCTGGCGGATCTGAAAATTCCAATGCCGGTTCAACAGCTGAACAACCACCTAATCAAATTCTGTTCCTCACCAATCTGCCAGAAGAAACAAATGAAATGATGCTTTCCATGTTGTTCAATCAGTTTCCAGGGTTCAAAGAGGTCCGTTTGGTACCGAATCGTCATGATATTGCGTTTGTCGAGTTTGCAACAGAATTGCAAAGCAGCGCGGCGAAGGAAGCGTTACAAGGATTTAAAATTACACCGTCACATGCTATGAAAATCACATTCGCCAAAAAATAGTTGTAGCAATAAAGCTCTTTTGATTAAGATTTTTAAAATCGGAATAATGTGTGATTCCTTTTTTTTTAGAAATTACAAAGAGAATATGGGTGCAAAGCGGGTAAGTCGTCGCGATGTATATTGCGGTTCAGGGACGAAAACAATATAACGAATTCATGTCACGATGCGCGTAATCTTATAATAATCTATACTATTTACCTATTTATATAGAAATGAATATTTGCTCCATATGCATTCCTAGAGCATTCGTCTGATGCGATGAAACTCTAGTGAGTTGTTTTTTGCACTTGTGTTTCTGGCATGCATCAACATTCGATTGGTACGGGACGAGTTGTGTCAAATATTTGTTCGTCGGCAATAAAACTTTATACAGATATTGACATTGTTAGAAAGGCTTCTGACAAAACCATAAAATAAAATAAACGGCACGAGTTACGAGTTGAAGAAAATATCTTACTAGATTATCCTACAGACAGATTCTGGTACAAACTTTATTTTCGCATCTTTCTTCCATTTGCCCATTTTCCTGTTTTTCTTGCATGCATCGTACCAAGATCATCATTATAGGATAGGGTAATTTTGTGCCTGTTACTCAATAGTACCCTTGTGCATACTTTGACCATTGTGTCTTAAGGACTTGGGTTCTTGCGATAAGAACATATAACCTCATATGCAAACAATCCCATTCAGATATGGAGTATAGCTCCAAGATACGGATTCGGTAGAGATTGTCCCTAGGGAAAGTGTAAACATTAACCTAGCGACGGAAGCTGATCATGTTAATAGGCGATCTTATGTAAACGAAAAAGGGCAAGGCCAAGTCTAATGTATTTTTAAAAATTAGGGAGCAAATTCAACGGGCAACCATTCTATGAATGCATTCTTCGGGGAATTACAATGTAGTTTTACTTTACAATTTACTTTTTTTATGTTTGTTTATGGCGGTCCCCTTGATGGCACGTTGAAAGATTATGGAATGACGGGAGGCTACCGTAACTCGCACCAATCGTATCGGATAACGCATTGTTCACTTGATCAAATTACAATACCATTTGTAGAGAGACACCAGTTCTTCAAGAAAATTGATTGTTGCCCGGTTTTGCCGACAAAAATATGAGTTGCTATGAACCCGCAATCACCATGCATGATAGGTAACACGTGCACGTAAAAGTATCTTGTAGTGCTCAAAGAGACCCCGCCATTTTCCTCCCACATACATATTACACACTAATAAAATTACCATCCAAAACCAGGGAAAAAACATACGCGGATATACTGAAGTTAATGAAGGCCAAGCCCGAGCTAAGTGAACTCGGAAATAGCGTAAATAAAGTTCGAAAGACAGCAAAAGGGGAATTGCTGCTAGAACTGAAACGCCGACCAGAAGCCACTACCGAGACACTGAAAGCAAAGGTACAACAAGTACTAAAGGAAGATGCTAATGTCAAAGCAGTGTCACAGGTAATCACGATTGAGTGTCGTGATTTAGATGGGGTGACCACTGTGGAGGAAATCCTGACAGCGATCGCTAGAGAGTTCCCTGCGCTGAACGCGATCCCAAAGGAAGCGGTAAAGAATTTAAGAAGAAAACCAGATGGCACACTGGCCGCCATGATCCGCTTACCAAGATAAAAAGCTAGCATGTTGCTGGCTACAGGTTTCCTACGGGTTGGATGGGTGTGATGCAGAGTTCGAGAATACATCGCACCCACACGATGTTTCAGATGTTGGCAATACGGTCATGTGGCTTAATCCTGCAAATCCGAAGAAAATCGTTCGGAAAACTGTTTGAAATGCGGAGAAAAAGGCCATAAAGCAATGGGTTGTAAATGTAGCGATCCTAAATCGCTACCCCTATCCAAACCCCCAATATCATCAAATAATCCCATAACGTAAATCCCAATTTCATATTGAACCAATGGGGGATAAATTAAACCAAAAGTCAATTTGTCGCACATTGATTCAATTCCGCATAATACACCCAAATCCCATATTGAGTCACATGTACAACGAATCTAACTAAAAGTTAATTCATCGTACATTGACTCAATTCCCAAAACCTTGACATCATGAAATGCTAAATTCAAAACGCATTTCATGATTTCCCTTCCCAAAACCCATCCAACTAAAACCTCTAACAAATTCCCAGAACACAACTCAAATTGAAACGCACTAAGTCATTATGTGTGCTTCTGGGAATTTCGACAATAAAATAGTTGACAAAAGTCAACTACAAAAACTATAAAAGGGCAGTAGTTTTCAATTTCGGCTCAGATTCACTCGCCGATCGTTCATGCGGACAGACGTATTCATCGTGTGCTCGTTGACGAATAAAATTGAAATTGTTCACACCGAATCTTGTTGTGCGATAAATTGCGAAAGTTATAGTTAAAAAAAAAAAAAAAAAAAAACTATACAAACACTCGCAAACACAGATGCCAGACAACGATCCAAGCGCTACCCGGGAATATTTATTGGAAAGGAAGAGAAGAGCCATTGAAACTCTTCAAAACTCATCAAAGAAGACCACAAAAACGGAAAATCAAGCAAAAAACCACATTGACTACGAACAAAAATTCCTCGAAGCCGTGGAATACACCCAACAGCTTACAACACGGGTGAAACAACTCCGGGAGGAAATTCACTCTCTAAAGCAACCCAGCCAAAACAGCGACGATGCCAGTATGGAGATGGCGCCTTCTCCCAGCTTAAAGCAAAAAACATCTCCACCCAAACAACTATCATCAGCCCATAAGGAAGCCACCAAACAAGCCAAGCCAGCACCGAGTCCCCTGCCAGCCCGCCACAAAAATGTTAGACCACCACCAATATACATAAAAAATGTGACCAGTATAAAGGGAATAATTCTAATAGTAGAAAATGCCCTAGGACACCGCAACTTCACCACAAACACTAAAGGCTCCTCTGTCTCCATTGCAACAACAACTCTGGTTGATCACGAGAAAACCGTTAGAAAACTTGCGAAACTACAACACCAATTTTTTACGTTCCAACACCATCAGCTCAAACCAACACATTGACCCAACTTGGACCAACGAAGAACTAGCGTCGGAGATCATCAGGATTTGCCCAGAGCTGAAAATCCATAGGCTGGACTATTTTCAAACTCCGTACATGCGGGAAAATAACTTAAGGAACCTACGGATTATCCAAATCGCTCCAAATGAAGACACCAACAAGCTCAAACAAATTAAGTACTTGTTTACGCACAAAATCAGGATCGAGGAGCCTCATAAACAAAGTATCCTTCATTGCAAGAGATGCCAAGGCTCGGGACACTTGGCGGTGGCTTGCCACCTAAATATACGATGCGGCAGATGTGCCGATGAACATCAACCAGGAGAATGTAAGGTCAATCCACAAGGTATGGAACCAGGAAATATCCAAACCACCAACCCCGATGGATCCATTACTACTAGGGAAATCGCTGTGACATGCTGTATCTGCGGAGGTCCACATCCAGCCAATTTCTCCCAGTGCCCGCATAAATTGAGAATTCTCCAAAGAAGACCAAAACCAGCAACAACCAACAAATCCGCACCAACCAAATCCACATCGCAGAACACATTACCACAACCTACAAGGCCAGGAACATCATATGCGTATGTCATCAAGAACAATCAAAACACGCCGACGTCAAACAACCCCAACTCCATTGGCCTCAACCTGTTCATCATGGGCTATATCAAGAGTCTACAAACTATGCTTCCTACATTGAAGCATATGTCGGATATCGAAAAAAAAGGTCAGATTCTTTCACGTATAACTACCATATTCTTTCCCTCAATGTCTGAACTAACTATAGTCGCCCTCAACGCAGAGTCTATATACTCCAACATCCGTAAGCAACACTTACGGTTGTTTGTTATAACCTTCTCCCCAGACATCCTTCTCCTCTCAGAAACGTGGCTTAAGTCCAACTCCCGAGTATCCATCCCCAATGATACATTTATTTCAAACCCAAGAACTACTGGATCCCATGGAGGTACCGGCATCCTAATAAATAACAAACTTCAATTCACCTAAATCAGGTTCGTCAATGTTTTCAATATTGAATACACGGCAGTTAAACTTTTTTGTGAAAACAAAAAAGTAATCATAGTAACATCCGTTTACCTCCACCCAACAGGAGAACCAGACTTTCCTGACTCTGACATATCTCAAATAATCAGACAGTCTCTCCCCGCACCATTCATAATCGGTGGAGACTGGAACGCTCGATATACAGCATTCAACGACATAAAGAATAACAAATACGGGTGCCAACTTTTGAACCTCCTCTCATCTCATCCATATACGTATATCGACAGTCCACTGTAGCCAACTCGTGTCACCAACTCGACGCGGTCAACAATTGACTTCTTTCTCAAGTCGGCTGATGTCTACTCAACGGGCCCCCCCACTGTATCCTTCCTCTTTCCCTCTGACCATGGTTCCGTTCACACCTCGATCAAAGTTCCCTCCTTCGAACTGCTCTACTCACACAGTCCTGTCCCGAACTTCTCCAAGACTAACTGGAAAAAGGTCAATAGAGACGTCGCCGCAAAGTTTTCTAACTTGCAAATCCCCGAATCTTCTAACCTAATCCCTGCTGATATCGATCGAGCAGCCCTAACAATTGAGCAGACACTCAAGGATGCCCTCACCAGCAATACACCCACCACCATCCCTCATAATCATCTAGGAAAACCTTTACCCAGCATCCTAATTAAATTGCTGGGTCTCAAAAAACAACCCCGCCGAAAACTTCATATAAGATTCTGTCCCTTTATTAAAAGTCAGATCCAACTCCTGACCACCTTAATAAATGAACATTTAAAAAAGTTCGCGGATCAGACTTATATCTCTACACTTAACAATATTAAACCCAATCGTGATCTCTTCAAAAACATCAACCGACTAACTGGTCGGAAGTTTAAACCGCGAATCGATCACCTTATCAACCCACTCAGCAACAATCTTGTCCAATCCGACACGGACATAGCCAATTGCCTCGCTGACCACTTCTCAAAGATCCATCAACAAAATAATTCCCTCTCAGTCCCTAATTTTCGAAATACTGTCAACGAATATATTTCACACAGATTACCCGCATCTTATACTCCGCTCATCGGAGAATTTAACGACACAAACAAGGCGTCACATCGTTCAGACACCACCACATTTTTAACCACAGATGAACTCATCAAGTTCATAAAATCACGACCCAACTAAAAATCTACCGGTATAGATGGAATACCACACCTTCTATTTAAAAGACTTCACCTGACAAATCTAAACCTAAAGGCCTCTCTCTTAAGGTCAAACAGCTCATCTACAAACAGATAATCAGACCTACTCTTACATACGCCTGCCCATTATGGTACCACATCTCACCCTCCCAAATGGAAAAGTTACGAGTGTTTGAACGAAAATGTTTCCGGTTTATTACTGGCTTATACCGCAAAACCAACTCATATAGATACCATTGTAACAACGACCTTTACAACACCGCAGGCATCGAACGACTGGATAGACGGATCCTACAACTGTCGATAAATTTCATAGAAAACCTTCCTTACAATCCCAACCCGATAATAACGGACCTACCATCACCCTCCTCCAATACGGGAGCTCACTACCGTAATTGTCTCCAAATCAGGACTCTCTTCGCCGCAGGCAGACTGGTTAACGATCTAAACGAGATCGTGTACCACAACACCGAACTGGCACCCAATCATTTCAAATACAGCAACATCCAACCATTCTCCAAGATCCTTACCTTTAATACAGAACCAAATGGCTCTCCCCTCCTTCAAGAACTTACCTGATCCTATCCCTTACTATCCTCAATCCCAACGAGAAATCCCACATCCATAACTAAAAATTGTAAATACTATTTTTAAGTCAAATTCGAATTGTCACTATCATTGCAATATCAAATATTGTAAATTGTATATAAGATTAGATTAAGTTAGATTAAGTTATGTTAAGTAATTTAAAGTAGGCTAAGTTAAAATAAACAGAGTTCCTGGTTTTTTCTGACCTTTTCCAGGAAAAACAAAATTATCAATATATATAAATCACATTAAATCTTAAGCACATCAAATAGCATGTAAACACTTAATATGTAACCAATCTATTATAAGTTAGCTGTATTACTTATTGTAACTATTAATTTTTGGTCAAATAAATGCAATATATTAAAAAAAAAAACAATTTCGGGATCAATATAATTTCAGAGGCCGAACCGCTGGCCGTGTGCACCAAAGTGTCCACGTTTACCATATCTAAACCTCTGATCCAAATCGCAATAAAACTAGCGTATCTTTACATTAACAAAACCCTTCCGCTCTTTCATTTCACACACAACACTTCGCGCCCTTCTCTCGGGCTTACTCAACGGGGAGTTACAAATGTCGAGCATTTAAAAACGCGATGTCCAATCTTCTCAATAAAAATGGGCGGGTTTAAGTGCATTCAAATCAACTTAAACCACTGTGGAGCCGCACAAGATCTCCTTTCTCAAACGGTTAAGGAATATGGTGCCGACTTGGTACTCATCAATGACCAGTACAGGATGCCTGGCACTAGTACTATTACATGTGAGGAAGACGGCAGCGGAACAGCGGCCATCTGGACAACTGGAAATTCACCCATGGAATGTAGAAGTGTTCAGCGGCTGGAAGGAATTGCCTATGCTAAGATCAGAGGAATTCATTTCTACTGTTGTTACGCTCCGCCAAGGTGGGAAATAGAATATTTCAAATGCTTTTTAGACAGAATAACACAAGAAGCTAGAGATAAGAGCCCTCTTATAGTTGCTGGAGAATTTAACGCTTGGGCAGTAGAATGGGAAAGCACAAGGACCAACAGTAGAGGCCAGGCACTACCTGAAGCCTTCGCAGTCCTAGATGTGGTGTTGCTTAATGATGGTATCGATGACACCTTCATAAACGAGAGAGGGCGGTCCAAAATCGACATCACATTCGCCAACTCCATGTTGGCAAGAAGTATGGAGTGGCGAGTTTTGGACACCTACACCCACAGTGACCACCAAGCCATGATGTACGAAATATTACCACACAGGGGATTCATCACTGGCAAACTGGCGAAGAGAGCCCAAAAAAATGGGTGGAAAGAGAAGGACCTCGATGCGGAACTGCTCGATTATATACTGGAAGACCAAATCGCACAGTTTGACGCAGAGGCCGATGCGAACAGGCAGGCTGGAAAAGTCATGAAGTGGCTAACTACCGCATGTGAGGCTTCTATGCCACGACAAAGACAACCAGCACGGGCTATCAAACCAGTCTTTTGGTGGAACTCAGAAATCGCGCATGTGCGATCGGAGTGCAACAGGTTAAGACGCTTGCAACAAAGAGCAAGAAACCGTAACACCTACCCACAGTTGCATGCGGAATTCCTCGACAAACGGAAAGAGTTGAGGAATGTGATCCGCAAAAGTAAATACGACGCGTTCTGCTCCCTAAGGGATGAATTAAATAACAACCCATGGGGCAGCGCTTACAGGATAGTCATGAAAAGAGTACAGAACAACAGTAGTCAAATGCAAAAAAGCAAAACTGACATGGCAAGAATCGTTGCTGTTCTCTTCCCACAGTGTGATGAGGTGTTGAGAGTGTAAGAGGAGTGGAGTATCACTGAAGGGGAGATACCTCCCGTGACCCCCGAAGAGGTGCTCTTGGCTGCAAGGGTTGTCAAAAAAAACAAGACCCCGGGACTGGATGGTATCCCTAACGCTGTAGTGAAGAGTGCTTTAACAAAAAAAAAAAAACCGGAAATCTTCAGCAGTCTCTTCACAACCTGCCTTCAAACAGGACATTTTCCCAAACGATGGAAAAAACAGCGGCTTGGGCTTATTCCAAAAGGAATCAAGAATCCAGAGGCGCCGTCGTCTTATCGTCCGTTGTGCATGTTGGACACGACAGGAAAACTGCTTGAGCGAGTAATTGCCACTAGCCTGGAACAATTCACTGAGTGGACATCGGGGCTCTCTGAATCGCAGTATGGATTCCGGAAAGGAAGATCAACCGGTAAGGCACTATCTGTGGTGTGCGACATCGCTCGCAATGCGATAGCTGGAGCACGATGGCTAGGGGGTACAAAGAAATATTGCGCGGTGGTGACGCTAGATGTTAAAAATGCGTTTAACGCGGTGAATTGGAATCGGATTCTAGAAACGTTGCGCGGTCTACAAGTCTCACCCTACTTGGTGCGTATAGTAGCAAACTATCTCTCGGAGAGAAGACTGCTGTATGATACAGATGAGGGACCACAGGAATATCAAATAACGTATTAGGGTCGCTGTTATGAAATATAATGTATGATGGTGTGCTCAGGGTCGATGTACCGTAGGGGGTTAGAATCATTGGGTGCGCAGATGATTTGGCAATAGTGGCGTAGCTAAACATCTAGATGACCTGGAGAATATTTGCTGCCAAGCAATCCAGAGCATTAAATGCTGGCTAGATATAGCCGGACTGAAACTAGCTGGACATAAGACGGAGGCAGTTTTAATAAACAGCCGCAAGAAAGTTGAACACCTTGATTTGGAAATAGAAGGACAAATAATCAGATCCAGTCCTTATATTAAATATCTTGGTGTTATACTCGACAACAGGTTGAGCTTCAAGGAACACCTGAGGAAAACGAGTGAAAAAACGGCAAGAGTATGCAAAGTTTTAGCGAGACTGCTACCCAATGTTGGAGGACCCCGGCACCACATAAGGAAACTCATAACCAGTGTCAACACCTCCATTATAATGTGTGCAGCTCACATATGGGCAGGAGCCGCACAGTATAAGTCGTACATGAGGGGAGTGAACTCGGCACATAGACTGGCGTCACTAAGACGTGCATTCCGAACGGTATCCGAAGAAGCTGTAAATATTCTGGTCGGGAGGACGCCACCTGACATTGCAGCTAAAGAAAACGCTGCATTGCATAAGGTCTCTCAAGAGAACCGTCGGAGAATGCGGTCACAATTAGAGCTCTCAAAACTAAGAGAAGGCGGGATTCTTCCACCAAAGGAAGATGGCCCCACACCATGATACCTGATATAGAAACATGGGTGAAAAGAAGACATGGCGAGCTGAATTACCACCTGACTCAGCTAATATCAGGACATGGATGCTTTCGGCAATACTTGCACAAGTATAAGCATGTGAGTCACCCGTGCTGCTTGTATTGCGAAGGCAAATTGGAGGATGCGGAACACGTACTCACAGAGTGCGTGAGATTCGGGACCGCACGAGCGATTTTGGAGAGACATATGAGACGGACAGTTACTCCGGGAAGAGTAATAGAATACATGCTTAGTTCAAAACAGGCATGGTCCCTAACAAATGGTATTCTCTGTGAACTGATGTAGCAGTTGCGACGCGACGAGCGGAGTAACAGGTAAACTCCGTCCCGCCCTGCGATGGAGTATCTAAAAGAAAGTTCCGCGGGGATCAACGGGAATATGAGCCTGGCGGGAAGTGGTTTTAGTTTTTTTTAGGTGGTTTTAGGATCGGTCAAGGGGTGTCTTTTGAAGATTTCCACCTTCCTACCGAAACAAAAAAAAAAAAAAAACCATCCAAAGCATCCATATCCCCAAATCAACGTTGAATTCAAAGACACAAATTTAACCAAACGTTCATTTTGTATAATATTTGTTGGTGCACCACCGCGCTTCCAGTTTCCCGGGAAGAGTGGGGTACCGTTGTTGTCCTCTTTGGGTATGTGTCGAACTCATGACTACACTATCCGCGCACTATCGATTCAGTGTTGCCGCCCGATTACACTGATGTTTCTAAATGAAATGTCACCAAAGAGTTTGCTGCTGAGCAGTCATAAAAACAAGCACTTCCGCTTCTTTTAAAAACCGATTTTATTTTACGTTTTAGAACTGATTTTAGTTTACATTAAACCTATATTATTTTTGAGGCGGTCTTCTCCGCACGCGCGCTACACACTGACTCTGTCAAGCGACTCCAGTCAAGTCACTCTTTCAAGGTGTTCACCTTCTTACTTCAAAATTCTAATCCTCAAATATCTTTATGTTCTTTCGAAGGTCAAGACGCATCGCCCCTATCGTTTCATCCTTTCTTGGGGTTTTTGTTTATGTTAGCCATCTGGCCACAAGATCCGTGGGAATTGGTTGCTAGTTTAGGATCTGGGAATCCGTGTCTATTAGCAAATCATAAAACATCTGGTATGCGTTTGGATGTTTTATGATTGCAAGAATTGTGTGCCGGCGTATCGAATAGATATGCCTTTGTGCACTTTTAGGTTTTGGATCTTGTAGGTTTTTTAGGTGCTAATTGCTTTTAGCATACATGAGAAAATAATGCATTGTGCGGTTTGATTTTAGGAACTAGAATCGAACAAATGCATTGAATTGAATAAATGAATTTGAATTCAATAAATGAGAATTTGAACGTTTAGTTCGATTTGGTTTGACAATGTTATGTTGGGAATATCAAATGGATTTTGTTATAGGTAGGATTTGTGTATATGTGGGAGGGAAATGTAATGTGGGAGAACAATGTAATGTGGGAGAACAATGTAATGTGGGAGAACAATGTAATGTGGGAGAACAATGTAATGTGGGAGAAAAATGGTAGGGCTTCTTGGAGCACTACAATTTGACGAACATTGAATTCAATTCCTTAAAATTCAAACATCACAACGCATATCTTCATATGCATTGTATGTTCAATTACAAATTCCTAAAATCCAAAGTTTAAAATAAATACTCCATAAACGAGCCAAATGTTCGTTTATCATGTTATTATTATTATTATTATTATTACTACTATTATTATTATTATTATTATTATTATTATTATTATTATTATTATTATTATTATTATTATTATTATTATTATTATTATTATTATTATTATTATTATTATTATTATTATTATTATTGTTATTATTATTATTATTATTATTATTCTTATTATTTACTGACCTGCAGGAATCCGGAAATTCATGACCTTGTGGGGATTAGGAGTATGGTGCCAAACACGGACACTCGGTTCAGTCCGATCCCCATCCGACTGCCACTAAAGTTCCGACGAATACAACCGAATGAGACACGAAACACCGCAGAACAGCTAGAAACGTCGTTCACCAGAAGGTTCTTCATTGTTCCGCCGGCAAAAACCTTGCCCGGTAAAAAAAAAAATCATTATGGAAAATTTAACAAGCCTCAGGACTTGCTAAATAAGGCCAAGACCGGCACCCGGTTGTAATGCCGATGATGACGATGATGATGATTAGATGTGTGAACAGAATCTTTCAGGAATTTTCATGTAATGCGTTGAAAGCATTAATGTCCTTGTAGTAGGAAATGGTTATGCTGGGTGAAGATTGCGGTGCAGGTGTGGGAAAGTTGGAATTTGCCTGGCAACCGAACGTACCGAATAGGATTTGGGATTCCTGAAAAGGTAGAAAAGAAATCTTACGGAGAATTGTATGCGAAGAGATGCATGAAAGGTAAGTTTGCTTTTACAGGGACTTTTAGATTACGAATTTGATAACCTAGATGCGTAAAGCACTTAAGGTGCTAATGCCCTTGAAGTTATGGGGGATTTTCAGGTAAGCGAACGGTGGGCTTTGGTGGAACCGCCACAACCTCACCGAGTCGACTCCGCACTCGTTCCCTATTCTGTGCACTCTCCTTCCACGCTTGACCAGCCGATCCGATCTCCTCAAGGTCAAACCTAACATTGTCCTCCCATCATCGTCGCGGCCGTCCTATCGGTCTCTCTCCCGAGGGTGTACCGTCAAGAATTCTACGCACGGTCCTATCGTTGCACATTCACGAAACATGCCCGGCCCATTTTAATCTTCGTGACCTGATTACTCTCACTATTGTAAGTTTGCGGAATTGCTCTTTCAATTCGTGGTTGTGGAGTTTCCTCCATTGTCCTGCATCCTCGTCATATTTACCGCCAAAGATACTCCTTAAAACTTTATTCTCAAATACGGGGAATTTGTTTTCTTCCCGTTTTGTGAGACCCCATGTTCCGCATCCGTATAGAACAATCGGCAGGATTATGGTTCTATAGACACGGAGCTTTATGTTACGTGATAGCAGTAACACACAAATATCGATCACCCATAATCCAGGGTGTTACGCGTCACCGTGTCCATTGGATGGATTCCAGCCAGGGGTATACCGGCTGTATTATAACGCCGCCTCTCTGACACCGGGCCGAATCAGAGCAGTAAGCAGACCTTACTATATCAAAGAGGGGCTCTTATATGGCGGACTATTTGAAACCGCAGAATGTTCGTTTAACATGCACGCACAAAATTCCGGCAATCTACCATAAATATCACAATGCATATCACCACATGCATTGTATACAGATGTTTTCTGATATGCAAGTGCGCCCAGATTCCCATCCAATTTCTCATACAATTTCCACGGACTTTGTTCCCATCCGAAGTGCATGCCACTCTTGTTTGCATTAGCCAGATGGATAACACAAACAATCCTCAAAAAGGCTCGATGATAAGAGGCGATGCGTCTTGACTTTGATGAAGGATTAGAAAAAAAGATAGAGTCAAAATTGTAAAGTGAAGAGGCAGTTGCATAGCCGCAGTAGAATAATTAAGTTGCCGTGGTATAGTCTCGGTTTTTAGAATTAAGACTCAGTTGTAAGTAGCATCAGTGGACTGCGGAGATCCCGGAAGCGATAAACAATAATACGGAAAGGTTTTCATTTTAATCAAACCTCTTGTGTCGCTGCATTGGTTTGCCAAAACGTGAAATTGTATCGTGGCTGGCACGTTTCTCTCCAGCTCGTCTTTTTATATATATCTCTTCGAGTGTGTAGTGGCGCTTGACGTTATCGTGCGGTCCTGGGATTTGCTTTATTAAGGGCAACGACAGCAGTCCACACCTCCCGGAAGCACGATGGTGCACCAGGAATATAACAATCTCAAAGAATTAATTCATGAAACTTGCGCAAGTGATAACGACTATCCATCAAACAGACGCTGTAAAACAATTGTCAAAGGTCGTACAGATGCAATAGGAATGAAAAATGCCGATACTAAAATCGATAACTGCTGTTTTATATTGTATTCACTTTTGTTAAAAAAAGACATTTAACACACACATCATTGTAATATCGTAATTCACTAATATCAATGAACTACATATGCAAAAATGTCTACAGAGGCAACGATATGGCAGTACTCAGTGTTGATAATCTCGACGCATAGACAGACGAAATAATCAGTACCAAATTGACCATCGACCGGTAAAGACGAATCGTTCATTGAAACGGAAAATAAAATGAAGTGAGTGCAAGTATTAAACAATACACTGTGCATAGTAATCAAAAAACAATTCGTGCCGATACGCGACGTAGGAAGTGTTCCTGTTTGTGTATGTGCACAACATAATAAACAAACTCCTGATTATCTATCTGTCACTCGCGTAAAAAAACAAAACAAAAAAACAAAAAAAAGTGAGAACACGTGGTCCATAACATGGACGTAAAACAAATGGATGCCAAAATGGCGCCTCGGAAAAGGCAAAATTCAGACGTAAATCTAAAGGCTAAACCCCTTAAAACAAATGAAAACAAGGATACAGACACGTTGATTGTCAACAGCGACGACGAAGACAACACCCATGGTGCCCAGTACTCAGGGGCTGGGAACCGATTCCAAGAACTAGCTGTCAGCGAAACATATGCAGACGCTAGCAATCAGATCGGGGTCCTCAACAGACTCATCCATGAGATTAGTCGTAAAAAAGAAGAAGTGGATAGACAAATGGAGGAAGTTGTTAAAATCAAAAACAACCTGAGCCAGAACGAGCGAAAAACGAAAATGGTACAACAACAGCAAGAACAAAGACAACAGCAACTCACGAAGGCAAAGAAAACACGACAAGATAAGGAAACTCAACAGCATGAATCACATCAACAAAAAACAGCAGGAACCACACCAACAGCAGGAAACATCTCAGCAGAAAACATCTCATCAGGTGCCAGTCAAAAAAAGGGAGAAAGTAGCTCCTATCTACATCAGCTACATGAAGACAAAGGATCTCCCAAAATTGGGTGAGTTGAGATGCAAAACTTTTAAAACAAAACGGATAAATAATTTTAAGATAAGTTTAACATGCGAGGATTTAGAAGGGTATAACAAAATTAAATCGGCATTGGGGAAATCGAAAAGCGAGTACTACACGTACACCCCTAAATCGGAGAAAACTGTCTCCATGCTCCTCAAAGGAGTTGATCATTCCTTTACTCCCGAAGAGGTGCTCGAAGAGCTAAAAATCTTCGAAAACGATACCTTGAAATTTACAGGTGTGAAACCATTTTCTACAGCAAATTCTAGAAATCGCAACCATAAGTTGCCTTTCTTCATTGTGTCGCTAAGCCCCAATAGTAAAATTGATGGACTTAGATATATTAAATAACAGCAATATTACTGTCCATACAATTATTAGATACGGACCTAACTACTCGAAATTGTCTTCGTACAATCGAGTACAATAGCGATCATTACAGACTTGGTGCTGTATTACATGTCCCAAACGAACATTCACTACTTGAGCAGTATCAACAGATACATTCTTTTAATTTCGGAAAAGCACACTTGTCGCGCTTTGATCGGATAAAAAAAAAAGAATTACGCTCCAATGGCATAGATCCACCAACTGACAGTAATCTTCATAATGACGAAATCGATCATAATCATTCGACGATGAACAACATTGTTACTAATACAATAAATCGTTCTATCCCAAAAGTGTCCCACTCCGAGAGCCATACAAACCGATACAGAAACGCAACGATCGACGAGTTGTATAGGCAAAAGAGTATTCTGCTCTCTAAGTTAAAACTGCTCTACAGACAGTTCAACAATCCAAACAGCCAGGAAATAAAAACAATTAAGTCACTAATTAAAAATCTTCACAAACTGATCCGTGACAACTGGAGATCAGTAATTAATGAAGATTGGAACAAGAGAATTCAAGCCATTAAAGTTAGTGGACCGAATATATTCCCTCAAATAAATAAAGTCTTCCGAAGTAAAGATTATAATGACATCCCATGTCTGTGAGTTCCGCGGACTCCCCAGAAATGTCAAACTCTGCTGAACGCAGGACTTACCCTGGAACACATCAACTCTATCGAAGAGTTCATAATAGTCGAGGATCCGCAAAAAAAGGCGAACTCAATTGGCGCTTGTTTCGAAACAGTGTATAGATTGAACGAATCGGCTCATTCTAACCTTGACCTGGAAAATAGGGCTCTCCAAACACATATTTCGCTACGCAATGAACTTAACAATTGGCGTCTCTTAAGTCGAAGTTTCACTATCTTTAGTGAAAATGATAGAGCGGATTCCCCGCTTAGAGATCTAAACACTAGCATATTTGTACACAAGGATGAACTGACGGACATTCTTAGATCGATTAAGAACAAAAAATCTTCTGGAATAGATAGTATTCCAAACATTGTTCTAAAGCATTTACCTCTGGAAGTAGTGAAGGTTTACACTATCTTGTTCAATAACGCTCTAAACAATGCATATTATCCAATCCAATGGAAATCTGCAGTAGCCCATCGCATCCCAAAAAAGGGCAAGGACAGGAGAAATCCAGCCAATCTTCGCTCGATTAATTTGCTTCGGAACATCAGCAAGGTATTCGAGAAAATTATAAATAGAGCATTGACTAACTGGTGTGAGGAAAATGGTATTATCCCGAACAACCAGTTTGGTTTTCGATCGCAACATGACAGTTCATGCTGCGACAAAACTTCTTTCCGACATACAGTGGAACAAGGCGAAGAGACAATGCACAGGGGTCTGTTTGGTTGACTTTGAAAAGGCTTGCGACATCGTATGGTTAGAAGGGCTGGTATATAAGTTATGAAATCTAGGTATGTCAGAATATTTATTATACATTATCTACGATATGATAATGGGTAAACAATTTGTAGTGAAATGTGGAGATATAATCTCTAACAAGACTTTCCACATTAAAAACTGTTTACAACAGGGAGCAGCGAATTCTCCCATTTTATTTAACATTTACAGTTGGTTCTCTCAACCATGCAATTGCGTATGCCGACGACATTGTGGTGTATAGATCTGGAGAAAAGAATGATGTCATCAACAGATTTCTGCAAAATGATTTCAACAAAATCAAATGTTTTTGCGACGACTGGAAATTAAAAATAAATTTCCAGAAAACAGAGACTATCCTTTTCAGAACGCCGCTGTCCATTGCATTGACGGATACAAAACGGAATTGGAAAACATTTTCTATTGCCGGAAGTAATAATCTTCCTCTACAAGTAAAAACTGTAGTCAGATACCTTGGAATCTGGCTTGATCAGTATCTTTACTTTGATAAGCATACAACAGCTGCTCTTACAGCAGCTAAAAACGCATATGCAATGACACGAAGACTCTTCCGTAGTAGTCTGCTGGATCCCAAGGTGAAAATAATTTCATACTCGGCATTCATCCGGCCAATATTGGTGTATGGCTGCCCGATATGGTACAACATATCTCCATTTTACATGGAGAAGTTTCGGGTGTTCGAGAGGCAGTGTTTGCGTTCCTGCCTCGGAATGTATAGAACCCCAGAGTCGCAGTATAAGAAATACTACCCGAATAAAGTCCTGTATGACAAATCAGGACTAAACAGAATAGATAACTTCATTAAAAAGATTATTCGTGTTCACAGAACAAGGGCAATGTGCAGTGAAAATGATTTCATTTCGGGAGCATTCTATCCCAATGATATGTATATGGAGAGTACTCGCCAGAATGGGTTCATTCCCCCAGAAGCGTTCCCTTTTTTGTATAAAAAAGGACTTATCCAAGACAAACATGGAGTCTCTATTATTTACCACGCTTTCCGTGGTGCCAGGGATAAATGAATTCTCCACGATAACGATATCTCTAATTTCCAGAGCGCCTGCGTTTTAATGTGGTGATCGGTGAAAGAGATAAATCAATAAAAGCTCGATCCCATCCCAACTGGTGGTGGATCAGTGATGAAGAAAGGACTACACGTCCCCAAACATAGTATGTCTCTCAGGCGCACCGCTTTCCTTCCCCCTATCCCCAATTTCCATTTTTTTTTATTTTTTTATTTTCGTTTTTAATTTAATTTTAATTTTTTATTTATTTTTTTATTTTTATTTGTATGCCCCTTGCCTAATTAACGTCCCAGAAGCCGACATTATATCAGAAATGGGTTCCCAAGGTGTGGTAAATGTCTTCAAATTCACAAAAATTAACAACGAAGAACGATTACCCACCATTTACTCCGATTCAAATTAGAAAACTCACGTCTGCGCCTATAACTCCAACCAGTTCCAATACACTACTACCAAAAGTAATTCAAAATCCAATAGCCGTAAACAAATCTCCCAACAAAGAAACAAATATATTTCCCTCCTCTTCCTATACAGCTCTAAAAGAAATTGAAAAGAGAAAATATCCCATCTCTCAACGAATAAATATAACTAAAACTAAAGATCAACCTTCCTCCTCCCTAGAAACTCAAACACATACAAGCAAAGCCAAACCTACCACCGCACAAACCCAAAAATTCCAGTTAGATCAAATCGGGAATATCCCTCTACCTAAATATGGAAATATATAATTCTAACCTCTCTCAACAGCCTATTGACCCCGCGGCACGGAGCTCTTCTCACTCAAATCAATTCGAGTGGATTGGAAAACTGAGTGGGACGAGCTGTGTGGCGCGGAGTCAGGAAAAGAACCACCGTTATACCCCCACCTCGAACTCTATAGCAACATCCAATTATAACCCCGCAGACTGCTTAATACTTCAATGGAACCTGAATGGGTTTCGTAACAATTATCACGAGTTACAGCTCCTTATAAAAGAACTCAAACCGTCCATCATAGCACTGCAAGAAACGCACTTACCCCACTCTTCAAATGCGAAAGTGCCTCGGGAATACATAGCATACTTTAACAAACTTAAAGAAAATAACTCCTGTAAACAAGGGTCCGGGATATTAATACATCGGGGACTAACCCATAAGCATATCTGTTTTAATACCCTTTTCTCGGCCACGGCAGTCGAACTAACGGGCAAACTGAAGCTAACCGTGATCTCAATCTACATTCCTCCTACTCAACCATATACCCTGTCTGACTTGAATAAAATAATTCAACACATACACACCCCCATTCTTCTAATGGGAGACTTCAACGCTGGGAGTACAATATGGGGATCACAAACAACAAATAAAAGAGGGAAAACCGTGGAACAATTTTTACTACAATCACAATTGGTAATATTGAATAACGGCAATCACACTCATTTTTCCACACACAAGACGTTTACAAATGTAGACCTTTCCCTCGTATCATCCCAACTGTCCACTAATACAAACTGGGAAATACTAGATAATCTACATGGAAGTGATCACTTTCCAATAAAAATCTGTATTTCAACCGGCAACAATAAAAAGGGAAAAATCAAACTCCTACCTAAATTCAAATCTGACCGAGCAAATTGGAACAAATTTCAAACTATCACCACACAATTCCTTAATCTACATAACACAAAATCCAACATAAATCAAGAAGCTGCCGTTATCACAAAAGCTATTCGAACAGCCGCCAATGGCTCCATTCCACAGACAACGAAAAGGTATCACAAAACCGCCGTACCATGGTGGAATCCAGATCTGGCAAAGCTACGGGTAGAAAAGCAATTGGCATGGAAAATTTTTAAGAAGCACCCAACCGACCAACATGTCTTAAGGTACAAAAGGCTTAACGCCATGCTCCGAAGAACAGCCAAAATCGAAAAAGCAAAATCCTTTCAGTCCTTCACGGAAAAACTAAACCCAACATACACCCCCAAAAAGATATGGGCCAACATAAAAACGCTAACAGGCAACTATAACCCATCTACTATCAATTTAATACATACAGGATCCGACGCCCTCACATGTCCGGACAAAATAGCCAAATACTTCGCCGAGACTTGGGCAAATACGTCCTCCAACTTCAACTTCCACCCAGATTTCCATACTGCCAAAAACCAAATAGAGGCGCATCCAACGCCCCCAAGCAACCCAAGTAATTCCTATAATAGCGTTATCGAACTTTCCATAACACAGATAGAACTAGAATCTGGTCTTCATACCGCAAAAGGTAAGACACCAGGCTTTGATAGAATTGACTACCAAATGGTAAAAAACGGGACAACGATTTTGAAACAACGCCTTCTAAATCTGTTTAATGCCATATATACAACTGGCACCATTCCTCAAATGTGGAAAGTATCCACAATTATCCCTCTACCAAAGCATAATAACAAAACTGATACAATCCACGGCTACCGCCCCATTTCCTTACTGCCTTGTTTAGGAAAAGTATTGGAAAAAATTGTCGCTAAGAGACTAAACTGGTACCTAGATAAATATAATCTGATAAGTACCAAACAAGTCGGTTTCAAACAAAGCAGGGGAACAATGGATGCGCTTCTTCATATAGATAACCATATTGTTGGTGCCCTTTCCTGCAAGAAACATACATCCATTTTATCAATAGACTTCGAAAAAGCATTCGACCGCATCGGTCCACACGTCATCCTCCACAAACTACAAAAATGGAAAATAGGACATCATATGTATAACTTTGTTAGATCCTTTCTGAAAATTCAGGATCAAATGTAACGGCGTGTTCTCTGGCGTCCATAATATAAATACTGGAATCTCCCAAGGATCACCGTTATCAGTAGTATTATTTAAGATAGCGTTTAAGAGTTAAATAGCATTATCTCTAAACATAAAAATGTAAAACATTGTCTCTACGCCGACGATCTTATATTATTCACAAATGTAAACGACCTAGAAGTAGCTAACAAAACTTTCGAAAATATCCTATCAGCCATACAAAAATGGTGTAACTATTCAGGCTCAAAATATTTCGAACGTGAAATCTAAAATATTACATATATGCAAAAAGAAACATTGTAACAAATCTTTATTAGTAAATTTTCAAAACACTTACATTAGGAATGTAGATACACTAAAAATTCTCGGCCTACAATTCGATTGTAAATATAATTTTAAGAATCATTGTCTAGCCCTTAAGAAAAATCTAGTGTTAAGGTTAAACATACTGAAATATTTGTCATCTAAAAACGGCTCAGCCCATACTAACACACTAATAAACATTACTAGAGCTCTCCTACTGTCAAAAATAGACTATGGCCTACTAATATACGGTAATTGCAGCAAAACAACGTTACAGACAATTAAATCTCCCTACCACGCAGCAGCCCGCATAAGTACAAGGGCTTTTCGGACCACCTCAATTACGAACATCCTAACAGAAAGTGGACTCCCGGCCATAGAAAATAGGATAAAAACTCTGTCGTCCAAGCTAGCCGCAAAGTTTCCCGCAATGGCCTCAACACCCATTTTAGAGCACCTTAAACGAATACTTAAGAGAAAACGCCCTCAAAAATATACTTCGGCCTTAGGACACTCAATAGAACTGGCAAAAGAACTGCTCGCCACACCTACACCACAAAGACAACGAGCACATTCTCCCCCGTGGCTAATACCAACAGATTGTGTAATAGAAGACCTATCATCATCATCATCGGCACTACAACCGGGATCCGGTCTTGGCCTTATTTAGCAAGTCTCTCCACCGGTATCCGGTCCTCATGCGAGACTTGTTAAATTGTCCATAACAATTGGTTTTTCCGGGCAAGGTTATTTGCCTTGCGCCATAGAAGACCTATCACAGCTCCCCAAAAGCACGAATAACCAAGAAGTATACCAACAACACTTCCAATTATTACGAAACAAACACCGGGAATGGGACCTACAGCATTCGCCGTAGTAAACAGAACAGATACAGTCATCAGAAAAGGACTTTTACCCGAATTCTGCTCCATCTTTTCAACCGAAGCAACAGCAGTGCTGGAAGCAATCAAATTAGTTGAGAAAAATAAAACACAAATTTGCACCGACAGCCTGTCCGCCATACAAGCAATACAGAACCTGAATAACAAAAACCAAATAATCCACATGATTCAGGACAACTTAATCCGGAAGCAATCCAAAGTAAAACTGCTCTGGGTCCGTGGTCATAGTGGTATAAGGGGAAACGAAGTAGCTGATATCGCAGCCAAATTGGCTATAAAGGAGCCATTAACAACTTTCTACGTGTACATAGACAAGTACTTTGAAAGGGAACTACGAAAGATAGAACAATTGAAATGGTTAAATTACAACCATACATATGTAGCAATAAACCCTAATAGACAACCCGTCACCTACCCGACAACATCGCCCGTGCAACAGATCAAATGCTTTCTCCGCCTGCGCCTTGGACATACACGTATAACCAACCGGTATCTCATCAATAAAACCAACCCACCCACATGTCACATTTGCAGATCTAACTCCACATTGTCATCCAAACATTATTATTGGAATGCGAAGGCATAAAAGCCCTCGCTCACCGACATCTTCAAGACGACATCAGAAACATCATCTCCGACCCAACCGCAACCAACATACCCAAGCTCTACCACCTACTAACCCTAGTTAAGCTTCAAAACGTAATTTAACCAAAAAAAAAAAAAACAAATGTACACATAAATATTTAATGCCAAACTAGCCGAAAGCTTTAGTTATTATGTAATTCACTTACATGGTAATAAATAAATAAATAAAAATATTATTATGATGATTACTTATGATATTAATAAAAAAAAAAGTGATTTCTCACATCCGCCCAACGTGGGGCTCGAACCCACGACCCTGAGATTAAGAGTCTCATGCTCTACCGACTGAGCTAGCCGGGCGATATATAACTGTGTCGTTAACTCTCTATATACATTGCTTATAAAATACTTAATGAGTTTTATTTTCTAATTAAAATTCAAACTTCGTTTTAAACTAATACAAAACTACAGAAATTCATAAACAGTAAATAAACCTAGAGTAAATTGTTTTTAAATGCATGTATTATTTTGAGGTTTTTCCAATTTGAATTAGTGTCGGTTTAGATCACCTCAACATATTTTGGATTGATCGAAATGTGTTTTTCCTTAATCGAAAATTGTTCTTTCAACCTGCATCCAATTTTTTTTTTTCATAACAAGATTTCTATTCTTCTAATTACTAACAGATATGTATAATTAATACTGCATTTAGAAAGAAAAAACTATATTTTGCAGATTTGTCTTTTGATAAACGTAGATCAAACGCCAAAGACGTAATCTGCATTTATTACTAATTGTAGTTTAAGGCTTTGATTTAAGTTTTTTGATTGAATCCCTCTTTATTAACTGTTAAAAAATTTAAATGTGCTATTTGGCGTCATTTTTTTAAACTCACATTTCTTTTACAAAAAATTTACAGTTTTCACTTAGTAGTTTAGTAGTTTAGTGAGGCCAGAACCCTCATATATTTAGCTTAGTACAAGCGATAAAACTTAACAACTATCTTAAAACTATATATAAGAATATAAACAAAAAAAAAAAAAGAAGGGGGTATGTTTGGCGACTAAATGCTATCCTATTTACAGTTATTTTTCCTAATTAACTTACTGGTTCTTCACATACACTCTAAGTTGTACAATGTCCTTTTGTTTTGTCTTGCCTTTCGGCGTACTCTCAATTAACATTTAATACTATATATGTATATATATATATATATATATATATATATATATATATATATATATATATATATATATATATATATATATATATATATATATATATATATATATATATATATATATATATATATATATATATATATATATATATATATATATATATATATATATATATATATATATATATATATATATATATATATATATATATATATATATATATATATATATATATATATATATATATATATATATATATATACATATATATATATATATATCATCATCATCATCATCATCATCATCATCATCATCATCATCATCATCATCGGCACTACAGCCGGGATCCGGTCTTGGCCTTATTAAACAAGTTTATCCACCGGTCCCGATTTCGATCCGATGTCATCCAGTTTGGCATTCCCAGGCTCTGGGTTGCATAGCTACTAAAGCTTACGGTTTATAGTAAGCATTATTTATTAACTTGGCGCAAGGCTAATAACCTTGCCCGGAAGGACTACGCCATCCCTCCATCGCAGATAAGGTCTGCCACTCTGTCTCCTTCCATACACCCTGCCACAAAGGACTTTCCGGGCAGGCTTCTCTTCGCTCGTTCGAGCTGTGTCCCGCCCACCGGAGTCTATCGAGCTTCATTTTTCTTACAATATTACCAATATAAGCTTGATTTTTTTTAGAACATTAGCTTCAAGGTAGATCGCGTACAACTTATGGTTGTAGCGAATCCGGAATCCCCCCCCCCCAATTTCGGGGTCAACAATTCTCATTAAGACCTTACTCTCGAACGGGCTAAGAGTTCAGAGTGCCTTTTATTGAGCACCCATGTCTCGGATCCATACATGAGTACTGGTAAGACCATGGTCTTGTATAGTAACAGCTTGGATGTTCTGGATAAATTTCGGGTTTTTAAAAGCCTTGATAGACCATAGTAGACTTTGTTGAATTTGATCAGCACTTCGCGTATTTCTTCTTCCATATTGTTATCGGCTGTTATATTGACCCAAGGTAGTTAAAGGATGGCACTACTTCAAATTCGTGCTCCACTACCCTGATAGTTTGACCAACGTTAGGTCTTCTCTTCGCAGAAGTTGCCACCATGTACTTAGTTTTTCCTTCATTAATGTGCTATCCCAGTTTTTGTGCCGCCTGCTCCATCTGGGTGAGGGAGTCCTGTACAGCCGAATCGGATCTACCGACGATGTCGATGTCATCTGCGTAGGCAAGTATCCGGCTGGAGTTGGTGACAATAGTCACGGATTGGTTTCTCCAACGCCAGGTTGAAGGGGAGGCAGGCCAGACCGTCCCTTTGTCGGAGTCCATTAAACATGTTTATTGGTTTGGACCGCAATCCCGCTATTTTTACTTGACTAGTTACGTTGGTCATGGTGAATCTACAAAGTCGTATCAATTTGTTTGGAATGCCGAACTCTCTCATGGCATTATATAGTTCTACCCTGGCTATGGTGTCGTAGGCGGCCTTAAATCTATGAATAGATGATACAATGGAATCTTAAATTCCAGACATTGCTGATCAATCGCTGATTTGCCTGGGATGAAGCCACACTGATATTGACCAATGTTGACTTTAGCGTATGGGGCTATCCGATCTTGTAGGATGGTGGAGAGTATCTTATAGGGGGTACTCAACAATGTTATACCCCTATAGTTGCAGCACATTGGGATATCTCCCTTCTTATGTATGGGGCAAATTGTTCCACGACCCCAATCTTCCGGCATCTCCTCTTGCTCCCATACGTGCACCACGATCTCATGATTTGCGTGATGTAACGCTGTCCCTCCTTGTTTGATCAGCTCAGCTTGTATGCCATCAGCTCCAAGGGCTTTATTCGATATGAGCTGTCTAATGGCTTTTAATGTTTCCTCAGTACTTGGTGGCGGCAACATTCGGTCTTGAGCTTGCATTGGTGGAGCCTCCAATTCTTCTGTGAGCTGACCATTTAGCAATTTATTGAAGTGCACTTCCCATCGCTCCAGAATGCCTTCAGGATCGGTGATCAGATTACCCTCTTTATCCTTGCAGTAAGTGCAGCGTGGTGTGTACCGCGTCATACTACGGAATATTTGGTAGAACTTCCGCGCCTGGTGTAGTGTAACAACTATACATGAAATGCTCATAAACAATAATCTCAAATGAATCTATTGCCCTTGTCACAATTTGCACTTCTCAAGTAACCAGCATTCGTTGTTTACAACAAAATTCAAGGTCAACTCATTTCATTGAGTAAAACAAACGAATTGCTCCAGTTACGATTTGAAGGAATCAGATGACAATCGTTTGCGAATTTGTCATTGGCAAAGTGATGCACGAATTAATTGGGTCAACTCATGTCATTGTTCTTTCGCTATGCGGTGATATCATATTAAGTAGCATAATAAGCAAAATTGTATGAGTGATGTTCCAATTAATTATGAGTGAATAAGGAAATGTGTAAAGAATTGAATGATTGATTGGGAGTATAAATACCCCAGCATTTTTGAAAGTAAAGTTAATCAAAAACCAACCAGCGTCTTTGATTCTTAACACTGCGGCGATTTCGCCATAAAATTTCAGCGAGCTGCGCTTTGTACAGCGGATAATTAGGGAAGTTGTCAAGTTGTCTTTAACTGGTAGGATACTACGATACAACTCCAATACATTAAAAGCCTTACATTGGCAATCTAACCCTTACACTGCAATCCTGTGATCCTGCCAAATACAAAAACATTACACTGGTGCGGACCTCGCTCTCTACTTTTCTCTATTTCACAGACAAGGTTTTGTTTCCAGGCACTTTTCTTTTGTCAGTGAAGCATATTTTCAGATCTTCTGAGCTCTGTGTATTCCCCCCCGCGCACTCGCGTCCTATGAGACTGCTGCATTGCCCGGTACGCAGCATTCTTACGTTTAGTCGCTAGTTTGCATTTATCATCAAGCCAGTCGCTTCGATCTCTACGACTACTGCCTAAGATGGAGTGGGCAGTACTAATGACAGTATTCTTAAGGCGTGTCCATTTCTCTTCTACGCCCTACATTCTGGCCCCAGGACTTACTCTCCCTCCGTCGAGCTCTCCAAGGGCGAGTTTTAACGCATGACCAAAAGTGTTACTGGTATTCTTATTGCGTAAGTCAATCGAGTTGATTCGAACCTGATCCGTGGATGCAATACGTCTCTGTAAGGCAATCCGCGCTCGGAAAACTGTACCAACAAGATAGTGATCCGAGTTGACGTTGGCACCTCGGTCCGTTCATACCGTCATTAGGCTCGAGGAGGGCCGGCGATCTATCAACACGTGCTCAATTTGGTTGCGAGTGGTTCCATCAGGTGATACCCAGGTAGCTTTGTGGATATCTTGACGCGGAACCCTGGTAGTTGCAACGACCAAGTTTTTTTTATGCTGCCAGTTCGATGACTCGTAGTCCATTATCATTAGTGTTCCCATGCAAACTATGGGAATCTGCGTAGTGCCTGAAAACCGGCTCCCGACCTATTTTCGCATTCAAGTCCCCAAGAACGATTTTCACATCGTATCTTGGGCAGGCATTGAGGGCCCGTTCGACGTTCTCGTAGTATTCTTCCTTTTCGTCGTCAGAGGACTCCGCTGTAGGTCTATGCGGCTTATGTGCTTAAACTTGCCTCGCACGCGAAGAGTGCATAGCCTTCGTTTATTACATTAAAGCCGATGATGGCAGGCTTCAGTTTTTGGCTGTCTAGAAAGCCTACCCCGAGCACATGCTGTTTGGACTGACAGCTGTAATAAATGTCATACTCGTTTCTTTAAATAACACCATTCCCCGTCCACCTTATTTCTTGGAATGCTGTTATGTCAGCCTTATATTCGGACAGGGCATCGGCTAGATGCTGTGCAGCTCGATATCTGTATAGTGAGCGAAGGTTCCATGAGAAAATTCTTAAATCGTTTAGCCATTTTCGTTTCCGTGGTCGTCGTCGTGTGTCCGATCCATCATCATCATCATCATCATCGGCACTACAACCGGGAATCGGTCTTGGCCTTATTTAGCAAGTCCTAAAGCTTGTTAAATTTTCCAGAATGATTTGCTTTTTCCGGGCAAGGTCATTAGTCTTGCGCCAGAGGCTCCCCGACGGGGAATCGAACCCCGGTCTCCCACGTGAGAGGCGGGTATACTAACCACTATACTATCGAGGAGCCGATCCAGGCTTGTTAAATTTGCCATAATAATTTGTTTTTACGGGCAAGGTTATTAGCCGTGCGTCGACCCTTTTCAAGATGTCGCTGCATGCATTGGTTCACTACTTGGCGGGTGCCAAAGTGGCGATCCAGGGATGTTAGGTGGAGACTGCATGTCAACTTGGATTAAACAGGGACAAGGATCGTGGTGGCCTTCTCCGAGTTGAAAGCAATCAGTGACTTTGCCCTGTATGTACGCTCCCACCCCCCCGGAGAGCGTCTACTACTACTACTATTTATTGGCCTGTAGGAACCCGGAAGTTCGTGACCTCACCGACCCGATTCCGCCATCCTTCCTTGTGCTGTGCACTCTCCTTCCACGCTTGAACAGCCGATCCGATCTCCTCAAGCTCAAACCTAACATTGTCCTCCCATCTCCTTCGCGGCCGACCTGCCGGTCTCTTTCCCGTTGGTCTACCGTCAAGAATTCTACGCCGGTCCTGCGGGGGTCGAAGTCTGCGCGCCGGCATGGGCGTAGGGTTCTACTCCGTCCCCACCACGTTGCTTGCAGGGAACACCAATTCTCATAGTTTAATCCCTGTTATTATTTTACCTCGACCGGACACGGCACTGAAACGAACACACAGGATCCCGCCGCCAAACGATCACTAGACAAGAATGGAAAAATAAACACAAGATTTATTATAGTTGTAATCGGATTTTTATTGTGGTTGATTTTCATAGTTTACATGTACATTTTTTTCTGTTTGTTATTTTCACATCAGTTATAAGACATTTCAATAATATTACAAAACACGTACGAAATAATGCTAGCATTTAGTTAGTAAATTGATATTAGTAATTACTTTACGCGAATACCCGACTGACTCGTACTTAAAAGGAATTGCATGTGTATATGCACCGTACCGTGCACACGGTACGGCGGGTGGTGACGCGACCGACTCGACCAGCGGTTGAAATAAGACTCCCAGAGAACCCACCGTACCAGCGCCGGTACGGTGGATGGAGGCGACCCGTCCGGTTCGGAGATTGAATTACGACTCAGCGATGTGTATTCGCCGGTGGCTGAAATTTGGTCCGTGGTGAAACTCTCCCAGCTAAGGGGTGAGTTTCCTATTACAAGAGAGACGTGAAGTCTCTCTTTATGGAGTAGCGAACCGGAGCTCGTAGTGAAGATCCTCTTGGTGTGTGTGAGATGATCTTAGCAATGTGCTAATGGCTCACTGCTTGCTCATGCCGCGAGGTCATAAGAAACGAATTCAAAGATATTGAAAGGCATAAAGGAATTTATGAGCTGAAAGTTCAGCTAAATAAACAAGTTCCATCTCATTAGATGCTAAATGCATTTGGGATACTTCAAACAATTTGGATTGTTTATCGTATAGCCGAATGCCTGCGGAAGAACAGCATTCTTTTGTTTGCACATGATGCGTGCTGAAGAATTTGGTTTTAACGGCTATTGCGCTAATTGTCTGCTGCTGCGTCAATAAGCTTTCTCGTTGGACAAAAGAGTCGCCAGCCAATATGTATGCGGGGAACATTGTTGTACACATGGTGAGGCTGGGAATAGGGGACGCAAGGATAATCGTCCCTGATTATGATGGTTACATGGTACGGTAACCGAATTGTTTTCTTTCAGGCATAATACTTTAAGGAATAAGGAAAATGCATATGAATTATGAATGCATGAGAATCCTTTTAGGAAATTTTCTGCCGATGCGTTGATGCATGGAGAATGCCCCTGTGGGAGAAATTCTTTTCAGGATTTTCTAGGTAATGGGTTGGAAGCATTAATTGTCCTTGGAAAAGGAAATGTTTTCAGATGCTAATGCAATTGCATTAGCGAAAAACAATGGGAGTTGGGTTGCAACTATGGGGGGTTCTTCGGGTAAGCTTAAGAGAACCCCCACCGCCCTATCGTTGCTCATTCGCGCCACATGTCTGGCCCATCTTAATCTTCGTGACCTGATTACTCTCACTATTGTAGGTTTGGGGTATAGCTCTTCCGATTCGTGGTTGTGGAGTTTCCTCCATTGTCCTGCTTCCCCGTCATATTTACCACAAAAGATACCCTTAACTTTATTCTCGAATACGCGGAATTTGTTTTCTTCTCGTTTTTGAGAGCCCATGTATGGAGAGCGTCAGGGTTATTAATAGAAATATAATACCTTTCGTTTACATTATTAGAATAAATAAAGAGTCTGTTTGACGGATAGCCGTTATCACTGATGCAAGTTTCGTGTGAATTAATTCTTTGAGATACTTTTACATGCATATGTATAGCGTTTGCGACGATAGTGAAGAGCGAGTGATTCGAACCGACGCTATCACGGTTAGAATCACTAAAAGATAGAACCAAAGCTCAACCCATCAGGCCACTGCCGCTGGTGTGAATTCGCTTTCTAAACTCGAATACATTCGACTAATGTGGAAATGGTATATTATTGCTATGGTATACGGCTTTAATGGATGTGCTTTTGATCGTGTTGTTCTTTACTAGTCGTGTGTGTAACTGCTAGAAACGCCACGTCACTCCCTTCCCAGTAACTTTCGTTACGATCAACTTTGAGACGACTGAGCGAAGAGCGAGCGAGAGAGCGATCGAGAGAATGTCAGAGCAGGCCAGTGGGCCGTTGCTCTGTGTAAAAGTCGTGTGATTGCAAGTAAAGTAAAGTTCTGTGTGTGGATGGGAGTGTGTGTTATATCGTACAGATCACGTCGGGGTCACCAGTTATAGCGTTTGCGACGATAGTGAAGAGCGAGTGATTCGAACCGACGCTATCACGGTTAGAATCACTAAAAGATAGAACCAAAGCTCAACCCATCAGGCCACTGCCGCTGGTGTGAATTCGCTTTCTAAACTCGAATACATTCGACTAATGTGGAAATGATATATTATTGCTATGGTATACGGCTTTAATGGATGTGCTTTTGGTCGTGTTGTTCTTTACTAATCGTGTGTGTATCTACTAGAAACGCCGCATATGTTACCTACCATGCGGATTCATAGTGTTGCGAGCTTGGGGTTCGCTGAATTAATTATTTTTAATAAATCATCATCATCATCGGCACTACAACCGGGAGCCGGTCTTGGCATTATTTAGCAAGTCCTGAGACTTGTTAAATTTTCCATAATGATTTGTTTTTTCCGGGCAAGATGATTAGTCTTGGACCAGAGGCTCCCCGACGGGGAATCGAACCCCGGTCTCCCGCGTGACAGGTGGGTATACTAACCACAATACTATCGAGGAGGTATTTTTAATAAATAAGAGCCGTTAAATCGATTTTGAATTAACGTAACACTTTATTAGTCCGTTAATAATAGCCGTTACTTTTACCGCACACATAACGAGATCTTGACTTATCGCTTCCGTACTTTTCACGTCTTTCACTGTTTACTTCTTACTCTCGGATCTGCATGTCACGTATTTATACCGTTTCCTCATTCTGATTCGGTGTTTCGTTTCCGCCCGTTCCATAGCCTCGCATTTTCTACTGCTCATAGTCTCCACTTTTCCAGTACTTGTTAAAATATTCTAGTACTTTGTTTTGGACTTTCTAGAATATTCTAGTACTGATTGTAATATGCGTCACAATAGCAACCTATATCTTTGTCGGCAAAAGCGAGCAACAATCAACCTTTTGCACACGTAATATCTTCTTACTTTATATTTTAAGTTTTTATTCGATTCCGCAAGTAGGCGTTAACAGTTTTCTTTTTTAATTTGTATACTTTGTTTTTCTTACATTCCATATAATATTTTCTTTCTTTACATTCTAATTTTTAGTCAATTCCGTGGCCAGGCATTAATGGTTTTCTTTATGCTAGATACTAAGTTTTTTCAACATTCCTCACGATATTTTCTTCGTTTTACATTGTGACGCATATGACAATCAGTACTAGAATATTCTAGAGAGTCCGAAACAGAGTACTAGAATATTCTATAAAGTAATGGAAAACTCGAGACTAGGAACAGTAGAACATTCAAGGCAATGGAACGGACGGAAACGAAACGCTGAAACAGTATAAATACGTCGCACACAGAGCATAGTGAGGAGTATGAAGTAGGAAGTGAAACAAGCGAGTGCTGAGGGGTAAGAAGTAAAACGTGAAGCAAGCGATACGTCTCGAGTGAGAAGTAAGCAGTAAAATAGGCGATAATTACGGAAGCGATAATAAAGAAAACGTTAAGTGTACGGTAAAAAGTAACGATTGTTATTACGGACTAATAAAGTGTTATATTAATTCAAATCGATTTAACGGCTCTTATTTATTTTAAAATAATTAATCCAGCGAACCCTAAGCTCGCTACAATTGGTGTCAGAAGTGGGATTAATTATTGGTGAAATAAATAAGTCTGTGGAAGTGTATTGTGACGATGGCAGATCGGCATTCGGAGAAGAGTTCGCAACCGTTGGACATTTCGGAGATGTTCAGGATTATGATGGCAAAATTGGATGCGCGAGCTATCGATATTAACTCAAAATTGGATGCTTTAGCTGCAAAGTTGGATGCGCGAGCTACAGACGTTAATGCAAAATTGGACGCGCGAGTTGCAGAGTTTAAGGCAAAATTGGATGCCCAAAGGCAGTGTATGAAAGAATTCTGGGACTCGGAAGCGGAGGAATCTGAAGATGAGGAGAAATTGGAGCCACAGGAAATGAAGAAACTCAGGAAGAGCAAAGCTATGGCCGGCAGTGGTGAGGAAGAGGAGGAAAATGACGATGATGTGTTACGTGAAGAACTGAAGGATTTCATCGATGATAACTTGATTGAAGAGGACGGCAGTGATGATGAAGACACTGATGCTTCAGGCTGTTCCCTGAAACGGATTTACAATGATGATGACGAGTTGGACGACCGACTGGAAGACGACGACTGTGACCTTATTGAAGAGAATCTTGGTTTGAAAGTCGAAGGCAGAACGCGTTCCAAGCGTCTGCGTCGTACACAGGATGAAGAAAGTGATGGAGAGGAACAGCACGTCGATGAAGGTTCAGCACGTGAGGCTATAGACGAACAGCTATTCGACGACGAAGACGATGTTGAACGCCGCTCTGAACGCAGTCACAGGGAAACTGAGGCGGCAAAACATTTCAATGATGAATTGGAAAGGCGTCACTTTACTGAGTTGAACAATGAAATCCGTAAAACAGATATTCCTGAGCGAATGCAATTGCGTGAAGTTCCGGTTACGCCTGTTCCAGAGGGACCCAATGAACTACAAGATGAAGCTGAATGGATTTACAAACATGCGTTTTGTAAATCAACTGTTTCCGACCAAGAGAGATCAACGGATGTTGGAGGTCGAGACCTCTATTGTAAGCCACCACATACGGGGGGAAAGATCAAGCAAGCCCTAGATTGTAGGCGTAATCAACAGCTAGAGGTGCCGTTCATTGCGTTCTATAGAGAAGAACACGTGAAACCAGAATTAACGTGCGACGATCTATGGAAAGTCTATTACTACGACGCAGGCTGGTGTTTTCTGTCGGCTTCAAAGAACAAACCTCTCCAGTTATTTGAAAAGATGCGGAACTACCAGTTGGATACGGTTATGAAATCGACAGATGCTCCAATACCAGATGATATGCGTGTAATTAAAGATGAAGATCTAGACCGCTTACGTGATGTGCAAACTCCAGAAGAGCTTAAGGGTGTGCACATGCATTTTCTCTTATACTATTCGCATGAGATCTCTAAAATGCAAGAGGGATTCCGTCGTCAGGAAAAGGAAGAATGGCGGCAGGCTAGAGCTGACGCGAAAAGGAGAGCAGCAGAAAATTTGGAAGAAGGTCAAGAACTTCCACCGCCGAACGCCAGGATGAAAGTGGTGCATCGCGACCGACTGGCGGCTTTTGTTGGCCCGGGAGACCAATGAACTTAGTTGGGGACGAACTAATCTAGGCGGAGGGTAGTGTGACGCATATGACAATCAGTACTAGAATATTCTAGAGAGTCCGAAACAGAGTACTAGAATATTCTATAAAGTAATGGAAAACTCGAGACTAGGAACAGTAGAACATTCAAGGCAATGGAACGGACGGAAACGAAACGCTGAAACAGTATAAATACGTCGCACACAGAGCATAGTGAGGAGTATGAAGTAGGAAGTGAAACAAGCGATTGCTGAGGGGTAAGAAGTAGAACGTGAAGCAAGCGATACGTCTCGAGTGAGAAGTAAGCAGTAAAATACGCGATAATTACGGAAGCGATAATAAAGAAAACGTTAAGTGTACGGTAAAAAGTAACGATTGTTATTACGGACTAATAAAGTGTTATATTAATTCAAAATCGATTTAACGGCTCTTATTTATTTTAAAATAATTAATCCAGCGTACCAAGCTCGCTACAATATTAAATGCCATCGGAAGGGGTTAGCGAAGTATTAAAAAAAATATAATAACACAAGAATGGGATGAAAAACGAACAGATAATGTGTTTCACCTTGGAAATAGAAATCCTTACGTCAACTAATTTCTTTATGCATACTTAATATATTTATAAAACATATACTTGTATGTAATGTGTAAAATTTCTGACTTCCCATTTCTTTCTTATGCCTTTTCCTAACCGGTGCTACAAGATTCACCTCTTTTTAAAATCACTTATTCGCATCCATATAACGCGCTACTTTTAACGCAGTAAATATAGCAGCGCCGTATAACAAACCTGACTCAGAATATTGGTGTATGGCCAACGAGAAATTCCGGAACCAAGACGCAAAAAGGAGATGAAAACTGCACTTTTTACACAACTGTCAAAGCCGTCAAATTTTGTTAAATTTTTAGTGTTTTGTGTTTTTTTATTTGTAACATTTTTTTTATATATATAATACATGTTTTAAAATGTCTAAAAACAAAATAAATATCACAAATACGGAACATGAAGTCATAGAGGTGAAATCAAAGGTAATTATTTATAACCGTCACAATATAGTGAAAAGGAGAAATACCTTACACGAGCCTCAAGTGAAGCGCAGTGACAGTGGGATTGACCTGTAAATCTATGGTTTGGGTCATCCGGTTATGCGTCAACGCATATCCGAAAAATGTTCCCCTATTTGCCATCCCTTACTATCCTATATGAACTTTGAAAGGACACGTCGGAAGCAACAGGCTGGAGTTATTAGGCAATGAATATTGTTTTGGTGTATTCGGTTGATCAATATTGGTCGCCTACTTCTGATGCAGTTGCGCGTAATTTATGTGTATTTCTATTTACGGAAACCACCTTGGTATCCAATGATGGTAATTGGTTATGGGATTCTCTAAAGAAAGGCTTCCGGGCCCCATTTTTGTCATAATGTTGGATTGAACCGTCTTTGAATGTTAAACAATAAACAGTAATTATGCGTCACCTATCTAAACACTGGAAACTTTGAAAACAAACTCGTGCAATTCCAACAGTCATATCTGAGGAATTCCAAAAATGAAGATAACAGACATTTCTTACTAAAACTATATCTATCATCGAGATAACAGTTTGTGATATGCCGCCACGCTTTTATAAAAGGTGTTGAATTCAGTTTTAACTTACACTACGCTATTGTAGTTCGAGAAGAGAAAGTGATTTGCGTATTAATCGCTCGCTTTAAATGGATAATAATGGATATCGACCTAGTAAATAAAAGATGAATCTGTTACGTTGTATGGTAAGGAAAAACAACGAATATCGGTACAATAAATATGCAAACATTTACGGGCGGACTTGACTCCTATGGCAGCTGAATTCTAATGAGTGAATTATTGGCTTTTAGAGGAACTGATTGCTTTCAAAATATTTAAATTACTTAATTTTTGTTTTATAACGTTTCGGTTCAGTCGGTCTTTTTTCATTATAACATCATATTAATATATGAGGGCTCGATAAGTCAGTGGCTTTTGTATTTCCCACGCAGTAATTTTAAATGCATCAAATGCATCACCCAGATGTTAACTGCAATCTATAAATTGATTACTGTCAAAGTTTGAGCAAGGTGCGTCATTTAGTTTGTGTTTGTCCGCCATTGCAAGCCCACAACCTTGTGAATTTGAACGAAAATGAAAAAATGTGAATTTCGTGTGCTGATAATCAAGCAAAATCCATAAATTGGGCTACGAACTGCTACCCATGCCAACATTTCTCCAGATTTAGCCCCCTGCGAATATTTCCTGATTCCAAACCTGAAGAAACGGCTGGGCGGTAAGAGATTTGGGTCGAATGAAGAGGTAATCACAGAAACTAACGCCTGTTTCGAAGGCCTTGAGGAAGGAATAAATAAATTGGAAAAGCGCTGGGCTAAATATATCGTGCTAAAAGGAGACTATATGAAGAAATAAAATTCTTATTTACGAAAAAAAAACCCCTTTATTCAAAAAGTCCCGGAGTTATCAAACTGCCCTCGTAGTTTTTGCAGTCAAGTATTTCAGCTAGTATGAGTATACTGGGCGAAGTTAAAGACAGTGGCTGCACCTTTCAAACATTTTAATTTTTTGCTTTATTTGGCGTTATGCTATATTAAATGGATATTATTTTACTGGCGCAAGACTAATGACCTTGCCCGGAAAAAACAAATCATTATGGAAAATTTAACAAGCCTCAGGACTTGCTAAATAAGGCCAAGACCGGTTCCGGTTGTAGTACCGACAAAAACGTAGCTTGATTCTCAAGACCGGCTCGTTTTGCATTACCTGCTTCTTACCATCCCTCTATGTGTGTAGTAAGAATCATTCTTTCCATTAAATTAGTAGAAATTATAAAGGCGCAAATCTGGCGTAAGACTAATGACCTTGCCCAAAAAAAAAAAAACAAATGGAAAATTTAACAGGCCTCAGGACTTGCTAAATAAGACCAAGACCGGTTCCCGGTTGTAGTGCCGATGATGATGATGATGATGATAAAGGCGCAATAGATAACCCTCATCCTTTTCATATTATATATCCCAAGTTCGTAATACAGCCAGAGAACAGGGTTAACGATGAAGCATACAATTGTCTTTTTCATCGAATTCAGCTTTTGTACCACAATTTTGTTTAAAACGAGTTGAATGTTTTTCCTCATTCGATTGACAGGATTCCTATATCCGCGTACTGAAATCCTAATTAGAGGCAGTTTAGTCCAAACATTTTAATAGTCACATAATCCGGGACAAAGAAAAGGCCCACAAAGTTTCTATTCCATACAAACGTCTGCGCCATTGAAATTATTATCATGGTCATTTTTCCAACATTTTTTATTTCCTTTTTTTTCTTAGATTCTAAATTATAAGCTAAACAAAAAATGCTTAAATTCTAGCATAATTATATTATATTATAATTTGGTTGTCCTATAGCGTTTGCGATGATAGTGTAGAACGTGTGATTCGAACTGACGCTATGACAGTTAGAATCACCAAAAATTGAAGCAATGCTTAACACATCAGGCTACTGGCCACGTGTACGAATTCGATTTCTAAACTCAAGTATACTCAACTGATGTGGAATTGTTATGTTATCGCTATGGTATACCTGATGGGTGGCGGTTCCGCCAAATCCCACGGTTCACCTTCCTAAAAAACGCCAATAACTGCTACCCAGTCTGCATAAGTTTTCGCTAATGCAATTGCATTAGCATCTTAAACGCTTCACGTTTTAAATAGATCAAATATATAATCTTAAAAATTCCCTGTAAAAGAATTCTTACCTTTTCTTGCATCTCTTCGCATACAATTCCTGTAAGAGTTCTTTATTACCTTATCATAAATTACGTGAAAGAAAATTCATCGGTTCATATATAATACAACCGCATATCAGGAAATATTACCCTTGCGTCGCCCATATTCAGCTTCATTCATGTGTACAATAAATCCCTTTCATACACATTGGCTGGCGACCTTTTTTTTCCCCATCAATAAACAACCCAAGCAGCTGCATATAATTAGCGCAATAGACACTGAAACGAATTTCCTTAGCACGCAATGTGCAAACAAAAGAACGCTGTCCTTCAAAGATTTTCTGACGATACCATAAACATCGTTTGTGGTATCCTAAATGCAATTCCTATGTAATGAGTTCCAGCTTATTTATTTAGCTGATCCTAATCACAGACCGATGCATTAGGTCGCTTCTCCTTTGTTCTTTTTCCTTAGCTGTAGGTTTTGTTTATCCTTGCTGGAATGCATTGATAAACACAATAATGTGATTTTCACGCACACATACCACCATGACCTTTATTACAAGATCTGGTTTCCTATATCACCAAGAGAGACTTTACGTTTCTCTGGTGGTAGGTAAAAACGATATCCTTATTGGAGAGGATATCGGTGGAGTCGGATTACAACCATAGATCGAAGCGGTCGCGTTCACCATCCACCGTACCGGCGCCGGTACGGTGCGTATACATCAAGTCTCTGCGTGAGTTCTCTTTACGTGTCAGTCCGTAAGGCCACGCCATCACTGTTAAAGTCATGCATCAAATAGAACATATTAATAAGTAAATAACCCGTGTCGTGAAAGTATCAGAGTTAACAAATAGATTGCCCCTTTCGAATTGTGTACCTGCAAATTAACTTAACTAATCTACATCAAATTAAGAAATATTTTAAACCATATGTGAACGTTACATAAAAAGTGTATTTCAACTTCTTTATTTTTTTTTGTCTCATCACCAAACAGTTTAAAAATAAATTAAAATAAAAGAACAGTTCATTCCTAAAACAGTGTGTTTTAATTAATTACTCCTTGTGGACGGTTAGTGGCGGAGTTTGGCTGTTTCTGTTCGAGATCAATTCCGGTGAGGCGAATTCTCTTGGTGTTTAAAGAACTTATGATGGACGACGAAGAGAATCAGCGCCGTACGCCGGTGCCCCACGCATCCTCGCCACAGATGCATTTTCTTATTCGATTTTCGTTCGGTGTTCTTCATTATTTGCTTGTGTATTGTGTGTGTATCTGTGAGAAACGTCACACTCCTCCCTCCTCAGTAACTTTGTTACGACCAGACTCGTGTGCGAACGACGGAGTGAGGAACGGGCGAGCGAGAGAACGTCGGAGCAGGCGAGTGTGCCGGTGCACTATGCGGAAGTCGTGATCGTGTCGTGAAGTTCTGTTTACTATGGGAAAGTGTGTGCTGTGTGTACACAGATCACGTCGGGGTCACCAATTATAGCGTTTGCGATGATAGTGTAGAACGTGTGATTCGAACTGACGCTATGACAGTTAGAATCACCAAAAATTGAACCAATGCCTAACACATCGGGCTACTGGCCGCGTGTACGAATTCGATTTCTAAACTCAAATACACTCAACTGATGTGGAATTGTTATGTTATCGCTATGGTATACGGGTCTGATGCATTTGCTTTCAGTGTTCTTCACTATTTGCTTGTGTACTGTGTGTGTATCTGTTAGAAACGCCACAGTCCCACACAGACGCTCTAAGCTAAACTTTACATATCTATTGTACAAGTTGCCTTTCGAATCGATCGTTCCTGCTCGGGTACCTATTTACTTCTCTGGTATAGTGTGGGCCATTCGGCGCAAGGCTAATAACCTTGCCCGTAAAAATAAATGATTATGGAAAATTTATCAAGCCTCGAGACTTGCTATATAAGGCCAAAACCGTCCCGGTTGTATTGCCGATGATGATAATAGTGTGGGCCATACATTTTTGCACATTTGAAACATGAATAGAAATAAAACTACAAATGTTATTTTGTTGATCATTTATTTAACGTAATAAACGTTTATTGAAATTTCTTCTTTTTTTTTTAAATGACCATCGAGATGTGCCCCGTTTCGTTGTTGGCAGTCCTACAATCAACTACGCAAACTTTGGAAAACTCGCTGACATATGCTGCGAGGTACGGAAATTTCAACCTCTCGAATGTTATCATCGCTTCTTCTTGAACATGGCTGCACTGTTTGTTTAATATTCGTTGTCGATCCCGTTTGCTCGAACTTCTTGACACAAGCTTTGATTACATTAACACATGGACACTCACTTACACGGCGTAATCCGTATCCAATTCTAAATAGGCGTCGTACAGTAACGTAGGAATCGTTGTTTTTGTAAAATTGTTTGACACAAAAAGCACGCTGTTTTCCCGTGAAATGCTCCATCGTGACTAATAATTGCATGAAGCGATGCACAATTCCCCGCCACATGCGCAAATAATAAAATGTCTCCGGTGTAGTGCAAATTATTTTCATACAAGACTATAACATAGTCTCGTATGATTCTTTACTTTAATTTTAAAACTAGGTTATAAAGTTAATTTATACTTCACTGTGACACTAGAGGAGTTCTCACACACAATATCTCTCTGGAGGAGTTCTCGTATACAACACACCAACGATGCAGATTGTATTCTATATTTTTTACTCGCTATGATGGTCATGTATCCCATGTGTGTTGCATTGGTATCTTGGCGTCATAGTCATTCATGGATATGTTAAGGGAATCTAATGAGAAGGGATTCTTTATTTATGGGTATGCTAAGAGGTTCTTTATTTGCGGGTATGGTAAGAGGTTCCTTATTTGTGGGTAAGCTAAGGGATTCTAATGAGTATGCTAAGTTATTATTATTTATTGGACTGTAGGAACCCGGAAGTTCATGACCTCACCGACTCGGCTTCGCCATCGTTCCCTGTCCTGGGCACTCTCCTTCCACGCTTGACCATTCGATCCGATCTCCTCAAGGTCAAACCTAACATTGTCCTCCCATCTCCGTCGCGGCCGTCCTACCGGTCTCTTTCCCGTTGGTCTACCGTCAAGAATTCTATGCACGGTCCTGTCGTTCCCCATTCGCGCCACGTGTCCGGCCCATCTTAATCTTCGCGACTTGATTACTCTCACTATTGTAGGTTTGCGATATAGCTCTTCCAATTCGTGGTTATGGAGTCTCCTCCATTGTCCTGCCTCCTCGTCATATTTACCTCCAAAGATGCCTCTCAAAACTTGTTGTTGAATGAGTATGCTAAGGAGTTCTTTATTTATAGATGCGCTAAGAGGTTCTCTATTCATGGATATCCTAAGGGATTCTTTGTTTGGTAAATTCGATGATAGTGCATAGTGTTAACTCTCCCCCTGCTTTAAATTTGCTGTTTCAACAAAAGTCTTTGGGATCTTAATTCTGACATTTTATCATATCTTTTTTTGCGGCTCTGACTTGTCTGCATTCGTTGGCTCTTTTACGAATAATATTTATCAAAATTGTATAACAAATAAAACTACCAGTGATTGATATAATTGTTACGGCCACAACCACCCATCCCATAATACTTACCCCATACATCAAATGGTCCGGCCTCAATACAATACCAAACAAATTGAACTAAACGTTTAATTTGCTCTAATCAATTCAATTTCAAATAAATTGAACTAAACGTTCAATTCGCTCACATTGAAAACTTAGACAGGATAATCGAACCACAGGTTCCCCACAAAAATCACCTAAGATTCAAATGTGCGGACCAGATGTCTTTCTTCAAACACAATCGTTGAGAATAATAAAATGCGCGTCAGCAATTTTATGATCCTCTAGAAATATGGTTACCCAAAACCATTAACACAATCAGCGTCGTTTTCCGTTTTAACCAAACCAAGTTGAAACAAACAACTTACGCCATAAAACGAATTGCACGTTCGTTTTAGCACCTAACAACATAGAGGATCATAAATGTGCATTAGCACGATCCTCTGTTGATTCTTCCATTGTGTTTCCTCTTTCGATCCCAAATTTGGGAAATATAAAGAAAGGAAAATGGGTCAGGCAGAAAAAAGGAGATATCCTTTTATCTGCAGGATAAGAAAAGTTTTCCTTCGATGAGAAAACGAAAATTGAGCTGAGTGAAAAAAGAAAATCTAAGTGAGTTGGTTGGGAACTAGTGACGGAGACGGTAAAAAAATTAAAATATAAAATAGTACAGTGCACAATTAGTGTTTGCATCCGTCGAAGATAAGGATTACTAAATGTTTATATAAAATAGTACAGTGCACAATTAGTATCTGCTGCCATCGATGATAAGGAATATTAAATGTTTGTAACAAAAAAAAGTGTTTGACTCTAAAAGAATATAAATATATTCTTTAATAATTAAAGAACAAAAACAACAAAACAGTGTTTTATTTTAAAAGTGTGTTTCAATTCACATAATGTGTGTGTGGTGTGTAGAGTGGGTGGTGTGGTTAAAAGATCTTAACATAATTATAATTGTGCTCTTTACATGATTACTTTCCATTGAGATAATTATGCGTTAAAATGTTTATATTAGAGAAGGCTCGGCTACTGTCGGAGTATAAAATGTTGCTTATTTCTAACTCGTCCCCTTGTTATGATTTGCGTCTTCTGAGATTATAGTTCACATATATAGTATCATCTATAGTTACATTATGGAATCGTCTGATATACGAACAATATCTGGATTTTTTTCCAGTTTTATATTACATATAGCAATTTTTTTATTTATTAAACTTAACGTACAACTATCTATTGGCACACTTTTACATATTGTTACACTTAAAATGGAATTTCAATTTTTCGTGCCATGATTAATTTTATTACAATTAATGGTTTTCCTTGAAAATTGGACCAGCCCATGCTTGGTGTCAAGGGCTATATTCTCATATGCACGGCATTTTTCATTTGCAATGGGATACCTATAAATTATAAGGACATTGTCTTTAGTGTGGCATACGTGGATTTTTGGAGGGTTAGTATGCTAATGATGGGGATACCTGTTTTTCCTAACGGACTATCTCTCCTACTTCCTGTAAATTGAGTGACCCTGTATGATATAATCCTGACTTTGCTGTGGCTATGGAGTCTAAAAACGTTTCTAGCATCTGTTGTATCTCTTCTAGGATGAAATATGTATGTTGGCTCCTGTTACGCACAAAACCCCCCCACCCTTTAATATCCATCTCTTTGGAGCTAGTCTCCACCGTTAATCGCGCATACATTAAATATCGCGATGTGAATTCAATATCACACAAATTGAACTACGAGGGTTGCCTCTTATGTTTCGGGATTTGGCAACCCTAGTGTTGCAATCCGGCAATTGACAGCTCTGTCGTAAAGTTGGACATTTTTGAGGTTATACGCACTCAGAACGTTTTGACATACGAGCGCTATTTGTGTTGTTTACAGTAACTTAAAAGATTCATCTCGGCCCAAAAATGGAATTAAATCGTCAACATTTTCGTGCGATTATTTTTTACAACTTTCGGCGTGGATTAACTCAGCAACAGTGCATGGATGAACTTAATTCAATTTTTGGCGATGAAGCTCCATCAAGGACCAGTGTTTATCGATGGTATGGTGAATTCAATCGTGATCGTAGTTCACTCCAAGATGAATTTCGTGAAGGTCGTCCAAAATCAGTTGTTGTTCGTCATGTGACCTATCGTGAGATTGAGACAACCTTAGGCGTTAGTGGGACCAGCATACATTCAATATTGCATAAACATTTGACTGTCAAAAAAATTTGTTCGCATTGGATCCCACACAATTTGTCAATCGCCCAAAAAAAGGCTCGTGTCAATTGGTCGAAAGAAATGCTCAAAAAATACGGTCGCGGTGCTTCGAAACACGTCTATGACATCGTGACAGGTGATGAATCGTGGATTTACGCGTATGAGCCCGAAAGTAAACAGCAGTCGACTGTCGGTGTTTCAAGATGAGCCAAATCCAACAAAAGTTGTTCGCGCACGAAGCACTTCCAAGCAAATGGTCGCCTGTTTTTTCGGAAAAACTGGACATGTCGCAACCGTACCACTAGAACAACGAAGAACAGTCAATTCTGAGTGGTACACAACCATTTGCTTGGCAGTTGTCTTCCAAGAAATCAGGAAAACCAACCGCCGAAGACGGATCACTCTTCACCACGACAATGCGAGCTCTCACACATCGGCTGCGACAACTGCATTTTTGAGCACCCAAAACATCGATTTGATGGGTCATCCGCCGTATAGTCCTGACTTGGCACCGAATGACTTCTTTTTATTCCCGTACGTAAAAAACAAACTGAGAGGTCAACGTTTTTCGACACCTGAAGAAGCGGTTGCTGCATTCAGAATGCATGTGTTGGAGATACCTCAATCAGAGTGGCAAAAGTGCTTCGACAATTGGTTCAAACGCATGCAAAAGTGTAAAGATCTTCATGGGGAATATTTTGAAAAACAATAAAGTGATTTTCGATCAATATTTGTTTTTGTTCTCTAATCCCGAAATATAAAAGGCAACCCTCGTACACGTTCAATTTGTCTCATATTGAAATTAGCTTAAATCCAAGACGTGATAAACGAACCATATGTTCAACACGCAAAATCCTTTAAAGGTTTGTTTACCCAAATCATGTATAAATATCATCATCATCGGCACTAAACCGGGATCCGGTCTTGGCCTTATTTAGCAAGTTTCTCCGCCGGTATCTGGTCCATATGCGAGACTTGTTAAATTGTCCATAATATATATATATATATATATATATATATATATATATATATATATATATATATATATATATATATATATATGGATATAGGGTAAATTAGGGTTTTTAAGCAATTACAAAAAAAAAATTATATATATATATATAAAAACTAAATCTGTGTAAGCTGCCTGATGTTGGAGTTATCCACCGACCATTTAACCACCAAAACTGTTGGTGCTGTTTAATAATTTCATCCGGTCTCTATGGGAAATAGCTCTTTGAACCGCAAAGGCTCTACTTCGGTGTTCGTGACTTTTCGATCGTAGCACAATCGCCCGTTTTCAGAAGATCTACTTACATGATAAATCAACGGAACTCCTGATACATCCTGTATAAGACTGTTCATATCAAATTCGAGGAACTCCTCTGGTGAAACAAAGCCGTCGCGGCGCACCCATCATATTTGGACTTATTGAATATATCCATATATCATAGGAGAAGTTTTCTTAGCATTGACCAAGGCAGCCTCTACATGTCTGTTAAAATACAGGTACTGATCTAGCCTGATACTAAGGTGTTTAAACATATTTATGGTTTCCAATTTGTGTTCATGCGGTCCCATGATAACTAATTTCGCCAGGTTTTTCTTGTGTCGCTCGTGGCTTTATACAATCATCATCATCATCGGCACTACAACCGGGAACCGGTCTTGGCCTTATTTAGCAAGTCCTGAGGCTTGTTAAATTTATACAATGGGGGATGTAAATAAGATGGCTTCACATTTCTGGAACTTGATCTTAAGTTCACTATTCTGGAACTTGATCTTAAGTTTCCAGTCGTCGCAGTATCGCTGCACTTTATTAAAGTCGCTCTGCAGTAATCTCCTTATGATTTCAATTTTCGGGGCTGTTTTATAAATTATAAGATCGTCAGTGTGCACAATTGCATCATGAAGTGTGCTTAATATGTCGCTAACGTTAATGTTAAAAAGAATCGGACAAAGTATCGCTCCCTTTTGCAATCATTCTTGATATACGTTATAATGGAGGTGAGTCTGTCACTTTTGACCACGACCCTCTTGTTATTTAAAGATACACAGTAAAGGTACATATAATATAAAATATACATGCTTTGTCTGACAATCTCGAGGTATAATACTTCAAGCCAAACGTTGTCGAAGGCTTTTTTCAATCCGATCAGACAGGCAACTGTGCATTGGTTCTAGCATTTATTCCATTGTATGTCGGAAACCAGTTTACCTGCGATATGTGTGTTTTCATGACACACCTTAAAGCCAAACTGGTTATTTCGAATAATGTTATTGTCATCAACCCATTTGAGCAAAGCTTTGTTTATGACTTTCTCGAATACTTTACTGTTGCTTGGAAGTAAACTTATCGAGCGCATGTTCATTGGGTCTTTGCCCTTTTTTGGTATAGACTCAATGATTGCTGTTTTCCAACGCGTGGGATAGTGTGCAATATTTAACGCGTTGTTAAATAGACATGTGTATATGTCCATTGCTAATGGTGGTAGATATTAGGTGCGCAACTAAGTTCCCGCTGTTTGTCAATACATGGCTCGAGCAATAAATGTTGGCCAATTTCGACATATCCAAAACGTCATGAACCAAGCTTAGACATATGGTAAATAAACCTCTTTGACACTGTAGTGATTTACAGGAAGTGCTGATTTTCTTCTTTCATTCGAAGAAAACGGCGGCTGAAGCACATCGAGAGCTTCACAAAGTTTACGGATATGCTGCTCTAAGTGAAATAACGTGCCGTCGCTAAAGCTAAAGGCCTTCGAAGACGCTGAATTGGAGGCATTGCTCGATGAGGATCCATGCCAAACGCAACAAGAGCTTTCATCAGCATTAGGAGTTACCCACCGCGCCATTTCCAAGCGATTGCACGCGTTGGGAATGATTCAAAAGCAAGGAACTTGTGTTCCTTATGATTTGAAGCCAAGGGTCGTATTTTCGCCTGTGAACAACTGCTCCATCGGCAAGAAAGGAAGGGTTTTCTTCATCGCATCGTGACGAGTGATGAAAAATGGTTTCATAACAGCAATCCAAAGAAAAGAAAGTCATATAACCATTTGTTCACAATAAAGTTGCATTTTCAAAAAAAAAAAAAAACAGCGAGAACTTAGTTGCAGATCTAATATTTGAGTGCGATACTTGGTACTCCATCTGTTCCCACTGACTTTTTTTTAATGAGTCGAAGATACCCTGGATCTCCTCCTTCGTTATTACTAGGCTATTAGTGCTGTTATTGGCATTAATAGCATTTGCCTAATTATCGTCTTTGAATTCGGTAAAATCAACATTCTCCGTCTGCCTATTTAAATTTCATTTCGAAGGTGCAAGGGATTCACTAGAACTCTGTTCACCAAGTCGTAGTTTCGGCGTGTGCTTTCATTCACCTTGTACTTTTCCTGGAATACATCTCCCACAGTGTTCGGCTTTTCCAAGAGATCTTCTATTACGAAGAGCTCATTACTGAGGAGAGCGTTCTTTGTATCTATGCCTATGTTGATTAACATTTGTTTGTTTTCGTCATTACGTGGTAAGTGGAGACATTAAATCTCATTTTGATTATTTCTCCTGAATACCTTATAAATTTGTGGGAACATGTACGGATTGTTAGATTTTATAGCTTGAATTCTGTTGTCCCAATATAAATTTGCTGCTACTCTATGGTTAGCCTTTAGTAATTTTTGGAGGTTTTTTAATCTAGATTTCAGTGATATTATCTCCTGGTCGTGTCTGTCAGTAAACGTTCTGTATAATTGTTTTAGTTTTGTTAGCAGTCTGCTTTTTTTCCTGTGAAGTGCGTTTATTGTTGTGGTGCTATACGTTTCTGTTGTTTCTGTTAAATTGTTTTGTCCATTCTTCGTGTTATGATTTCGTCCATTTGTTGAATATGTTATATTTGTCGATTGCGTCATTTGTCAGGTTTCAGTTTGTTGGCAGATTGATATCGTTCGAACGTAATTATTTTGTTAACGATCTGATGAACGGTGACCATCGCGTTGTCCAGTAGTTGTAGGGTTGTGGGACCACGAATTCCTCCAGTTCTGCCAGTTCGCTTTATTACTACCGTAAATGCACAGTGGTGTCACTGACGTACTCAATTGATCGCTTTCGCAGATGCTAAGAAATGTCAACTCCAACTCCACCTTGTTCTACTTTGACCTCTCTACCCATTCCCTCAAACCATTCTCACCACTAATCTTAAGCGGCGCTTTCTACACTTTCTTCTATAACCTGCCCCCCACCTCCCGCTCCCACTCTTGCCTTCACAATATGTCCAATTTACCTTAGGTTAAGCTTACAATTAGTTATGTTAGTTCTTACGTTTTGTCGTTTGTAAAGCTATATATACTTTAGCTTATACGTACTTATGTTGCTTGAATTAAGTCAATAAATGGGTGGTAGACCCACTAAACTAAACTATACTAAAGTTTTCGACATGATTTGTGTGTTTAGGTTGGCAATGGCGTATCATCATGATCATCGGCACTACAACCGGGATCCGGTCTTGGCCTTATTTAACAAATCTCTCCACCGGTCCCGATTTCGAGCCGATGTCATCCAGTTTGGCACTCCCAGACTCTGGGCGTCCTGGTTTACGGCATCCCTCCATCGCAGAGAAGGTCTGCCGCGCTGTCTCCTTCCACACATCCTGCCAAAAAGTACTTTCCGGGCAGGCGCCTCTTCGCTCATTCGAGCTAGGTGTCCTGCCCACCGTAGTCTACCGAGCTTCATTTTTTGTTTACAACATTAGCTTCAAGGTAGATTGCGTACAACTCATGGTTGTAGCGTCTCCGGAATCGTCCTCCCTCACATACGGGGCCAACAATTCTCCTTAAGACCTTCCTCTCGAACGCGGCTAAGAGTTCAGAGTGCCTTTTATTGAGCACTCAGGTCTCGGATCTATACATGAGTACTGGTAAGATCATGGTCTTGTACAGTAGTAGCTTGGATGTTCGGGATTTAAAGAGCCTTGATAGACCATAGTAGACTTTGTTGGATTTGATCAGCCGTTCGCGTATTTCTTCTTCCATATTGTTATCGGCTGATACTATTGACCCAAGGTAGTTAAAGGATTGCACTACTTCAAATTCGTGCTCCAATACCCTGACAGTTTCACCAACGTTAGGACTTCTCTTCGCAGAAGTTGCTACGATGTACTTAGTTTTCTCCTGATTAATGTGCAGTCCCAGTTTTTGTGCCGCCTGCTCGATCTGGGTGAAGGACTCCTGTACAGCCGATTCGGTTCTGCCGATGATGTCGATGTCATCTGCGTAGGCAAGTATCTGGATGGACTTGGTAACGATAGTCCCTCTAGTTGTAACGCCAGAATCACGTATTGCTTTCTGCAAAACCAGGTTGAGAAGGAGGCAAGCAAGACCGTCCCCTTGTCGGAGTCCATTAAAGATGTTTATTGGTTTGGACAGCATTCCGCTATTTTTACTTGACTAGTTAGGTTGGTCATGGTAAACCTACAAAGTCGTATCAATTTGTTTGGAATGCCGAACTATCTCATGGCATTATATAGTTCTACCCTGGCTATGTTGTCGTAGGCGGCTTTAAAGTCTATGAGTAGATGATATAATGGAATCTGAAATTCCTGACATTTTTTCATCGCTTGCCTAAAGGTAAATATCTGATCAAATGCTGATATGCCTGGGATGAAGCCGCAATGCTATTGAACAATGATGGTGTGGGGGCTTAAGGTAGGTGTGCCGGCGCACGACACAGGTTCACTAAAAACGCCCAACGATTGTTCGCGGAATGAATCTCCGAGGAATAAAACGCACGACTGATGTTGTAATTGAATTTTGGCGCACATTGAATTGTTCGCAAGTTAAAAGGTTAATTGAATTGAAATTCGTAATACACGCTGTTGCCGCGAACCCTTACTAGTTAAACACAATGTCAGTAAGTTCCATAATCCACAGGGCCAAGCTTTTCTTATGTTATGCGAAATCTCAATACAAAAGTAACACTCGGCGGGGATTACAATTTAATTTCACGTTATCTATGTTTAATTGTTTATTGCGCCACTAACTTGGAAGAAAAACGGATTTCAAAATGCGGGTTTCCGGGTCGGGTATATCTACACGAGGATCAAGCACTTAACATAATTCGCTCTAGTGACTCCGACGACGTGCGCGCGTTGGTAGTTGAATGACGACTCGCGTGCGTGCGCAATGATGGCTATCTCTCGACTCCTCGCGCGACCTGACCGCCCGCAGGTAGTGTGGATAGTAGCGGAGGTTGAAGATTGACTGTATATGTCTGGCCCCAGTGGCGGTTGAATCTCGACTGACTAATGAAAGTAAAAATTCATCGCGTCGTGGCAGTGGAGTTATAGCTAAAGTAAACTCGCTGTCACTTACTAAGAATTTTGTGGAAGAGTTGCTATGCCTGCATACGAAATTAGTTCCAGTGAATCCTCGCCGTATAAGCTGAGTTGGATTCGTTGGTTGTGGGTACGGGGAAATTGGCTTTGGGAACACGAGCAAGTATGGGCATGAATTTTCGGGTGAAATTGGAATTGCTTGGGTGCAAGCAAGGAATATCATTTAGATAAGATATTAACCGAAGTAATTTCGGGGAAATGTATGCGGCTTGGTATAGTTGGTGGCGATGGCTAATGTTCCGTTATGGATTTGAATATGCGTTTCATTACAGCATATAGCAGATTGGGATTGTTTTTACCTGTTTATAGGTTAGGGTAGGGTGACGCGCTGTTAGCGGTCAGGATTGGTTGGCATTGTGGGTTGGTTTTCCATGTGGTATAGAGAACCCCCACAATGGCTTTAGCGTAAGGGGCTATCCGAACTTGTAGGATAGTGGAGAGTATCTTATATGCGGTACTCAGCAATGTTATACCCCTATAGTTGCTGCACAGTGTGATATCTCCCTTCTTATGTATTGAGCAAATTATACCACGACGCCAATCTTCCGACATCTCCTCTTGCTCCCGTACGTGCACCACGATCTCATGAATTGCGTGATGTAACGCTGTTCCTCCTTGTTTGATCAGCTTAACTGGTATGCCATCAGCTCCAGGGGCTTTATTTGATTTGAGCTGTCTAATGGCTTTTAATGTTTCCTCAATGCTTGGTGGCGGCAACATTCGGTCTTGATCTTGCATTGGTGGAGCCTCCAATTCTTCTGTGAGCTGACCATTTAGCAATTCCTTGAAGTGTACTTCCCATCGCTCCAGTATGCCTTCAGGATCGGTGATCAGATTACCCTCTTTATCCTTGCAGTAAGTGCAGCGATGTGTCTACCGCGTCATACTGCGGATTGTTTGGTAGAACTTCCGCGCCTGGTGCGGACCTCGCTCTTTACTTTTCTCTATTTCACAGACAAGGTTTTTTCCCAAGCACTCTTCTTTTGTCTGTGAAGCCTTTTTTAGATCTTCTGAGCTCTTTGTTTTTCTCCTCGCGCACCCGCGTCCTATGAGACTGCTGCATTGTCCCACTCTTGCCTTCATAACATGTCTTGTTTACCTTAAGTTAAACTTACCATTAGCTAAGTTAGTTCTTACGTTCTTTTGTTTGTAAAGTTATATATACTTTAGCTTATACGTACTTATATTGCTTGAATTAAGTCATTAAATGGGTATTAGACCTAGACCCATTAAACTAAACTATACTAAAGTTTTCGACTGAAATGATTTTTGTTTTTGCGGCATTGAGGTTGGCAATGCAGTTGTATAATGTGTAAATTCGATAACATATCAATTTCAGTGAAACTTGATACTAAAATATCCGTGGAGTTAACTCGTAAATAATGTAAAATTTGAAGCTGCTCGATTATAGATATTCTTGATTTTAATTAGAAAATGTTCTCATTCTTCTCGTTGCAGTTTGATGCCGAATTTCGTCGGTGGGGCTTCAAGCGTAATGAGCCCGCGTCATTTGAGAACTTCTCAGCCTTAATTGAACAACTACATAGACTTAATAATATACAGTTTTTAATTTTATATATCGATCCTCGTGATAATGATCTGTTGCCTATTAATAACGATGACAATTTTGGAAGAGCCTTAAAAACCGCGAAGCCTTTACTTAGAATAATTGTTCAAAGAAAAGGTTCGTTTTTTTTAAAGATGTACTTTTTTTACTTCTTTTGCACATTCGTATTTATTTTTAATTAACATTGGTTTTTTTTTTAGATTACTTTGAAGAATTTTCCGGATATGGAACTATGAAACCACGTACTAATATTATAAGCAGCATTCTAGGACAGACACCAGTTAAGACAAGAGCACCTACCATATCAAACCCTCATGATTTTCGCCAAGTATCAGCTATAATTGATGTTGATATTGTTCCGGAAACCTGTCGTCGAGTACGCTTACTTAAGCATGGAAGTGATAAACCTTTAGGATTTTATATTAGGTAAGTTTACAGTCCTACATGTCGAGAATTTCTTGCAATTGTTTTGTCACGGAGGTCGTTTGTATTTGCCTTCATTAATTTAGGGGTGAATGGGTAGGTTGCAGCGGATATGTTTCTTGTATATTTTATTACTACATTGTTGTTTTTATTATCTTTCTTTTTCTTGTCCCATAAGAGACTCTCTTTTTGATAATTTAATAAACCGTTCATGATTCATCACATTTTCCTTTAAGTACGTCGGTAGGCAGAAAAGTAATGAACACATGCTAGTAGAACCCGAACTCTTTCTTGACTAGAGGACAAACAATAAAAATCGCATGGCGCGTGATCAGGGGAATAAGGAGGATGTTAAATCGAATCAAACTTCAGGCTTCGCAGGGCCTCTTCAGTTATACACGAGGTGTGTGGACGAGCGACATCATGTTGCAAGATTATTTTTGCGCCAGGGTGCCTCTAACATGATAACTCGACGTCGGAAGCATTTCAGAGTCTGTATGTACTGAAAAGGATTTAAATTGCCTCTCATTGCTGAATATTGGTCTTATAAACCCGTTGAGCATCAAAACACGTTCAAAAGAAGTCCGCTGCGTGTTTCATTAACAATTATGACCTTTCTAGACTCGCACCCAAGGAATTTTATTGCCCATCGATTTACAGCAGTGCTGTAGCCTTGTATGGGAGCGCGTCTCGTTATCCTTAAAAGGACGAGCGTCTCTTTGAAAGACTGCTCCCAAGTGTGGTTTGTTGCGGTCAAACCATCTTGATTCCTCCTTCGAGCAAAGAGCGGCGACCGAATGTTGATCGACAAAGTAAAAGATTATTTATTTATTTGTCTATTTATCTATTTATGGTATTTGTTATACAAATGAGGCTCGTTTGTGCGCACCGATTGGTCGCTAACTAAAACTAATTGCAATAATGACTGGTTTGAATCCAACGATTGAGAAAGTGTGACTGATTATTATTATGGTCTATTTTAATGATTTCTATTAAGTTTCATTTTAGTTAGTTTATTTATTAATGATTAAATTATATTTCAAATGAGTGGCATCCTTACACCTCGGACACTAATTGAGACTGATCATCGACATTAAAAAAAAAAGTGTGTCGGGAGGCCGATTTAAATGAGTCAAGAACAAATGTGTCCTTCATCGTGTCTCTGGCTTCTGGTCATCTTACGAAAACCAGAATCACCTACATCCCGACTATGTCAGGGGGAACACCATGCAGATATTATGATAAATAACCGAACTTTAAGAAACTCGTCATCGCATAATCGGGCTCGCTCTCGAGGCTCTGTCCACGCTCGACTGGTAACGGCATTTTGTAACATTAGGGGCATCGGTTTCACCAATACGGATGCAAACGCCGTCCACCAATATTTGCAAGCAGCGAAACCTGATATCCTCTCCTTAGCTGAGACCCAAATCGATTCGCCAACTGATTCCACATATCTTCGTTGCTTAGGATACGACTTACATTCGAGATTCCGATTTAAGGGCGAAGTCTGCGGCCCGATCTGGCTTGCCAGAGAATGGAGGCGTTGGAACCCAATAACATGGACTTCATATGGTTGAGGGTCGTGCTAAAGAATTCTGTTAAATTTCTTTGTTGTCTTTACCACTCCCCGAATGACGATCGACCAGCGACATTTTTCGAACATCTTTCACGTACTGTCGACTGGATACAGATCAACCACCCAGCTTCTGAAATTGTTCTCCTTGGCGATTTTAATGTGCACAATTTCTGCTGGTTGGTACATTCTAACCGAACCGACGAGGTTTGGAGGCTCGTGAAGATGTTTGCTGTTAGCCGTAACTTGATTCAACTCGTGGAGGAACCCACGCGAGTGCCGGATGCCCGAAGTGATTATGCGAACACCCTGGATCTGTTTTTGACATCCGAGCCGAGTATTTATACTGTAGAGCTTCCTGCGCCACTGGGAAACTCAGATCACTGCTTGGTATCTGTCGCGTAACCACTTGCATTACAAGAGAATAACCGGCGGAGGCAGCTTCGCCATGTATGGAAGTATGGGGCTGCTAACTGGGACGATTTGCGAGATTTCTTCGCATCCTTTCCATGGTCGGAGGTGTGCTTCGAAGACTCCGATCTTAACGCTTGCGCGAAGTCGGTCACAGAGATTATTCTTCTCGGGATGGAGATCTACATTCCACATTTCATCAAACAAAGTTCATCTGATAAACCTTGGTTTGGTAAAAAGGCGAGCAGATTACAGCGGCAAAAATAGAGCTTTTAAGCATCGGCGCTCCAATCCCACCGATGTTAACAGAATGAATTTTGTTAGTAACAGAAACGCGTGCAACCAGGCGATTGATGCCGCGAAGAAAGCTCACAACGACAGAGTGACCAATAAACTCCTTCTGTGCCCCCCCGTTTCGCGCTCCTTCTGATCAATGGCAAGAACTGTCAGCAGTAACTTCGCGTCCCCCCCTTTCCCCCCGTTGGTGATTGACAGCGGGGCGTTTGCAAATTCAAAGGATGTGTTCGTGAATTTATTTTCAGCGAATTCAAACCTCGATCCTGGTCTTTTGGAGCCACCTGTGATCCCGCCGGTACGGTCTTCCATGCGAGATGTGAGATTTCGCCCGCGTACTATTCAATGCATTCTATGTGGACTGGACTGTAGGAAGGCAACCGACCCGAACGGAATACCAGCAATAGTCCTTACGAACTGTGCTCCAGAACTGTCGCCGGTTCTTGGCAGACTCTTTCGCCTATCTTATGTACGGAGGACCTTTCCCGCCTGCTGGAAAATCGCTTGAGTTCTGCCAATCCCATAAAGGGGAAAAAAGTGACTCCCACAAGTTACCGACCGATAGCATTACTGTTTATGTTATCTAAGGTGATGGAAGAGGTCATCAATGCCGAGTTAATTAGGTATTTGGAGTGCAACGGACTTCTTAATGATCGTCAATACGGATTCCGTGGCAGGCGGTCCACGAGAGAGCTTTTAACACTTATAACCGATATATGGACATCTGCGTTGAGGGGCATGGTGAGTCAAGAGCGGTCGCATTGGATACCTCGAAGGCTTTTGACCACGTCTGGCACGGGGCATTGCTGAGCAAACTTCGTTCATATGGTCTTCCCCCGCAGATTTGCGACTGGACGAAGAGCTTCCTCGAAATTCGATCGATCCGGGTTGATGTGGACCGCGAGTGTTTGGATCTGTATCCTGTTAATTCGGGGGTGCCCCAAGCTTCTATTTTGGCTCCAACCTTGTTTTTGCTTCACATAAATGATTTGTTGGAATCAACGGATAACAAAGTGTTCAGTTTCGTGGATGATAGTATGCTTGTTTCCCCTTTTTCGATTAGTGGATCAACATCGCACCAGCGGAGATTTAGTCAAATGGACTCTCTGAATCGGTATATGGATAACGTCATGCAGTGGGGAAAGGCCAATCTCGTCGACGTCAATGCAGGGAAGACACAATATACAACATTCACAAAGAAAAGTGGATCATCGGTTCCAGAGCTGATGATGAATGGCCACGCCCTCGAATCTGGGGAAAGTCTGAAATTGCTCGGGGTCACGGTCTATGGGAATGTATCGTGGCATAAACACGTGTCGACCATCGCCAGGCCAGCCTCAGGTAAACTGAGTTATCGTCTTAGAGCCAAGAAATATTTTACTCCGGCTCAACTTTTTCTCCTGTATAAATCCCAAATTTGACTCGCGCTCGAATATTGCACCCTTGTTTGGAGCTCGGCTCGTAAACATACCCTCGACCTACTTGAGAGCATACAGAGACGAGCGATCCGTCTGATCGGGGACTCGGAGCTGACGTCGGGACTACAGTCACTATCACATCGAAGGCGCGTACCCGACCTCTGTTTGTTTTACAGATATTATCACGAGCACTGTTCTTCGGAGATTCGTGGTATTGTTCCACGCAATTCGGTTTATATGTGCTTGTAGCGTTCTACGAACGCACAATTTCACCCAGGTAAGGTTCCTAACCCTTCAAGGAACAGACCTACCTGAAAACGTTACACGCGCCCTCAGACGCGTGCCCCCAAAAGCCTACTAGGGGCCGACAAGATGTAGCCAACGTTGAGCCGACACCAAAAAGCAAGGAACCGAACATCCCAAAGCTTTTAATGCCAAGTTCAACATTCGTAAGTCATCATACCTGAAACAAGAAAGAAACATTCATTCTGCCTGCGCCCAGGAACATTCCATTGAATCGGTAATTTCAAACATCGATACAAAAGAATTGCTATCATCAAAGAATGAGCCGATCAACGGATGCACGTGCCGGTAATCTAATGCAAGGACCACCCAAATCCGTTGAACAATCGAATATATCTCAATGAGATATCCGATGATTTATGAGGAGTTAAGCCAACAAAGGCAATACTCCGGTCCCACGGCCACGCTAGAATTTCGCATCATTATAAAGATCTAATGGATTTCGATTCCAGGTACCATGTTCAAATAAGACCCACGGGCTGTACGTTCAAACAATCGCCGAATATCTCCGGTCTGGGCGCCAGGTGTTCTGTGCAAACAGAAGGCCGTGGAGATGAAATGCTGGCGATAATAATGATGTATGCAAAGAATGACTTTCCCCTTTCAGGAAACTACAAAATATCCCGGGGATGGCACGGAATCGATAGCAGAGGGTCACCAACAAGGGCAACGACATACAAGTCTACCACTTCAACACAAACAAATACGGCAAACAAACGCCATCACAGAACGTGTCATCCCTACCCGGTGTAGCGAATCTAACAGATACACACACAATTCACAAGCAAAATAGTGAAGAAGCACCGAACGAAAAAATCGAATAAGAAAATACATCAGAACCGTATACCTTAGCGGATAACAAAAATAATTCACATCAGTGGAGTATAGTCGAGTTTAGAAATCAAATTCTAAACACGGTCAGTAGCCTGATGGGTAACGCATAGGTTCAATTTTTTTCGTGATTCAGACTGTCATAGCGTCAGTTCGAATCACACGATCTTCTTCACTATTATTTCAAACGCTATATGCTCCACAAGACAATCCGATGGATCACACCAGTTTGTGGTTCATCTTCCGACGGCGCGAACATTCCTGCATCAAAACTCGTTCCGTTACAGAGCGGGGAAGCTGTGGAAATTCCTTCCCGTGCGAGTGTTCCTGGAGCGTTACAACCTGCAGCTGTTCAAGAGGAACTGCAACAATTTTTTTAGCATAGGTTCGCCTCTCCCGAGTGAAGTGTAATATAAAAAAATAGATGGGGAATGTTGGGAAGAGTGCTTTCTTCAATTTTGTACTGAAAAAGAAATTGTGGCGGTTGAGTTCGGCGAGATCGAACGAAAGAAGTGTCGAAAACGGCTTTCGAATGCTTCTGAATGCTTTCGAGGTACTTGTATGCTAATTGTAGCAAGTACTCCTCGATAGCGATGATGGAGGCATCTTCGTATAGGTGAGAGTTGGGGTAATGACGACCGTCAGGAGTTCTAGAGTGATTGATGAATTTTCTGAAGAGTTTCCGTTCGAAAACTCGGAGTCTTTCCAAGAAAAGCCGAAGATATACATGGCTATGTGGGAAAGGCCTACGCTATACCAGATCGGATTAGCTGCGTATAGCAGAGAAGATTAACTTTGGTGTCAACTTTGTTGCTCTACTTCAAGACGTCGTGCAGTTGCTTAAACCGACCCCGGGTCCTTTGAAGAATGTGGGTCACATGTTTGATGAAATTCATTTTTGGGGTATAGATGACCCCAAGATATTTCATCCTACCCTGTGGTCTAATCGTAGAGTCTCCTATTTGTATTCGAATATTCGGTGAACATCTCAGAATTATAGCTGTTTACTACTCAGAATTATAGCTACTGCTTTGAATGGATTAAGTCGAATTTTCCATCGAATGTAATATTGATACAGTTCGTCCAGATGACGATTGAGTCGATTTGTTGCGAGTTTAGGGCTTTTGGAAGACGTGTGCACTAGGGCGTCATCCGTGGAGAATATTTGGTTAACTCTCTTGAAAGTTCGGGGTAGCTTTCCATTCACCCGAACTTGAAAGGTTGTGTTCCGAACGAACTAGTAGATGATATTACACTTCTACTGAGACTAGTGTTCAATATTTTAAAGACGAGAGCTTCGATCCACGTCGTGTTAAAAGTCTTTTCAGTGTTCAGGCTCACCGCAACGGTGGGTTCCTTATTAAACAGGCGCACGCAGAGTTGGTTTTGAAATATGTTGAGAGCCACCGTGGCGCCGTGCGCTCTTCTAGATCTAAATTGAAAATTATGTATTAGATTCCTCGCACTGATATATTTGTTTAGCTTCTCGTATATGAACTTTTCATATATTTCGCTGGTGTAAGTAGGGAGCGAGATAGGGCGAAAGTTTGAGGGGTGAGACGTTTGTGTCCCAACTTCGGCTATTGGACGAACAATAGCATGTTTCCAAGCTTGGGGAAAGTACCCGATGTTGTAGGCATGGTTGAACAGAATGGGGAGGTTTATAAAGAATAATGCAGAAAGCCTTCGCAACGAGTGGTACGACAGTGCCGATACTGGGTGACTTGTTAGGTTTTCGAGATTTAACCAGGTTCTGTAGGGTATTTGGTGTGACGAAACCGTGACTGTTATCACATGCGGCGCCGAAATATGCACTGTTAGCTGAGTTAAAGACGTTCGTGGTTCGTTAAAGTTGTTTATTTTTTTGTAAATCTCTGAACTAATGATTGCATTAGTATCCGGGTCACCATCGTCGAAAGTGAGCCTGTGGTTATTTTCAAAGTTCTCTCCGATGATGTTGTGGCGTTTCTAACAGATACACACACAGTACACAGGCAAATAGTGAAGAACAACACAAAAAGAAAATTTAGTAAGCGAAAGCATCAGCCGTATACCAAACAATAACATAGCAATGCCACATCTGTTGAGTGTTCTGGAGTTGAGCATGGCCTGATGTGTTGAGCATTGGTTCAATCTTTTAGTTATTCTAACCGTCATGGCGTCGGTTCGAATCACACATTGTCGCTATCATCGCAAACGCTATAATGTTTGTTTTATTGGTGTCATTATTGATAATAGACCGTTGTGGATGATTCTGTCAAAGATACGAGAAGTGTCGCATACCTTTTAAACGTTTTGGTCCATCTGAATACCCTTCAGTTTGTCTTCCAATTGTCGGGTACGACTGTTTTGGATTTATAAGTGTGCCAATATTATGAATGATAGAAAAGAAAGATAAGAGTATGCTTAGATCCGCAGTTTCCCAATCAAGCCATTAACGCGTCAACCGTATTAAATGCCAACTATAGAGGAGATTATACCTGAGCTAACTCATGCAAACGTTTTTAGTATTTTAGATCCATAACACGGTTACTGGCAAGTACCATTGCATGAAGCTAGCATGGACATAACAACATTCTGGACTCATTTTAGTCGCTGTAGATTTAAGGTGTTGTCGTTTGGTCTCAATGCATCCGCTGAAATTTATCAACAAAAACAATATGAAATTGTTCGGGAGCTAGAGGATGTAGAAACCATTTATGGTAAAGGCAATTGAAGAAGTTGGCCTAGAGGATCACAACAAAAAACTAAGAAAAATACTTGAGAAACTAAGATCTGAAAATGTGAAAGAAATAAAATGAAGCTTGCCGTCAAAGAAGCAAAGTTTTATGGACATGTTTTTACAAGTCCAAATGGCTTCAAACCAGATGAAATCAAAATCGATGCTCTCGGACGTGCATGAAACACATACATTTTTGGGCATGGTTACGTATCTCACCAAATTTCTTCCGAATCTAACGAAAATGACAGAAAACTTGCGCGATATCGTCAAAACAAAATCTTTTCTGTGGAATGAAAAGCATGAGCATGATAAATAAAAAATATACGTACGTTAATTTCCAAAGCTCCAGTACTTCGATACTATGATACGACGAAAAAAGTGGTAATCCAAACCGATGGCTCACGACAAGGACCAGGTTGTGCTTCAAGAAAATCAACCAGTAATATTTGTAAGCAAATCTTTGACATCACCGGAAAGTAACGCGAACTAGAACTCATCGCCACTATATATGCCTGTATGGGTTTTGATCAATTCATAAGTGGTAGGGACAACATAAAAAATCAAACTGATCATATTTCACTTAAAGAAGTATTTAAAAAGTCGTCTCATAAATGCACCAAGCGTATTCAAAGACTAAGACTAAAACTGTAGAAATATGATATACGAGTAGACTTTCAATATTGGCCTGGCAAGCAATTATTAATTGCAGAACTATTATCGCACCTACCCATTGAGATTGTTAACGAAGATGAAAAAGCCTTCCAAATCGTTTTTAAGACAGATTAAATCTGATTTCACAACTCACGAGGAAGTTTGTGATGATAAACACATGGAGGATTTGTTGAAGGACACAATTAATGATGGGACTCTGCCGAAGGTAATAAAGGAAATATGTAGTGGCTCGAAGTCTAAAACGATGGATAACGAAACAAATCAATACCAATCGGTACGAAATGAATTATCGCTGCAATCTGGTATTCCAGTTAACTGTTTCGATCTTGTTGGAAAATGTGTATACATTTTTATTATTGGTACTGCGGGGGTTCTCTATACTACATGGAGAACCCACCCACTATTTCCGCCTAATTTCGACCACCAACATCGTGTCAAACCAACCCCAATTTCTCCTACTTACCTATTCACCTGAAAAGCATGTTGCAAAAACGGGTGCATAGCTGAATTTATTATTGAATTCAGCTACCTTTTTGCCATACGGCAACTGCAGTCCTCTAACCCATGAGACCTCCACCGGAAATTCCATTCACGTGGTTAGCAACAACCAAGTCGAATCAAACGACGCGGTTGCATCAGCATCCAATGGCTTGGGTAATTACCGCATTCCTTACCGTTTTTCCCACGGTAATATTACCCTAGCCAAAGTAGCGTCACTTCGACTTTCCCCAGACATTCCATTCGCTGGGGATCAATGGTCTCTTTTCACAGGTGAATGGCACCAGCTATTTTTTCCTCTCCTTCACATTTTTATCTTCCCCGGGTTCAATGCACTCTGAGATCACCACACTCATCGCACTAGGGCAGTAGGTTGTGGGGGGCGAAGTCGTGGTGCCGGCGTACGGCACAGGGTTCTACTTCGTCCCACAACTTTTCGTTAATACTCCGATTGTTCCACCGCAGCAACAAAAGAAAACTGTTCACCAGGAGAAAACGGAAATACACACAAACACTCGGAAACTGCAGCCGGAAAATTAAACACTCTGTGTCATTTTGTCACAAATGTTCTTTTCATTTTTGGTTCCTTGTGTTATTGTTTTACACTCGTTCTAATTGTTCTTTAATCCCGCGAGAGCAGTAACAATTGTAATTTAATCAAAACTTAAAAAAGAAAAAAACTGTTAGAATTTATTGTGGTCTACTACTTTCACTTGGGATATAAAACGACTTTCACTAACGTACGCACGTATAAAATATCGTGTGTAGAGCGCCGTACCCTGTGCACGGTACGGCGGAGGTGGAGACGACCCGACCGACTCCTGGGACGGTTGGATTAAGACTCGACTATATTCGCGTCACCATGCGCACCGGTGAGCGGGAGATCGCGTGTGACCTGCGTGGTCAACGATGAAAGACGACTTAGCGATAATCATCTCGTGCAGCGATGATTCGCTTCTAGGGGTGAGTTTATGGTGTCGTGGTAGATATCCTCTCCAATAAGGATATCGTTTTTTCCTACCACCAGAGAAACGTAAAGTCTCCCTTGGTGGTATGTGTGCGATCGTTCAGATCTGTGTGGTTTACACGTGCTCGATGGCAATGGGTAAACGAAGCAGACAGGCGGTAAAGAGGAGAGGAGAAATGATCAAATGCGCCGTTGGTAATGTGGGTCATTGTGTACTCGATGCGTCGTCGCTATTATCGACGTTGGGAAAAAAAGGTGCTAATGGGTTGGTGGCCGAAACAAATCCCTTGCTAGCATTTGTATATGCAGGGAAATCCGTTTGTGGGAAACGAATTCTAAATTTGCATTGTTTATGCTTTGTATTCAATTGATGCCAAGAGATGCGGAATGCGTATTTGCTTTGGTTTGCAAATTGTGCGAGTCAGCGAATTTTATTGCTGGGAGAAAAAGGTCGCCACCCAATGTGTACATAAAGAAATTTATCGTGCACATGGCGAAGTTGGAAAATAGACGACACAATGGTAATTATCCCTGGCTGGAATGGTTACATGATATGTGAACCGAGGTTTTTCTTTTCAGATAATTTATGATAAGGAAAGTAAGAACTCTTACAGGGGATTTGTAAGCGAAGGAATGCTTGATAAGGTAAGAATTCTTTTGCAGAAGCTTTACGTTTATAGCTTTGATCCAATTAATGCGTGTAGCATTTTCAGTGCTTAATGCGATTGCATTAGCGAAAACTTACGCTGGTGGGATGAGGTTATGGGGTTTTTAGGTAAATGTACCGTGGGGTTTGGCGGCACCGCCACAAGGTCATCCTCAGCTGCATAGATACAAGCACGCAAGCTATGCCAATCCCGAAGTTATTGCGCTCTCTCTTTTGTCCTTTTCATCCTTCGCATGCCCAGTTACTGTCGAATGATGTGCAAGTGTTATTCACCTCGCTGAGACATGCAAATGAAAGGATTGATGAGAAGAGCACGATGATGATTGGCTAATAGCCGTGCGAATGCAAAATTAAAATTTCATCCCTAATTGGGATCAGTCGCTATCCAATCTCTATCGGTGACGGTCACGCCGCACCGTGTCAGATATCACATCTCAACTACAGTCGTTAAATATCCACCGTCGCGTGTACACGCTACATCGAGCGTTCACACAGAAGTCACTATACAACCACAGCAGAGTACACACGCCACGTCGCACGTTCAATGGAGTCGAGAATTGGGTTTCTCAAGAATTGGACGCCATTTTAAGAACACAGGAAATTTCATCTTACGCGTAAAGTTTTATATTTGCCATGAAAAGTCGGTTTAATTATCTTCAAAAAACAGTTAAATTTTATTAATGTATTTGTGTATGTGGAATCATTGAATGATAAATAAAGAACAAATTCAAAGTGTAAATTCGAAATCAATTGTGACGTTGACTACAAAACTTTACCCCCACCGTAGTATTTATTGGCCTGTAAGAACCCGGAAGTTCATGACCTCACCGACTGGACTCCGCCATCGTTCCCCGTCCTGTGCACTCTCCTTCCACGCTTGACCATCTGATCCGATCTCCACAAGGTCAAACCTAACATTGTCCTCCCATCTCCGTCGCAGCCGTCCTACGGGTTCCCTTCTCGTTGGTCTACCGTTGTTGTAGTCCGGCGCCGTGCTTCCTCGGTTGAGGGAAGAGCGGGGACCTTTTATTATTCCTTTTCTTCTTGAAAAATGCTGGTCCTGTTCTACATTTCGTCTTCTGGTTGAAACTTATCACGGGAATATTATGCAGATGGCTATGTCGAACTGTCACTAAAGATATATTACTTAACTCTCGCTTGGTGCCTTTCCTTCTTCTTAGATTTTTATTTGCAGCCGGCTATTTAAAAATGTCCATATCAGTTTTATTTTATGTCGGGCTTTTATTTGATCTCGTTGCAAAATATTTTTATAAACACAAATCTCTGGTTATTGTATCTTGGAGTGAATATTCTATTAAAAATTATTATTAAATCTATTTTCTCTAGAGTAGAAGTAAACGCCTCGAAGTATTCACGGCAAATAGAAGTTATCCACTGAATTTTTTTCTCTATGACTTTTCACATTCATTTGGACGAAAATCCAAGTTGCTATGTTTTCAATAAATCAAAAGGTGCAGGTTATTAAGTGTGCTGTAACTGGTAATATTGTGAATGTTTATGAATGGTATGTATTAAGTGAGAATGTAATATATGTTAAGTGAAGTTTTTTTTAGGATGTGTTAGGAGATTCAGTGTTAAATTTAATAAGGGTAGTATTCTGGAATACAACATCCCACCCTTCTTCGAGAAAGAAAATTATCCTTGAAGAGAATAATTTTCTAGTAACTATATATTAAATTAAGAAAGACTTGGATTTTCGTTCAATTACAGTACAATGGTTTTCAAAATTAATCTTTATCAAAGGTTACAATAATCAATAAGTTCTTAATACTAGAAAAATATTCTATTTACATTATATATTAACTAAATTTAAATATTTCTCCTTGGAACCTTTTCTTTTCTTATCTAAAAATCATTATTACTTATTATATTAAATATATAATATTAATATTATTGTTTCAAAATTCTCATTTCCGTATATATATTAATTCCAAAATTTCTAATATATATATTACCAATAAAATTTTCTTTCTTTCCTTTTCCGTTCGAATATATATTAATTCTAAAATTTCCAATATATATTACCTCTAAAATTTTCTTTCTTTCATCCCCCTCATTAACTTTTTTTTTTTTTTTTTTTTTTTTTTTTTTTTTTTTTTTTTCATTTCCGTCATTTCCTACAATTGTTAGATTATTTCATATATATTGAATAATAAAACAAAGGCCATTTGTTATGCGTTTATCTTTTCCTTAAATTTATGGAAAATTTTCCAACCGTGTTTAATTTTAAGATAATTGTTAAAAATTTGGTTATGTTGTGTGTATGGGTTATTTATTTATTCCGAAAATAGTTTTATATTATTATTGTGTAAAACTTTGAATTTATTTCCTATTTTGATTTCTGAGTTTTCATCGGATACTATGTGGTGTATTTCGTAGGGACCCTCCCATAAGGGAGCGAGCTTATTTTTCCTGGTATGGTTTTTTATGAGTACTTTGTCGCCAACTTTGAATGTTTTATGGCTTGTCCCTTTGTCATAACACGCTTTAGATTTTTCCTTTTTGTCCTGCAATATGTTTTTAGCAATCTTGTAACCGTACTGTAAGCGGGCTTTTAGTTCGTTAGCGTAGTTCTCGTAGTTGTATGACGTTTGCGGATTTATGCTGAGCGAATTCGGTATTCGTGCAGGAAAACCATAGAGTAATTCAAAAGGGCTAAAAGCGGTGCTACTGTGCGGTGTGGTGTTATACACAAACATTGAATATGGTAGCCACGTATCCCATGAGAGTTGGTCCTTGTTAACGTAGTGTCTGAGATATTCGGCCAACGTTCGGTGGCTACGTTCTAAGGCTCCATTTGTTTGGGGATGATAAGGTGTTGTTTGTATCTTTTTGATTTTTAGAATCTTGCATATTTCTTTAAAAAGGTGGCTTAGGAAATTGGTGCCTTGGTCCGTTAATACCGCGTCGGGTATTCCGAAACGACATATGATTTTCTCCACAAAACTACGAGCTATGGTGGGTGCTTCCGCATTGGGTAGCGGTATAGCTTCAGTGAACTTTGTTAAGTCATCTTGGAACGTTAATATAGAAGAAAAGGAATAATAAAAGGTCCCCGCTCTTCCCTCAACCGAGGAAGCACGGCGCCGGACTACAACACTGGTGGCAGCGGTGCCTTGACCTCTAGTTTTGCTTCTAGTGGTAACTAGTACCTTGCCTACCTCTTGTGTGTCTTGGAGGTGAATAGGGAGGCGGCTAAGTGCATCTGCGTTGGAGTTGTATTTTCCGGCCTTGTAAATAATTTGGTATTCATATTCTTCCAGCAATATTCTCCAACGAGCCAATCTTGATGTCGGGTCCTTCAGATTTATGAGCCACTGTAGTGGTTTATGGTCTGTACATATTGTGAACCTTCGTCCGTAGATGTAGGGGCGAAATTGTTTGACGGCGTAGATGATTGCCAGTAGTTCCTTTTCTGTCGTGCTGTACCTGGATTCGGCGTCGTTAAGGGTACGGCTAGCATAACAAATAGCTTTGTCCTGGCCAATTTCTCCCTGCGATAAGACCGCGCCTATTCCAACGTCGCTAGCGTCCGTAGTTACTATAAAGTCTTGATTGAAGTCAGGGTAAGCTAATATGGGAGGTTCTATAAGTTTATTTTTTAACGTATGGAAGGCTTCGTCACAGAAGGGGTCCCATTTAAATGCTTCGGTTTTCTTTAGTAACTTCGTTAGTGGCTTTGCTATGGTTGAGAAATTGTTTATGAATCGCCGGTAGTATCCTATGAATCCGAGGAATGATTTTACTCCCTTGACATTCTTCGGTGTGGGATATGTTTTAGCAGCTTTAATCTTTTCGGGGTCTGGTTTAAGACCGTGTTCGGAAATTACATGACCCAGATACATTAGCTCCTTCTTCAGAAAAGTGCATTTATCTGGTTGAAGCTTAAGGTTATTCTGACGTAAACAATTAAAAATTCGTATAAGCTTTGCGTTGTGTTCTTGCAGGTTATATCCGTAAAGGACTATGTCATCGATGTATACAAAGCAGTCGAATCCTTGTAATCCCATTAAAACGTTGTTCATTAAACGTTGAAAAGTTGCGGGCGCGTTTCGTACACCAAACGGCATACGGTTATATTCATAATGTCCATAAGGGGTACTGAAGCCGGTTTTGCACTTGTCTTCATTGTCCATTAGGATTTGATGAAATCCGCTTGCCAGGTCGAGGGTGCTAAAATAAGTTGCCCTCCCTAGTTGATCTAGTATGTCCGTGATATTTGGTAACGGATATGCATCGGCAACAGTTACTTCGTTTAACTTACGGAAATCAACCACAACTCTCCATCTCTTATTACCTTCCCTGTCAGCCTTTTTTGGTACCAAGAGCAAGGGGGAGTTCCAAGGACTAGCACTGGGTTGGATAATACCACTTTGTAGCATGTCATTCACCTGTTTGTGTATCTCGGTTTTTTGTGTGTCCGGGAGCCTGTACGGTTTGGTAAATACGGGCGGCTTGTACGGGTCAGTAATGATTTTATGTTTCAGCGCTTCTGTGAATGAGAGGTTGTCACCTTCGAGAAAAAATAAATCATTGTATTCTCTACATATTTGAAGGATAGATTGTTTTTCTTCACAATTACAGTGGCTGAGATTGATTATTGATGTTAATTTATTTAACCTGCCTTTGATTAGGTCGTCGGATTGACTAGAGATTAGGTTGAAATCACTTAGCTTGTCCCATTTGAAGTCAACGTCTTTAGTATTCACCGTTTGTTCTGCTTCCGAAGTGTTCATCATTAACACCTTTAATTTGGAGCTCTTGGGGCTGGTTAAGGTATCGCCCACGTATATTCCTGGCATGATTCGTTTTTTTTGAATGATTATATCGCCGGACATGTCCTGGTGTTTACTAGTTAACGGAAAGTCTACAATTTGTTGGCTTCTGGGTTTTAAAGTGAAAGTTGCTCTTTCAGTCTTATGTGCTGCTGGAACATTTTGTACTTCAGTCTTTGCTGCTGAAACTTTGTCACCCAATCTTCTCTGTTTTCGTTTTCTATTCTGTTTAGAACTATTACTTTTTCCTTTTGATTCGAACTGAAGGTCTGAACAGGTGGCTCGTGATTCATTTGTAGAGCCGTATGGCTTTCTTCGATGCTCACTATCATTACCCTTTGACATTGGAATCTTCAGGAGGTGTTCCTTGAAATCGACTACACATCTATATTTAAATAAAAAATCGTTTCCTATGATTCCGTCATAAGGCAGATTTATTTGTTCGGTGAGTAGGTGGAAAGGATGATCCATGAGCATGGTATGATCCTGGGTTTTTACTTCTAGGGTACCACTTACCGTCCCCAGGGTTTTTAAAGAATCACCTGCTAGTGTGGATATTGTGTAGATCTTGTCATCTTTTTTCTGATTCTTTAAGCACGATGATTTTAGAAGGCTTAGGTCGGCGCCGGTATCAATTAAAAGAGTCGTGTACATATTGTCTGCGGGACTAACTCTAAGACGTATCGCTGGTTCTTTTAATTCGGGACAAAAGGGTACGTGAAATCTTAGATTTGGTGTATATTGATCATTACAGTCGTTCGAAAGGTATGGCTGTGTGTCTCCTTCCGATTTGCCTTGTTTCCTCTCTATCTGAGTCGACCGAATACTATAGATTGAAGAGTGCCGTTCAGCATGATTCTGTTGGCGTCTGGCCTCGTTTTCCGACTCTTGCACCCGAGAAAAGTGAACATTTTGCTTATTGTTTTGTCTATTGGTGGTTCTAGAATTTTCACCAAAACGATTTTCAGAGTTTGTAGGATTATTTCGGAATGGGTTACGCGTTGTTGTACCTTGTTGGTAATTTGTTGAAGCCGATCCATTCCTAGATATCTTGTATCTACACTCATTCTCTGTGTGATTATTTCGTCCACAGAAATTACATACAATGTTATATTCCCTTTTTATGGGTTGTCTATTCGGAAAAAAGTTGGATTGCATGTTCCGATAACATGTGTCCTGTGTATGCCCTGGCTTACCACAGGTTTGGCAGACTATACTATTGAATGTAGGTTTTTCATTGTATTGATATGACCTGGGAGAATTGTCCATTCGAGCCGCATGTGACACTACATGTGCAATCGACTGTTTTAAATTATTTCCCCCATGGACTTTAGCTAGTATCTTTAGCTGTTCGTTCATTAGTCCATCTTCAAATGTTTGTACGGCCAATTTTTTGTTTTCTTCCATTAAGAATTCCCTAACCACCGCGTCTGCTGTTATTTCACACGTGGCAGAGTTTAAAGTCCTTAGAGCATTCGCGACTCTATCGCCGTATTCCCGGACGGTTTCTCTGTACCGTTGTTTCAGAGAAATCAACTCATTGTGTGCCGTCGACCGAGATTGCTCCTCTTTATATTCCGATTCGAGTTTATCTTTTAAATCCTCCCACTTAGCGATTTTGCTATACCTGATCAGATCGTAAGCATGACCCTCTAGTCTATTTTTGACTAGATCTAAAAATGTCTCGTATATATCCGGGTCTGCCTTCTTTATGGATCTAAATAAAACGTCTCCCCCGGATATAAATTTACCTAAGTCGCAGGGTTTCCCGTCAAAGGTAGGGACGATTCTGAAAACATCAGAAATTCCGACAGAAAGAGCCATTTCAGGGGTTTTACTGAGTATCTGTTGATAGTGGAATTGTTCTTCCCCCTGCCTAGCCGCCTGTCTCGTGTAATATGGGCTCGTAATATTGAAAGTTTAAAATAAAAGGCGAAAATTCGTTATCAATTCTTAAAAATATGGTTTATGAAAAAATATGGTTATGGAAAAATTGGCCTTTCTTTTGGTTATTCAATATATATATATATATAGGAAAGAAAAATAAATTGGTCCCAAAACTGAAAAGAAAGAAAATTCGACGAGAAAGAAAGAAAAGAAACGGAAATGTCTTCGAAATACTGAAATGAGAATTTGCAAATAATTTAGATAGAAATTTCTATCCAAAAAAAATGTATGTTAGTAAAAAGGAAAGCTTCCAAGTAGAAAATATTACTAAAAAAAAATTAGAGAGAAAAGTCGCAAAAAAAAATTCTTACTCCACTAAATGTTCATTGCTGTCATACGTAATGTTGATAGAAGTCTTTGTCTTGAGTTTCTTATTGTTGTGTGTTCTTCTTTTTTTTTCACTTTTTTTTTTTTAAATATTTTAATTATCGCCAGGCAGACTTCACGTCCTAGAAGTTGAATATCCTGGTCTTTTTTTTTTTCGTGGTTTTATGTGTTTTTTTTTTTCGTTGTGGAGACGTTTTCATTTATCCTTTGGGTTTTTTTTCTTCTCGTTTTTCTCTTTTTGTTTTAATACAAAACAAAAACCATATAATTTATTACAAATAAAAATATGATTGTAATCTTGCTATGCAATAATAATAAATAATTTACTTCAAACTATTAAAGGAAATTCTTACTTCGGGCGTAATTTATATGTCGTTTAATATTTTTTTTTTTTTTTTTGCGTTAAAGATTACTTTTTTTTTTTCGTTGTTTTATGTTTAAAATTTTTTTTTCTTGTTTTTTTTTTTCGTTGTTTTATGTTAAAATTTTTTTTTTCTTGTTTTTTTTTTTCTTCTTATTTTCTTTTTATTTGGGATCCTTTGGTTGGATCATCCCACCGCTGCCACCAGTGTTGTAGTCCGGCGCCGTGCTTCCTCGGTTGAGGGAAGAGCGGGGACCTTTTATTATTCCTTTTCTTCTTGAAAAATGCTGGTCCTGTTCTACATTTCGTCTTCTGGTTGAAACTTATCACGGGAATATTATGCAGATGGCTATGTCGAACTGTCACTAAAGATATATTACTTAACTCTCGCTTGGTGCCTTTCCTTCTTCTTAGATTTTTATTTGCAGCCGGCTATTTAAAAATGTCCATATCAGTTTTATTTTATGTCGGGCTTTTATTTGATCTCGTTGCAAAATATTTTTATAAACACAAATCTCTGGTTATTGTATCTTGGAGTGAATATTCTATTAAAAATTATTATTAAATCTATTTTCTCTAGAGTAGAAGTAAACGCCTCGAAGTATTCACGGCAAATAGAAGTTATCCACTGAATTTTTTTCTCTATGACTTTTCACATTCATTTGGACGAAAATCCAAGTTGCTATGTTTTCAATAAATCAAAAGGTGCAGGTTATTAAGTGTGCTGTAACTGGTAATATTGTGAATGTTTATGAATGGTATGTATTAAGTGAGAATGTAATATATGTTAAGTGAAGTTTTTTTTAGGATGTGTTAGGAGATTCAGTGTTAAATTTAATAAGGGTAGTATTCTGGAATACAACACCGTCAAGAATTCTACGCACGGTCCTATCGTTGCCCATTCGCGTTACATGTCCACCCATCTCCGTCTACCAGTGCGGATTCCGTAAGAACCGGTCAACGAGCGACCAAATGTTCACCTTAAGGCAATTGCTGGAAAGGAAGTGGGAATACGACTCAGTCACAAGGCAAAGACTCTTACCATATTGTAGTTGAGCTGGGAATCCCGCAAAAATATGCCGCCCTCATTGAAATCTACAAGAACGAAAATAAAGGGCGAGTTAGAACAGAAAACCACCTCTCGGAACCATTTGAAATCCGCCGACTATGTCGTTTTAATCGTGTGCTCGAGTATGTCATCAGAGAGGTACAAGACAACAACATGGACGGATTAGCCCTGAACGGGGTCACACAGGAAACTCCACAACCACGAATCGGAAGAGTTGTACCGCAAACCTACAATAGTGAAAGTAATCAAGTCGCGAAGATTAAGATGGGCCGGGCATGTGGAGCGAATGGATAACGATAGGACCGTGCGTAGAATTCTTGACGGTACACCAACGAGAAAGAGACCGACCGGACGGCCGCGACGGTGATGGAAGCACAATGTATGGTTTGACCTTGGGGAGACCGGATCAGATGGTCAAGCGTGGAAGGAGAGTGCACAGGACAGGGAACGATGGCGCAGCCGAGTCATGAACTTCCGGATTCCTATAGATCAATAAATAGTAATAGTATTACATGTGTCATGAACTCAGACATACAACAAAAGCTACCAATGATGACACACGAAATTCCTTCACTTCTCTTTCAAAGAATATCAATGTACTTTTGTGAAGCAACGTATTGCACAAGGAAGAAAGAGAAACATTTTAGTAACTGTTTGCCATTACTCTGATTTTTTGAATTGACCTTTTGAGGAGGCACCACTGCAAATGTTGTTATTCTGGTTTGCAAAATCAATATTGCTAGATATGGTATTGGAAAATAAAATAACAGTCAATAGAATATAATATAATCAAAATATAATACCTGGAGGGTTTTAATTAATTAACAGAGTTTCTCTCCTAGGGATGGCACGTCTGTTCGAGTGACAGCTAATGGCCTTGAAAAACAACCAGGAATATTCATATCACGTTTAGTTCCAGGCGGTTTAGCCGAAAGCACAGGCCTACTAGCTGTTAATGATGAAGTATTAGAAGTGAATGGTATTGAAGTTGCCGGAAAGACTCTGGATCAGGTAAAATACACGACAACTTTAAACTAGGTATTATCTTGATATAAGTTCCTTTTATTGTTATAGGTCACAGATATGATGGTTGCGAATAGTAGTAATCTAATCATAACAGTAAAACCGGCAAATCAAAGAACTTTAACTTCGCCTAGAAGAGGTTCCTTCTCTCGTACCAGTCAATTATCAAGTGGTTCCCACCAAACGAACAACACAAACACGTCCGATGAGATCGAACAAGATGATCAGGACGAGATTGTTGATTTAACTGATGTAACTCTCGACGAACACAACCATCAAACGACACCGCCCACAGAGTCCAAAGACGGTGTCTTGCACTTATAAAAGGAACATAAATGACTATTTTATTTTTGTAATCCGATTGCATGGTAACTTTTAAATTATATATATTTTTTGTTTTTTTTGAACACGTCAACACTTAAAACGATGTACTTAATTATAAGCGAGAAAAGACAACTTTAATATATTATCATGTGAAAATCAAGAGAAGATGTGCACTTATAAAAGTGAGCTGTACTACAAATAATATTATTTATAAAGATTTTGTTTCTTCAATTTATATTTGTTATAGCTTTGCGGATAATACACATACTGTAATAATATTGATCAAAAAATAAACGGCGATTTATTTAAATTACATTTTACACAGAAACTGTTGAGAACATACAAAGAAATCATCACTTTATCATCATATAGAGATATTCAATTATATTTTAATAAATATATTTACATTCCATATTTTTAATAACTGTTGTTTATATTCAATGTCGTATGTTATGTTGGCTTTTCGACTTGGCTCTTAGAACTCATAGAAATATACTTTTAGCAATGTCAGCAAGGTCGAAATGTTTTGTACTGTGATTGTTTACTGCATTCCGCCTTCGAAACAGTAGAATATTTGTTAATTTCTCGCCATGCGTTTCTTAGAGTCTCAAGTTCTTGTTGCCATTCACATTTAATTGGAGTGAATATAATAATATAAATAGTTAGGGTGAAGGTGTGCTAAAAGCAAATCACGATGTAGTGCCACCTACTCTAAGTCACCGAAATTCATAACAACTTATTTAAAGAATTTAACAGGTGTCCGGAATTTGCATTCGATTAACACGTCGCCGCTTTACCAACCAGATGACATGACTCCGGAGATATATCTTGAACTGTGGAATTTATGGGCGGGCGGCGTCTTTCAATATGGAACCGATGTGACGGCACAGGATATGTTTTCCTTAATCGGTGCTCGATGGACTGGAAGTACCTGTTCTGTTCAGTGTTTGCAAAATTTATTTTTCTTCTATTACCTGGTTGATTAACAATCCACTCATTAAGATGAAGGAAATAATTTCTTTTCTGAATTCACATGTAAAACTCACCCGGCAAGTCGCTCTGTTTACCAGTTTCATTAAGTTAAACTATTGATCCTTCTACCTTTTCCTTGTAATTGGCACGTGATTAATCGTTGTACCTTCCTGGCAATTGATCCGCTCTTGAACATTTGGATGACGCATCGTTAAGGGTCTCCTCCATAGTGTGAAGCATTGCACTGTTATTCTTTACCAACATCGTCACAGGAGTTAATGTGTTTAGTGTTTAGTGGGGCTACTACTTCATTTATTGGCTTAATTCATCATCATCATCATCATCGGCACTACAACCTGGAACCGGTCTTGGCCTTATTTAGCAAGTCCTGAGGCTTGTTAAATTTTCCATAATGATATGTGTTTTTTTTTTTTTTTTTTTTTTTTCGGGCAAGGTCATTAGTCTTGCGCCTTGGCTTAATTCAAGGAACATAATTACCTATAGCTGAAGTACCAGGTGTACCGGTATGAAGTGAGCGTTTTTTTTAAAGTAAAAAAAACATTTTTTTTAAAAGTAAAAAACATTTTATTCGAAGTATTGGCCATTGCTTTCCACACATTTCGACCACCTTTCTGGCAATTTGTGGATACCACGCCAATAAAACCTCCTCGATAGTATAGTGGTTAGTATACCCGCCTGTCACGCGGGAGACCGGGGTTCGATACCCCGTCGGGGAGCCTCTGACGCAAGACTAATGACCTTGCCCGGAAAAAACAAATCATTATGAAAAATGTAACAAGCCTCAGGACTTGTAGTGCCGATGATGATGATGACGCCAATAAAACCGGTCGTCTTTTAAGGCAAACTATTTGGAGACCCAATTTTCGACTTCTTCGTAGGGATTGAATTGCTGCTCAGTCAATGCGCGTCCCATCGATGAAAACAAACGGTAGTCGAAAGCAGCCAAGTCTGGTGAATACGGCTTAGACATTTGGTACTACAGAAAAGGCATCGAAGTGTCGGAAAGTCGTTATACTCGGCAACTAGCGTAACGGCCTCCATCCAACAGGAAGGTCTACACACCGACTTTCCTAGCCTCCGCAGCCTGTTCCTTAATTTCTATAAAAATCTCGATATGCTCCCTAATAAGGTGCTAAAAGATCTCTCGGCATTTCACCAATATATCGACAACAAAATGACAAAAGCACTTTTGACCCTAATCAGTCGCCCTCTCGTCCCCCCTATCATCTCAATGCCCTCAATACGCTCCCCCTAACCGTCTACTATCAGAATCTTGGAGGTCTCCGCTCCAAAACACGTTCGATTCTGGAAAAGACACATTTCCTCCCCTTCGACATATACGCTCTGACTGAGACCAACCTTATCCCTAGTATTAATAGTCTTGAACTATTCCCCCCCTCCTTAAATGTTTTTCGTGATGATAACGCCCATCGAGAAGGTCCCAATACCCCTTGCCGTGGAGTGCTGCTTGCCACTCATAACAGACTCGCTTCGTCTCTAATTGCCATCTCATCTTCTCCGTATCTTGACTACGTCGCAATAAAAATCGACAAGCGCCCTAAGTCTCTTTTCATTATCTGCTTCTATATATCTCCTTCGCGACCCAGCGTGTCATACGAACTCGCAATAGAAGCGGTAGATAACCTAACCGAGTTAAGCACCTCAATAGACGATATCGTCGTTCTTGGCGATTTTAAGCTCCCCCGTCTCCAATGGACATTGGCTGACGAACAAGCCTTCTACGCTTCAAACCCCACTAGCTCCAAGGAACGTATTTTTATAAACGGTCTCACCGACTCATGCCTCCATCAAGAGATGGAGACAACTGGACCTCGTGTTCACAATGGACCCACACAAGTCCTCAGTTGCCCCTAGCCCACACGCCCTCTCCACCATTGATAATTACCACCCCGCGCTGCTCTTATCCATATATCTTGATCATGAAAACCATCCTTCTCTACCTCATGACAGCTTTTCCTACAACTTCCACAAAGCTGACTTCCGCCTTTTAAATGAGCATCTTAGCAAAACAACGTTTCGCTCTGATCATTTGGGGGTAGAAGAAGCTACTGCCACTCTCTATAAGGAGATCTACTATGCCGTCGCCTTATATGTCCCCTATTCTCGCCACAGGTCATCGGTTTCATCGCCGCCATGGTACAACCACACACTCCGCGGTCTTAGGAACAAGAGAAATAACTTGTGGAACATTTTCCTCAAAACGCGTTCCTTCCAAAACTACTCCAACTATCTCGGTTCCTTTTATAAATTTTCCGAGCTCTACAACTCCCTCTACACCAACTACCTCACAAAAACATAATCTAATTTGATCAATGACCCCAAATATTTTTTCCACTTCATAAATTATAAACGTAAATCTGATGCCTATCCTAACTCCCTTTCTTATGGCGCGACTACTTCAACCGACCCCCTAACTACTGCCAATCTATTCGCTTCGTTTTTCAATAAATCCTTCACAGACATCTCCTTCGAACCCAATCCGTCTCACTTCAAAGACTTGCCCGAATTCTCCCTCGGCCTCTTCTCCCCTCAAATTATTCAGCGTCTAGTTGAGGAGAAATTAAACTTATTCGAAGACGAGTTCAGCCCTGGGCCTGATGGACTCCCGGCTGTATTTTTAAAGAAATGTTCCACTTCTCTTTCCGCCCCAACATCAAAGATATTCAATCTATCCCTTTCACGGGGGATCTTCCCTAGTATTGGGAAATCCTCCTATGTCACCACCATACATAAAAAGGGACCTAAAAACGATATAAGCAACTACCGTCCCATCGCCAAACTGTCTCATATCTCCAAACTGTTCGAAGGAATTCTTTACAACCCATTATCTTTCCGTTGTAAATCCATCATCTCATCTAACCAGCATGGTTTCCTTTCGAGTTCTCATCCCATACTCTCCGTGCCTTAGAGAATGGCAACGAAGTCGATTTAATCACCACCGACGTCAGCAAGGCCTTTGACAAAATCTCCCATAATCTCATCCTTTTTAAGCTGTCCTCCCTAGGTTTCGAACCCCTATTGATCAAGTGGTTATTTTCTTATCTGAAAGATCGATCCTACCGTGTCAAATTCAGAACCTCCCTGTCCAATCCTTTTCTTCCCACGTCAGGGGTTCCGCAAGGCAGCCATCTAGGTCCCGTTCTATTTATCCTTACCATCAATGATGTTGATTCCATACTAAATACTCATCCATCTCCCTCTATACGGACGACGCCAAACTCTACAAAACGATCATCTCTCCCCTCGACTCCTCACTTCTCCAAACGGACCTCGACAGCTTCTCAACTTGGTGCCGTAATAACTGCCTTGAACTCAACGTTGTCAAATGTCACTCCATCACCTTCTCCCGCAAACGCCCCCCCGCGTTCCCACTTCCTGCTAAACCAGCAGATATCATCTGTACCCTCGATACGCGACCTCGGGATCTCATTTGACAGGGAGCTTAGCTTCATCCCGCATATTGATGATATTATTCTTAAGGCCCTGTCCTTGGGTTTGTGAAACGCTGGTCTAAAGAATTCTCTAATCCTTACGTTTCCCGTTTTCTCTACATAGCCTTCGTCCGCCCCCTTCTTGAATACGCCAGTCAGGTCCGGCCTCCACACTACTCGCCCCATGTACGCAGAATCGAAAGCGTGCAACGTCATTTTCTGCGTTTTTTGCCCTCCGCGGACTGAACTGGGCGAATCCACGGATTCTCCCCCCATACACAACTTCTTAGCCGAGAGCTTTTATTGTTTCTTTGGCGGGTTTTGCTGTATGACTCGGAGCATTACCATGCAACAAAATTACCCTTCCGGGTCTTGTGGCCCATTCTGGTCGTTTTTCGATCAATACATGGTTCAAATTGATCATTTGTTGTCGGTAGCGTTGTGCATCAACAGTTTCGCCAGGTTGTAGAAGTTTATGATACACCACCCCCTTCTGGTCCCATCAAACACAGAGCATTGTCTTTTTTCCGAAGCGACCGGGCTTTGCAGTCGACGTTGACGCTTCTCCTGGATGTACCCATGATTTTTTGCGTTTAGGATTTTTAAAATAAATCCATTTTTCATCACCAGTCACAATTCGATGCAATACTGACTTCCTTTCGTGTCGTAGAAGCAACGTTTCACGTGTGGTGTTTCGCTTTTCCGTCTGCATGTTATTCAATTCATGTGGCACCCAGTTTCCACCCTTTTGGATCTTTCCCATAGCTTTTAAACGGTCAGAAATTGTTTGTTGTGCAACATTTAACATTTGTGCCATTTGTTTTTGGATTAAAGTGTCATCTTGTTCCAATATTGCTTGCAATTCGGCGTCTTCAAACTTTTTTGGTGGTCTTCCACGTTCTTCATTTCGCACATCAAAATCATTATCTCTGAACCGCTTAAACCATCTTTTGCATGTTGCTTCCGATAGAGTATAATCACCATAAGCCTCGACAAGCATTCGATGCGACTCTGCAGCACTTTTCTTCAAATGAAAACAAAAAATGAATGCTTTCCGCAAATCATCATTTTTTGGTACAAAATTCGACATTTTTTACAAGATTAAAAAAAAAAAGATGTTGTTTGTACAATGACTCGATGCATACTAAATATGTTTGACAGATGTTATAGGAACCAAATAAAAAAAAAAAATTGGGCTCGTTCACAACAAACGTTCCCCATCGACACATTTGTATCTTGACGCTCACTTCAGATCGGTACACCTGGTATATACCATATAAGTTACAAACTAGAGAGCTCAAGAACTATCTTAACTAGGCTTAACCTAAGGTAACCAGGACAAATTAAGAAGGCAGGAGTGGGGGCGAGAGGTGGGGCCAGGTTATAGTAAAGTATAGAAGCGTGGCTTACGATTGGTGGCGAGAATGGTTTGGGGGGCGGAGCTTGAGAGTATGAGTAGAGAGATTGAAGTCGGACAAGGTGGAATTGGAGTCGACATTTCTCAGCATTTGCGAAAGGGGTTCGTTAAGACCATAAGAGGTCTGGTGAGGGTGAATATAGAGAAGGCGGAGATTACGCGCATTGCGAGGGTTTGTGTTCAGAGAAATTAAGTTAACGAGTTAGGCGCAGTCGGCCGACCCTGAGAGAACCCGAAGGATGAACAATATGTCAGCCACGACCCTGCGCTCATCAAGGGTTCTGAGGTTGATTCATTTGAGGCGGTTAATGTACGGGGGAAGGATTAAGGGGTTTTCCTATCCTAGCCCTCGGAGAGCGAACCGAGGGAAGCGACGTTGAATACTTTCGATTCTACAGATATGGATCTTTCGATAAGGATACTGTTACGTGATAACTTCCCCCACCGCTCTTGTCACAAAACAATATATTTTTAAAATAAATAAAAAAATAAATAAATAAATATATTTAAGAGTAAATTTACACTGCCTATAATAAACCGTTTTTGATTTTCAATAAGTGTTATAATATTATAAACAGCGCGTGTGCGAACCCAGTAGGTTGGGGAGGCGCTGGTGTTTCGACCAGTTCGCTGTTGCTGTTAGGACAGGGGCATGGCGGGGGTAGATGCCGGCAACAGACGGTTTTTGTTTTCTTTGTCCTTGAAGAAACTGATGGACGGTAAAAAAGTTGAATATCGCTTCATTCTCCCGTTTTTGGCGTTGACGGTTCTTGCTTGCGGGAGATAGGATGTGCTGTTGAGAGCCGTAAGAAAGGATGTGTGAATTGTTGTTGCGTTAAACTAAATTGTAATTTTTCAAATTGTAAGAATGTCAGACGTATTAAATTATTAATGGAAGAGGCGGTTGTAACTTTGTTAAAGTTGTTTGTGAGAAATTCATAAAGGTGTAATCAATTGTTTGAGGTCGAAATAAATTGTTTGGAGTTGGAGGAAATTGTACTGGCTGAGTTGGAGATTGTGCCTGTGTCTGTGAAAGGAGAACCATTGGCTGTCTGCAGGAGGACTCCCAGGGAACACCAATCCCTTCCGAACCATACCAGAGACCGCTGTAGTACGTTCACGACAACCCACAGAGTCATCACGGGCCCTAGGTAGGGCCGAGTAGAGAAATCATGACTACACTTTAATTGTCCCGTGTCCGAACTGGATTGCGTTTAACACATAATTAAATAATAAAAGTTTCGTACGGTTGGATCCTCGAAGTCACGCTGTGCTGGGCAAGACTCTAACGCCCGACACTGGAAGAGAGTCCGATTCTGGGGCACACCAGCTCGACCAGAGGTCACAACCGTAACAATACCATACATACCTGGCTAACGTATTCAAGCAGTGGACGGACGAGGGTAAGGCAAAGGGATCGAGTAACGTAAGGGTCGGAGAATTCCTTAGACCATCGCTTTACGAATCCGAGGGCAGAATTGGCTGTCCGGATCGTCTCATTAATGTGAGAGAGGAAGTTGAGCTCCCTGTCGCAAAGGATCCCAAGATCTCGAATAGATTGGACAATGGTCAGGGGTTGGTTATGAATGGAATGGGATCGTGAGGATGAGTGAATACGCTTACGGGAAAAGGTTATAGATTAGCACTTGGCGATGTTAAGTACAAAGCAATTTTTGTCACACCAAGTCGAGAAGCTGTCAACGTCTGATTTCAGCAGTGCAGAGTCAAGAGGTGACTCGATGATCTTGTATATTTTGGTATCATATAGGGTCAAGCTGGAATTCTTAACACTAGAAAGACTGAAAGTTAGTATATACCTATATACGTATAACACACACACACATATATATATATATATATATATATATATATATATATATATATATATATATATATACCGAAAATGAAGGGTGGTGGGGGATCAATACAGTTATTAATAAATGCATTTATATGTTTTACAAAAAGTCACTAAATTCTGAGAAATTGTTTAATTATATACATAATTGTTTTTCTAATTGAAATAAAAAAAAACAGTTCAAATGACTTCCTTGGGCAATCCAGTGTTAATGGCCTTATCGATGTCATTAGTGGCGAGTATAAATAGGAGAGGACCCAGATGGCTACATTGAGGGACCCCAGAGGCGGCAAGGAAGGGGTTGGATATCATGGATTTGAATCGAACGGAATAAAATCTATCCTTTAGATAGGAAGACGGCGCAAGGCTAATAACCTTGCCCGTAAAAATAAATTATTATGGAAAATTTAACAAGCCTCGACACTTGCTAAATAAGGCCAAGACCGGATCCCGATTGTAGTGCCGATGATGATGATGATGATGATGATGATTTAGATAGGAAGAAATCCATTTCAGCAAGCCAGGTTCGAAGCTGAGGGTGGATAATTTGAAGACGATTAGATCGTGGGAAACTTTTTCGAATGTTTTACTGAGGTCGGTCGAGACCATATCGACATCGTTACCGGGTTCTAGTGCTGAGAGTGTAAAGAAAGTGAACTCAACGCGATTGGTTGTAGTTGATCGGCCATTGAGAAAACCATGTTGCTTTGATGAAAAAAAAAAATTTGCAGCGAAAACTAAGAGATTCGTATAGAATGCTTTCGGGAATCTTGATATCTTGATCTTAATACGATGACTGCGTGACGGTGTTTGCACATTTTATTTATTTATCAAGGAGGTAAGAAAGATAGAGGAGGAGATTCTCATAGGTCATTTTGTTTCTAGTTTAGATAAGGCGTACCGACTTTCGCATGAATTGATTGTCTGCTGTGTGAGTTTGACGGTTGGAGGTAACGGGGGGTCAATGTTTGGTCTGGGGGAATGGTGAGTTTAGCGCTAGTGATATGTAAATGGTGGATGGCGGGGTGTCATCCTTGGAAGTTAGAATACTTCGCACCGGTTTTGTGGTCGAAGGGGGAGAGGGGTTAGAAATATGGGCCGGGAGTGTGAGAGGCGAACAGTTTTGTCATGACTAGGAGGGACTTTTTTACGGGCGGATAAGGAGAAGCATTTAGAGTTAAAGATGCTTAAGTAGCTGGAATATGGGGGAGGAGTTCGGTTGTGGTTTAGCTTGGGATTGGATTGTAGTTCTTTACGAGCGGATGAGGAGGAGGGTTTAGAGTGAAGGGGGCTAACACAGTTTGGAAAGAGAGGGGGGAGGGGGGAGTACTATATAAATTCATAGTCAAAACTATACATGCTCGCACTGCAAGGGGAATGTGCAATGAAAATAATCTTATCTCGGAGGCATTGTGGCGGTTTCCCCGACACCACTGCCCGCCTCACATTTTCAACGGGAGCACCCCATAAGATGGGGCATGAACCCAGGCGACGGTGCATTGTCCGAATTTATCGGGCATCCGGTTGATACGCTATGGAGCGTGGTTTTCGTGCCACACCATTGGGGGCGGAAACAACAAAAACCTGGTCGTCGAAAAGCATCAAATTCTATTGGGAATAAGAGCAAAATTTCCTGTAAGGAAGAATCGCTTGTTTGTGCGTAGCACAACATGAAGACCCGATGGAATTTGCCCACCAGCAGCACCACCAGGGGATGGCACGGATTCGATAGCAGAGGGTCACCAACAAGGGTAACGACATACAAGTCTACCACTTCAACACAAACAAACCCGGCAGGCATTTCGGTAGCAAAAACCAACCTACAGGCAAGTAATAACATGCTTGCCTACAAGAGAAACCAGCACAAGGAATAGCCACCTGCACCAATTGCACAACGATCGATATGCGATCTACGGCGATCCTAAGTGTGGTCGCGATAGTATAAACGTTCGTCGTTCATATGTAAAATTCACCAAACGAAATGTACACGATCAGCAATAATGCTTTACGCAGCCGTGATCGTGTACACATTTCAACCTCTGTATGAACTTGCAATCATGTAAATTCATGTCCCATGTCTGCATGATAGGGGATACACACGTAAGCGGCAGACGCGATTATCGTGTGTATGTTTCACCCTTTCCTTTTTTCTTGTTCTCCTGGCCAAAGCTAAAAGCGCACCATATATGGTGGTCGAGGCAATGGTCGGGATTTGTTTTGGGCTCTAGCGCTGTGTGTGCAAAGTGATGGAAAAAGAAGAAAGGATTGCATATGAGGTAACCCTTGTGAATTAGTATGAATTAAGAAATTAGTCGTTGAGAAGATTTGAAAAGAGTCAGTAAAACCGTTCGGGCTAAGACTAAAGTGGTGCGCCATATTGTGAATACGAATTACGAACATATGATATATAGTTACCTTGTTTTTTTATCCGAAGTACACATATTGTGAATATAACTTATATCTACACAGTGTTATTTTTTTATACGAAGTCTGCCTAAGTTACCTGTGAATACGAATTACGAACATATGATATATAGTTACCTTGTTTTTTTTATCCGAAGTACACATATTGTGAATATGAGTGTTATTTTTTTATTCGAAGTACATTGTCTTCCTAAGTTACAGTATATTGTTTTCCTAAGTTACACTTACATGAATAAACAAATTTCGAATAAGAAGGCGTTTTAATTATTGGAGTCGGATACGAACTGAACCAGTGGGGTTATGTGGTTAACCTGTGCCGCTGTGGCACCCTGATTGCCACGCCACGTAACATTAAACACAAAGACCCATAGCATTCTATCCCAATGATATGTATCTGCAGAGTACTCTTAAGAACGGGTTTATTCCCCCAGAAGCGTTCCCCTTCTTGGATAGAAAATGTCTCATCTAAAACAAAGATGGGGCCCCTATTATTTCAGACCCGTTCCGTGGTGGCAGGGATAAACGAATTCTCCATGATCACCTACGTTTCGGTATGATGATGGTGAAAGAAAGGAATTTAAAAGAGCCCGAACTCATTCCAACTGATAGTGGGTATTTGACGAATAGAGGACTTTACGTCCCCGAACATAGTATGCGTCTCAGGCGCAGCGCTTTCTTTCCCGATCTACCATTCATAATTATTTTTTATTTTTTTATATTTAATGTTTATTTTGTTTGTGCGATTTGTTTCGTTTTTTAATTTTTGAGAGCTAACTAAAAACAAAGGAAAGAATTGAGAAGTTAAAATTTTATATATCGCTAAAGAGCACAAATTTATGGAGGATTACCTCCTAGACATAGACAGATAGATTATTAACGTACATTAAAAAAAATAAAATGTATAATTTAGAGTCCCTGCGAAGACCCAGTAAGTTAATTTAAAAATGATACGTATAAAATATAATTTAACATTCAGTCTTAGGTAAAATATGTAATTGTGTTGAAAATAAATGCGGATTTAAAACCAAAAATTAAAACGAAGTCCCTATGTCTAGAGTTTTGGTTCTTGTCCTTAGGCATGTACATACCATTTGCACTTTTCCGCAAGGTTAAGTGTTTCGTGTTAATGAGGTATGCCAAATAGAGTTTATCCATTTTCGGCAACGCATTTCCAACCCGTTAATAGAGTTTATTAATAGTGTTTCTATTTCTGGCGGACCAATAAAAATTCCAGCAATTTTAACAAAGATGAATACAAATGAAAAAAGTCAGTATTGAGAACAGTAGTTACGTAGCGTTGTAGCGCAGCCATGTTAGCGAATGAGGCATAAAGTACCGAATTCCGACGGTATCGGGGTTGCTTGATGCATTTTTCAACAAACTCCCTTTTGTGCTCGTGCATTACGCAAAAATAAATTTGTCTGAAAAAATTTGAACAATATTTATTTCTTCCGTAAATTTTGGTTAAAGCTTACAAATATAATTTTAATAGTTTGGCTTCAACTCAAAAGTCGAAGAAAATGGAACCAGTACACTTTACTTATACATGTATTATTATTATATTTTTTTTTATAAAACAAATAAAACATTTTATAATTAAATTTTTGGTTTTTTTTTTTGGGCCTGTGGGAACCCAATTATACAATAAATTGTGTTATTTTTTATACCATAGAATTAGGTAGACAACCACTTGAGTTCAAAAATGTCTTATATTTATAATTATGTTAAATAGTTAAATGCTGTTGCTTGTTCATTTTAAATGTATATTATAATAATGAAGTTATGTAAATATTTACTCATATATTTTCTAATATTTATATGTATTGTTTACTTTCTCACTCGCTCATTATTACATTTTTTTTTGATTTGGAGTTTTCCTTATATTTAAATGTTTCATTTCCTTCTTTTGATTTATCTTGCTAAAGATTTTTGTGAAGAAGAAAAATAAAGCTTTTTATGAAAACTAAATGGAAGATATATATTTTTTCGACTACATATATTGTAGATAGCAGCTTCATAGATAGGCTGGCAAAATAATTGGACATGTATTGTTGGTAGTTTTTTTAGTTTTGTTTACTAAGTCTAAAACGAACAAAATAAAACAAAGAGAACGTTCTTTTATCAATTTTTTATATGTGAAATAAGTTAGTGAGGACAGCAAATGAATTTTTATGGCAATAATAGTTGTTCTTCTCAAAGATAAGTGTGCAATGGGTAAATAACATAATTAATTACATAAGTGAATACGCGATATAAATATCTAAATCAATAATAAACTCTTCAAATATTGACATGTTGGATAAGTTTATAAAAATGCAGAGCTTATTTACAGAGGAACGGTGAACTCTCTCCTTAAAGATATCTTTTATTTACTTTAGTGATTATTACGAATTAAGTTTTTCAAACAATTGATTACAATTCCCTATACCTTAATGAAGCATCATCTTTTTATTAATGAATAAAAAGGGTTACAAAAGTATTGGTACCCGGCCTTTTCTTCGGGTATATCTTCGTTGTTACTCAGTGGTCGACCACATGACGACAGCTGTGTATCTCCTCTCATTAAAATTCCGATTTTTTTATACCCATAATACGGTTGGTCTTCCTACATACCGATACTATTTTGGTTTTATTTTCTTTGTTAAGCCGATTAATTCTGGGACTGCCCTCGTATGTATCCACATGTGTTAAAATATAGATTGATAACTTAAGAAAAATTTTAATAATAAATAAGAAAACGTAAAATAAAAATCAATTTAAATTAAAAAAAAACGAATAAATAGAATTAAAAAAAAAAAAGAAGATACATCCAAGAAAATAGGGTAATTATATATTGGTATAAGCTTAAGTAGGAGCAGGATACTCGCCAATGACAATTATACGTGTCACCACGGGAGTAAGGGTCAAAGCATCTTTAAAAAATAAATAAATAAAAACAAAAAAATTAGGTCATGTCGGCAAATTAAAATGGTACAACTGAAGCAGCACAATAGCCATAACCTTTCCAGTGATTTTAGAGTCTTTGCATTCTTTGGAGCCCGTTCACCTTTAACAATCCGCTGTTTTGGCTGTTCTTACTTCTGGGGAGTGTACTAATGTGCGCAGAAACTCATCTAGGTTGCGACGCATGCACTCCAAAAGTTCTCAGCTGAGAGCAAATGCGCCACCCATCTCGCAGAAACTTTTTTCTTACCCAATTTATTTTGCAAAATTGAAACATGAAACAAATTGAAAATTGACAGATACCTAGTGAGGAATGATGCTAAGAGCGGTATCGTAGGCGTTTCTAAGGACTTATTGACCTACCCTCGTAGTATACGTAGATACAAACTCTAATTATATTTCCCGTTGGTTTATCGCCAAGAATTCTATGCACGGCCGGATTATTATCATTCGTTAAAAAACAAAAAGTAATTGTATGCCGGAAGGCATAAGAAAATAAAAATTGATATTGTATAATTTAGCGGGCTTGCGAAGAGTCAGTAAGTTAATATAGGAATGATACGCATAAAATATAATTTAAATTTAGTCTTAGGTAAAATCTGTAGTTGTATTGGAAATAAATGTGGATTAAAAACCAAAAAAATAGAAATTATCAAAATGGCTGAAGTAAACTCGGATGTTGCGTTCTGCGCCCTCACCAATTTGAGGCAAAAAGTAAAACAAGAGAATCTCGTTCATCATAACACCATAGCGCTCTGGCTGGACACGATTACTTCCGTGATGAATTTTTTAGCATTCAAATCTAAAGTGTAAGTCCTCATCTTCTCCTTCTGCTTTCTTCGGCATACTTTTGATTGTAAAATAAAAATTGCTGCTAAATAAGTGTTGGACATCTAATGTTCTACATTAGTGTACATCCGATGCGCACACTGGCGGCAATGAAATTGGTTGAACTCGATGAACATCCACCATTTTGCATTTCGTCAAGTTGCAAAGGCTTCCTGATGATGTACGTGCCCATCATCACTCTTCTTCATCAACCAACCGCTTCAGCGCACGTCCATCCAACCACGTGGTATCCTCCCTTCATCTCAACTACTCTACAACAGGTTATGGGCCCAGGCATTCACCAGAGCACTGCGAAATAGAGTCGCGGTTGGATAAACGCGTGGAAAACCTAGAAACAATACAGGAAAGCTAAATTCTTGTCTATCAACAAAATAGTGCCATCCACAGCGAGCATCGAACAACTGTGGAAGGATAATTTCGACACTTGGAAGCTGCAGATGGGGGCGATCCTAGTAAAGAACGACGCATGGTGCTATGTGGCTGGACAAATCGTGAAACCTGAATCGACGGAGGCGCGCACAGGCGAGGTCGACCAGTGAAAAACAGGAGACAGGAAGGCTAAGGCAGACATCATACTAGCGATCGGACCATCTGAAGTCAAGATCATTAAAGGGTGTGAAACTTCCCGAGGGGTATGGGAGAAACTCACGTCCGTGTACGAGCCAAAAGGTCCGGCCAGGAAAGCCAGTCTACTGAAGAGACTGACGCTTCATCGAATGAGCGATCACGACGACGTGCGAACACACTTAAGTGACTTCTTTGACATCGTCGGTAAATTGAACGACATGGAAATCGAAATAAACGACAATCTGCTATCCATCATGCTCCTGTATAGTCCCTCCCCGAAGTTCGAGAACTTCAGATGCGCCATAGAATCCCGAGACGAGTTACCTTCATCGGAGGCGCTACGAATCAAGATAATCGAGGAAAGTGACGCCAGGCGCACCAACGAACGACATGAAGCCGAAGGTGTGATGGCCACCAAACAACGCGACACGAGGACGGAGGATAAACGCCATGGACACAATCACCCCTGAAACCGACAAAAGCCTTTCTACAACTGCTACCATTGCAGAAAAGCCGGGCACAAGGTCGCCGAGTGCCGCTCTCTCAACAGAAAAGGACCGGGATCTTCTAAAGATGGAGGAAAGGAAAACAGGACGTACAACTACGGTACAAGTGTACTAGCTTACACCAACTCAGCGCATCACGGATTTCAGGCTTTTAAGTTGACTGTCGGTAAGGGGTGGTGCCTGGACAGCGGAAGCACATCCCACATGTCGTGTAACACTGACGCATTCGAAGGATACAACGAAATTCATGCGATGAAACTAAACCTTGCAAACAGTGCCTCTACCGCCATCACCGGACGAGGCGACATAAACATCATCACCCAGTACAAAGGCAAATATCGAAACGTAAAAGTGGATAATGTTCTACACGTCCCCGATCTGCGGGCGAATCTAATGTCTGTGAGCAAAATCGCTGACAGAGGATTCACAATCACTTTCGATAATAAAAGAGCGAAAGTAATGAACTCAAAACGGGAGGTCATCTTCGAGGCTGTAAGGAAAAACCAACCTGTACTTCGTTCCAGCAAGCCTGAAAGAAACCCACGCGGCCGCCGCTACAACTACCCCGACTGTATCGCTACTGGAAACCTGGCACCGGAGAATGGGTCACTTGAATATTAAGGATTCCACTTCGATCCACAGAAACGGGACTATATGAGGAATGTTTTTCAGGCAGCCGACACAAGACATGAAGTGCGATACATGCGGAAGAGCACTGATTTATAATATTTTCAAGGGATTATCAGGACGGTCAAAACTGTTATAAACCAGGAGCACATCTTTCTACGGATGAACAATTGTTTCGAACAAGAGCACATTGTAGACGTACTCTATACATCCCCAATCAACCGGACAAATTTAGCATACGATTCTGGTTGATTCGGATAAAATTCTGGTTCCGATGCAAATACTAAGTATATAGTAAACAGCTCCCATATTTGGGAAAAGATGAAGGGAGGGAATCATCGCTCCCACTTGGGGAGTTTGTAACTTTAAAATTCATCATCATCATCATCATCGGCACCACAACCGGGATCCGGTCTTGGCCTCATTTAGCAAATCCTGAGGCTTGTTAAATTTTCCATAATGATTTGGTTTTTCCGAGCAAGGTCATTAATCTTGCGCCAGAGGCTCCCCGACGGAGAATAGAACCCCGGTCTCCCGCGTGACAGGCGGTTATACTAACCACTATACTATCGAGGAACCCAACTTTCAAATTAGCTGGACCATATACGAGTCATGGGAGAAATATAACAACTGACTATTTTTTTACAAGCATTTCATTAGCGAGTAAATTTCTCGCAGAAATAAAAGAGGTATATCAAAATTAGCGAGACAAGCAAAGGATAGTATGACACGTTTCCCAATAATATTATACAAATCGAATGGTTTTATTCTTACAATTTACAAAACTACACCTAATAAAAAGTATTGGTACTTAGTTAAATGCCTTTCCCCCGCTTTGTAGAAAACTTGACGTGGTGCGGGGGCTTATATTACAATGAATCACTCAGGCTATGCTGACAGACGCCGGCTAGCGAGGAGTAACACACAAAGATCTGCCACCCCTAATCCAGGGTGTTACGCGTGACCACGTCACGGGAGACGAGCAAAAAGTTCGACACTGATAAACTAAAAGACCTGCACAAAAGGATTAAATATCAAGACGAACTAACGAATAGATTTATCATCCTAGAGAATGGGAGCAGTGAGGAAGAGGAAACCAATTATGTGAACACTAAATGGGCATCGATCAGAGACTTAATCAAACAAACAGCCCAAAAAGGTATTAAGAATTAAAAAAACAATTAAGTCCAAACCTTGGCTTAACTATGAGCGCTGGGCGAAGATCGAAGAACGTAAACGCCTTCGAGTGATCCATTTAGAAAGATATGATGAAGTTGTGGGGAGGAAGTATTGTGCCTAGCATGGGCACTCCCTTCACTTCCTCCTCCATCATAAATTGTTCACCCACTTAACAAGCAGCACACGAGTAATGAAACCTACTGATGTATTTTATTGTTGCAAGCTTTTTTTATTTATATGGTTCATTTAATGGTTCAATTAAGGTAGATTTAAATTTATTTTAGTGCACACCGTACTAGCAAAAAAAAACTTTACCGATGCTTCACTTAACTTATTATTAAGATTAAATTATTACACACACGACTCGGCGGGATATTCGCGTCTCCGTGCGCACCGGAGTGCGGGAGATTGCGTGACCATTGCGGTCATTGGATGGAATTTGACTCCAGGATATTTAATCGTCTTGGCGTGAGTTTTCCCGAGAGAGAAAGTGTTTCTCTGGTGGTGAAATCTAGGAAGAAAGACTTGGCAATGTATGTGTATGTGTGAGTGAAGATCACATTGGTTTTTTTCATACACAAGGCCATGGGAATGAACCTGAAACAAAGAAAGGAAAAAGGGATCGTGGAGTTCTTTGTTTATGTGAGAGGTTACTGGGGAACGAATCCAGAACTATGTAGGATAAAAGGAATTAATGGCTGAGTAAACATTAGATGGTAGGTGCATTTGGGATACTAGGATGATTGAATTGTTTGCGTATCGCCAGAATGCCTGCTGAAGGACAGCGGTCTTTTGTTTACTCATGGTGTGAGTTAGGAAAATAGTCTCAACGTTGATGGTGCTAATTACACGCAGCTGGTGTTGGACTATTTATCGCTGGCTAAAAGGGTCGAGAGCCGATTTGTGCATAGATAGTTTTTATGTACACATATTGAGGCTGGGATTAGCCAACTCAAGGGTAAGATTCCCCGACATGCGGTCGTATGATATGCGAACCAATGAATTTTATTACAGGGAATTTATGATAAGATAAAAAAGAACTCTTACAGGAATTTGTATGCGAAGGGAATGCAAGAAAAGGTAAGAATTCTTTTACTGAAGCTTTTTAGATTAAACCTTAGATAATCCTAGATGCGTAAAACATTTAAGGTGCTAATGCGATTGCATTAGCTAATTTATGTGATTGGATGGGAGTTATGGGACCGCTACAAAGTCAACGCAGAAAAATGCGCGACAATTCGGAAAGAAACAATGAGACTTCTCAAACGCAGAAAACGCGAATGGGAGACCGCTCGGATCGAAAAAATTCTAGAAAATGCCAGAGCAAAGAACATCAGATGTATGTCGGCATAAATTCAATTACAAATGGCAACCGTGGGAGAGCCAAAATAATTCGAGACGCAAACGACTGTCTGGTCACAAACACAAACAATATCGTCACAAGATGGAAGCAGCACTTTGAAAACCTGTTCAACGTAGGCACCTATCAATCACAAATAAACGCACAAACAGTAGGACTGCCGCGACGTAGATGGAAACACAATGTAAGGTTTCACCTTGAGGAGATCGGATCAGATGATCAAGCGTGGAAGGACAGTGCACAGGACGGGGAACGACGGCGCAACCAAGTCAGTGAGATCACGGACTTCCGGATTCCTATAGGCCAGTAAATAATAATAGTGTGCACGGGATAGTAAAACAGCTATGCTATGCGGATGACGTCCCAGTGTACATCATTCAAAAGCCCTAAACCCGCAACAAATCGATTCAACTGTCACCTGGACGAACTGCATCAGTTTGACTAACGTCCCGCTGTCTGCCACCAACGGAGGGAAAGAGGAGGATGCGAAGTTTCCACTGACAGCCTTTGCCATTGACCAGAAGGAGCGCGAACCAGTTGGGCACCGAAGGAGCTTATTGATCACCCTGTCGTTGTGAGCCTTCTTCGCGGTATCAATCGCCTGGTTGCACGCGTTTCTGATTCAAACAAAATTCGTTCTGTTAACATCGGTGGGATTGGAGCACCATTGCTTAAAAGCTCTATTTTTTGCCGCTGTAATCTGCTCGCATTTTTTGTCAAACCAAGGTTTATCAGACGAACTTCGTTTGATGGAATGTGGAATATACATCTCCATCCCCAGAAGAATAATCTCTGTGACCGACTCCGCGCAAGCGTTAACATCAGAGTTTCCGAAGCACACCTCCGACACTTGGAAAGGATGCGAAGAAATCTCGCATATCGTCCCAGTTAGCAGCCCCATACTTCCATACATGGCGAAGCTGCCTCCGCCGGTTATTCGCTTGGAATGCAAGTGCTTGCGCGACAGATACCAAGCAGTGATCTGAGTTTCCCAGTGGCGCAGAAACCTCTACGGTATAAATACTCGGTTCGGATGTCAAAAACAGATCCAGGGTGTTCGCATAATCGCCTCGGGCATCCGACACTCGCGTTGGCTCCCCCACGAGTTGAGTCAAGTTGTGGCTTACAGCAAACATCTCCGCCAGCCTCCCAGCCTCGTCGGTTCGGTTAGAATATAACAACCAGTCGGAATTGTGCACATTAAAATCGCCAAGGACAACAATTTCAGAAGCTGGGTGGTTGATCTGTATCCAGTGGACGGTATATGAAAGATGTTCGAAAAATGCCGCTGGTCGATCGTCATTCGGGGAGTGGAAAAAAATTTAACGGAATTCCTCAGCACGACCCTCAACCATATGATGCCCATAGTATTGGGTTCCAACGCCTCCATCCTCTGGCAAGCCAGATTGGACCGCGCGAAAATGCAGACTCCGCCCTTAAAACGGAATGTCGAATGTAAGTCGTATCCTAAGCAACGAAGATATGTCGAATCAGTTGACGAATCGACCTGGGTCTCAGTTAGGGCAAGGATATCAGGTTTCGTTGTTTGCAAATATTGGTGGACGGCGTTTACGTTGGTATTGTTGAAACCGATGCCCCTGATGTTACAAAATACCGTAACCAGTCGAGCGTGGGCAGAGCCTCGAGAGCGAGCCCGGTTATGCGATGACGAACCTCTCAAAGTTCCATTATTTATCATGATATCTGCATGATGTTTCCCCTGACATGGCCCCCCCCCGCGGAGATACGAATGGCAGACTAGTTTACCTCCGGAATTCGTTATATCAGAAGGCACCATCAAGACTTATCCCGCGTCAGTCCGGGCCATCAGCCACACATCCGAAACACCGTCGAAGATTTCTCTCGGCGATATCGCGGAATGTACAGCGTGACGGGGTGGTATCTCACCTTAGGGCCGACTACCACCTAACCAACCTTTTCTCGAACCGGTCCATCAGCCAAGCTCCGAAAGATGGCCAGGGATTTCTCCCGACTATTTCACGGACTCTAGAGCTTGATGGCGTGGTATTTCACTGGGCGCACAGGGCGTTGGTACCCCGGGCACCACTCGGCCTTTAGTCGCCTCTTACGACAAGCTGGCCTAACTGTGAGTATATTCAAACGCCCTACTTACAGGGCTGATGATGACGATGCAATTAGATCAACTAAAAAATCGATTTTGCTTTTTTGCGTAAAAATTGGGAATTTTTCTGTAGAAAACGTTCGTGAAACTTGCAAAACGAAATTCCACCCCCTTCTATGTTTTCCGACGATTTTCGAAAGTGAAATAGGCCCTTTCTCTATTGTATTGTGACGCATATGACAATCAGTACTAGAATATTCTAGGAAGTCCGAAACAAAGTACTAGAATAGTCTAGAAAGTACTGGAAAACTGGAGACTATGAGCAGTAGAAAATTCGAGGCTATGGAACGGACGGAAACGAAACACCGAATCAGATCGAGGAGACGATATAAATATGTCAGGATCAGGAAGTAGGAACTAAGAAGAGAAAGTAAGCAGTCAAAGACCCGATAAGTACGAAAGCGATAAGTCAAGAAATCGTTAAGTCTACGGTAAAAGTAACGGTTGTTATTAACGGACTAATAAAGTATTACATTAATTCAAAATCGAATTAACGGCTCTTATTTATTAAAAATAATTCCAGCGAACCTTAAGCTCGCCACAGGATTTTATTCTACAATACCCAGAAGCGGATTTACGAGGGTGGCTAAAAAGTTTCCGACCTCAACGTGAAAATAGCAGCACTCGTCAACAAAGGCTAGTGAATGTAGTTATGCATTTTTTGACACTTACTCACCAATATTTCAGCCATTTTGGATGCGACGTTTTTATTTGGCAGTCGCTTGAGTGAATCGAGTGAGTGTTTTTGTGAAAATGGACAAAATTGAGTATCGAGCTGTCATTAAATTTTTGTTTTTGAAAGGCAATACGCCTACGCAAGTCAAAGGTGTGTTAGACTCTGTGTATGAGGACTCTGCACCATCATTTGCCACAGTGACATTTTGGGCAGCTGAATTTAAACGTGGCCGTGGGGGCTTCGGAGACGATTAATATTCGGAACGTCCAAAAACTGCAACCATTGACGATAACATCGCTAAAGTTCACCAAATGGTGATAGACGATCGCAAAATTAAAGTGAGGGGGATAGCAGAGGGTATGAAAATGTCCAAAGAACGTGTTTGTCACATATTAAATCAAGATTTAGGCATGAGAAAGCTCTCCGTGTGTTGGGTGCCGTGTTGCTCACGTTAGACCAAAAATGTGTTCGAATGAACATTTCCAATGCTGTGTTGGCGCAGTTTAGGTATAATAGATTCGACTTTTGGCGCCCATTAATTACTGTCGATGAAACTTGGATACACCATTATACGACCGAAACAAAAATACAGTCAAAACAGTGGACTGCAAAGGAGGAATCGGCTCCTAAAAAATCAAGAACTGTTTTTTTTTTTGGCTGGGAAAGTGATGGCGACTGTTTTTTGGGATAGTCATGGAGTTATCTTAATCGATTATCTTCAAAAAGGAAAAACCATTGCAGGACCAACTGAAGGCAGAAAAAAAAACCGGCCCAATTTGCAGAAAGAGAAAATCCTGTTTCACCAAGACAACGGGCCGTCTCACACCTCTGCGGTTGCCATGGTGAAAATCCACGAATTACGGTATGGACTGCTTGGCCATCCGCCTTACTCACCAGATCTAGCCCCAAGCGACTTCTTTTGTTCCCTAATCAAAAATTGGGCTCGGAGGACAGAGATTTTCGTCAAATGAGGAGACAATCACGCTCGTGAACAGTTATTTTGCAGAGAAAATCGCCGAGTACTATTTGGACGGGTTAGAGAGATGGAAGCATCGCTGGGAGAAGTGTGTAACTAGAAGACTATGCAGAAAAATAAAAATAAGGTTTAAGAAAAAATGTCTTGTATCTTTGCTAGGTCGGAAACTTTTCAGTTCACCCATGTATATACCTGCTTATGTTATGTACGTATATACAGTGGTGGAAAAAATAATAGAAACAACGGTTTAGATAACGATCAACAATTAGTAACTGCGTACAATTCGGTTTTTCTTCGACACCAATTCTATACCCGAAACGTACTTTGATATGGTGCATCAATTTGCTCTTATCAGTTTTTTGTTTTGGCTAGTAGTAAAAAATGCAAGCGACAGGGATATTTTGCCTGGAAAAAATAATAGAAACAAACCATCACCACAGTCTTCAAACGTGATTGTGAAGTAAACTACTGGTTCCTCTTTATTGAAATCTTAGAAAATTTGTTAGACTTGTGTTTTAGTGTTTGTTAGAAAAAAAGAAAAACATTCCGGAGGTAAACTAGTCTCCCATTCGGATCTCCGGGGGGGACTATGTCAGGGGGAACATCATGCAGATATCATGATAAATAATGGAACTTTGAGAGGTTCGTCATCGCATAACCGGGCTAGCTCTCGAGGCTCGGCCCACGCTCGACTGGTGACGGCATTTTGTAACATCAGGGGCATCGGTTTCACCAATACTAATGTAAACGCCGTCCACCAATATTTGCAAACAACGAAACCTAATATCCTTGCCCTAACTGAGACCCAGGTCGATTCGACATATCTTCGTTGCTCAGTATACGACTTACATTCGAGATTCCGTTTTAAGGGCGGTGTCTGCGTCTTCGCACGGTCCGATCTGGCTTGCCAGAGGATGGAGGCGTTGGAACCCAATAATATGGACATCATATGGTTGAGGGTCGTACTGAGGAATTCCGTTAAATTTCTTTGTTGTCTTTACCGCTCCCCGAATGACGATCGACCGGCGACATTTTTCGAACATCTTTCATATACCGTCCACTGGATACAGATCAACCACCCAGCTTCTGAAATTGTTGTCCTTGGTGATTTTAATGTGCATAATTCCGGCTGGTTGTTACATTCTAACAGAACCGACGAGGCTGGGAGGCTAGCGGAGATGTTTGCTGTAAGCCACAACTTGACTCAACTCGTGGGGGAGCCAACGCGAGTGCCGGATGCCCGGGGCGATTATGCGAACACCCTGGATCTGTTTTTGACATCCGAACCGAGTATTTATACCGTAGAGGTTTCTGCGCCACTGGGAAACTCAGATCACTGCTTGGTATCTGTCGCGCAAGCACTTGCATACCAAGCAAGCAACCGGCCTAGGCAGCTTCGTCATGTATGGAAGTATGGGGCCGCTAACTGGGACGATATGCGAGATTTGTTCGCATCCTTTCCATGGTCCGAGATGTGCTTCGGAAACTCCGATGTTAACGCTTGCGCGGAGTCTGTGTCAGAGATTATTCTTCTGGGGATGGAGATGTATATTCCACATTCCATCAAACGAAGTTCGTCTGACAAACCTTGGTTTGACAAAAAATGCGAGCTGATTACAGCGGAAAAAATAGAGCTTTTAAGCAATGGCGCTCCAATCCCACCGATGTTAACAGAACGAATTTTGTTAGAATCAGAAACGTGTGCAACCAGGCGATTGATACCGCGAAGAAGGCTCACAACGACAGGGTGGTCAATAAGCTCCTTCGGTGCCCAAGTGGTTCGCGCTCCTTCTGGTCAATGGCAAAGGCTGTCAGCAGTAACTTTGCTTCCTCCTCTTCCCCTCCGTTGATGACAGACAGCGGGACGTTGGTCACGAATCCAAAGGATAAAGCTAATGTGTTCGCGAATTTATTTTCCGCGAATTCAAATCTCGATCCCGGCCTTTTGCAACCACCCGTGATCTCGCCGGTACAGTCTTTCATGCGGGATGTGCGATTTCGTCCGCGCACTATTCAGCGCATTCTACGTGAACTGGATTGTAGGAAGGCAACCGGCCCGGACGGAATACCAGCAATAGTCCTTAAGAACTGTGCTCCAGAACTATCGCCGGTTCTTGGCAGACTCTTCCGCTTATCTTATGCACGGAGGACCTTTCCTGCCTGCTGGAAAATCGCTCGAGTTCAGCCAATCCCAAAGACGGGAAAAAAGTGTCTCCCACAAAATTACCGGCCGATAGCATTACTGTCTATTTCATCTAAGGTAATGGAAAAAGTCATCAATACAGAGTTGGTTAAGTATTTGGAGTGCAACGGTCTTCTGAATGATCGTCAATACGGATTCCGTGGCAGGCGGTCCACAGGAGACCTTTTGACACTTATAACCGATATATGGACATCTGCGATTGAACGGCATGGTGAGTCAAGGGCGGTCGCATTAGATATCTACAACGCTTTTGACCGCGTCTGGCACGGGGCATTGCTGAGCAAACTTCGTTCATATGGACTTTCCCAACAGCTTTGCGACTGGACGAGGAGCTTCCTCGAGAATCGATCGATCCGGGTTGTTGTGGACGGCGAGTGTTCGGATCTGTATCCTGTTAATTCGGGGGTGCCCCAGGGTTCTATTTTGGCTCCAACCTTGTTCTTGCTTCACATAAATGATTTGTTGGAGACAACGGATAACAAAGTGTTCAGTTTTGCGGATGATAGTACGCTTGTTTCCTCCTTTTCGAGTGATCAGCCGATTGGTGCATTAACGTCGCACCAGCTGAGATGTAGACAGATTGACTCTCTGAACCAGGATCTAGATAAAGTCCTGCAGTGGGGAAAGGCCAATCTTGTCGACTTCAACGCAACGAAGACCCAGTATACAACATTCACAAAGAAAACCGGATCATCGGTTCCACAGCTGATGATGAATGGCCGGGCCCTCGAGGCTGGGGAAAGTTTGAGATTGCTCGGCGTCACGGTCTGTGGAAATGTATCATGGCATAAACACGTATCGGGTATCGCCAGATCAGCCTCAGGAAAATTGAGTTATCTTTTTAGAGCCAAGAAATATTTTACTCCGGCCCAACTTCTTCTCCTATATAAATCTCAAATTAGACCCGCGCTCGAATATTGCTCTCATGTTTGGAGCTCGGCTCCTAAACATACCCTCGACCTACTTGAGATCGTACAAAGACGAGCGATCCGCCTGATCGGGGACTCGGCGCTGAAGTCGGGACTACAGTCGCTATCACATCGAAGGCGCGTGGCCGACCTCTGTCTGTTCTACAGATATTATCACGGGTGCTGTTCTTCGGAGATTCTTGGCATTGTTCCACGCAATTCGGTCTATATGCGCTCCACAAGACAATCCGACGGATCGCACCCGTTTGTTGTTCATCTCCCGACAGCGCGAAGATCCCTGTATCAGAACTCGTTCCGTTACAGAGCGGGGAAGCTGTGGAACTCCCTTCCCACGTGAGTGTTCCCGGAGCTTTACAACCTGCAACTGTTCAAAAAGAACTGCAACAGTTATTTGATGGCATCTCGGGGCGCCCACTCGACGCTATAGGTTAGCCTCTCCCGAGAGAAGTCTAATAAAAAAAAAATAAAATAAAAAAAAATTTTGTGAAAATGGGTCGTGAAATACATTGCACTAGTTCCGATCGTGAATTGATAAAAAAATTAAGAAATGACGGGAAAACAATGGATGAAATAGCTAAGCTAAAGAAGTGCTCTAAGAAAAAAAGTATTCACAGCTCTTCATTCAGGTCCCAAAATGGAAACCAGAGGCAGAAAAAGAGAAAACAACCTCACGATTCGAGAAACTGCTAATCCGACTATCCAAGAACAAGCCATTTTTTTCTTCAACGGAATTAAAAAATGACTTAAACGCACCTTGTACGAATCGTACAATCAGAAACAGACTAATAGAAGCGGGTCTTCCTGGAAGAAGTCCCAGAAAAGTTCCATACTTGAGCAAGAAAAATATAAAGCAGAGAATCGTTTTTGCAAAGAAACACCTCCACGGTGCGAATTGGAATAACATCTTATGGTCGGATGAAACCAAGATTAATTTGTTTGGTTCCGATGGAAAAATGTACGTCAGACGGCCAACGAACTCAGAATTCGATCCAAAGTATACGAAAAAGACAGTGAAACACGGTGGAGGTAATTTAATGATTTGGGGGCGCTTTTCAGCATCTGGTGGTAGTCGAATTTTTCTTATAAAGGACAAAATGTGTGCTAAAGATTATGTAGAAATCTTAAACACCGTTATGGTACCATTGTTTGAAGAGGACATGCCTATTAAATGGGAGTTTATGCAGGATAATAACCCCAAGCACACCCCAGAATTGGTTAAAGAATGGTTTATTCAAAACAAAGTCGATGTTATGGAGTGACCATGGCAGTCCCCTGGTCTTAACTAAATAGAACACCTATGGGGCATTCTTAAGCGCAAGATCGGAGACTGCAAAGCCGAAAATAAGGAAGAACTTTGGTCCAAAATAAAAGATGAACGGTACTCTATACCACCAACGACTTGTACCAAACTAGTTAATTCCATGGGGCGAAGATGCAAAGCAGTCATTACAAACAAAGGTTCAACAACCAGGTATTAAAAGGATATGAAACACTTTTACTGTAAATTAATTCTTCACAAAACGCAAACAAAAAACTAATTTGATTCTATTATTTTTTTCCGGCAAATGCATGGAAAACCGGAATCAATATTTTTTTTTCACTATTACTCGCTTTTTTTTTTATTAAAAATTTAGTATTTCTTTTATGTATTACAGTGCACCAAATCTATTAGTATATTTTCAATTCTTATTTTTCCTCAAATACATTTTTTCTTAAAGATTAATGTCGAAGAACAAGCTTGTTTCTATTATTTTTTCCAAACTGTATATATATATATATATATATATATATATATATATATATATATATATATATATATATATATATATATATTCTCATCCATTTTAAGAGTAATGAATGCCATGGACATCATCGTCTGTCGGGAGAGCTCTACGAACAAGTTGAAGGTATTTGTACGGTCCTGGGATCGCTGATTAAGGTGTAAATATGATTTTTCGATAGTCCAAACTTTAAACTCATTTTTTTCCAAACAACATTTTTCAAATTCAAGACTATGATTACTCAAAAACTACCCAATCGATTTGGCTGAATCTTTGAGGATATCTTCTTTAGATTAGATAGCAAACCTAAATGTTTTCGAATTCAATGTTGCAAAATTAAATTGTTATTGCGAGAACGCCCAAAAAAATCGAAAAATCATTAATTTTCCCGCAAAATTTTCCGCATCATTGAATTTTTTTGTTCACTTTTTCGAGGTTTGCCGACAAACTGTGTGTGTTTTTAACATAAATGTTTTTTTTCTGCACTGGTCGTAATTTTTTTTATGGGTCAACTTTATGCCACTACATATACCCGCCATTTTAGTTTTAAAAATTCAAAAAATACTCATATTAAAAAGCCTACAAGTTTTCATTGCAATTGAATAACAATTTCATTACAATCGAGTTAATATAGAAAATTACTTTAAAAGTGTATTTTTTAAACCTGTCTAATTGTATACCCCCCATTAAATGAAAATAAACGAAAAAGAAAAAAATACGAAGCATTTCAATTTAGAAAATTCACAAAATTGTTAAGAAATAAATTAATTACGACACCGCTAACAACAACAATTAACAACCAACAATAATATTTAATATAACAAATTTGTTCTTTTTTGGTTAACTTTAAAACACAGTTACACTTGTACAACATTTGCGCTTTCCTCCAATATATTCCATATTCCGGTAAAAATAAATGAAATTTGTCATAATACATTTTAATGTTATGACTGCTTCATATTTATTATATAACAAAAACAATTTTTTTTTCAAAATTCATTTTATAAAATGTTATATTTGAGTGATCCATTTGTGTATAGTTTACACACTATTTAAAGATATTACATTTTACATTAACATCTTAGATATTTAATAACAGACTACAACATACTAAAGCAATATATTTGCATTTTGTGTTATATGTAAAAACAAATTGATTGTTATTTTCTGTCTTAGTGTTTTTCACAACCCAAGTTGCGACGGATAAATACATTCTGATTTTTTAAAATGGTATACAAGTTTACATCCGATATAAAATGTGCTACAGAAAATCCGAGTTGAAATTAAGCGATTAAGAAATTTGACAAATCAGTAAAATACACCATCAGTGAAATATTTGGTTATTGAATTTATAAAATACGTAGCCTTACTTTCGGTTAAAAAAAGCAGCAAGGCATGTTAACAAAAATGGCAACAATGTTTTTACGTAGTGTCACCTTCAAATTAAAGGTTGTCCGCTTGGGAATTATTTTCTTTTTTTTTTTTTTAAAGTCCTAAAAAAATTTTTAGTTGAGCAAATATTTTTTTACGACAAAAAAAATTGTGGCCAAGTGTATTCTAAACGTCCTGGAAACGAGTAGCATCCTTGTTCCTCAACTACTAGGTGAGGAGTTGTCAATTGAGCATATATACCCACTGTCTCACTCATGATTCGACTTTCTTATTACCAAGGGAAGAACGGAGTTATATGCTGGATGGATGTGGTTTTAGTCCGTAAAAATTGCATCTGGATCTGCCCAGATGTATGTCTTGAAGTTTTTCACCTTCCTATCGACAAAAAGAGAAAAAAAAAGATCCTAACTGTTTTAATTATCTTATTATCTCAGCTTTTAACCCTTTGCACTCCGCTGTCCCCTCTCATGCGACATCGTAATTCTAACATATCACTCGGATGTCCCCTCTCATGGGACATTAAAGTTGACTAGTGATTACGGGTAATTGAGTTATTTCAGCGCAACTTTTTGAAACATGCATTCTTCCCTGAAGTTTTCTCTTGAAATGGCAGAAGAAATCAAATCAAAATACAGTAAAGATGCTAAGGTATATACAAGAAATGTCAGCGGGTTTTGTGTCAGACGAGAACGTGAGAGGCGTGCTCACGACGGTCCGAGCACTTCAAAGGCGCGATTTCTAAAGCTGAACCCAGTCTCAGAATTAGAAAATCGGAAAGTGATCTTCTCTTGGGAAATAAATTGTTTGGTAAAAGTTGTTTTTGGTAAATATCATCTTGTGAGTTGGTAATAACAATTAGAAATGTTCAACCCATGTATATATTTTTTATTAGAACAATGGCAAAACCTTCAAACACGAATGAGTCTTATGACACAAGTAGTAGAGAGGATGAGCTCCAGATAGAAATTTATACAGATATGTCAGAAAGAATAACTGTAGAAGCAAACAATAGTAGTGATAGTGATATCGTCCAAGCAACAAGACGACGAAGAGTTCGCATAGATAGCGATAGCGATGAAAGTTATACGGAAGAAAGCACACCGCAACATGACAACGTATCGTCAAGTGAAGAGTGTGTGAAGACGGCACTGAATCAGGCGTTCCTCCAGCTACGATAAATTTTGACTTACATGACGGACCACAACTACCAAATTATTTAAAAGAATCCATAGAATATTTTATATTGTGACGCATATGAGAATCAGTACTAGAATATTCGAGAAGGTCCGAAACAAAGTACTAGAATACTCTATAAAGTACTGGAAAACTGGAGACTATGAACAATAGAACATTCAAGGCTATGAAACGGACGGAAACGAAACACCGAATCAGAATGAGGAAACGGTATAAATACGTCGCACACAGACCATGGAGACAAGTAGAAAGTGAAGCAAGCGATAAGTAAGAAGTAAGCAGTCAAAGACGCGATAAGTACGGAAGCGATAAGTCAAGAAATCGTTAAGTTTACGGTAAAAAGTAACGGTTGTTATTAACGGACTAATAATGTGTCACATTAATTCAAAATCGATTTAACGGCTCTTATTTATTAAAAATAATTAATCCAACGAACCCTAAGCTCGGTACAATTGGTGTCAGAAGTGGGATTAATTATTGGTGAAGTGAATAAGTCTGTGAAAGTGTGTTGTGACGATGTCAGATCGACATTTGGAGGATCTTCGCGTTCCTGAGTTGAAGAAGGAACTTGAGGACCGGAATCTGGATAGCAGAGGACAGAAACAAATTCTTCGACAGCGTCTACAAGCAGCAATGGAGGTAGAGTGTATTGATGTTGACACATATGTTTTTGCGATTGGGCCAGACTGTCCGGATTGAGAAGAAACAGCGAGTTAAGATGGTGCCAATGTAACAGAGAAGAGTTGGCCACAGTTTGACATTTCGGAGATGCCCAGGATGATGATGATAAAATTGGACGCATAAGCTACAGACATGATCACAAAATTGGAGGCGCAAGCTGCAGATGCTAATGCAAAGTTGGATGCCCAAAATTCAAAATTCGACGCCCAAAATTCAAAATTCGACTCCCAAAATTTAAAATTGGACGCGCAAGCTACAGATATTAACTCAAAATTGGACGCGCATGCTGCAGATGTTAATGCAAAGTTGGATGCCCAAACGCAGTGGATGAAATGTAATTTTCAGCACTTTAAGGAAGAAATTAGAAACGAAGTAGAAAATCTGGATCTAAAAAACGAGGCTGAATTCAAGAAAGCCACCGATGAAATAACACGAATCGAAAAGAGACTTGGGTGTGTTGAGAGAAATAAGACATCGCCTGCCAATCAACATGACCACAAAGGTACAAGGATGCAACCGCCAACCTTCGATGGAAAGAGACCTTTCTCCGTATTTATACGTCAGTTTGACGCTGCGGCCAATTATAATAAGTGGTCGGATGAGCAAAAGTCAACATCACTAATCTTGTCACTCCGCGGGGCGGTTGCAGAATTGCTACAAACCATACCAGCAGAGAAGCAAACAGATTTCCAAGCGGTAAGACACGGCCTTGAAGCTAGGTATGGAGACAACTACATGCAGAAGGTCTACCGCATGCAACTGCGGAGCAGAACGCAGAAACCTGGAGAAAATCTTCAACAGTTGCAGGCAGACATTGAGCGATTGGCAAACTTGTCTTATTCAAATATGACTAAGGAATTTCTGAACGAGGTAGCAATGGATGCATTTATAAATGCACTCCAAGATCGGGAATTGCAACAAGCCGTTCGTTTGGCAGAAAAGAAGACGACTAATGAAATACTGGCGTTCGCATTGGCATATGAATCTGCTAAACTGGCTACCAAGAGTACATATAGAGCCCGAGAAATGTCCGTCCAGGAATGTTCCTGCCAAAGAATCGGGCATGTACAACCGAGAATCCCAGAGACCTGATATGAAGTTTTGGACATGCGGCGAAGTCGGCCACATCTCTGTTGACTGTAGGAAACGTAGACGAATGAATGAAACATCGAGGGAGAATTGTTCATGCGCTAATCACAAGAAAGCCTTCAGCGTGATTCAGACTTGGACAGCAACACGATCGAATGCAAATCCTTGAATCAACAGATAATTGCTCTTAAGACCAGCCGAGAAAAGATCATTGAAGAGAACAATCGTTTATCAACTCATCTAGCAGAGAGGCAAGCTGAAATGTTGACCCTAAAGCGTCGCCTTTAGGATTCGGAAGTAGAAAATGATCGTTTAAAACAAGAGGCGTACGACCTCCGAAAGGTACAAGTAGAAGTACTAGATGGGTGGACGAGTGATGCTATACGCGCAGCTCAACTTCAGGATGAAGATATGTCACTAATCCTGGAACACAAAGAAAAGAACGAGCGGCCAACTTGGAACAATATTTCCGACAAGAGTAGAACATTTAAGGCATATTGGGCACAATGGAATTCGTTGCTGATGGAAGATGGAATTGTAAAGCGTAAATGGGAAGCCGCGGACGGAAAATCCCATCGAATGCAGATTCTAGTCCCATCACCAAAAGTGAAGGATGTACTAACAGAAATGCACGACGGGGCCTTTAGTGCACATCTGGGAGTTAATAAGACACTTTCAAAATTACGATCTCGATTCTACTGGCTTCACATGAGAGATGACGACGCGTCGTGGTGTGGGAAGTGCACAACTTGTACTGCGACCAAAGGACCAACAGCAAAACCAAGGAGCGCTATGAAGCAGTACAACGTGGGTGCTCTTTCGAGCGAATCGCGATTGATATCTCAGGACCATTCCCAAAAACCAACGACAACAACAAATACATGTTGGTTATCATGGATTACTTCAGCATGTGGGTGGAAGTCCTTCCAATTCCAAACCAAGAAGCAACAACCATCATTGAGCAGTTTATCAATAATTGGATCAGCAGATATGGAGTTCCCTGTGAGCTTCATTCCGATCAAGGCCGAAACTTCGAATCACAGATATTTCAAGGCATCTGCGCGGCACTGGGCGCAAGGAAAACCTGGACCACACCCTTACATGCGCAGTCAGACGGAATGGTCGAAAGGTTCAATCGAATAATAAACGGTCATTTATCGAAGGTCGTTAGTGATCACCAACGAGATTGGGACAAATATGTACAAACCTTTCTCATGAGTTATAGATCGGCTAACCACGATACGACAGGCCATTCTCCAGCAAAAATCATATTTGGACGAGAGACACGATTACCAGCCGATCTGTGATTCGGAATACCTCCAGACGCCATAGATAAGGCCGAAGACTACGTAGCCGAATGGAGAAATCGCCTCGATGAGATTCATCATATGGTTCGAAAGCAAATCAAGATATCAAGTGACAGGATGAAAACAAGGTACGGCGTTCGAGCCAGCGCATCCGGATTTAATGCAGACGATAACGTGTGGCTTTATAACCCTAATCGGCAAAGAGGAAGACCCCCGAAGTTGCAGCAACATTGGGAAGGACCGTATAAGATTCTCACAAGAATTAACGACGTTGTCTATAGGATGCAGCGAAGACCGAACGCCAAGATGAAAGTGGTACGTCGTGACCGACTGGCGACTTTTGTTAACCCAGGAGATCAGTGAACTTAGTTCGGGACGAACGAATCTAGGCGGGGGGTAGTGTGACGCATATGACAATCAGTACTAGAATATTCGAGAAAGTCCGAAACAAAGTACTAGAATACTCTATAAATTACTGGAAAACTGGAGACTATGAACAATAGAACATTCAAGGCCATGGAACGGACGGAAACGAAACACCGAATCAGAATGAGGAAACGATATAAATACGTCCCACACAGATCATGGAGACGAGTAAGAAGTAAGCAGTAAAATACGCGATAAGTACGGAAGCGATAAGTGAAGAAATCGTTAAGTGTGCGGTAAAAAGTAACAGTTGTTATTAACGGACTAATAAAGTGTCACATTAATTCAAAATACATTTAATGGCTCTTATTTATTAAAAATAATTAATCCAGCGAACCCTAAGCTCGCTACAATATTATATTTTACTGAAGAATTAGCAGACATCATAATAAAAGAAACGAACAATTATGCCAACGAAGAAATTAGAAAGAAACAACTTTCACGGGAATCAACATGGTACAAGTGGTACGATATTACTAAAGAAGCATTTTTAGCTTTCATCGCCAATATGGGATTCATTCAACTGCCAAATATTCAAGAATACTGGTCTGATATAGATGGTAATTTTATACAATACTTCATACCGTATAAAGCAGTCGCTGTGGGTGAGTCTATTGTAAAATTCAAAAGCAGAATTGCATTTATCACCTATAATCCGAACAAGCCAACGAAATGGGGCATATGCATATATGCGCTAGCGGATTCAAAAACTGGATATTGATTTACAATACTTCCGTGCTATGGCAGCATAACTTCCGATAACATTCCCCGGCCTGATCTTCCGGCAACCTCCTGGTGGATTCCACTACATTTATGTAAGAAATTGTTAGACAGAATTCCTGATGCAAAAGGATACCACATCTACACTGACAGGTACTATACCAGCATTCTATTAGCAGAATAATTGGTAAAGATGAATTGTCATCTTATTGGCACCATACAAGTTAATCGAAAAGGCGTACCGATGTAGTGCGCTAAAAAGCCCGACCACCTTTTTCCCCCATTCATACATCCTAATCCCAGTAATCCTACACTAAAACCTTAAATCTAATCAAAATCCTAAAAAACCTAAACTAAGTCCAAAATTCGCAATAAACGAATCAAACCTCCGTTTATCGCTTAGCATTTGCCCCACGGCATGATTTAATCAAAAATCCTAACTAATATCAAAATTCGCAAAACACGAATCAAATATTCGTTTATCGTTTTGCATTTGCCCCACGGCATAATCTAAATTCAAAATCCAGAAATACATTATCTCAATCTGGTAAAATCCCTCATAAATTAAACAAACAAAACCCAAATTCCATTACATATCCTCATATGCACAATAGTTTCATGAGAATTCAGAAAACTGAATTCTTATCTTAAATAAACATTAAGCATCTCACTCAGTGTACCAAAATCGGGATTTGGTATGGAATCGTGCATTTTCGAGATACAAATCTCGATTTGTATCCCTTTATAAAGGAACAGTAGAGTGATCTCGCGGCCGCCCAAAGGGCTCCATTCTAGGCCCCGTCTTATTTAATATCTACACCTCCGATATTCCTCGCTCTGTGGACGGGAGAGTAAACTAGACATGCTATACGGATGACATCCTAGTGTACACGTCATCCAAAAGCCCTAAACTCGCAACAAATCGACTCAACCGTCACTTGGATGAGCTGTATCAGTATTACAGTCGATGGGAAATTCGACCTAATCCATCCAAAAGTACTATCTATAATTCTGAGTAGTAAACACTCCCAACCTACTTCTCGACATTCACAGAATATGGGAGATACTACGATTAGACCACAGGACAGGATGAAGTATCTTGGGGTCATCTATACCCCAAAAATGAATTCCATCAAACATGTGACTCACATTCTTCAAAGGGGCCTCGGCCGGTCTAAGCAACTGCACAACATCTTGAAGTGGAGCAACAAAGTTGACACCAAAGTTAAGCTTCTCTGCTATAAGCAGCTAATCCGATCTGGAATATCGTACGCCTTTCCCATATGGTCCTGCATATCTTCGGCTCAAATGGAAAGACTTCGAGTTTTCGAAAGGAAGCTCCTCAGAAGATGCACCAAACACTCTAGAAGGCCTGACGGTCGTCATTACCCCAACTCTCACCTATACGAAGGCGCCTCCATTACCCCTATCGACGAGTACTTGCTTCAATTAGCATATAAGTACCTCGAAAACATTCAGAACAGCGAGAACCTACTTGTACGGGACTCTTGCGTTCTTGATCTCTTCGGATCAGACCACCACAATTTCTTCTTCAGTACAAAACTGAAGAAAGCACCCTTCCCAACAACATTCCCCTCTATAATAGAAGATTCCTGGATCCATCCCATAGGGTCTTGTGGGGAGGAAGTATGTACCAGCATGGGTACTTAGTTCACTTCCTCCTCCATCAATCAAAAGTTCCGCCGCAGCACGAATGTGCGCAAGGAAAACAACAGCACATTAAAACAAACAAACGGTAGTTTATTATTTAAACATCGGGTTTACTGCACCGCACTGTTAATTCAATTTTTTGGACTCGACACAAACGATTATTCTCCATTATCGCTTCCCTGTGCGCACCAGGGTAGCGATGGAGCCGCGACCCGCTCGGGTCGAAGGATGGAATTTGACTCAACGATATTTTGCTCGTTCAGAGCTCACTCGCTCATCGTGGTCATGATGGTATGTGTGCCTAGAACAAAGAAAGACATAAACTGCATTCCTAGGATACGATTTCGGTAAAGCAAATAAAACCGTAATCGTCGGATGCCAATGGAATCCTTGTTGGAACATGTGCGGCTAAACAAAGAGACGATGTTCCGATGTGAAAATGTGCTAATTGGTTTTAGCGAAGTTACTGGGAAATGGTGTTTATGGCATCGCTAGAAAGGATACGTATTGAATACCCATTTGCATTGATTATGCTTGGATTTCGATTGATGCCAAGGGACGCGAAATGCGTATTTGCTTTGGGTTGCACATTGTGCTGGGAGAAAAACGTCGCCAGCTAAATGTATGCATAAAGAAATTTATCGTATACATGAATGAAGCTGGGAATAGGCGACGCCATGATAATTATCTCTGGCTGGAATGGTTACATGATATGTGAACCGGGGTTTTTCTTTTCAGGATAATTTATGATAAGGAAAGTAAGAACTCTTACAGGGGATTTGTAAGCGAAGCAATGCTTGAAAAGGTAAGAATTCTCTTGCAGACTCTTTACGACTATAGCTTTGCTCCAATTAATGCGTGTAGCGTTTTCAGGTGCCTAATGCGATTTGCATTGGCGAAATTATATGGGAAGATAGGTGTTATGGGGTGTTTAAGGAAAGCGTACCGTGGGATCTGGCGGAACCGCCACAGTCTACTGTTAACAAACTACACACACGGACGCACCGTACAAGACGGCACAAACATACACACACCGAGCAAAGCGCAGATCATCAGACGCCAAAGACATGATCTGCGTTTACTACCGCACTCAACACCTACCGGTCTTGTATGATTTCTTTCCTACCATCGCACTATACAAGTAGTTAGAGAACACCTGGACTAACACTGTTCACACTATCCTTGGACACCCCCCTTTTTTCTTTTCTTTTCAGATATCGCGAGACCGAGCTCAACATCCTCGCGGATGTGGGTGATTCTGGTTATCGCAAGATGACCAGAAGCCAGAGACAAGATGAAGGACACATCTGTCCTTGTTTCGCTAAAGTCGGCCCTCTCGCCAACCAATTTTTTTTTATCTCCCGGCCGCAGTAGATTATCGTTCATTGTCCTGGGAGGAAGTGCCCCAGGAGAACAACCTTATAAAGTAAATGAAAAGAGTTTAGTTAAATAAAGCCATTTTATACCGAAGAAAAGCGATACTTTTAATAGTTTTGTTGAGCTGACAACTGGTGAGTAGAGCTGTGGTACCCGCACAAAAACATTCCTTTTTAGTTTCTGAGTATCACCTACCCCCACGGAAGCCTGCGCAGACGAGGACGGTGAAAGCCGAAAAAGCGGCAGGACCAACAACAGGACGTTGAGCTTCCCTCAGGCTCTGAGGAAGCACGGCTCCGACACCAATAGGACGTTTTTTAGGAGCGGTCTAAGAGATCCCTTCTCCTTTTACGCTCCCTGAACAAACTACTACACCGATACAAATAAGAAAACCAAAGTATTCAAGAAAAACAACAGTTGCATACAGGAAGAACAGCACTACGGTTCTTGCGTGGAAAGACGAAAGAATTATCATAATGCTCACTAATTATTACAACACACAACTACAATCTACCCACAGAACATTACGTGGTGTACATGTTGTAACAGTCAATAAGCCTAAATGGTGTTGGAATACACCGCAAATATGGGAGGTGTGGATCGTGCGGATCAATACGCTTCGACGTATTGTTTTCTCCGTGGAGGAAGTTTTTTTTTTTTGGGTTGGAAATGTGTGTCATTAACTCATACATGATTTATCGTATTTCAAAACAAACAAATAATGAAACCCCAATGACGCACCACAAGTTTGTCAAGGCATTCATTGACCAGAGTGAATCGAGAACGTCCATCCACATCTTCTGCGGACAATAGATTAGAGAAAAACTACATATTCCTGATGTGGGACAAAGAAACGGGATTGCGTTTTTTGTTCTGACAGGAAAACACCTGGTGGCAGGCGTCAAACAACTTATTATTGTCAAACGTGCACTAATCAGCCTGCAATGCATTTTGGGGAGTGTTTTGAAGTTTATCACACTGTACAAAATCATAGAATTCTTGACGGTAAACCAACGGGAAGGAGACCGACAGGACGGCCGCGACGGAGATGGGATCGGATGATCCAATGTGGAGGGAGAGCGCAGAGAGACAGGGAACAATGGCGGAGTCGAGTCGGTGGGGTCATGAACTTCGGGCTTTCTACGGGCCAATAAATAGTAAAAAATTATAAAAAGTAAAATATTGATTTTTTTGCAAATATACATTTCTCGATTTCAACCAATTCATATAAGTCCAATATCATTATAATATGTTAGTTAGTTCCAAAACCATACTAAATAATACGAGGGTCTGTAAATGCACGTTTCTGCCACAAAGTAGCGTGGAGTAGGTGATAACCAACGTCCAGAATGGCACGGAGTGGAAAGGGTTAAAGGGGATTTTTAAAAGACTTTGAAATTAGTGTTTGTTCTGAATAAAACTTATTTGTAGTTAGAACTAAGTTCTCACACGTCTGTTGGTTTTGCTGCTGGTCGATTCCTGAACAACCTGTGCTGATCGCGTGGTATCAAAGCCTACCGATGAGCTGTTACATATCTTTTTTTAGTAGAGTGATGGACAAAACAAAGAGGACCTAGGCAGACGATAGAAATGAATGAAAATGGTTACGTTCGATACTGAATACAAAGTTAGAACTATCGCGTTTAAAGGAACAAATAAAATCAAATAGTCACAGGCATAGGAAGGGGCTCGAACTCGGGGAAAAAGAATTCCAATTAAGGATGCAATGTCTGAAAAAAGAGCAGGTACGCACTGTACAAGAAGATACCTTCTTTGGGCAGGGAACTAAAAGAGTGGCTTGTGGTTACTAAAAAATTTAAAAATTATGTTAAATTATGCGATTATAGATATGTAAACTTAGGTAGACTGGAATGGTCCTTAAAAAATAGGATATTGAATGGTATGGAATATAGTTTTCGTTACGTTTTTATCTCTAGATGGCTGTTTAGGAAGACTTGTAGTATATATAATCTTTATACGCAGGAAACTAAGGGGCTTAAAACAAAATTAAACTAGCTGTGTTAAGCACGTTGAACAACCTAGTATTTTTGCAAGACTTGCTGACTAAACCTTCCTCGTTCCTACGCTTTTTTTTTACACTAACGTGCGCACAAACGGGGATTTTGAAGTACCCTTAAATGTCAGCACAGTGCGAGTGGATGGAGAGGAAGTTTATAAGGAAAGGAGGTGTCGATGTGTATTGGTCTTGAATGCCTGGACATCACAACGACCAGGAAACACATGATCAGGCAGAACATTCCACATTCGTGTGGTTCGGCTGAAGAATGACTCTCTTTGTTTATTTGTGCGCCTGAAGTCCACTTTCAACGTGACCTGATGCGCATTCACAGATTGACCAGTGTCGCGGGAAAATATCAGAAGGGGCGGAACACATTCAGCAAATTCAGTTGAGCAACGACCGTTGTAATACCTATAAAAAAGAGATAGGCATGATACCTTGCGCCTGTGTTCTAACGATGGAATTGATCGACTTACGGCTGAGTCCCTAATAAGTTTCACTTCTCGTTTTTGCATCCTATCGAGCACGTGTAATGCAGTTTTGGATGTGCCTGACCAAATATGGGAGTTGAACTCCATTTTTGGACGAATATACGCCTTGTAAATAGTAGCCAGGTTGGATGGAGTGAAGTCTCTTTTGTATCTCTTAAGGCACGCCATACATTTGGCTGCACTTTTCGCAACTTCAAATATGTGGTCATTCCAGTTAAGAGTCGAATTAATTCGAGTGCTAAGGATTGATAGTTCCTTGGCTTCGTCGATGCAAGTGCCGTTCATAGACAGTATAGACAGTATATAGACAGTATCTAGCTTTGAACTATCCAATGCGACTACCTCGCTTTCACCGAGGGAATGGATGGAATGGCTCAACTTTTCGGTAAGGTACGCCATCAAATCTCCTGTGGACCAGACGCTACGAAAGCCATATTGGCGGTCATTGAGGAGGTCATTTGATTCCAGATATTTCGAAAGTTGACAGTTGAAAAGTGATTCCATTACCTTGGATAGGTAAGTCCTGAACAGGAGTATTGAAGACAATGGCAAACGTGTAGTATCCCACTACATAAACCCCATATAACGTAATAATCATATCACACACAATGCACTCAAAACCGTTTCCCCTTTAATTACCTAGTTATGATGTATAGTCATATCCCAAGCTATGTGTTATCCAATTCCAATTCATTCATGCACACAAGTGTACCCATCAGCATGCAAGTGACTTGTTCCAGGCGATTGCGCTCAATATAGGTCAAAGCCGACTGGGTGAAATTGCGACAGGATAAATGACTTGTGTGTAGTAATGCTGAGGGCGGAAGAGTCGAGTGCATCGTTTGTGATTTTTCCTCAAGAAATTTGATATAAAGTGAAAGGATATCTTTCTGAATAGGTTTGTAACTAAAGAAGGAAGGTTATGTGGGAGGTACGATGTAGGTGCGCCAACGTATGGCACCAGTTAACTATCGCCCCACTAGAGAGTTGTTCACCAGCGAACTGTCCACAGGCGAAGAGAATAAAGGGGACAGGCAAACATCCAAATAAAACACACTGTATAGTCACTCACAAACTGTTTGGCTTTATTGTCAGTTTGGGATAAATAAGGATTTTTTCATAAGTTGTTTAGTTTCTATTCACGAACTGCGCCCGAATGTTTTCTCTTCTATTTCCTTTTGACGCTGTGCCCGCGGCAATTGAAAGGGGGACGTTCGAACGGACTTTATTTGGCACGCGGGGGCGTGCGTGCCCCCGTGTGGTCGCGGCGGTTGTCAGGGGACTCCCGATGTGCGCGTTGCGGTTGCTGAATGGCGACCCCCTAATGAAACCAAAAGTTCATCGCGTCGTGGCAGTGGCGTCATAAACTCACTGCCGCTTACTAAGAATTTAGTGGAAGAGTTGCTATGCCTGCATAAGAATTTAGTTCCAGCGAATCCTCGCCGTATAAGCTAAGTTGGATTCGTTGGTTGGGTGTACCGGGAAATTTGCTTTGGGAACGCGAGCAAGTATGGGCATGCATTTTCGGGGGAAATTGGAATTGCTTGGGTGCAAGCAAGGAATATCATTTAGGTAAAATATTATCCGAAGTAATTTCGGGGAAATTAAGATTGCTTGGTCGCGATAAGGGAATATGAATTAAGTGGAGAATTGACCGAAGCAATTTTGGGAAAATGAATGCGGGGATGATTAGAATATATTCTGTTGAATAATATTCTGTTGAAGGTTTGGAATGTGTTTTATTGCTGCGTTTGGGATGTATGCTATTGCGGGTTTTGCATGGGAGTTGGTTTACAGGTTAAGGTGACGCGCTGTTAGCGATCAAGATTGGTTGATATTGTGGGTTGGTTCTCCATGTGGTATAGAGAACCCCCACAGTTACCTTAAGGAACTAAACATTGAAAATAAAAGAAATCATTTTAAGAGAAAAAAAAAACGTCTTTCTTCTTATCTGACTTTGCGCGAACCAACTCTTCCCGTTGATGTAAAGGAAGCACGGTTGGCCGTCGGCAACAAAAGGAAACACGATTCAACAAAGATTTGAGTACGGTAGTGGAATTTGGTAGTATAGCTTGCAGAGAACAAAAATGGAAAACGTCTAGAAGTCGTGGAATTTGGCAAGCACTCAACTCACGGAATAGCGAAAAACAACTACGTATCGTTTCTAACAGATACACACACAATACACAAGCAAATAGTGAAGAACACCGAACGAAAATCGAATAAGAAAATGCATCAGAGCCGTATATCATAGCGATAACATAAGAAATCCGCATCAGTCGAATGTACTTGAGTTTAGAAATAAAATTCGAACACACGGCGGTGGACGCATGGGTTGCGCTTTGGTTCAATTTTTGGTGATTCTAACTGTCATAGCGTCAGTTCGAATCACACGTTCTTCACTATCATCCCAAACGCTATAACTACAATCTTGAAGAAAAGTCGCCAGATCTTCCACTTTGAGCAGTTCAACCCATTCTATCTGGCTAAAAGAGGTTCCATTTGAGGTCTCGATATTCTTTAAGGAATGAGTTCAGGTAAAGGAAGGGATGGGATCAAATCTGCGATGGAAAAACTGAATGGCGACTATAAAATAGTATAGCGTTTGGGATTGATAGTGAAGAACGTGTGATTCGAACTGATACTAAGACAGTTAGAATCACCAAAAATTGAACCAATGCGTAACACATCAGGCTGCTGGCCGTGCTTAGAATTCGATTTTTAAACGCAATTATATTCCACTGATTTGAATTGCCATGTTATCGCTATGGTATACGGCTCTGATGCATTTTCTTATTCGATTTTCGTTCGGTGTTCTTCACTATTTGCTTGTGTATTGTGTGTGTATCTGTTAGAGACGCTACAGTAGTACCTAAAAACTAATGGCATGTAGTTCACAATAATTCAAGAGTGGGTGACAATTCTTTACGATCATCAACCATACAAATGGGGCAAAACTGGAGACATTCCCATTCCTCGATCGTCAATCAACGCTTATATTGATGAATGACCAGGCCTGTGTTAGGTCGAAAGGCATTTGTTCACGACATTGGTCAGCTTATGTTTAGCTTAGAGGGTCCGGTTGGGATCATTAAGTTAAGACATAACATTTATAAAGGGCTCCTCGATATTATAGTGGTTAGTACACCCGCCTGTCATCCGGGAGACCGGGGTTCGATTCCCCGTCGGGGAACCCCTGGCGCAAGACTAATGACCTTGCCCAGAAAAAATAAACCATTATGGAAAATTTAACAAGCCTCAGGACTTGCTAAATAAGGCCAAGACCAGTTCCCGGTTGTAGTGCCGATGATGATGATGATGATGATGATAACATTTATAAAGTAGAGTTTCAGCATTTTTTGCCTAACAAACAAGTCAACGATCTAAGAACAGACAGAATATAAATTAATAAGTGCTGTAAAGAACAAAATATTTCAGATATGCTTGTTTTTTACCAGAGGTGACCTATAAAGTATAAAATAAAATAAAATAAAAAGGGCTCAAAGATCGCCGGTTTCCTACCGTAAGTGCGGCTGTAAGGGCTTTAGAGGCGAAATGTTACACGTGTACTTTATTGCATGGTGCACGTGTGATTGTTCGTGCTATCGCCGCCGAACTTAGTATGTTTATAGGAGAAATGGGGCTAATGATGCGTCTTCGCCAACAATGGCAGTCTAGGGTTCAGTCTTTATTGAACATCCCTCTTATATCAGGTAACCAAGTAAGTTCGTGCAGTTTTTAAAACGGACATTACTTTTAATGCTATAGTAATCCTATCCGCCGCTACCGTGTTGCATGTATTATGACTTTTCTGAAAGCTTATGCATCAGAACATTGCGTCGACCAACATAGAGAACAGGTTGTAAGTGAATGTGACAGTTCAGAAATTCGTAGCTGACTATTTCCGTGTACAACGTAATTATTAATGCTTATTTATTGTATTATTGAGTTCAAATTATTGCATTATGTTATTGAGCTCACATTGGGTGCAAAAGGTGCCGAAGTAGCAAGAAAAATATGTAAAGCTTTTGGAGAGGGTACTCTCAGAGAACGAACAGCTCTGGTTTCCGACCTTTTCGACCGGCACAGACCCTCGATCAGGTATACAAAAATCTTTCGATTTGGACCAACTACAGGCAGCAACTGAAGAGTATTCTAGCCAAACATGTCAGAAATCGGCTCAGTGGCTTAGGGTAAGAGATGAAACAATTCGTGTACACATACATCGGCTGGGAAATTCGTCGAAGATGGTTAAAAGGATCTCCCACCATGTGACTCCACCGACTCAATATTTACTCTTCCTTGCTCACCAGGAACAAGAATTGTCCAATGTTGGGTCGAATTTTGACTTGTGACGAAAAGCGGACCATGTACTGCAACAAAAAACGATCGTACCATTGACTTTCGCCACACAACTCAATGCCCTTAAGTGCTAAAACTGCTCTTCATTAACGGAAGGTGATGCGTTGTGTGTGTGGTGTCCTATGTGGGGGTTGTGTATTCCCTTTTTTTGGAAAGTGGAAACATAATTACCAACGAGATTTAATTAGCACAATTGCACAGAGGAACCCAAAAACTTACAGCAAACAGCCAGCACTCATGAATACGAAGGGTGTTCTTTTCCACCAACACAATGCGAGGCAAGAATGACCCTGGAGGTGATTTCTTCACTAGGCTGGACATTTTATCCTCATCCTCCATATTCACCAGATTCCGTTGCTTCGTCAGACTACTATCTCTTTTTGGTCATGGACAATTATATGTCCGATCAGCAGGTCAAACTTCGTCCTGGAAAAAGATTTCTCCCAAAATGGCATCTACAAGCTTGTAGATAGATCGAAGAAGGTTGTTGAAGCATATGACGGATATGTTGCAGACAAAAATTGTGTAAACGTATTATTCTTGGTATTTTTATTTGTTGTGGTGAAACGAATTTCCTTGGTTACCGGATATAAGGTGTGCATATAGCGTTTTGCGACGATAAAGAAGAATGTAATTCGAACTGTATTGATTTATGGACATCCCACCGCTGCCACCAATTTTGATACGCGTCCCAACCGTGCTTCCTTAATTATTTAAGAGAAGCGTTGCGTTGAAGAGGGTTACAAAAGGACGCTTTTCCTTGAGTTTTTATACCTGTACGTTCCACATATAAACCAAGATGAGCTTTCTTCTTATGCCCTCTAACAACACGATTAACTTGTAAATTAAAACTTTTAAGTAAATAAGGTTTTTTTTTTTTAAATTAAATTTTATTTATTTATAATTGTATTCTTGTAGCGACCTTGTTGGTCGAAAATTAACTTTGAAATATTCCCCTTGCAACCACCTTTTTATACCCAAATTATCGAGGAAGAATCGCAAACGATGGATTCAATTCTTTTCCACTCAGCATGATCTCAGGCGGAAGCCATTTACTCTGCCGAGGATATATATGGGATGCAATTGCCCGACACGAGTCCTTCGCTTTGCTTAATTGATATTTCAACTTAATCGATTCACTTAAAGTTCAGTGGCCTTGGTTCAAGTCCTTTACCCTGCCGCAGTATCATACGGTCGGCTTTGACCCATATTGAATGCAATAGCCCGACACGAGTCATTTGCTTTGCTTAATTGATGTTCCCACTTAATCGACCCAGTTAAAGTGCAGTGGCCTTGGTTCAAGTATTCGTTTCGTCACATCGCCGGTGGCGTGCCCGTCTTTCGTAGGCAAAAGTATTTTAATGAGAATTCCGAGTGACACCAGCAATTGTCATTATCTGTACGTTACATTTTTGTAGGCGCCGGCAGTATCCCATGCCAGGCGTGGCACTTTCTTTTGGTTATGAATGACGATATGTGTTACGATGCAAAAAAATGTACTCGTAATTGAATCGCATGTAGCTTGGGGAAAAACTGTGCGCCATAGGCAGCCTATTAAAGAGGAAATGTTGCGTGATATTATTATTATGTTATTGGGGTGTATGTAGTGGGATACTACAGAAGGAACGTTGTTACGTGGTAACTTCCTCCACCGCTCTTGTCTCGGCAGAAAAGAACATATATTTGAAATAATTAAAAATAAATAAAGCATGTCATTTAAGCTGATAATTAACAGCACAAGACCTGTTATAAAATTATAACAGTGGGTACGCCAACCCAGTAAATTAGAAGGCGCTGGTGTTTTTGACGAGTTCACCGAGGTAATAATGCTAAAGGGAAAAAGAGGTAACGGACGAGGAGATACCGGATGCATAGTTTTGTCTTTTGAAGAACCTCTTGACGGTTACATCTTTTTTTCCCGTTGTTGTGCGGTCTTGTGTGGTTTTGCGTTGGGAGACGACGTGTTGTTTGACGACTCCGTGTTTTTTTTTTGTCGTGCGATACAATTTTGAAACGTTCGATGTAAAAAGTGTGAGAGAGGAAAGGAAAGAAAAGGGGTATGGTGATGTTTGCTCTTGGGTACCAGCAAAGCTTTAAAGAGGATCCATCTATGTTCAACCGTTTATGTAAATACAAGTTAAGTATAAGATTGTTAATTGTAATAAAGGTAATTATGGACATGCCTTTATCACTACTCCCACCGACCCCCAACTGGTTCCAACAGAGAAAGAAGAGGATGGCTGTTTACGCATAGGAACATCAAAGTTTAATAATGTAAAAACGTCCGTCAACTATATCCGGTTCCTTGACTAAACCCGATGAGGCACTATCTGACTCCATTGGAACATCTATTAAAGGAGGTGGCTCTGCAGGCAAATCTTCTGAAGTTACAGCAGCATCAGTATCATTATCGGCCGGAAAATTGAATGACCAGGCCATTCAACCCTGTACCCAGGTAGGACCCACCTAAGACAGGTTAGTACTTCCTAACTCTACTGAATGAAACTGTATTCAGGGTGAAAGTAGTTATTAAGATTTGTATAAAACCCAATATATATAAGAATACTATGACGGCTAGAATCAGAGCAAAAGTTAGAACCAGAGCCTCAACACATCAGATTAGTATCGCCTATGGGCGATAAATTATTTGACTACTATTTACAGCTGTGGGTTTGCTTTGTTAATGGAATAAGGCTCTGACGTTTACTTTTTCCTCTTTAGAATTTTCTTTTTGGACTATCTGTGTTTTCATGTGTCGTGTCTGCCTGACACACCAAACCTTCAACCGCGGACACTTTGTTACGATCAAATTCATGTCCAGAACGCCGCAGCAGGCGAACATGGAAGCAGGCGGTGTGGGTCGGTGTTTAATGGGGTTCTGTTTTACTATAGCAAAGGGCACGCTGCGCCTGGAGATTCCGTCGGGAAATCGAACCCCCACAGCAAGTTGTGAGAAGGAAAGCATTAATAAATTTGAAAAAAGTTCCGCTGCGTTTTTTTTTCTTTTGTTAATGTATTTACGGAAATTTATTATCCACACTATTTACATGCATTTTCGAATATACAAGTTATTCTTTTTTACTATAACCATCTCCAGCACTCGTTCTTTTTCCGTTGATTTTCTGACTTCAAAATCTTTACTGATCGGGCTCATTTTTCTCTCTATATGGTCGATAGAAACTTTCCCCTCTCTTTTTTGAATAATATCTCATGCAGGTCGTTAGGGTGCGGATGCATCCAACGCATACCGACATAACCATATCCGACTTTGTGACCGAAGACACGCCGCCAATCATGCTTGCGTGCCAAACTTTGTGCGGTATTTCTTTTTGAGAACAATTTATCGTTATGTGATTCAAAACCTATGATAACTCTATTGGCTGGAGTCGTTAGCTTCGTACCCAATGACAATTTATTTGTTCAATCTTTCAATAGAACGACGTAGCGCGCGTTACATCTAGCTCCATTTAAGAGCGTTGTTATTATAAATTGTTTTTATATTGTTCACGCTGAAAAAATTTCCGTGAAGGAAAACTCAGTCACGAGGAACGTAAAATTGTTCATGTTTGGTGCCCCCCTTGCCGTGCTCTTGGTTGTCAGCATTAGATGGTGCATTTAACCAATTGTAGTAACCCACTGACTCAATACTCCTAAACGAATCCTCAATTGACGAAAGTGTTATTCCCTTACGAGGAAGTGAGTTGATTCAGAAACTGACAAATATACCTGACCTACAATTTGCTATTTGATTGCCAAACCCCAGCGTTTGCAAGCCCACGTCTGAAATAAACCTCACCTTTTACATATAAAAGCCTAATGAAATATGTATGTAAGTTTATTCACACCGATGGCTTTGTACCATCATCATCATCATCATCATCATCGGCACTACAACCGGGAACCGGTCTTGGCCTTATTTAGCAAGCCTTGAGGCTTGTTAAATTTTCCGTAATCATTTTTTTTTCTTCCGGGCAAGGACATTAGTCCTTGTTAGGTTTTGTACCGCTTGGTTTTTTTTCTCACTTTTTTTCATAAGCCAACGTATTCTAATGTCCTACCACATAAAGGAGGTTAGACAGATGTTACAACTTGAAAAGTGAATACAGACCTTTATTCTAAATTGCACATTGGCAGTGCAATGATTCGAAAGAGACTTTCGAAATTGTTGTCTATCCGGGATGGTCGATAGAACTCGGCACTTGTCTAGTGACAAATTTATTGTTGTTTGTCCATTATTTTGATGGTATCGAGACAAAAGAAATATCTTTTAAACGTGAACAGGACATTAAAGTATAGGGTTTTCCAATAGGGAGTTGACAACTTTTCTTCGGTAGTAAATTTTTATAATTTGCAGACATTGTTCATTCGCGTACTTAACTATGATGAAAATGTTGAGTTTATTGAATAAATTGACAGTAACAGTTCGATGATTAGTGAAAGGGTGCGTTCACAAATTAAATTCAAAGTTGTCAAGTCCCTATTGTATAACCCTATACAAGTGTAAAGTTTTGGGGTTGGAAAATTACACTAGTGTTAGAAATGTCGTAGAGCCCACAGATGAGAAAAGTGTTGTGAAGATTTCAAAAAACACCGTTGATCGGATTGGTGGTGTGGCGTTTCTAACAGATATACACACAATACACAAGCAAATAGTGAAGAACACCGAGCCGTATACCATAGCGATAACATAACAAATCCACATCGGTCGAATGTACTTGAGTTTAGAAATCGAATTCGTACACACGGCGGTGGCCTGATGGGTTGCGCTTTGGTTCAATTTTTGGTGATTCTAACTGTCATAGCGTCGTCAGTTCGAATCACACGTTCTTCACTATCATCCCAAACGCTATAATTGGTGACCACGATGTGATCTGTGTACACACAGCACACACTTTCCCATAGTAAAACAGTTCTTCACGATCACGACTTCCGCATAGAGCACCGGCACACTCGCCTACTCCGACGATCTCTCGCTCGCTTGCTCCTCGCTCCGTCGTTCGCATACGAAACTGATCGTAACAAAGTTGCTGAGGAGGGAGTAGTGTGGCGTTTCTAACAGATACATACACAATACACAAGCAAATAGTGAAGAACATCATCATCATCGACACTACAACCGGGAACCGGTCTTGGCCTTATTTAGCAAGTCCTGAGGCTTGTTAAATTTTCCATAATGATTTGTCTTTTTCCGGGCAAGTTCATTAGTCTTGCGCCAGAGGCTCCTCGACGGGGAATCGAACCCCGGTCTCCCACGTGACAGGCGGATATACTAACCACTATACTATCGAGGAGCCCAACTTTCAAATTAGCAGGACCATATACGAGTCATGGGAGAAATATAACAACTGACTATTTTTTTACAAGCATTTTATTAGCGAGTGAAGAACACCGAACGAAAATGGAATAAGAAAATGTATCAGAGCCGTATACCATAGCGATAGCATAACAAATCCACATCGGCCGAATGTACTTAAGCTTAGAAATCGAATTTGTACACACGGCGGTGGCCTGATGGGTTGCGTTTTGGTTCAATTTTTGGTGATTCTAACTGTCATAGCGTCAGTTCGAATCACACGTTCTTCACTATCATCCCAAACGCTATAGTGGCATCTTCTCAGAGGATGGGATTGGCGGTTTGTTGATGTACAGACTAAAACTCACCATGTTACTTAGGGATAATGAATTGGAATAGAAATGACTTCAGTTGAAACTATATATTTTTTTAGTTGAATTTATTTATTTGTACAAACTCTATAAAAATCACTCCGACTCCTTTTTGAAGACATTGATTACCGTTCTTTGTGAGTGCCCGAAGCTAATTCAATAACATCAAAAACCGACGCTATCGAACATTCGGGATAATCTAAAATGATTAGCGTGACTTTCTTGTTGTCGTCTCAATCTCGAAGGTTTCATTCTGAAAGTGAATTTCGTATAACACCCTGAATTTTAGAGGCGACCTAATTTATAACCCTCTCAGGGGTATAAGTATTTCGAGTCCTATACCCACCACGGTTACACGCGATTCCGATTAAATGTCTGTTATCGGATGCGTATACAAGTGGATATCCTTCCATATAAAAAGGATTCCAAATTAGGTGATGCGCGAATGTTTATGACTTCAAATAGTTATTCAATTTGTTTTTTTTTATAGTTTCAAGGTTCGATCTGCTGGTAGAGTCGAAGGTGACGATTTTGGGAAGAAGGAGTATAAATGTTGCTATGTTGAGGTTGTCTGATGACCCGAATGGATTTATTCAATCAGCCATTCATATTGAAAACGCTTATACATGTATCATTAATTTTTACTTTAGTCTGCAGATGACTGACAACTTGGAGTTCCGACACCCATATTTACTATTGCAGTTCTAGAACAAACATTATATGACCCATAAAATATAATTGAAGGCGCTTAGTTGTAGTTGTCGGGCTTAGACGGCGATAGAACTTGAGAATATACTTAAAAATAAACAATTCGGTAGGAATTACTGCTTGTTTCAAAAATTCGGGTATACAAACTTATTTTTAACCGTCAGTAGTTTATTTTAATCAGATTTGTGGAGAATGCGTGAGAATGCACACAACATAAGTTGACTTTAAGTCTTGCTGTCGATAACCACGGCATATTTAGTATAATCTTCTATAATTCGAAGTATTTTATGCAGTATGAATATTAAAAATATGCTGAAATACAAAATTCCACCAAATTATTATTATTATTTAAGTTTCTCTACTTTTAATTACTTTGTAAGACGCCAAAAAATTGTTACCACATTGTCTTTTAAATTTTGTTTAGCATTTGATTACATTGTGTTTCTTTTTTTAGTTTTTGTTACAACAAGTAAATATAAAAATATATCATTTGATTGTTTCGCATAAAATTGGCTTTTAAACAAAATTAGTTATAAAATAAAATGTAAAAGAGAATCTTTTTATATAAATGGAAATCAGCTTGTCATGTTGTCAAATGAAATATCCGTTTAAAATAAGCCAAAGCTTTAAGTTAGATTTATATTTAAATGTTTTGCAACCTCTGTTTTTGGTAGAAGTCCATGTTTTAATTTTCCCTACTTGACTATAATAAATAAATTAATAGATATATATATATATATATTAATATATATATATATATATATATATATATATATATATATATATATATATATATATATATATATATATATATATATATATATATATATATATTAATATATATATTTATATTAATATATACGAGGGTTGCCTCTTATGTTTCGGGATTTGGCAACCCTAGTGTTGCAATCCGGCAATTGACAGCTCTGTCGTAAAATTGGGCATTTTTGAGGTTATACGCACTCAGAACATTTTGACATACGACCGCTATTTGTGTTGTTTACAGTAACTTAAAAGATTCATCTCGGCCCAAAAATGGAATTAAATCGTCAACATTTTCGTGCGATTATTTTTTACAACTTTCGGCGTGGATTAACTCGGCAACAGTGCATGGATGAACTTAATTCAATTTTTGGCGATGAAGCTCCACCAGGGACCAGTGTTTATCGATGGTATGGTGAATTCAATCGTGGTCGTAGTTCACTCCAAGATGAATTTCGTGAAGGTCGTCCAAAATCAGTTGTTGTTCCGAAAACCATTGATGCTGTGCGCGAACTGATATTGAAAGATCGTCATGTGACCTATCATGAGATTGAGACAACCTTAGGCGTTAGTGGGGCCAGCATACATTCAATATTGTATAAACATTTGACTGTCAAAAAAATTTGTTCGCGTTGGATCCCACACAATTTGTCAATCGCCCAAAAAAAGGCTCGTGTCAATTGGTCGAAAGAAATGCTCAAAAAATACGGTCGCGGTGCTTCGAAACACGTCTATGACATCGTGACAGGTGATGAATCGTGGATTTACGCGTATGAGCCCGAAAGTAAACAGCAGTCGACTGTCTGGGTGTTTCAAGATGAGCCAAATCCAACAAAAGTTGTTCGCGCACGAAGCACTTCCAAGCAATTGGTCGCCTGTTTTTTCGGAAAAAACTGGACATGTCGCAACCGTACCACTAGAACAACGCAGAACAGTCAATTCTGAGTGGCACACAACCATTTGTTTGGCAGTTGTCTTCCAAGAAATCAGGAAAACCAACCGCTGAAGACGGATCACTCTTCACCACGACAATGCGAGCTCTCACACATCGGCTGCGACAACTGCATTTTTATGCACCCAAAACATCGATTTGATGGGTCATCCGCCGTATAGTCCTGACTTGGCACCGAATGACTTCTTTTTATTCCCGTACGTAAAAAACAAACTGAGAGGTCAACGTTTTTCGACACCTGAAGAAGCGGTTGTTGCATTCAGAATGCATGTGTTGGAGATACCTCAATCAGAGTGGCAAAAGTGCTTCGACAATTGGTTCAAACGCATGCAAAAGTGTATAGATTTTCATGGGGAATATTTTGAAAAACAATAAAGTGATTTTCGATGATCAATATTTGTTTTTGTTCTCTAATCCCGAAATATAAAAGACAACCCTCGTACATATATATATCTATTAATTTATTTATGGATATTTACTATTTCATTTTAGTTTTCTAAGAAATGTGTATGATAATCTATATTTTCGTGCTATTCCATAAAAAATTCATATGTTTGTGCCGTACCACAAGAGACTGGTCTTGAAAGTCTAGTACGTGTTTATTGTAATAACATTACTTTTTGTTTATGATTAGATTAGCATTACTGAATTATGTATATACACACATATTTATGTATCTATAAATACATAAAGATTTTTATACATAAAGTATTCTTATATTTTTAACATTTTCGATCCGTCATCGTAGTGGACTTAAACGTAAGATAAGCGCGATCAACCAAATCCAAGAAAAATTTTTATTAGCAGCAGAGTGTTGCATCGCTGCAGGCTCTTCACCTAAAAAATAAAAAAATATTAAATTACTAATCAGTTATAATGAGAATTCTACAGTGAGAATTATTATGTCTTTTACAATTTCTTGGTCAGTAGTTTGAAATATATTACCGAACTGATTTCTGAGAGCCTATGTTTAATTGCTGAAAAAAGTAACAAGAGTTGCCTATCAGCTCTTCAGGGGATAGTCTTCGCATTGGAAATTCGCCTTTCCTGAGAGAAGCATTTAAAAACAAAACAATGATAAGGAAAACTCATGGTTATTTTTTTAAAACCTCACTCCCATGAGAGCCAAGGCTGTAGAGCTGAGATAATAGAGCCGAGCTGGTACCTTTTTGAACAATTGTAAATGACTGTTGGCGTCTTTTTTTAAACAGTTCTCAATCGTAGCGTTTTAAAAACGCTCATGTTGTAAACGAGTTTGAGTGTACTTTCATTTTGGCAGAGAGTTGCCCATGCCATGTTGTGAGAGAATTGGCAAATTGATAAGAGATATTGGATTACCTCATGGAATGCAAATAAACTGAATTACTTGAAGCAGTGTAGTGGTTTGCAAAGCTCTTATCCCCATTCATACCCCTCATCCCCATTTATACCCCTCATTCACCTTTATAATTCTAATTCATATCTAAAGAATAATATAAATAATTATTATCTGTCTATGAAAATGCTATCGAGGTCATTATTACATAAAATGACTGCTAACCTGTGCAATATTAGTCTTAATATTCAAATAAGGGTTTTTTCTTGTAGTTTTCCCTTAATCATTTATTATTTATTATTCATTAAAATTGTGCTATTCTCATTATATAGATTTAAGATTATAGTTGTGAAGGAATTGCTGTCCTAAAACTCTTAAATACTGGTTGTAAAATATAAATGTGTTATCTACCTAATAAAAATGGAATTGAATTGAAAATATAAATAATTATAAAGCATTCGATATTAAACAATATAAATTAATATCCCCAATTGAATCAAATGTCCATTTGTCGCACAGTGATTCAATTTCTAAGAATACCAAATCAAACCAAGTGCATGATAAATTTAAGCAGATGTTTATTAATCATGCATAAACACAAATTTTCCATAACTCATAATTTCAACAAATGCGCTTCATCAAATTCATTTCTCTTCTTGGAAGTTTGACGTATTTAACTGAAAAATGTCTCGATGAGATTTTATATAAATAGCCGATGCATTCTGGTTTCGATGGCCATAAGCACAGATTATCAGACGCCCAAGACGTGATCTGCGTTTACTAACGCACCCAAGACCTACCGGTCTTGTACGATTTCTTTCCCACCATCCCACCATACAAGTAGTTAGAGAACATCTCGACTAACACTGTCCACACTATCGTTGGATACCCCCCTTTTTTTTCTTTTCTTTTCAGATATCGCGAGACCGAGCCCAACATCCTCACGGATGTGGGTGATTCTGGTTATAGAGCCCAACATCTTCACGGATGTGGGTGATTCCGGTTGTTTCGATAGCCAGTACGATCAATACTAAACTGCGAAGCTGGTCCCCTCAGCAAACCTGTTGCCACCGACTGTACACCACTATTATCCCCAACTTCGGTTCATGAAACTGAGACAAACCTCTCGTCACCCCCCATTGCACGAAAACTCATTCCGAAAAATCGTGCCCAACGAAGGTAGTATCATCCAAAAGTCCAAAACCAAAGACCCTTTCAAATCGAAGGGCCACACAAACAGTCGTCACGGTCGACCCACCTGCTTTAAAAAGTAGCAGCAACCTGGGGTCTGCACGAGACCTCAACCTGAAGGAGTTCGTCGGCGACATGAACCGACTGGGAATCTCCAAGTTTAAGGCAATGACCCTGCACTGCTGTAATCTGACCTTGACAGCTTCTCGACTTGGTGTGACAAAAGTTGCTTTGTATTTAACACCGCCAATCTACAACCTTTTCCCGTAAGCGTATTCACTCATCCTTGTGTCCCTATTCTCTTCATAACTAACCTTTGACCATCGTCCAATCTATTCGAGACCACGGGATCCTTTGCGACTGAGAGCTTAACTTCCTCTCTCACATTGATGAGACGATCCGGAAAGACAATTCTGCCTTCGCATGGGTGAAAAGGTGGTCTAAGGAATTCTCCGACCCTAACGTTACTCGATGGTCGAACGTGGAAGGAGAGCGCACAGGACAGGGAACAATGGCGGAGCCGAGTCGATGAGGTCATGAACTTCCGGGTTCCTACTGGCCAGTAAGTAATAAAAAAAAAAAATTACGTTACTCGATCCCTTTACCTTACTCTTGTCCGTCCACTGCTTGAATATGCTAGCCGGGTATGGTCTCCTTATCACAAGATTCATATCTGCAGAAGTATTCAACGTCGCCTCGTTCGGTTCGCTCTCCAAGCGCTAAAGTGGGGAAACCCCCTTAATTCTTCACCCGTACATTAACCGCCTCAAATTAATCAACCTCAGAACCCTTGAGAAGCGCAGGGTTGTCGCTGAGATACTATTCATTCATCGGGTCCTCTCCGGCACGGTCGACTGCGCCTACCTCCTTAACTTAATTTCTGTGAACACAAACCCTCGAAATACGCATAATCCCCTCCTCTACATCCCCCCTTACCGAAACTCTTGTAATTTCAATGAATCCCTTTCGGGGATACTGAGAAATGTCAAGTCCAACTCTACGTTGTTCGACTTTGATCTCTTTACCCACACTCTCGAGCACCGCCTCCTAAACCATTCTCACCACCAATCTTAAGCAGCGCTTTCTACACTTCCCCTTCTTAATAATCTAAGCATCGCGCAGATTTCCAGGCGCCGTCGTTTTTGAGACTCGTTCCGTTCATGGGGTACCCACTTATCAAGTTTTTTTTTTTTAATTTTCCTGTGAGAGAAAGATGCCGAGTTATTGTCATTGGGGATACGCCCATGCTTTGTGCAATCTCCCGCACCAATTTCGTTGTGTCCGCATCCACCGGACCTCTTATGGTCTCAACGAACACCTTCCGCAGATAGTGAGAAATGTCAACTCCAATTTCACCTTCTTGGACTTCGACCTCTCCATCCATACTCTCAAACCTCCTAAGCCTTTTTCACCACTAATCTTAAGCGGCGCTTCCACACTATATTATAACCTGCCCCCACCCCTCTCCCCCCCTCCTGCCTTCTTAATTTTTACGAACACGTTTTAAGAGCAACGGTGGATGCGGAACCAACGAAATCGCCGCGGGAGAATGCACAAAGCATGAGAGTATCCCCAATAACAATAAGTCGACGCCTTTCTCTCACAGGAAAGGTAAAGAAACTCGATAAGTGGGTATCCCGTGAACTGAACGAGTCCCAAAAACTACGGCGCCTGGAAATCTGCGCATCGCTTAGATTAAGAGACCAAACTGAACCGTTTTTGCACCGCATAGTCACATGTGATGAAATTCGGATTCTGTATGATAACCGTAAAAGACCTGGGCAGTAGTTGGATGCAGGTGAAAAACCAAAACACACCCCAAGCCCGATCTTCATCCAAAAAAAGTTAAGGTGACAATTTGGTGGACATCGAAAGGACCAATCCACTTTACATTTCTTCAACCGGGAGAAACGATAAACACTATCAAATATCGTGAGGAAATCGACATATTGCATGCCAAATTGGCTGAAAGCACCGCTTAAGATTGGTGGTGAGAATGGTTTAGGAGGCGGTGCTTGAGAGTAGAGAGGTCAAAGTCGAACAAGGTGGAGTTGGACTTGACATTTCTCAGCATCCGCGAAAGGGGTTCATTGAAATTATAAGAGGTGCGATGAGGGGGGATGTAAAGAAGACGGGGATTATACGTATTTCGACGGTTTGTGTTCAGGGGAATCAAGTTAAGGAGGTAGGCGCAGTCGACCGAGCCAAAAAGGACCCGATGAGTGAACTCTATGTCAGCCAGGACCCTGCGCTCCTCAAGGGTTCTGAGGTTGATTAATTTGAGGCGGTTTATGTAGGGAGGGCAAGCTTAAGGGATTTTCCCATCCTAACTCTCGGAGAGCAAGCCGAAGGAAGCGACGTTGAATCCGCTCGATTCTACGGATATGGATCTTGTGATAAGGAGACCATACCTGGCTAGCATATTCAAGCAGTGGACGGACGAGGGTAAGGTAAAGGGATCGAGTTACGTAGGGGTCGGAGAATTCCCTAAACCATCGTTTCACGAACCCGAGAGGAGAGTTGGCTTTCCGGATCGTCTCGCCAATGTAACAGAGGAAGTTGAGTTCCTCGTCGCAAAGGATGCCCAGAATAAACTGGACAATGGTCAGGGGTTGGTTATTAAGGGAATAAGAACGTGAGGATGAGTAAATCCGCTTACGAGAAAAGGTTACACATTGGCGATGTAAAGTACAAAGCGATTTTTGTCACACCAAGTGGACGCATGTCGTGAAGAGACTGCTGAAGACTTCCAGCTTTTTTGTTAAAGCAGTCTTCACTACAGCGTTAGGAATTCCATCCATCGGGTTCTTGTTGTTTTTAACGACGCTGACAGACAAGAACACCTCTTCGGCGGTCACGGGAGGTAATTCTCTTTTAGTGATGTTGCGTTCTCAACACCTCATAACACTGTGGGAAGAGGACAGCAATCATTCTCACCATGCCATTTTTACTCTTTTGTATTCGATTACTGTTGTTGTGTAGTCTTTTCATGACTATCCCGACTATGGACGGGTTGTTATTTAATTCATCACTTAGGGAGCAGAACGCATCATATTTACTCTTGCGAATCACATTCCTCAACTCCTTCCGTTTGTTGACGAATTCCGCATGTAGCTGTGGATAGGTGTTAGGGTTTCTTGTTCTTTGTTGCAACCTGTTGCACTCTGCTCACACATGGGCGATTTCTGGGTTCCACCAATAGACCGGTTTAATGGGTCCTGCTGGGTGTCTCTGTCGTGGCATAGAAGCATCGCATGCATTAGTTAGTCACTTCATAACTTTTCCAGCATGCCTGTTTGCATCGGCCATTGCGTCAAACTGTTCGATTTGGTCTTTCAGTATATAATCGAGCAGTTCCGCAGCGAGGTCCTTCTCTTTTCACCAATTTTTCTGTACTTTCTTTGCTAATCTGCCAGTGATGAATCCCCTGTGTGGGAGTATTTGGTACATCACGGCTTGGTGGTCACTAAGGGTGTATGTATCCAAAACTCGCCAGTTTATACTTTTCGCCAACATGGAGCTGGCAAATGTGATGTGGATTTCGGACCGGCTTCTCTCGTTTATAAAGGTGTCCTCGGCACCATAATTAAGGAGCATATCTATGACGGCGAACATTTCGAATAGTGCCTGGCCTCTATTGTTGGTCCTTGTGCTTCCCCATTCTACCACCCAAGCGTTGAAATCTCCGACAATTATAAGAGGGCTCTTAGTTCTAGCTTCTCGCGTTACTCTGTCCAAAAACATTTGAATTCTTATATTTCCCACCTTGGTGGAGCGTAACAACAGTAGATACGCATTTCTCTGATTTTACTATAGGCGAACCATTCCTGCCGCTGGACACTTCTGAATTCTATCGGGGAATTTCCAGTTGTCCAGATGCCCGCTGTTCTGTTGCTGTCTTCTCCCCATGTAATTGTGTTAGTGCCAGGCATCTTATATTGCTCTGTGTCGAGTACCACGTCTGGACCATATTCCTTTACCGTTTGGGAAAGGAGATCTTGTGCGGCTCCACAATGGTTTACATTAATTTGATTGCATTTAAGCCTGTCCATTTTTATTCAGAAGATTGGCCATTGCGTTTTTAAATGCTTGGCTTTTGCAACTCCCTGTTGAGTGATCGTTACCGCCTTCGCATCCTGATTCGCAGAACATGTATTTGGGTTGAACTTTACAGACCATCGCTCTCTGGCCTTTTCCACCGCTACATGTGTGTGTATTTGTGTTGCTCAGCTTGCGATAACCAGAATCACCGACATCCATGAGGATATTGGCCTCGCTCTCAGGATATCTGGAAAAGAAGGGGGAGGTATCTAAGTAGTGTGGACAGGGTTAGTTCGAATGTTCTCTAACTACTTGGATGGAGTGATTGTTGTAGCCTTTCACTCAGGGAGCGTGCCTCCTTATCCTTAAAAGGATGAGGGATCTCTCAAGTATATAGTTAGTGGCTCCTCGATAGTATAGTGGTTAGTACACCCGCCTGGGGGAGATCGGGGTTCGATTCCCCGTCGGGGGGCCTCTGGCGCAAGACTAATGACCTTGCCCAGAAAAAACAAATCATTATGGAAAATTTAACAAGCCTCAGCTGAGACTTTCTAAATAAGGCCAGGACCGGGTCCCGGTTGTAGTGCCGATGATGATCATGATCTCTCAAGACCGCTCCTGAGAAGGCCTTCAGCCTGCTTCCGAGCCTCCAGGAAGAGTAACTACCGATTGTTGAATATGGGCCTGGGAATCGGCCAAGCCCAATAAAAAATGCTTTTTAAATTAATGATATTTAATTTTATTTAATTTAATTATTCAGATTAATTTATTGGCGTCCTTACACCTAGGACGCCAATTGAGACTGATCTTAAAATGTATTCGATTTTTTGGCGCCCATTCCAATCGGACGCCAATCGAGACTGATCCTCGAATCTGAAATTCATCACCCTTATAAATGAAACCAAATCGAGATTTTGTATCTCGAAGAGATCGACTTGAAAGTAAAATCTCGGTTTAGATACTTTGACTGGAGCCAAGTGTTTGTTTTTTGAGATAAGAATTCGGTTAGGCGAATTCTCGGTAACATCTGCGTGAGTATGGAAATTGAACATCTGGTTCAAGTTACTATATGTTTACTTTTGTTTGAGGATCATATTTGAATGTATGGATGATAAACGAATATTTGATTCGTTTAGCAGTTATTTTGCTGGATTGGGAAATTGTATTTGTGGATTAGTTAGATGATTATAGGGAGTTGGGTGCAGGGGAGATAAACGAACATTTGATTCGTTTATCGCGAATTTTCAATTTAGATGATTGTTTTGTATGAATTTAAGTTTAGGTGTAGGGATTTGTATGTGTGGGGGAAGAAGATGGTAGGGCTTTTTAGAGCACTACAGGATGATGGGAAAGATATCATACAAGATCTATAGGTCTTGAGTGCTGCAATAAACGCATATTATATTGTCTTGGCACCAGGCATGGGTGCGAGTTCTACGTCGTCCTCAACCGTCACGATTTACAGGAACACAAACCGTAGCAGCGAAACAAAACAAAACCTACACAACACAATGTCCACCAGAGGAGAGCGGAAATAAACACTGGAGGGAAAGTTAAACGCACTGCTTCGAAAGTAAATGTTCTGGTTTATTATGTTAATTTTATTTTGTTGAAATTAGTTACACTGTTTTTGAGCAACAACGCGATTTAAAGATTTTGTTGTTTAAGAATAACATTACTTTACTCACTTATAAATTCCTTTTTTTCTAACTAGAACTAACTGTGGCACAAACTCGCCAAACACTTGAAACCCGACAAGTTCAAAAATAATCCTCACGACTCCGGTATTTTTACGCGTCTCCGCAGCCGGCGGAGAGCGGGAGCTCGCGACGCATGACCACGGCGGTCAGCGGATGGTAAAGGACTCAACGATATTCATTCGTTGGCTAAGGAAATTCTGCCAGTCAAACTGGCTCTCTTAATTAAACGGGTGCGTTTTCCTATTCCAAGAGAGACGTAAAGTCTCTCTGTGGAGTAATCAAACCGATCTCATGGGGGAGATCTTCACGATACACAAGCGTGTGTGTACGTCGGTTCTTTTCATAGATCAAAGCCATGATGAAGAACCTGAAACACAAAGAAAGGAAAAGGATCGTAGAGATCTTTGTTTATGTGAGAAGGCTACTGGGAAACGGATCCAGAACTATGTAGGATAAAAGAGTTTTATGACCTGCGAGTTCAACTGAGTAATCAAGTTGCAACTCATTAAATGGTAGATGCGCCTGGGATACTTGGTGATTGGATTGTTTGTGTATCGCCAGAATGCCAGCTGTTAGACAGCGTTCTTTTTTTTGCACTTAGTGCGTTGGTAAGGCATTAGTCTCAACGCAGCTGGTGCTAATTACATGCCTCTGCGTTGGGCTGTTTATCGCTGGCTAAAAGGGGTCGCCAGCCGATGTGTGTGTAGATCGTTTTTTGCACACACATCGAGGCTGGGAAAATAGACGGCGCAATATTTATGATCCCTGTCATGAAGGTTACATTGTATGTAAACCGAATCATTTGTTTACAGGAATTCGTCTAGCGGAATTTGTCTGGCAACGTAGATGCCGAAACTGGTTTGGGATTCCTGATAAGCTAATAAAGAAATCTTACAGAGAATTGGTATGCGAAGAGAATGCATGAAAGGAAAGTTTTCTTTACAAGGACTTAAAGATCATAGATTTGATCTCTTTAATGCGTGAAGCATTTTCAGGTGCCTAATGCGATTGCATTGGCAAAAACGTATGCGCCTTGGGATGAGGTAATGATGGTTTTTAGGTAAGTGTACCGTGGGGTTTGGTGGCACCGCCAAAATATCTTTGGCTTCTGACAATCTGCGCTTTGGTCGGTGTGTATGTGTATTTATGGCGTCTTGTACTGTGCGTGTGTGTGTACTATGTTAGCAGTAGACCCTATGGGATGGCTCCAGAAATCCTCTATTATAGAGGGGAATGTTGGGAAGAGTGCTTTCTTCAGTTTTGTACTGAAGAAGAAATTGGGGCGATGGAGTTCGAAGAGATCGAAGGAATGCAGGTTCAAGAACTCAAGACCCCCGTACAAGTAGGTTCCCGCTGTTCTGAATGCTTTCGAGGTACTTGTATGCTAATTGTAGCAAGGACTCCGCGATATCGGTAAAGGAGGCACCATCGTGCAGGCGAGAGGTGGGGAATGGCTACCGTCAGGCCTTCTAGAGTGGTTGATGCAACTTCTGACAGGTTTCCTTTCGACAACTCGAAAGTCTCTTCAAGAAGGGCCGAGGATATACAAGGCCATATGGGAAAGGCGTATGATATTACAGATCGGATTAGCTGCTTATAGCAGAGGTGTTTAACTTTGGTGTCAACTTTGTTTCTTCACTTCAAAATTTTGTGCAGTTGGTTAGATTGACCGAGGGCCTTTTGAAGAATACGGGTCACATGTCTGATGAAATTTATTTTTGGGGTATAAGTGACCCCAAGATGTTTCATCCTGCCCTATGTTCTAATGGTAGTACCTCCTACGTGTATTCGAATATTCTGTGAATATCGGGAAGTAGGTTGGGAGTGTTTACTACTCAGAATTATGGCCACTACTTTGGATGTATTAAGTCAAATTTTCCGTCGATTATAGTACTGATACAGTTCGTCCAGGTGACAGTTGAGCCGATTTACAGCTGGAGTTCGTTAAGTTCTATTGTAATGAACGTCCAGATGTCGCGCGGGAGTCGGAAGTACACTGACAACAATGGTACACCAAACAATTTACTTGATTATTAATTTTATTTTATTTCATTTCATGTTGTTTTATTTTATTTGTTAATGAACGAAGCTTTTTTAATAAGCAGCAGTTATTTACTTACCATTCAAAACATGTACCGCAACAGTAACGGCGATTACATTACTTAGCATACAAGTATAGTTTCCACTATCGTTCTTATTAGCATTGGCGATATACAGGCGGCTTAAAACTCTGCCCGGCAATATATCGGTTTTGACACTGTAATGAAAAACCATAAATAAACAATATTTTTTGTTAAAATATAAATTAATTGAAATATAACAAACGGTGATTTTTAATGAGTTATTATTTACTACGATACCACATCAGCAGTCACTGGAATCGATGTTTTTTTTACCAAAATGAAAAATATTTAAAAAATGGATCATTTCATACAGGGCAAAGTCACTGACTGCTTTCAACCCGGCGAAGGCCAGGACGATCTTTGTCCCTGTTCAATCCAAGTTGACATGCAGTCTCCACGTGACACTGTAGTGTAGTTTTGGCTAAACACCAAGCACGGGTGCGGATTTTGCTAAAACACCACCGATGTTACGCAGGAAATTGTTCTCTTATGGCTGCTCACACACGAGACACGAAAATAAAACACAGTGGTTATGTACTCGGTAACTTACTTACTGTTCATTAATAAAACGCACGATCACCAATTTCCGTGGAATAAAACGCTGGAGTACTTTTCCGTTTAGTCTTTATTGTTTAAATGTATACTTGTTTGTTGGTTCACTTAACTACTGATAATCGATTAATTAATAAATATATCGCACTGTAACAGTAAATTATTTTACGTTAATTTAATTTTTAATTCGTTTCGAAGCTGCGAGTCCAAAATAGTTTGTGGTAGTCCGATGATAAAAAAATAAATATTTGAAACAGGTATGAAACCACGCGAAACAAATTAGCTACGACGACTTTCTCTCTGCTCTCGTACCACACACCACTGGTGATAAAATCTGACTGGGGATTTAATGCCCACAAAAGAAAAGGGAAACCTCAAGGAAACTGCAAAAGGGGAGGAGCTACACGATTAACTCGCGGTAGTTAATCGTGATTGGACCGGGGAATAGGCATACATTATGCTTGTGTGCGTATACCTTGCATACGATCGTCCGGCGACCGTGGATGGAGGCCAACATCGCTACTGCATCTTCCATGAATGCAAACAATAACATCTGGTCATCCTATGGGAGGCCATAAATCAACATTTCGGTTGACGATGTAAATTCCCTTTGGTCCGCCGACGGGTGGCGGCCGTTATTAGGGATTTTTGTATGCATAGCATTCTGTGGTGCCAATGCGATGTTTAGATATTGCAACGAATATAGGGTGCAGCCATTGCCAGATGTTGAAAGTAAACACTTGCTGGCTGCATCCAATTCGCTGCTTGTTTGCGGTCCCTGATCGGTGGGGACCGATAATAGGAAACCAGCGATTGCTGGTAATTAGGGAAATGTTTGGTTTGCCTCAGCCGAAACCTTGTCGGCGGTGGCAAACCAATGGGACCTAATAGCCGCATGCTAGGAGTGCCATGGGCAAACAAGAAAACGAGTAAACAAAGAACTCTTTGTTGATGATGTTTCCATAGCATAAGGCTATGGAAACGAGATGCCCTGGGTAGAATGTATGCCTAAGGATAGGATTTCAAGTGCCACGGCAATGTGATAATCTTTGCCGTGGACTTATTTTTTTTTAGGAATCGATGCCTGCCCGAGGGTGAATTTTCGATGCCATGGCAAAGTGATAAGCTTTGTCGTGGACTTAATGTTTTTTTTAGGAATTAATGCCTGCCCGAGGGTGAATTTTCGATGCCACGGCAAAGTGATAAGCTTTGCCGTGGACTTAATGTTTTTCAGGGATCAATACCTGCTCGGGGATAAATTTTCGGTGCCACGGCTAAGTGATAAGCTTTGCCGTGGACTTAATGTTTTTCGGGGATGTGTTGTAGAAAAAGGGGTTTGGACGGAAAACCCCCCACAGAGTGGGTAAGCTGCCTAACGGATATTCATAACAGTTATCCGATTGGGTAACTGTATTAATTCCGGCGATTTGGCTGGGGGTAAATGCCGTAGCAAGGTTACGCAACCTTGCTGAAGTTCGACTTAGAGGTGAGTCGGTTCGCCTGGAATAGTGGGGATCGAATGATGCATGGCTCTTCGGGCCCTGAAAAGCCCCACAACACCCCTGGATAGCTACTTGGCACCCGCCAAGTAGTGACCCAATGCATGCATCAACATCCTAAGAAAGGTTGGAGCAAGGCAAATTATTATGGACAATTTAACAAGGCTCGGATATGGACCGGATACCGGTGGAGAGACTTGCTAAATAAGGCCAAGACTGGAACCCGGTTGTAGTGCCGATGATGGTGATGATGTTGTTAGGTTGATATTCTGACCAAGTTCCAGCGTCATAGGCTGAAGTTTGTAAAAGTTACTCCATCTTCAGCCCATCTCTGAGCCTCTATGCGTTTTTTTTTTGTTAGTTGATTTTTTTGGTATTAAACGTGTAATTGAATTTGCAACAACAAAATTGTATAAAATTTTATGTTAACGGATTGAATGATGAGAGGATCTTGGAAAGGTTCGAAAAGTGTTTTAGCAACGCTACTCTAAAGAAAGCAGTCGTTTACTATGAACGTTTCAGAAAGACTTGAATTTCTTGTAAAAAAAGGGACCGCGTTGTCATCGTAAACGATTTCCAAGGCCAAACTTAACTCAACATTCATCTAAGGCAACATTATTAACGATGGGGCATGGGTTTATGAGTACGACACCCAATCTAGACATTAGGTGAGTGAATGGTGTGCAAACCAGACATAAAAAATTATCCGTTTTCAACAAAAACAAGAAGTTCATGGATTAAGAGGTGTTGTGCATTCTTGCTACAAGGTCGGGCAATGAACATTTATTGTTTAGGCGTTATGACACGATCATGTGAAGCAATTCGCCAAAAGCACCGAATTTAAGGGGAATCAACTCGTTGATTTTGCATCAAGGTAACGCACCATCGCTCAGTGCCATGATTATCTGCGGCTTTTTGACAAAGAACGGAACGATTATCATCCGACAGCTACTGAATATACCGTATATCGTTCCTTGCGACTTCTTTCATATTGTTTAATCGAGTCAAAAGAAGAAAACAAAAACGGTAACGTCGAATATTTCAGCAGTTGAAAGGAGATAATGGAGAGATCGAGCTGTGTTAGATGGTCTAATCAAACGCGGAGTATAAAAATATTTCGAGGATTGGACTAAGAGAACAATATCAGCTTTCATGATAAAATTGGCAATTCGCATTTTCTGAATAAATTCCGGGAATTTTGTGATCAGTTTAAATTAATCTCACAAATTTCCACTCAAAACCAAATATTTTAACTTATATCGCCGGGACGACGACTTGTGATTTTTACCTTTTACCTTTTTACGCGCGGATAAAAGGGGATTTTGGAGTACCCTTAAATGCCAGAGAGGAAATGGGGGGGGGGGGGGGGGGCTGGGAGCGAACATACTGGGCAAAGTCTGTGCTTTCAACCCGGCGAAGGCCAGGACGATCATTGTCCCTGTCCAATCCAAGTTGACATGTAGTCTCCACGTGACAGCCCCCGATAGCTACTTTGGCACCCGCCAAGTAGTCAACCAATGCATGCATCGACAACCTGAGAAAGGTTGGCGCAAGGCTAATAACCTTGTCCGGAAAAACAACTTATTATGGACAGTTTAACAAGTCTCGGATAAGGACCGGATACCGGTGGAGAGACTTGCTAAATAAGGCCAAGACCGGATCCCGGTTGTAGTGCCGATGATGATGATAAATGTCAGAGCACAGTGAGAGCGAACGGTAGGTGAGGAAGTGGATAAATAAAGGAGGTATCGATGTACATTGTACAACGACGAGTAAATACATGATCAGGTAAAGCATACGTGTGGTTCGGCTAAAGAATGACTCTCTATGTTTATTTGTGCGCGTGAAGATGACTTCCAACGTGATCTGATGCGCAGTCACAGATTGACGGGTCTCGTGGGAAAATTTCTAAAGAGACGGAGCACATTCAGCAAGTTCAGTTGAGCAGGGATCGTGGTAATACCGAAAGAAACGTGATAGGAATGATACGTTGCGTCTATGTTCTAACGACACCTATGACTAACAGACTTACGGCTGGGTCCCCAATAAGTTTCAATGCTTGTTTTTGCATCTTATCGAGCACGTGTAGTGCAGTTTTGGATGCGCCTGACCAAATATGGAAGTTGAATTCCATTTTCGGACGAATATACGCCTTGTAAATAGTGGCCCGGTTGGATGGAGTGAAGTATCTTTTTCATCTCTTGAGGAACCCCATACACACACTTTTCGCAACTTCAAATATGTGGCCATTACAATTATAAGTCGAATTAATTCCAGTGCCGAGGATTGATTGTTCTTTGACTTCGTCGATGCAAGTGCCGTTCATAGATAGTTTATTTACTTTGGGGTTCACCTTTGACTACAGGAGACATCACTGAGTTTTTAAGGCATTGAATTCTACTCGGTTTGATAATTCCCACTGATATATCTTGTTGAAGTTGGAATTCAATGTATCAAGCATAACCTGCTGATTGGTAATGACGTTCGAAGAGTTTGGTCGGATATGTTCATATGAGTATGAGAAACTCAACGTGCTATCATCAGCAAACGAGTAATTGGGTTGTGAGTAATTGACAAGAGATCATTTATAAAGATGAGGACGAGAATGGGTGAGAGTACAGAACCTTGGGGAACACCTGCATTAATTTGATGGGATTGAACGGCCAGAAAGAAAGTGTCTTAACCATCGGATCAATGAATTGTCCACTCCATATGAATGTAATTTTGACAAGAGGGTTGGATGCCAAACTCTGTCGAACACGTTTGAAATATCCAATGCGACAAGCTTGCTTTTACCTAAGTAGTGGATAGAATGACTCCACTTTTTGGTAAGCTATTCCACCAGATGTCTTGTGGGCCTATAGCGTTTGGAATTATAGTGAAGAGCGTGTGATTCGAACTGACGCTATGACAGTTAGAATCACCAAAAATAGAACCAAACCGCAACCCATCAGGCCACCGCCGTGTGTACGAATTCGATTTCTAAACTCAAATACATTCGACTGATGTGGATTTGTAATATTATCGCTATGGTATACGGCTCTGATGCTTTTTCTTATTCGAGTTTCGTTCCGTGTTCTTCACTATTTGCTTGTGCATTGTGTGTGGATCTGTTAGAAACGCCACACTACTCCCCCCTCAGTAACTTTGTTACGATCAGCTTCATGTGCGAACGGCGGAGCGAACGAGAGAACGTCGGAGCAGGCAAGTGTGCTTGTGCTCTATGCGGAAGTCGGGATCGTGTCGTGAAGTTCTGTTTACTATGGGAAAGTGTGTGCTGTGTGTGTACAGATCACGTCGGGGTCACCAAATATAGCAGTTGGGATGATAGTGAAGAACGTGTGATTCGAACTGACGCTATGACAGTTAGAATCACCAAAAATTGAACCAATGCGTAACACATCAGGTTACTGGCCGTGCTTAGAATTTGATTTTTAAACGCAAGTATATTCCACTGATGTGCATTGTTATGTTATCGCTATGGTATACGGCTCTAATGCATTTTCTTATTCGATTTTCGTTCGGTGTTCTTCACTATTTGCTTGTGTATTGTGTGTGTATGTGTTAGAGACGCCACAGGTCTGTTGCTACGTAAGCCGTGGTGGTGGTCTTTGAGGAGGTCATTTGATTCCAGATATTTCGGTGGGGTGATTCCATTACTTTCGAGAGAATAGAGGGTAGCGCTCTAAATCGATTATAAGAAAGGGAAGACTTGTCGCCCTTTCTGGGAATTGGCTGAATGTTCGTTGACTTCCATCTACTTGGAAAATGGCAGTTGAATAGGACAGATGAAAGAGTTTCCGCAGTGGTTTAGCGAGTGAAAAAGAACATCTCTTTGAAAGAATTGGGGGAATGCCATCCAAACCAGCAGATTTGTTTGGGTTCAGCCCATTGAGTGTTTGGGCAATAGTGTGCGTTCGAGAGCAAATCTAGGTCATGATGTGCTGCTTATGCTCGCGTTGAGCCGGAACTGATGTATCAGGCAGCGTTGGGTTGGCTGCAAAATATGTAGCAAGTAAATTCGTCTTCCCTATTATATTGCGCTGGTAATTGGTCTGTCATCATAATCATCATAAGCGGAGGAATGGACGAGCAGACTGAGTTTAGGAAGATTTTCACGAGTACCCAAAATTGTCTACTGCCCAAAAGTATCACTTTCTGGTCATCCAAGAACTTTACGCATTGAATATGCGCATTTCAGTCATTTCTAGCACTATCGAATCTTCTCCGGTTTTCCTCAGTACTGTTTCATTTACACAACCGGAAGCTTAACTTTTTAGCCTTAATGGGCTCTCCGTGCCCGGAACCGAACCACATATTTATCTTGGATTTGATACTCTTTACACTGTGTGGAATAAAGGTTCGCATGCCAAGTAGAATCGTATCTGTCAGTGTGTCCGCTATAGTGTCAACGTCGTTATTGTAAAAAAATAACGACCAATTTAATCTCCCAAAAAATTCGTTCAGACCTTCCCAGTTGAGTTCCTCGTAGAACCATACTGTTCTTTTGGGAGTTTTCTCGTTAGCGTTACTAGTGGGTAGAGCAAACTTAGCTGACACGCCACAGTGGTCTGAAGTGCCTAAGGATGAACAAATTGTGTATTTGTTCGGGTGGGAGGTGAGAAACAGGTCCAGTGTGTTGGTGGAATGACCATCTACGAGGGCAGTCCCGGAATTATTCAGTCTGACACATACCATATATGGCGGCAGTTATTAAAATAAATTGACTATGACAGATAGTACCAACCTTAGAAAGATTAAGTTGCTGTATAAGGTAGCGTCTTCAAACTTGAAGCGGCGACACCATCAGAACCGTGGGTGTATTAGTTTAGTTTAGTTTAATGAGGGCAGAACCCTCATATATTCAGCTTAGTACAAGCGATAAAACTTAACAACTATCGTCCTTAAGTTGGGTTAATTTGTTTTCAATAGTGGGTGGATCAATAAATTGAGAAAGAAATGGACCACTGGAGAAGTTTGGTAAGTATTTGAAATAGCTGAGGTGAGAAACGAAAGAAAAAGGATGCGAAGAGGTTCGCGATGACATGTGAATCCGTTGAGGTTTCCAAGTTAAATGAGAGAGAGAAGTGGGATAATCATCGGATTTACGTTTGTGATAAATAAATTGAAAAAAAGTTTGTGGGTCAGTTACGAGTATTAGGTTGACCTGAGTTTTTGTTAGGTATTTTTGGTAAAGGACATTGTAGAGTGCGTTGAATTGGAGATAAGTGCCGAGAAAGTTGGAGTTGTCGCAGACGGAGCGATTACGGAGGAAGGTAGCCTACAGCTTGTTCCTTTTATTACGTAACGAATGAAGCTTGGGACTAAACCAAGGAGGTGAGGAGGTAGGAGTTTACGCCTGGAATAGGGCACGTAAAGGGAAATTGATTTCAAAATGTCGGTGTAAAGTTTGATGGTAGCATCTTCTACCGTCAGATGATCAACTATGGCGAAAATTCGTTTTGTGAAAGTTATGTGAGTAAATGTCGCGGGACGGGATGTGCTGCACTGTAGAATTATGGAAAAATACAGGGTAAGAGACGGGCGGTGATTGTCAATGGTAGATAATACGGGGGGAGAGGGGGCTGCTGGGGAATTAATAGGGTCCGTTGTTAAAATAAGGTAAAGTTGTCTGCCCAGGTGGTTTGTGACATTACTAACTTGATATAAGCTTAAGTCAGTTAGATGGCCGATGAAGAGGTATTCCTTGTCACTGGAGGGGGTGGTGATGTAGAAGGAATGTTCATCTGACAGAGTCCATTAAAGATGTGAAAAATCAAAGTCGCCAAAAACAACGACATCATCCCGAGAGTTGCTTATTTCAAAAATGTGATTGATACCTCTAATTGCTATTTCATACGAGTCAGTGGGCTGGGATTTTGAAAATTATGTTTTATATATATGAATAAACTTTTTTTGGAGTGGCAAAATGTAGAAGCAGATGACGTGTATTTATTCGCGGGGTAGTTTTATTTTGACAGAGACATAATCGAGCTTGAGCGAGGAGGGTATAGCGACGAGGGTTGAGTCAAGGTTGCTTTGGATGGCTAAGAGCACCCCGCGACAAGGGGAGTCAATAGAAGAACGAATAGCAACACCATCGCGATATACAGTAAAAGAGGAAGGAAATAACTCTTGATTGTCAATACTAGGGGACAGGTTGGTTTCAGTTAGGGCGTATATTTCAAAAGGAAGGGAGTGAATAATTTGCAAGATTTGCCGACTCGTAAAACGAAGACCTTTCACATTCTGGAAATAGAAGGTAAGACGGAGATTATGAGGGGTTATGGTGGGAGAAAGATATGGTGACAGTTCAGGGTCGAACAAATTTATTAGGATCAGCTCTATTACGTTGAAGATTTAAGACCATGGAGTGAACGTATTGATCGAAAGCCTGGAGGTCCTTAGACACTCTATGCGGTGGCAAGTTGAGATTTACACGAGATTTGAGGAAAAGTTTACGAAGGCTGGGGACATCAGTGGGTGATCCTTCTTTTTGAATGGCGACCATAACCTTGGTTACGGTTTTTCCTTCGAAGCAGACTGTGTCCGGTTTGTCATGGAAGTACGCCAGGAAGAGACGTATATTTTCATCATCATCATCATCGGCACTGCAACCGGCGTATATTTTCATAGGTGTTTTTATTTCTCAGTTTAGAAAGCGTGTACCGACAATTTAACAGGTTTATGGTTTGAATGAAATGGGGAAATTGTCGAAGAAAAAGCTGAATACCCAAGAAGCGTCAGCGATTTTGGTGACGTCGGCAATAATAAAGGCGAACAACTTATTATTACCCAATTTAGGCCCTTATAATACCTGTCTGAATAGATCTGAGTAGAAATTCGGGCTAGATTCTTTCCATGGCGAATACGAGGGCTGCCTCTTATGTTTCGGGATTTGGCAACCCTAGTGTTGCAATCCGGCAATTGACAGCTCTGTCGTAAAGTTGGACATTTTTGAGGTTATACGCACTCAGAACGTTTTGACATACGAGCGCTATTTGTGTTGTTTACAGTAACTTAAAAGATTCATCTCGGCCCAAAAATGGAATTAAATCGTCAACATTTTCGTGCGATTATTTTTTACAACTTTCGGCGTGGATTAACTCAGCAACAGTGCATGGATGAACTTAATTCAATTTTTGGCGATGAAGCTCCATCAAGGACCAGTGTTTATCGATGGTATGGTGAATTCAATCGTGGTCGTAGTTCACTCCAAGATGAATTTCGTGAAGGTCGTCCAAAATCAGTTGTTGTTCCGAAAACCATTGATGCTGTGCGCGAACTGATATTGAAAGATCGTCATGTGACCTATCATGAGATTGAGACAACCTTAGGCGTTAGTGGGGCCAGCATACATTCAATATTGTATAAACATTTGACTGTCAAAAAAATTTGTTCGCGTTGGATCCCACACAATTTGTCAATCGCCCAAAAAAAGGCTCGTGTCAATTGGTCAAAAGAAATGCTCAAAAAATACGGTCGCGGTGCTTCGAAACACGTCTATGACATCGTGACAGGTGATGAATCATGGATTTACGCGTATGAGCCCGAAAGTAAACAGCAGTCGACTGTCTGGGTGTTTCAAGATGAGCCAAATCCAACAAAAGTTGTTCGCGCACGAAGCACTTCCAAGCAAATGGTCGCCTGTTTTTTCGGAAAAACTGGACATGTCGCAACCGTACCACTAGAACAACGCAGAACAGTCAATTCTGAGTGGTACACAACCATTTGTTTGCCAGTTGTCTTCCAAGAAATCAGGAAAACCAACCGCCGAAGACGGATCACTCTTCACCACGACAATGCGAGCTCTCACACATCGGCTGCGACAACTGCATTTTTGAGCACCCAAAACATCGATTTGATGGGTCATCCGCCGTATAGTCCTGACTTGGCACCGAATGACTTCTTTTTATTCCCGTACGTAAAAAACAAACTGAGAGGTCAACGTTTTTCGACACTTGAAGAAGCTGTTGCTGCATTCAGAATGCATGTGTTGGAGATACCTCAATCAGAGTGGCAAAAGTGCTTCGACAATTGGTTCAAACGCATGCAAAAGTGTATAGATCTTCATGGGGAATATTTTGAAAACCAATAAAGTGATTTTCGATGATCAATATTTGTTTTTGTTCTCTAATCCCGAAATATAAAAGGCAACCCTCGTATGCTACTAGAATATTGTTTGTTTTGAAGAGCTGTGAATTGTGACTCTCTGGAAGTATTCCATCTAGTCCGGTTGCCTTTTTGAACAATTGTATATTCTCCATTGAAGATTGCTCTGGCGCAATCACATGTAGCTCTAAGGGAGCAATGTTTTCTTCGTTGAAGTGAATTGAAAACAATTTCGCGAAAATATTAGATTTTCCTTCCGGGTTTGAGGGTAGCGTCCCGCCGGAGGAAGGGCAGAGTATCTATAGCCGTAGCTATTTTCCTTGGATATTGAATAAAGGAGGTCTGAATCAGTTAGGCACTCTAGCAACTTGTTGGTTACTTTGCTAGTTGCATGCGTTTATGATTCTTACAAAGTTCATTTAATTTGCCTTTGTTGGTATGTTGCGCCTATTTGTGTATTTGTTCACATCGGTTATCAGACTATGCTTTCCCGGAGATCAATTCTGTTTCATATTATGGTGGAATGTCAAGTTCTCTATCGGGAAGGGTAAGTTCAATAAGTAACTTTGCTCAAGCGTTATAAAGTAAACTTTCGACGATAGAAAGGCAAACTCCACAAAGCCCCTAAGTTGGCAATTCCGAATTACCATATTTTTAGAGGCAGCTCAGGTTGACCAGTCGTTTGGCTTCATAGACAACAAACACCAGACAGTGGATGAACTTGCCACTGACGCATTGATTTGTGTGGAATAATTGGTTGACTCAGATGACATTGGTTTCATAGCACCAAGTATTCGCGTAAATTTTCCCACTTTCTATATAATATGACAACGAACGCTTCAGCTAGCCTTGCAGACTTGTCTACTGTATTCATCAGCATCATCATCATCATCGGCACTACAACCGGGGTCCGGTCTTGGCCTTATTTAGCAAGTCTCGAGGCTTATTCGTTACGAGGGTTGCCTTTTATATTTCGGGATTAGAGAACAAAAACAAATATTGATCGTCGAAATCACTTTATTGTTTTTCAAAATATTCCCCATGAAGATCTATACACTTTTGCATGCGTTTGAACCAATTGTCAAAGCACTTTTGCCACTCTGATTGAGGTATCGCCAACACATGCATTCTGAATGCAGCAACAGCTTCTTCAAGTGTCGAAAAACGTTGACCTCTCAGTTTGTTTTTTACGTACGGGAATAAAAAGAAGTCATTCGGTGCCAAGTCAGGACTATACGGCGGATGACCCATCAAATCGATGTTTTGGGTGCTCAAAAATGCAGTTGTCGCAGCCGATGTGTGAGAGCTCGCATTGTCGTGGTGAAGAGTGATCCGTCTTCGGCGGTTGGTTTTCCTGATTTCTTGGAAGACAACTGGCAAACAAATGGTTGTGTACCACTCAGAATTGACTGTTCTGCGTTGTTCTAGTGGTACGGTTGCGACATGTCCAGTTTTTCCGAAAAAACAGGCGACCATTTGCTTGGAAGTGCTTCGTGCGCGAACAACTTTTGTTGGATTTGGCTCATCTTGAAACACCCAGACAGTCGACTGCTGTTTGCTTTCGGGCTCATACGCGTAAATCCATGATTCATCACCTGTCACGATGTCATAGACGTGTTTCGAAGCACCGCGACCGTATTTTTTGAGCATTTCTTTCGACCAATTGACACGAGCCTTTTTTTGGGCGATCCAACGCGAACAAATTTTTTTGACAGTCAAATGTTTATGCAATATTGAATGTATGCTGGTCCCACTAACGCCTAAGGTTGTCTCAATCTCACGATAGGTCACATGACGATCTTCCAATATCAGTTCGCGCACAGCGTCAATGGTTTTCGGAACAACAACTGATTTTGGACAACCTTCACGAAATTCATCTTGGAGTGAACTACGACCACGATTGAATTCACCATACCATCGATAAACACTGGTCCTTGATGGAGCTCCATCGCCAAAAATTGAATTAAGTTCATCCATGCACTGTTGCTGAGTTAATCCACGCCGAAAGTTGTAAAAAATAATCGCACGAAAATGTTGACGATTTAATTCCATTTTTGGGCCGAGATGAATCTTTTAAGTTACTGTAAACAACACAAATAGCGCTCGTATGTCAAAAGGTTCTGAGTGCGTATAACCTCAAAAATGTCCAACTTTACGACAGAGCTGTCAATTGCCGGATTGCAACACTAGGGTTGCCAAATCCCGAAACATAAGAGGCAACCCTCGTATTAGTATTTCGCCACTACTGTATTAGAATATAGCAATTAATTGTTGGACATATAAAAGTCGCCAAGAACAGTAATCTCGAATGCGATATGGGAGAAATATTCAAACCGTGTCACTAGTTGATCATCATTTCTAGAGTTGTAAAATGAACAAATGCTCCTCGGTAGTATAGTGGTTAGTATACCCGCCTGTCACGCGGGAAACCGGTGTTCGATTCCCCGTCGGGTAGCCTCTGGCGCAAGACTAATGACCTTGCCTGGAAAAAACAAAATCATGATGGAAAATTTAACAAGCCTCAGGACTTGCTAAATAAGGCCAAGACCGATCCCCGGTTGTAGTGCCGATGATGATCATGATGATGATGAAAATGAACAAATAAATTTGACGGAGCCTCATAAAATGATTTTTAGGCAAGTGCTATTAAAATTTATTGGCTTTGTAGCGATTCTAACAGATACACACAATTCACAAGCAAAAATAGTGAAGAACACCGAACGAAAAAAATCGAATAAGAAAAATACATCAGAACCGTATACCAAGCGATAAAATAAAAATAATTCATACCAGTGGAATGTAGTCGAGTTTGGAAATCGAATTCTAAACTCGGTCAGTAGCCTGGTGTGTAACGCTTAGGTCAAATTTTTTTCGTGATTCGAGCTGTCATAGCGTCAGTTCGAATCACACGATCTTCTTCACTATTATTTCAAACGCTATAATTGGTGACCCCGACGTGATCTGAACACGCAGCATCCACTTCCCATAGTAAAGCAGAACTTCACACACGGTCACGACTTCCGCATAGAGCCCAGCCTCCGACGTTTTCTCGTTTCTCTCTCGTTCGTCCGTCGTCCGCATACGAATCTGATCGTAACGAAGTTACTGCGGCGGGAGTGTGTAGCGATTCTAACAGATACACACAATTCACAAGCAAAAATAGTGAAGAACACCGAACGAAAAAAATCGAATAAGAAAAATACATCAGAACCGTATACCAAGCGATAAAATAAAAATAATTCATACCAGTGGAATGTAGTCGACTTTGGAAATCGAATTCTAAACTCGGTCAGTAGCCTGGTGTGTAACGCTTAGGTCAAATTTTTTTCGTGATTCGAGCTGTCATAGCGTCAGTTCGAATCACACGATCTTCTTCACTATTATTTCAAACGCTATAGCTTCCCCCATTCGACAAGTTAGATTAGATGAGGAAGACATGGCAGACGCCATCTTTATACCGGAATCTTGTGTTCATATCCAGGGCAACAAAGATAAGTCGATTCGATTAAGGAGAAAATCTCAGTCTCATTTGCATCGGTGCATATCGAATGTAATGAATTAAGTTCATATTGCGAAATGTTCACCCACAAAAATAGCGGAAGTATTGTTTTTGTACAACTGGCCCACACACCATGTTTCGGGTCCGTAAACTCTTCATAGAGACTGAATTCCTAATGGCGGGGCTATGTGTGGGCATGTGCCCCGTATCCCTTCCAGTGGTGGTTCAACACAAGCAGCAAAATAAATTGACAACTACTTTTGGGACAGTTTGTACTACTTTAAGGTATATTAAGTAGCTAATACCGAAATTACACTTTACAATTAGGTAATGCACATGATAGTAAGAATCCTGAAATCAGCTATTTGGATAGGTATTATACCTTTACCTTATTCCTCCTCTACTGGTATCATAGTTTAACATTCTGGTGCCGTGTTTCCATGTGATATAAGATGTTGGTTGTGGAATTTTAGTTATGTCACATTGAAGTTCAATGGTGCTTCCAGACTTGTAATATTTTTCGGGTGTCGATGAACCTCTTTCATCTATTATTTGCACCTGTGGAACTGTGGAAATACAAAAACAACCCAGTGTAAATCATTTAGCACTAAGTACAATACTCTCTTACCAATAACATGTAGATAAACCAATAACACTAAGGGAGGATGAGATGATACTTGGCATTCATATGGACCTGCATCTCGTTCATTTACGTACTGAATCAATAGCTTCCAATCATTGGGCTCTTCGTATTCGAAGGAATATCTCGAATCACTACTGTAGGTATGCTTACCAAATGTAATCAAAGTTAATTCATCTCCTTTCCTTCGCATCCATGAAACCTTAAAGCAAATAATGATAGTGAACAATACAATTTTAGTGACATGAAACCCTTGTCTTACAGTTTTTCCTTGGAGATCATTTACACGACAGTGCAAGTAAACGCTGGTTCCCAGTTGAGCACTTATATTAACTGTGGTATATGGATCAGCAAAAAAAGGAAATGGTTCATGGGTTGTAGTTTCGGTTGCCTGGAGATCTTCATCTTCTGGAGTATCTGTGAATGGTGATGAGAACTCTTGCCAGAAATTTTTTGGAAACAGATCAAATGGGTCACCAGCTTTTGGACGTTTCACTAGAAAGGAAACAAGTACGAATAATTCGTTTTATTATTATGAGTATTGCGTTATTTTATGGTTGAAAAGTATAAAAAGTATTTCAAAAATCGCAACTTCAGATAAAAATGTATCTAGCTAAACTACATCGGATGAAACACACAAATAAGAATAAAATCAATTTTCACCTAAAATTATGAATTTAAAAGCCTCGCGACCTTTCACCTTGTGCAGAAATTGTCTGGATATTCGTTAAGGGTTAATTGTAACTCGACTATTCACGGTTGTGCTACCTTACTCTGTCGGGTTAGATGTTCTTATATTTTCCTTCCATTCTCAAATACCTAGCAACACCACCCCAACGTCCTTTTGCTTCCAGGCCAATTTGGAAACGACCCCATTGTCTTATGTCCCTATAAAGATCGCCTGAAATTCATTACCTTGAACATTCTTGAGGAACGCTGGAATGTAACGAACATTCTCTTCATTCAGGTTCTGCGGATTGCACATCTCTTCACAGGTCCATTGAATTCAACACTTATCCTTGTAATTTACGGTGTACTGGAACCAATCTCCCGCATTCCTCGTAACATGCAAACTCTACCTCCTTAGAATTTATCCTCAACACTACCCTTTCTGCTCTTACGTCGTTGTTTTAAGTACTAGCTTGGATTAACCTGAATAAATTGGGGCTTTTGCCCCCACGAAATCTAAATCTATCATTGCTTAGGTCACCCAATAAATCTCTTATGTGTGTAGCATGTATACTATGACGAACTTATGTGTTTACTTGAGTCACAAATGTTCATGAGCCTACAGAGACTTGAACAACTCGGATACGATACGAAAATTATCCTGGGAAATTTGAATTATGAAATACTGTACGTGTATGTCGGCAGTCCTTTGTCTACGGGTTGGCAGTAAGCTAGAATTTAGTTGTTCCGAATTCAACATTCATGCCTCGGAATATCCCTAAACGTATCTAAATATCTCTCAAAGGACCTACTCGCGGCCAAATAGACTACGTGTCGATTAACCAGTACAACATCAAATCAGATAACAGTACGAATGTAAAGTTGTCCGATGTCGACTTGGATTTCTTAATTAATCCTTGTTGCGATGTTTCGCACACGGACGTTTTTTTTTGTATGCATTGTATCACGCTCGGAAAAAGGATTTTGTGATACTTTCGATTGTCAAAGCACTTTTCTGGTGGAAGACGAGGGGAAAAGAGGCGTCGATGCGCAATGGTATTATACGCATGGAAATTGTATTGACTAGGAAACAAATGATCACACGAAGCGTCTCCCCCTCGTGCGGTTCCGATAAAAACCAAGCCTTTGTGTTTATCCGAAGGTGTGAGGTTAATTTTCAAAGTGAACCGAAGAGTATCATAGGATAATATTTGGAGTAGTTGGATGCATTTATCACATTCGTTGGGAAATTACAGTGGTAATCTTTTCTTTCGAAAACCGGAGGTAACGCATACATTTTGCCGGATCGAATGATGGGTATAGGTGGGAATTCCTTTGACTCTCGCTTAAGAAAGAAGCTTCACCAGATTGCTCTCAGATGGCTACTAGACTTTGCACAGACGTTCGAAGGTTCCGCAGATTGGTATTAAAAGTTCTCGAAGACGTTGAAATCTTTTAAAAACGTAGAAGGCCATCGAAAACTTTGAAAGTACGTAAAGAATTTGGTATACAATATGTAATAACAATTGTCCTGTGAACTTGGAGAAAATGGTAATTCATTGAGTTTGTAACTGTGGTAGGACTAGGAAATCCACTCACGAGGAATAAACAAGCGTTCGTGAAGAACGAGTAGTGAAAGATAGGATTATAATTGAGGTGACCATACGTCCCGTTTTCAACTACTCTGTCCCGGTGTCTCTAAGAATATTTTGGGGACGTAGAAGTGTTCCGTTTTCAGAAAATTGTAAATGGTGACAACTGATTAGCGGGAGAAATGATAAATTATTTCCAATTTTAGCGGCAGTCTCACTGAACGGTGAGTGGGTCTGAGAGGCGCTGCGAAGGGGTGATCCATCACAGCAGTAGGGCGAGCCAACGATGCCGGAGACTGTTTTTTTTTTTTTTTTTTATATACTTTTCTCGAGAGAGGCGAACCTATAGCGCCACCATGGCGCTCCAAGATGCCACTAAGTAACCGTTCCAGTTCTTTTTGAGCAGTTGCAGGTTGTAACGCTCCGGGAAGACGTGCGCAGGGGGGGGGGGGGGGGAATTCCACAGCTTCCCCGCTCTGTACCGGAACGAGCTCTGATACAGGGATATTCGCCCCGTTGGGAGATGAACCACGAGCTGATGCGATCCGTCGGATTGTCTCGTACAGCGCATAAAAACCGAATACGCGGAACAATACCACGAATCTCCGAAGAACAGTACCCGTGTAAACATCTGTAAAAACGACAGAGGTCAGCTACGCGCCGTCCATGTAATAACGACTGTAGTTCCGACGTCAGCGTCGAGTCCCCGATCAGGCGCATCGCCTTTGGCGGATTTTTGTATTCGCACTTATTATATTCTTTAGGAAGTGTTCCGCCGAACACTTTGCACACGACTCTAATAAAAACCGACACAAGTCCTCAAAAAGAAAAACACAACTTGTCTACTGTTATCCTTAATTTTATTCGTTCAAACATTATTTGATTAGGACGGTCGTTACTGCATTAAAAACGGACACTCGCGTGACACACTCCCTATTACCTTCCTTCCGAACAAAAACTGATTACAATTTTTCTTAGGGGATGTCACGACTCATCCGATTGTTCTCTTTCGTTTTTACCTTTCCTGGTGATTCTTTCTTAATCGAGAATCTCTCTTAATCGAAAATCTCTCCCCTAGCAGAGAACACACCCTCTATTGGTGTCCTGCGATTTCCTGTCTGGTCGCAAGCCAGATGTGCGGTCACACCCACGCACATAGACGCGGAGGTTGCTGCCTGTATGGCCGGAGATCCTCCTGGGAGAGGCGAACCTATGCGCCGAGTTGGCGTCCCGGGATGCCACCAAAAACGGTTGCAGTTCCTCTTGAACCGCTGCAGGTTGTAACGTTCCAGGAACACTCGCGCGGGAAGGAATTTCCACAGCTTCACCGCTCTGTAACGGAACGAGTTTTGATGCAGGAATGTTTGCGCCGTCGGGAGATGAACCGCAAACTGGTGTGATCTGTCGGATTGTCTTGTGGAGCACATATAAACCGAATTGCGTGGAACAATACCACGAATCTCCGAAGAACAGTGCTCGTGATAATATCTGTAAAACAGACAAAGCTCGGCTACGCGCCTTCGATGTGATAGCGACTGTAGTCCCGATGTCAGCGCCGAATCCCCGATCAGGCGGATTGCTCGTCTCTCTATCTGTATCCTGCGATTTCCTGTTTGGTCGCATGCCAGATGTGCGGTCACACCCATGCACACAGGCGCGGAGGTTGCTGCCCGTGTGGCCGGAGATCCTTCTGGGATCGCCAGCATTTTCACACCTTCTGTCGAATCTCTTTTGTATATATTCGGGTGTGTGGTTTATTCTTCTTGGCGATCTTGGGATCGTGGCAATTATCGTCGGTTGTGATTATCGTATTTGCTTTGCCCTATGGGAACAGCGGTTTAGTTTATTGCTGTTTCTCCGCAATAGCCTTCGTTTAGCCGATGAATTGTTTTACGGCAATTTGCTTGTCGCCGGGGATTTGATGTTTGTCGACATCTGGCGCAGCTGTGCCAACCACTTGTGTTTATCCAGCTAATGGATGGGTACACAATTTCTATACTGGGTCGTGTCCTTCGATCGCCGTGCAGGCGTAGGGAAATTGTTCGGGACTTGGAGCTCTCGTATCTGTGGAGACGTGGGGTTGTTGACACCAGTATTGATGTCACCTTTAGTCAGGTGAAAAGGTGGACTTTGGGGGCACGTGTCTGTCGGCACGTGAGGTTTAGTTATAGATGAGTATGTTCCTTTGTGGAACGAAGGTATCTCAGCCTATGGTTCGTGGAACCGCCATATGCTCGTCTTTGTATACTCTCAAGTAGGGCGAGGGTATGTTTAGCAGGAGAGCTCCAAACATGAGAGCAATATTGGAGCGCGGGTCTAATTTGAGATTTATGCAGGAGAAGAAGTTGAGCCGAAGTAAAATATTTTTTGGTTCTAAGAAGATACCTCAGTTTTCCTGAGGCGGACCTGGCGATGTTCGACACACGTTTATTCCACGATACACTCCCACAGACCGCCACGCCGAGAAATTTCATGGTTTCCTCAGATTCGAAAGCCAGGTCATTCATCATAAGCTGTGGAACCGACGATCCACTCTTCGTTGTGATTGTTGTATATTGTGTTTTCGTTGCATTGAAGTCAACGAGATTGGCCTTTCCCCACTGCAGAAACTTATCCAGATCCCGACACAGAGAGTCGATTAAAACTGAACACCCTGTTATCTGTTGACTCAAACAAATCATTTATGTCAAGCAAAAACAAGGTTGGAGCCAAAATTGAACCTTGAGCCACCCGGAATTAACAGGATACAGGTCCGAACACTAACCGTCCACAACAACCCGGATCGACCGATTTTCGAGGATGCTTTTCATCCAGTCGCAGAGCTGCCAGAAAAGCCCACATGAGCGAAGTTTGCTCAGCAGTGCCCCGTGCCAGACGCAGTCAAAAGCCTTCGAGATATGCAATGCGATCGCCCTTGACTCACCATGCCGCTTAATCGCAGATGTCCATATATCGGTTATAAGTGTCGAAAGTTCTCTCGTAGACCACCTGCCACGGAATCCGTATTAATGATCATTTAGAAGTCCGTTGGACTCCAAATACTTAATTAACTCGGCATTGATGACCTTTTCCATTACTTTAGATAACATACACAGTAATGCTATCGGCCGGTAATTTTGTGGGAGACACCCTGTTTTGGATTCATGATGATATGCTCGGGGAAAATCTAGTACATCGTCTAGTACTTTCCCCGACAAATATTCACCACACTTGACGACGGCCAGATGACAGTGCACAAACAACTGTCATGTATTGTTTACTGTTTTTTGGTGCTCGCTACTAACGTGTTTACGTACGGTTTGGGTGCTTGATCGGCAATTTTACTGTCATAACATATTGTGTTTTGTGGCTCAATTTTAACATTACCCTGTTATAAGAACTTTTAATTGATTTGTCACACTCCACCAAATGGCTTTTTAGTGTTCAATAAATGAAGTCGAGCTTTTTCTATATTCGAGCATTGTCTGGTGTACATTGAATTCTTTTCGTTCGTGAACTTATAAACCTAGTGAATTAAACAATTGTTTAAACATAAATATTTTAACTTTGGTTGACAAAAAACATAAGGAACACAAACACAAATCCCAACCAATTCGTCAAATACATCCGTTCAGCGCGGATGTCTGGATTCGCTGCTAAAACCCAACGCAACTCATCACTGCACACGGTGGGACAACAAGATCATCATATCATCGGGAACTTCGCGTTGCACGATTAAAAAGGTATTACTGTTCCTTTTTTTAATACAAACTTTGGTTTCAGGCAACGTGCTCACCATCGCTATTCCCCAACGACATTCCTCGTTCGGCGCAACAACATCAAATAGGATCTCGGCTGACGACATTTCTCGTCAGGGTCGAGATACACAACACACCCTTTTCCCCTCTTTGGGATTGGCTGAACTCGGGTGACTTTCCAGCAGGCAGGAAAGGTCTTTCGATCATAAGATAAGCGGAAGCGTCTGCCAAGAACCGGAGATAGTTCTGGAGCACAGTTCTTAAGGACTATTGCTGGTATTCCACCAGGCCCGGTCGCCTTCCTACAGGAGCGCGAACGAGTTGGGCACTCAAGGAGTTTATTGGTCACTCTGTCGTTGTAGGCCTTCTTCGCGGCATCAATCGCCTGGTTGCACGCGTTTCTGGTTCTAACAAAATTGGTTCTGTTCACCTTTCAAAGCTCTATTTTTTGCCGCTGTAATTTGCTCGCATTTTTGATCGCCCCAAGGTTTATCGGATGAATTTCGTTTGATGGAATACTGAATGTAGAATTCCATCCCGAGAAGAATAATTTCCGTTGCCGACTCCCCGCACGCGTTAACTTCCGAGTCTTTAAAGCACACCTCCGACCACGGAAAGGATGTAAATAAATCTCACAAATCGTCGGAGCTAGTTCGCCCATACCTTCATATATTGCGAAGCTGGTTAGGTCGGTTATTTGCTTGAAATGCAAGTGGTTGCGCGACAGATACTAAGCAGTGTTTCGACTTTCCCAGTGGCACAGCAATCTCCACGGTATAAATGCTCGACTCAGATGTCAAAAACAGATCCAGGGTGTTCGCATAATCACTCCACGAGTTGAGTCAAATTGCGGCTAACAGCGAACATCTCTACCAGCGCCGCAGGATCGTCGGTTATGTTAGAATGTACCAACCAGCCGAAATTGTGCACATTAAAGTTGCTAAGAACGATAATTTCAGAAGCTGGGTGGTTGATCTATCCAGTCGATGGTACGTCAAAGATGTCCTGTACATTCCGCGTATAAACCAAGATGAGCTTTCTTTTTATGCCCTCTAATAACTCGATTAACTTTTAAATTTCAACGCTTAAGTTAAGACGTTTTTTAATTAAGTTTTATTTATTATAATTACTTTTCTTGTTGGAACGACATTCGTATTGGTCGAAAATTAACTCTGAAATATTCCCTTTGCAACCACTTCTTTTATACTCAAATTAACGAGTAAGAATTGCAAACGATGCGTTCAATTCCTCTCCACTTGGCATGACCACACACACAAGTCATCTACCTTCCCACAGTTTCACTAGTTCGGTTTTGACCCATATTGAGTGCAATCGCCCGGCACGAGGCATTCGTTTCGCTTGATTGATATTTCACTTAATTGATCCACTTAAAGAGCAGTGGCTTTGGTTCGGGCATATTTCGTCACTTTGAATCGCCGGTAGCGATTTATTATTATCCGTATGCCTTTCTTTCGTAGGCATATGCATTTTTATCGGGAATTCCATTAAACGAGTGCGTGCGACCTGGCGTATGGCATTTGTCATTAGCCGTACGTTGCATTTTTGCAGGCGTAAGCAATTGCCAGGGAATCTCCCATGCCACCTTGCTTTTGTGTACTTGGATATCAATGGCGATATGCGATACTATGAAAAAAATAGACCCGTAATTTAATAGCCTTTAGCTTGGGAAATAACTGTGCGCCATATCTAGCAAATTAAAGAGGAAACGTTGCGTGATATCATTATTATGTTAAATTGTGTTTATGTAGTGGGATACTACATGGGGTCCCAACGCCTTGTCGCCCGGTGAAATACCACCACACGGTCGGGAGAAATACCTGACCACCTGTCGAGGCTTGGATGATGGACCGGTTAGAGAAAAGATTGGTTTAGGTGGTAAGCCGATCCCAAGGTGAGATACCACCACGCCACGCAGTACATTTAGCGATTTGTACGCTGAAAGGCACAAGAAAAATGATAATGTATTATTTAAAGTGCCCGCAAAAAGCTAGTAAGTTAATGTAAGAATGATATTTGAAAATAGAAGTTAACATTTAGTGTTAAGAAAAATCTGTAATTAAATTGTTAAATAAATGTGGAGATAAAATAAAAAAAAAATGTATTTTGCGATATCGTTTTGAGAAATGTTCGATTATTTTTCGGATGTATGGCTGATAGCCCGGACTGATACGGAGATAAGTCATGACAATACCTTCTGAGATAAAGAATTCCGGAGATAAACTAGTTTTCCATTTGAATTTGCGGAGAAGCTATGTCACGGGAAACATTATGAAAATATTTTGAGAAAGAACCGACCTCTACGAAATTCGTTAACTCGTAATCGGGCTCGTCCTCGAAACTCTGTCGACGTTCGACATTTCGTAACAATATAAACGCCGTCCACCAATATTAGCAAACAGCGAAACCTGATGTCCTTGCCCTAACTGAGACTCATGTCGATTCGTCAACTGATTCCACATATCTTCGTTACTCAGGGTACGACTTGCATTCGCGATTCCGTTTTAAGGGTGGAGTCTGCATCTTCACGCTGTCCGACTTGCCTTGCCAGAGGATGGAGGCGATGGAACCCAATAACATGGACATCATATGGTTGAGGGTCGTGCTGAGGAATTTTGTTAAATTTCTTTGTTGTCTACCACTTCCCGAATGACGATCGACCAGCGACATTTTTCGAACATCTTTCACATACTGACGACTAGATACAGGTCACCACTCAGCTTCTGAAATTGTTGTCCCTGGCGATTTTAATGTGCACAATTCCGGATGGTTGGTACATTCTAACAGAATCGATGAGGATGGGAGGCTGGTGGATATGTTTGCCGTTAGCCAGAACTTGATTTAACTCGTGGAAGAACCCACACAAGTGCCGGATGCCCGAGATGATTATGCGAACACTCTGGATCTGTTTTTGATATACGAACCGAGTATTTATGTCGTAGAGGTTTCTACGCCACTGCGAAACTCAGATCACTGCTTGGTGTCTGTCGCGTAACCACTTGTATTCCAAGCGAATAACCGGCGTATGCAGCTTCGCCATGTATGGAAGTATGGGGCTGCTAACTGGGACGATTTGGGAGATTTGTTCGTATTCTTTCCGTGGTCGGGGGTGTGCTTTGGAGACTCCAATGTTAACGCTTGCGCGGAGTCGGTCACAGAGATTATTCTTCTCGTGATGTTCATCTGATAAACCTTGGTATGATAAAATGGCGAGCAGATTACAGTGGCAAAAAATAGAGCTTTTAAGCATTGCCGCTCAAATCCACCGATGTTAACAGAACGAATTTTGTCAGAATCGGAAACGCGTGCAACCAGGCCATTGATACCGCGAAGAAAGCTCACAACGACAGAGTGAACAATAAACTCCTTGAGTGCCTGACTGGTTCGTGCTCCTTCTGGTCAATGGAGGATGGAGGCGTTGGAACCCAATAACATGGACATCATATGGTTGAGGGTCGTGCTGAGGAATTCTGTTAAATTTCTTGGTTGTCTTTACCGCTCCCCGAAGGACGATCGACCAGCGACACGTTTCGACCGAATACAGACCAACCACCCGGCTTCTGAAATTGTCGTCCTTGGCGGTTTTAATGTACACAACTCCGTCTTGCTGGTACATTCTAAGAGAATCGACGAGGCCGGGAGGCTGGTAGAGATGTTCGCTGTTAGCGGTAATTTGACTCAACTCATGGAGCAACCTACGCGAGTGTCGGATACCCGAGGTGAGTATGCGAACAACCTGGGTCTGTTTTTGACACCCAAGTTGAACGTTTATACCGTGGAAATTTCTACGTCACTGGGAAACTCAGATCACTGCTTGGTATCGGTCGCGCAACCACTTGCATTCCAAGCGAATTACCGACCTAAGCAGCTTCGCAATATATAGAGGTATGGGGATGCTAACTCCGACGATTTGTCAGATTTCTTTACATCCTATCCGTGGTCGGAGGTGTGCTTTGCAGATTCCGATGTTAACGCATGCGCGGAGTCGGTCACAGAGATAATTCTTCTCCGGATGGAGATCTACATTCCGCATTCCATTCGAGTTTCCGCTCAATAATAACACAAATGTAAAGTCTAGTTCACTTACTCGACAGTCAGGGCAAAGCCAATTAATTGCTCGATATGGAGCCAAGAAACTATTCATCCACTCGGAAATGGCCATCTGCACGCACGTATTCGTCAGAATGGACAAGGTATGACGACCTTTTCACAGTCCTCGAAACAGTCGCCGACCGAGTTTTTTCAATCGACCTCGACAGAAAAGTGTTCGCTGTCAGTTTTGAAAGGTTGAAGCTGTTTTATCTCGAACAAGGGGAGGATTTAGAACTACAAATGTCAAAAGCACCCTGCCAACACGGCAATATAACCCTTACAGACCTCATAGCGAAGAACTCATCGGCGCATCTTACCCCTGAAGCAATAAAAAACACGGACCAACCAATAAACCATTGTTTAACATCATCAAAGTACGGACCAATGACGAGGCGGAGGTGTTATAAAAAACCGCTAAAAACCGCTCTCTCTCTCCCGCAAGCTCGCAGTGGAAATAAAAAAGAACAAAACAAGATCAAATAACAGAATAAAAATAAACTATACCCTACGAGGGTGGTGCGAAAAGTTTCCGACCTAACAAAGATACAAGACATTTTTTCTTAAAATGTATTTTTATTTTTCTACATAGTCTCCTTGTAACTCTACACACTTCTCCCAGCGATGCTCCCATCTCTCTAAACCGTCCAAATAGTACTCGGCGTCTTTCTCTGCAAAATAACTGTTCACGAATGTGATTGCCTCCTCATTTGACGAAAATCTCTGTCCTCCGAGCGCAGTTTTTAGATTAGGGAACAAAAAGAAGTCGCTTGGGGCTAGGTCTGGTGAGTACGGCGGATGGTCAAGCAGTGGATTTTCGCCAGAGCAACCGCTGATGTGTAAGACCGCGCGTTGACTTGGTGGAACGGGATTTTCTTTTTCTGCAAAAGCGTTTTCCCGCAATTTCTGTTCAGTTGGTCAAGTAATGATGCGTAGTATTCTCCTGTATTGGTTTTTCAAAAACAAAAATTTATGACGGTTCGATGCTCAATTTTGTCCATTTTTACAAAAACCCTCACTCAAACGACTGTCAAATAAAAACTACGCGTCTAAAATGGCTGAAATTTAAGTAATTGTCAAAAGATGCTGTGGCGGCTCCGCCAAACACCACGGCTCACTTACCTGAAAAGCCCCCATAACTACATCCCAATCGGCATAAGTTTTCGCTAATGCAAGCGCATTAGCACCTTAAGTGCTTTACGCATCTAGGTTATCAAATTTATAATCTAAAAGTCCCTGTAAAAGAAAACTTACCTTTCATGCACCTCTTCGCATACAAATTCCCTGTAAGAATTCTTTTCTACCTTTTCAGGTATCCCAAAACCTATTCGGTACCTTCGGTTGCCTGGCAAATTCCAACTTTCCCACACCTGCACAGCAATCTCCACCCAGCATAAACATTTCCTACTACAAGGACATTAATGCTCTCAACGCATTACATGAAAATTCCTGAAAGATTCTGTTCACACATCAAATGCATCATTAGAATCCGCTGGAAAATAATTCGTCTGCATACATGTATTGTAAGTATACCCGCCTGTCACGCAGGAGACCGGGGTTCGATTCCCCATCGAGGAGCCTCTGGCGCAAGACTAATGACCTTGCCCGGAAAAAAAAAACAAATCATTATGGAAAATTTAACAACCTTCAGGGCTTGCTAAATAAGGCCAACACCAACTCCCGGTTGTAGTGCCGATGATGATGATGATACAAGTATTGTAGGTAGGAAAACTATTCCGGCACCATTGTTTGCCAAGCAATTTTGTTCCTCATGTGGATCCTTATCTTCCCACATGCACATATCTAGCAGACCTTTGTCCAAGGGACAAAAGCAAATACCACATCTAGCGTCATGTGCTATAAACCGAATTCCTTCGCCTATAAACATGCATAATATCCAACCCATGATTTGTTTTCCTACTAATAAGCAATCACCAATTTCGTGCTGCATATACAAATGCAAGCAAGGGTTTCGTTTAGTCCACCAACCCATTAGCACCTTTTCCCAATGTCTATTCGTATATTTAGACAAGGGCATCACCCATCTAAGACTGTTATTATGCCCTCGTCTCATCTTTTCTCTTACCAGATTTCTTCGAAGCATCGTCGTCTATTTATTTAGACGCGATGCACTTCATAGACAACAATCTTCTCGATCCCTTTGTCCTTGCCGCCTGCCTGCTTTGTTTTGCCATTGCCTTCGTGCATGGGTAAACAACACAGATCTCAACGATCACACACACACCACCATGTTCTCCATTACGAGATCTGATTTTCTATTCCACCAAGAGAGACTTTACGTTTCTCTGGTGGTAAGTAAATACATATCCTTAGTGGAGAGGATATCTACCACCACATCACAAACTCACCCCAAACGAGGCTTGAATCTTTGAGTCTCATTACATCCCCCGACCACACTGGTCGTGCGATCTCCCGCCCCCCCGGTGCGCACGGAGACGATATATATCCCGGAGTCGCGATTTTAACACACCCCCGAGTGTATTAATAGTTTTCTCGAGCTAAATAATCAAAAAATGAACAATAAAATAAAATCTTATTATTGGCCTGTAAGAACCCGGAAGTTCATGACCTCACCGACTCGGCTTCGCCATCGTTCCCTGTTCTGGGCACTCCCCTTCCACGCTTGACCATTTGATCCGATCTCCTCAAGGTCAAACCTAACATTGTCCTCCCATCTCCGTCGCGGCCGTCCTACCGGTCTCTTTCCCGTTGGTCTACCGTCAAGAATTCTATGCACGGTCCTATCGTTCCCCATTCGCGCCACGTGTCCGGCCCATCTTAATCTTCTCGACTTGATTACTCTCACTATTGTAGGTTTGCGATATAGCTCTTCCAATTCGTGGTTGTGGAGTCTCTCCATTGTCCTGCCTCCTCGTCATATTTACCTCGAAAGATGCCCCTCAAAACTTTATTCTCGAATACGCGGAATTTGTTTTCTTCCCGTTTTGTGAGAGCCCATGTTTCGCATCCATATAGAACAATCGGCATGATTATGGTTCTATAGACACGGATCTTTATGTTACGTGATAGCAGTCTGGATTTCAGCAGTTTACTGACTGCATGCCAACTCGCGTTGCCGGAATGCAGTCTCTTGTTAATTTCCTTCGACATTTCATTACTGGCCGTCAGTATCGTCCCAGATATTTAAATTCTTCAACTTTTTCAAATATCTTACCTCTGACGTTTATATGTGTTATCTGAGGTCCACCTGCTCTCGCCGTAATCATGTATTTTGTTTTGTCTTCATTTATATCTAGGCCCACCTCTTCTGCCGCTTGCATGATGATTTCACAGTTTTTACTAACAGTCTCTAGATTATCGCCCAGAACGGCGATGTCATCCGCATATGCGAGCACTTGTGTGACCCCATTCAGGGATGATCCGGCCATGTTGTCGTCTTGTACCTTTCTGATGACATACTCGAGCACAAGGTTAAAGAGACACGGTGATAGACCATATCCCTGCTTTAGTCCGTCCCGGATTTCAAATGGTTTTGAGAGGTGGTTTTCTATTCTGACTCGCCCTTTGTTTTCGTTCATGCAAATTTGAATGAGGGCGGCATATTTTTTTGGGACTTCCAGCTCAACTAGAATATGGTAGAGTCTTTGCCTTGCGACTGAGTCGTAGGCTTTTTTGAAGTCAACGAACAGTTGGTGAACCGTCTCTCCGTATTCCCACTTCTTTTCCAGCAGTTGTCTTATTGTGAACATTTGGTCGCTTGTTGACCGGTTCCTACGGAATCCACATTGGTAGTCTCCCAGTATCTCTTCTGCGTACGGTGTGATTCTCGCCAGAATGACATTTGTTAATATTTTGTAGGCGGTTGATATTCCTCTGTAGTTTTCGCAGTCAGATCTGTCGCCTTTTTTGAAAATGGGGATGACTATTGAGGTTTTCCATTCTTCCGGAGTGACTTCCTTATCCCATATTGTTTGGATGAGCTGGTGGATCTTTCGAGCGGTTGCCTCTCCTCCATGCTTCACAAGCTCTGCCGGTATGCAGTCGACTCCGGGAGCCTTGTTGTTTTTCAATCGCTTTATTGCGTCTACAACTTCGTTGAGAGACAGCTCTGGGATCTGAGGCTCGGCTGTATGTACGCTTGGTGCATTTATCTGTGGTTGATGGGTGCGTACTGATCGACAGAAAATAAATTGTATCCCATAGTGAAGCTGCAAGTGTACACGTAACGTTAATTACTTTTACCCCACTTCATTTAAAACAAAAACATGGACACAGATAAATAAACGAATTAATAACATCAATACCTTTTTCTCGACGAACAGTTTAGTTTACCTTGGAGAACTTGTGGGGACGAGGTAGAATCTCGTGTCGTATGCCACCACCACGACTTGGCCCCCCACAATGCACAACTACATTCACTAGCTTTTATTGACGAGTGCTGCTATCTTCGCGTTGAGGTCGGAAACTTTTCAGCCACCCTCGTACTAAACTACAAATAGGCACTGAAAAAACAAAAAATAAAACTATTGTGGATAACGAAAAATGTGGGGATTGAAAAATAAATGAGAAACAAAAAAATCAAATAATTCAATCCGTCGTGAATTTTTAATAAGAAAATTTTAATTAAATGTACGACCAGGAACCAACAACGACGCGAAAAAAAGGGAGTACGTTCCATAACCCTATGCAAATATTGCAACAAAGGGTACGCAACAAGCACAAAAAGAAAATAACACGAGTGTCCCAAGAATACAGAAGCCATATTAAATAAACCCAAAAAATATAACATATAGCCGTAGAAAGTACGATAAGTTCAGCCCGGAGTCCTAACCACTTCCTGAGAGGGAAAGTCCAAAGGTTATTAGACTAAGGTGATTATAAACATGGAATCAATATATGTATAGTTAAGTTATATTGTTACTGGAGTTGTTACTTTGTTTTGGAAATAAAACTGTCTTCTTTTTTAAAATGAAAACCAGACCATTTTTTTTTTCTGGAAGTTGATAAATAGTTTTGTAGAACCCCTTCCTATCTTACCTAAAAAACACCAATTTTACAACAGGGTCGTAAATTTTCCATCTCGAACTAATTGAAAAACGAAGATAGAAACTTTGAAGGCAACTGCCGCTGAAGCGTTCTTTTCATTTCTTTACAAGTTAAATAAAATTTCGAAATTACTCCCTAACGTCTATGGGATTTAATATAAACTCTGGATTGGAGCACTTCTCCGGTTGCTTGCAAATCAGAAGGGAAAAGAACTTTTCTAGGGATATAAAGGTCCCTCCGGCAACGGTGCTTTATTTTATAAAAATGTTCGGAGTATGGAGTGAAATTCTATTACTTATTCTTGTTTTTGACAAAATTTATATGCACATTGAATTCATGTTCTACTCACGTGGTGTAGTTGTGGAACGGGCTGGTGGAATCGCTGGATGAAATATTACAATTATACAAAGAAGTTTCAACACCATTTTCCTGGAAAGAGGAAGCAGAAATTTAATTATTCAGAAAGTTATTGCTGCCACACGTCATTGTAAATGTTGTAGAGAAGGACCACCAAATTTACATAAATACGTGAATGGCTTTACCATGTTTACCAAATTCTATCAATAAATTTACCTTAAATAATCGAAATAAACTTGGGATATTGATACCTCGTATTTATCGTTGGCACACAACAATTCCACAGTCGAAAAAGTACAAATAACTGATTACAACTAAATGAACAAGAATTATGAGATTATTATTTTGCCTTTCATATATAGTAAACTCGTTTATGGAATTCACTGATGTGGCTAAGCCACATTGTTCTTTGCTTCTGGTCACATGGTTAGGCTCGATATCCTAGCGATTCACTTTAATGTTCCTAATTCTGTCTATTTTGTTCTTGGTCATTTACCGCCCTGCCTCTGAAGCGAAAAATACTTTGTTTGCCCTAATGCCAGCGGTTCCTGGACGACCCGTGTTAGCAAAATTCAAAGGATAAATAGCATATTTGTGTAGGGTGTCTTAAAGCGGGACTGATGTATGAAATGATGATGTATGAACTGAATTTTTCGTTCATTGCACTTAAGCAATATCCTAAAATGAGATAATAATTGCTGTAGAACTTTTCTTATTGTTGATGACCGGTATTTTTATTATTTACCTATTGTTGTTTGTGAAACTTTTCTCTATGATCGCTTGGGCACAATAGTTACACCTAATAAATTCATATTAGTAACAAAATGTGTACAGCCATCTTTTGCTCTCCTTTTGCAGCAATTTGCTTTTCGATCTCCTCGAGGTGCAACCTAACATTGTCCTCCCATTGTAGTGCTTCAAAAAGCCCTACCACCATTTTCCCCCATTCCTACATCCAAATCCCAGCTATATTACCCTAAGACCCAAAATTCTATCAAAACCCGAATTAACCCAAACATAAACCAAAATTCGCAATAAACGAATCAAACATTCGTTTATCGCCTAACATTTGCCCCCACGGCATAATTAAATCCAAAACCTAAATTAAAATTAAAATTCACAATAAACGAATCTAATACTCGCTTATTGTTCTACATTCGCCCCACGGCATCAATCGAAAACCAAAATTCAGAGATCGTTATCTCTAGCTGAAAATTTTCCATTAAGAAAAACAAATACAAAACCAAAACCAGATACATTCCCACATTTGCGAAATAGTTTCGTAAGAATTCAAGAAATTGATTACTCTCACTATTGTAGGTTTACGGTGTAGCTCTTCCAATTCGTGGTTGTGGAGTTTCCTCCATTGTCCTGCCTCCTCGTCATATTTGCCGCCAAAGATACCCCTTAAAACTTTATTCTCGAATACGCGGAATTTGTTTTCTTCCTGTTTTGTGAGAGCTGATGTTTCGCATCTGTATAGAGCAATCGGCATGATTATGGTTCTATAGACACGGAGCTTTATATTCCGTGATAACAGTTTGGATTTCAGCAGTTTACTGACAGCATGCCAACTAGCGTTGTCGGAGTGTAGTCTTTTGTTAATTTCCTTCGACATTTCGTTACTGGCCGTCAGTATTGTTCCCAGATATTTAAATTCTTTGACATTTACAAATATCTTGCCTCTGATGTTTATGTGTGTTTCCTGAGGTCCACCACCTCTCGCCATAATCATGTTTTTGGTTTTGTCTTCATTTATTTCTAGACCCACCTCTTCTGCCGCTTGCATGATGATTTCACTGTTTTTACTTACAGCTTCTAGATTATCGCCAAAACGGCGATGTCATCCGCATATGCGAGCACTTGTGTTACCCCTTTCAGGGATGATCCGACCTTGTTGTCGTCTTGTACCTTTCTGATGACATACTCAAGCACAAGGTTAAAAAGACATGGTGAGAGGCCATCGCCCTGTTTTAGTCCGTCCGGATTTCAATTGGTTCTGAGAGGTGGTTTTCTATTCTAACTCGCCCTTTGTCTTCGTTCATGCAAATTTGAATGGTATGGTAGAGTCTTTGCTCTGCGACTGAGCCGTAGGCTTTTTTTTCCAGTAGTTGTATAGCGTTTGGAATGATAGTGAAGAACGTGTGATTCGAACTGACGCTATGGGTAACACATCAGGCTACTGGCCGTGCTTAGAATTCGATTTTTAAACTCAAGTATATTCCACAGATGTAAATTGCCATGTTATCGCTATGGTATACGGCTCTGCTGCATTTTCTTATTCGATTTTCGTTCGGTGTTCTTCACTATTTCCTTGTGTATTGTGTGTGTATCTGTTAGAGACGCCACAGTTGCCTTATTGTGAACATTTGGTCGCTTGTTGACCGGTTCCTACGGAATCCGCATTGGTAGTCACCCAATATTTCTTCTGCGTACGGTGTGATTCTCGCCAGTATGACATTTGTTAGTATTTTGTATGTGGTTGGGGGCAATGATATTCCTCTGTAATTTTCGCAGTCAGATCTGTCCCCTTTTTGAAAATGGGGACGAGTATTGAGATTTTCCAGTCTTCCGGAATGACTTCCTTATCTCATATTGTTTTAATCAGTTGGTGAATTTTTCGAGCGGTTGTCTCTTCTCCATGCTTCACAAGCTCTGCCGGTATGCAGTCGACTCCGGAGCTTTGTTGTTTTTCAATCGGTTTATTGCATCTACAACTTCGTCGAAAAAGGGCCCTGGGATCTGAATCTCGGCTGTATGTACGTCTGGTGCGTTTATTTGTGGTTGATGGGTGCGCAAATTGAGCAGGTTTTCAAAGTACTGCTTCCATCTTGTCACGATATTGTTTGTTTCTGTCACCAGACAGCCGTTTGCGTCTCGGATTATTTTGGCTCTCCCTCGGTAGCCATTTCTAATTGAATTTATGCCGGCATCCATACCTCTGCTGTTCTTTGCTCTGGCATTTTCTAGGATTTTTTCGATCCGAGTCTTCTCCCATTCGCGTTTTTTTTTTTCGTTTGAAAAGTCTCGTTGTCTCTCTCCGAATTGTCGCGTATCTTTCTGCGTTGACTTCATCATATGCTTCTAAGTGGATCATTCTGAAGCGTTTACGTTGTTCGATCTTTGCCGTGCACTCATCGTCAAACCAAGGTTTGGACTTAGTTGTTTTCCTAAATCCTAATACAGCTTAGGCTGTTTGTTTGATTGTGTCTCTGATCGATGCCCATTTAGTGTCCACACTATTGGCTTCCTCTTCCTCACTACTGTCATTCTGTAGGATGCTAAATCTTTTCGTTAGTTTGTCTTGATATTCAGCCCTTTTACGTATGTCTTTTAGTTTATCAATGTCGAACTTTTCCCTCGTCTCCCGTGACTGCCCGTGTGGGTTTGCTGCAAGCCAACTTCTAATTTTGCCCATCACTAGAAGGTGATCGGAGTCGCAATCTGCTCCTCTATATGATCTTACGTCATGGTTATTCGAGTGGTGTCTTTTGTCTATGAGGAAGTGGTCTATTTGATTACGCGTTGCGCCGTCGGGTGATATCCATGTGGATTTATGGATTTGCTTGTGCTTGAACATCGTGCTTTTCACTACTAGATTTTTTGACGCCGCGAACGCGATAATTCGAATTCAATTATCATTTGAAACGTCGTGTAGGCTTTCTTTCCCTATAGTTGGTTAAAAGATATCGTCCTTTCCAAGGTCGCCATGAGTTCCCCGAGGGGGGTTTTAACATCGAGTGATGAGATCCCATCAAATACTTCCTCCAGGGTCTCGTAGAACGTCTCCTTCGTTTCTTCGCCCGTAGATTCTGTTGAGGCATGTACGTTTATAAATACATAATTGTACCATGGTCCCTGTATTTTTAGCTCCGACATTCGGTCATTAATAAATTTCACACCTTTTATATGGGGCGTAATCTTCTTGCTAACTATGAATAGTCTTTTCATAGATGTCATTCCCACCTCATTTTTAATAATCTTGACTCAAATTTTAAAACATTACTCTGAACCCTAATTAATTAATAGCGGCTGCAATGAAGTTGCAGGCATTCGTCTATATGGCATCAGATTCAATTGCTTTTGTTCTTTCGTATAATGTTTCCGCAATATCTTTCACAATATGTCGTATAATTCACAGTTTGTTGATATAAAGTGTGCGACAAATGTTTCAATGATGCCTTGTTCCAACAGCATCGTAGAATATACACTTTGTTGTCGCCCAGAAAGAATTTGTTAACAGAATACTATGGTGTCTCGCCCCCTGTTAATATTTTTTTTTTGTTTGTTAACTTTTTATTTTATCTTATGTTATTTAAAAAACAAAAAAAAGAGAGAACTTCTTCCAGAAAAAACCATATATAAAAATATAAAAATATAAAAATATTATTGTACTTCGAAAGGCATTACACAAACTTGTATCGTGTAATTTAGAGTGCTGGTGTAGAGTAAATTATTGTTTAAATTATTTTAAGAATAAGAAAAGTTTGTGAAATAGGATTTAGCATTTAGTCCTAAGTCGAGATTTGTTAAATTATTGTACAATAAATGCGTTATTCATCATCATCATCATCATCAACACCTATTAGAGTCAAATTTAACAGCAACGTTGTCATTCTAACAACGTTATCGTCGCCGCACGAATGCTGTCCAAGGCAAACACCTGTGAACGAAAACATTGCTCATATGCTCCGTCAGCTGTCATAAGGGTGAATACTTTTTAACTTGTTTTATAATTCAATAGGTATAAAGTGTGTGAGATGTCGTACACAAAGCAGATTTTAAAACCTTTAAACTGAACGCTCAGGGCTCCACCCACTAATGGTCGTGCACCCCCGAGCTTGTATACTCTCGGATTTAAGGCAGATCCCTCGACCGACTGTGCCAATTGTTAGGTATAAGCGTTGAGGTGTGGCCGGGGCTGAAAGCCGAAAAACCGACCGACAGATCACCAACCCCGGCCGAGCCTACCATGAGAGGGGAGTCGCTCTGCCGCAATATCTACTTTCTGGATCGCTCCACCTAGAGGAGCGTGGCTATTACTTCCTCGAAAGGGCTATCACTAATTGGGAACAGATAGTGCCGGTGCTCCTTATTATTAGGGACCTCGCCATCCTTTCTATCTGGATAGCGAAAGCGACCCCACTCGTCTGTCCGCAAGAGCGTTCAGCTGCCTCCCTGCAACGCACAATGGCCTGCTTCACTCGGGAAGTAAAACCCGTGGCGCCCTCTACAGGGAGTAGTTGCATCCCTGAGAGCTGTAACCGCAGCACTTCATACGGCACCTGAGACTGGAAGGCGTCCTCCAGGTGCTGCTGCGTCCCCAGAAACGTCCCTGGTGGTGCCTCACTTATCAGGCAGTATGCTTCACCGCCAAGCCTGGTGGGCTGCCACCGAGGGAAGCTCTATAGCGTTTGAAATAATAGTGAAGAAGAACGTGTGATCCGAACTGACGCTATGACAGTTTGAATCACCAAAAATTGTACCTAAGCGTTACCCACCAGGCTACTGACCGTGTTTAGAATTTGATTTTTAAACTCGACTATGCTCTACTGATGTGAATTATTTTTGTTATCGCTAAGGTATACGGCTCTGATGTATTTTCTTGTTCGATTTTTCGTTCGGAGCTCTTCACTATTTTGCTTGTGAATTGTGTGTGTATCTGTTAGAGTCGCCACAGTTCTCTTCTTTCTTCCCTGCCAAGGCACCAATGGACCTCTTGCAACAGTCGATGACCCCCTATATCGGACCCAAGAATATCAGGATAGTCTTCGTGACAAGTTCATAGACCCTGTCCACACCCAACATGGTGCGTGCAGAAACTGGTGACGGCATTACGCCCAAACTGTTTGGTGTGCCCGGCGTATTTGACGGAGTGCGCTCGTCCCCTAGTGTACCTTTGAGAGGGCAAGAGGGTAGCGATGCTGTTTTCATCAAGGCAGCCAGATGTCCTCCCTTGAGTTGGTTGAGGAGTCCTGAGGGAACCAATCAAAACAGACAACCGAGTCGCAAATGCCAAAAAGGAATACGCTAAGAAGATGAGGTGTTGCGAACCTCGTCGGTTACCTGGCGAAGAGTGAACGAGAGAAGATCCAAGATCTGGGGAACATCGTCGGTTCCCAGAGTAAAGTAAAAAAGAGCAGAGACAGGAGGACTCTTCAAAGATCACAGCCTCGTCGGTCCTTCGGGCCGGCAGAAAAGCAACCCACTAAAAGAAAAATGGAAACTAAAAGAACTCAAAACTCCCAAGCACAGAAGAACGAGAGTAGCAAACAGGAAAGCCGAAAACCACCTACAGCAGCAAAAACAACAACCCACGCGAGGAGATGAACCACAAAGTGATGCGATCCCTCGGATTGTCATGTGGAGCGCATATAAACAAAATTGTGCGGAACAATACCACGAATCTCAGAAGAACAGTACCCGTGACAATATTTGTTAAACGGACAAAGGTCGGCTACGCGCCTTCGATGTGATAGCGACTGGAGTCCTGACGTTAGCGTCAAGTCACCGGTCGGACGGATTGCACGTCTCTGTATGCTTAGGAGTAGAGCTCCAAACATGAGAGCAATATTCGAGCGCGGGTTTAATTTGAGGTTTATACAGGAGAAGGAGATGACGCGGAGTAAAATATTTCTTGGCTCTAAAAAGATAACTCAGTTTTCCATAGGCGGACCTGGCGATATTCGACGCGTATTTATAACGATATAGTCCCAAAGACCGTGACGCCGAGCAATTTCATGCTTTCGCCAGATTTGAGCGTCTGGCCATTCACTATCAGCTGTGGAACCGATGATACACATTTCTTTGTGAATGTTGTATATTGTGTCGTCGTTGCATTGGCGTCGACGAGAGTGGCTTTTCCCCAGTGCAGGAACTTATCCAGATCCCGATTCAGAGATCTAGACACATCTCAGCTGAACCGACGTAGATGCACTAATCGGCCGATCAGTCGAAAAGGAGGAAAAAACCGTCCTATCATCTGCAAAACTGAATACCTTGTTATCCGTTTTCTCCAACAAATCATTTATGTGAAGCAAAAACAAGGTTGGGGCGAAAATATAACTTGAGCCATCCCGGTATTAACAGGATACAGATCCAAAGACTAGCTGTCTACAACAACCCGGATCGATCGATTTTCGAGGAAGCTCTTCGTCCAGTCGCATTTCTGTGGGGGAAGTCCATATGAACGAAGTTTGCTCAGCAATGCTCCGTGCCAGACGCGGTCAAAAGCGTTGGAGATATCCAAGGCGACCGCCCTTGACTCACCATGCTGCTCAATCGCAGATGTCCATATATCCGTTATAAGTGTCAAAAGGTATCTCGTGGACCGTTTGCCACGGAATCCGTTTTGATGATCATTCAGAAGTCCGTTGCAATCTACATTCTTAATTAACTCTGTATTGATGACTTTTTCCATCACCTTAGATAACATAGACAATAATGTTATCGGACGGTAATTTTGTGGGAGACACTTTTTTCCCTCTTTGGGATTGGCCGAACTCGAGCGATTTTCTAGCAGGTAGGAAAGGTCTTTCGTACATAAGATAAGCGGAAGAGTCTGCAATGAATCGGCAACAGTTCTGGAGCACATTTCTTAATGACTATTACTGGTATTCCGTCCGGGCCGGTTCCCTTCCTACAGTGCAGTCCACGTAGAATGCGTTGAATTGAATGAATGCGTTGAATTAAATGAATTTATCACACCTTGTTACTGGTGGAATGAGGAAATAAAGGCACTCAGGACTCGCTATCTACAAGCCCGACGCAAAGTGCAGCGGTCTAGGAGGACAGCCAACTTCCAAGAGCACTTGGACGAGTTCCGGTCAGTACGGCGCAATCTACAAAAAGCGATAAAGGACAGCAAAACGAGGTCCTTCAAAAGCCTATGCGAAGGAGCCGATATAAATCCATGGGGTACAGCATACAAGATGGTAATGAGTAAGCTGAATGGTTCCAGGTCCCCGCAGATATCATGTCCAAAAATGCTGAGGTCAATAGTAAACCAACTATTCCCACAAGGCACATCCACACATTACGACATAATAAGCGAGACAGTGGTGGAGGACATCCCGAGAATCACGGCAGACGAGCTACAGTCAGCATGCAGGAGGATACAGGACGGCAAAGCGCCGGGTCCTGACGAAATTCCAAACAAGGTGGTGAAAGCGGCAGCTGAAAGTCGACCGGACATGTTTATAACCACCATGCAAACGTGTCTAGAGGAGGGTGTCTTTCCAGAAACTTGGAAACTGCAACACTTGGTGTTCCTACCAAAAAGTAAAAAACCACCTGGAGAACCCTCATCATATTGCCCAATATGCCTTCTAGACACTATGGGAAAGATATTGGAAAGAGTGATATACGAAAGACTGCTAACCGTAGCAGAAGAAAAAGCAGCCTTATCGAACCAACAATACGGGTTTAGAAAATCGCGCTTCACCGTCGATGACATAAAGAGAGTAGTTGACATTACGACGGAAGCAATAAGTGGAGAGAGATTGCGCTGGGGCACAAAGGAATACTGTGCAGTTGTAACACTGGACATAAAGAATGCCTTTAACTCGGCAAAATGGCCAGTCATAAATAGAGCGCTTCACAGAATGGGCACCCCATACTACCTCCAGAGAATAATTTCCAGCTATCCTCATTAACAGGAAGCTGCGGTATGCAACAGACGATGGTGTAAAATACCACAACGTCTCAGCGGGAGTTCCACAAGGATCAGTTCTGGGCCCCCTCTTATGGAACATCATGTACGATGGCGTTTTGCGATTGGTGTTGCCACAACAGGTCCAGTTGATAGATTTTGCGGACGACATTGCCCTTGTGACAGTGGCAAAACATATTCATGAGATAGAGGCAGCTACTAACGAGGCAGTGGTGACAGTCAAAGAATGGCTGGTATCCGCTGGTCTCGAGCTAGCAGACCACAAAACAGAGGCGGTTTTAATATCTAGCCAAAAAAAGGTGGAACACATGAATATAAGGGTCGGAGATCAAATTATTAGATCGAAAGACGCAATAAAATATCTAGGAGTTATGATCGACAACAGGCTACAATTCAAAGAGCATGTCAAGTATTCTAGCAAAAAAGCGTCAATGCTGCAAGCAGCACTTGCTCGAATACTACCAAACATCGGAGGACCTGGATATCCACGAAGAATCTTGATGTCTAGAGTAGTGACCTCGGTCCTACTATACGCCGCCCCTGTTTGGGCCAGTATACTGACGACGAAGGAAGCGAGGAGAAAGCTGACGTCAGTCTATAGGCTCTGTGCCTTAAGAACCATCAGCGGTTTCCGAACCATCTCGGACGAAGCTGCTTTTGTCGTAGCCGAAATGGTTCCAATTGATATCCTTGCGGACGAGATGTTAAGAATCTACAACAAGAGAACGTCAAGGCAACTGGAACCAACAGCAGTCAAGGAGATCAAGGAGGAAGAGAAAGCAACCTCATTAACCATATGGCAAACTCGGTGGGACAACACCACGAAAGGCAGATGGACGTACAAATTAATCCCATCTATCGCCACCTGGATGAAGAGAGACCACGGTGCCTGCAACTACCATCTTACCCAGTTCCTGAACGGCCATGGTGGATATCGCAAATATCTGCACCGTTTTGGACACAGCAGCTCACCGTTGTGTCCAGCGTGTCCAAACCAAGAGGAACATACGGAGCATGTGGTGTTCCACTGCAGACGCTTCAACGAAGGAAGACCCAATCTCCCAGGCCCGCAAGACCTCATAGAGCAGATGCTATGCTCCGAGGATAACTGGATGGAGATAAGCACTTATGTGACCAAAGTGCAACTCGAACTTAGAAGAATCGAGAAAGTAAGACAAGCACAAATAGCCGACATGGAGAGAGCAGCTTAAAAAAGCACAAAGCTAACCAGCCCCGCAAAGTAATACATAACGGCAGTCCCGCGGGGAGAGTGGTTGGCGGGAGCGAGGGTGTGGCTTAGTACGCAGGCGTGCGACTTGGAACCGTCGTTCCAGGTACACGAATCGTGCATGCTAGTAGCACGGGCTGCTAGTATCTATGAAGATTCCACATCCGTTGACGCATCAAAAAAAAAAAAAAAAAAGAATGCGTTGAATAGTACGCGGGCGAAACCTCACATCCCGCATCGATGACTGTACGAGTGCGATCACAGGTGCTTCAAAACACCAGCATCGAAGTTTGAATTCGTGGAAAATAAATTCACGAACACATCAGTTTTATCTTTTGCATTTGTGATTAGTGACCCGCTGCTTTTTTGGTTCGGATGTCAAAAACAGATCCAGGGTGTTCGCATAATCACCTAACAGCGAACATCTCTACCAGTCGCCCAGCATTGTCGCTTCTGCTAAAATATACCAAGCAGCAGAAATTGTGTACATTAAAGTCGCCAAGGGCGACAATTTCTAAAGCTGGGTGGTTGATTTGTATCCAGTGAAAGATGTTAGAAAAATGTCGCTGGTCGATTGTCATTCGCGGAGCTAAAAGGCAACAAAGAATTTTAACGGAATTCCTCAGCACAACCCTCAACCATATGATGTCCATGGTATTGGGTCCGAACGCCTCCATCCTCTAGCAAGCAAACTCGAATCGCGTGAAGACGCAGACTCTGCCCTTAAAACGGAATCTTGAATGTATGTCGTATCCTGAGCAACGAAGATATGTCAAATCAGTTGACAAATCGACCTGGGTCTCAGTTAGAGCAAGGATATCAGGTTTCGTTGTTTGCAAATATTGGTGGACGGCGTTTATAGTTGTATTGTTGAAACTGATGCCCCTAATGTTACAAAATGCTGTTACCAGTCGAGTGTGGGCAGAGGCTTGAGAGCGAGCCCGATTACGCGATGACGAACCTCTTAAAGTTCGGTTATTTATCATGACTTATCTTGGTGTCAGTTCAGGCCATCAGTCACACATCCGAAACACCGTCGAAGATTTCTCTCGACGATATCGCGAAATGTACGGCGTGACGGCGTAGTATCTCACCTTGGGACCGACTACCACCTAAACCTTTTCTCGAACAATATTATTTTTCCGTACATTTTTATGTAATCAAAATAGGATCCGTTGGCATCTATGACATTCTTCCAACGTGATACAAGGTCAAATATTCCATTTCCGTAGAAGTGCTGAGTTTTTGAGGCAATGAAATCTTCATAGGCTTTTATGACCTCTGCTCGGTTCCGGAAGACCTTCTGCCGGCAAAACAAATCCAGATTGCGGAAAAGATGGTAGTCCATTGGGGAAATGTCAGGATATTATGGTGGATGCGGAAGAATTTCCATTTGCGACCGCAACCGATTTTGCACCGCCATGCAAAAGGATCGGGTCGTGCCTATTGACTAACGCAGGTTGCTTTTCAACCAATTTGGCATGCAATATGTCGATTTCCTCACAATATTTGATAGAGTTTATCGTTTTTCCGGGTTGAAGAAATGAAAAGTGGATTGGTCCTTTCGATGTCCACCAAATTGTCACCATAACCTTTTTTGGGTGAAGATCGGGCTTGGGGGTGTAGTTTGGTTTTTCACTGTGTCCAACCACTGCCCAGATCTGTGGCGGTTCAGCCAAACCCCACAGCACACTTACCTGAATAACCCCCATAACTGCTACTTCCTTAAGTTCGCTAATGCAATCACATTAGCACCTTAAATGTGTCACGCATTAAATAGATCAAATTTATAATCTAAAAGTCTTTGTAAAGAATCCTTACCTTTCATGCATCTCTTCGCATACAAATTCCCTACAAGAATTCTTTCCATTATACAGGAGCATTAAACCAAAACCTATTCGGTACCTTCGGTTGCCAGGCAAATTCCAACCTTCCCACACCCGCACCGCAATCTCGCGCAGCAAAAACATTTCCTTCCCAAGGATAATTATTGCTTTCAATGCATTACCTGGAAATGCCTGCAAAGAATTTTTCATACAAGGGCATTCATACATATATCAATGCATCTCTACATAAGCGACCAAAAATCGAATTTCCAATTAGTGTAGATATTCACAGTTGGCGCAAGGCTAATAACCTTGCCCGGAAAACCAAATTATTATGGACAATTTAAAAAGTCTCGGATAAGGACCGGATACCGGTGGAGAGACTTGCTAAATAAGCCAAGACCGGATGCCGGTTGTAGTGCCGATAATGATGATGATGATGATATAGATATTCACACTATAGTTCGATCCTGGCGTCGCCATTGATGCCATGCATAATTGACACACATGGTATACACAACAGTCATTGTGTATCCACCTAAATTACTTTCCGAAGAGTTGCAACTATTGATTCAGCTGCAAGCAATTCTCTCTGAAATACTTCTTTGTTTGAATATTCAAACAATCACCAACGGCACGCTTAGCTGCCGGATTGGATTCAATGGCATAAACATATGCAAACAAAAGAATCCGATTTTCCCAGCCGGCAGAGAGACGATATACGATCTCTATTGTATAAATTATCGCAATCCCTTTTAGCATCTAATGAGTGGCTGCTATTTAGACCGCTGACCCTCATTACCGAACGATGCCTTAGGTCGTTTCCCCTTTGTTCTTTTTCCCTCGTTGTAGGTTTTGTTTATCCGTGCGGAAATGCATCGACAAGCACGGTGATGTGTATGATCACACATACACATACATTATCAAGTCCTTCTTCCTTGTTTTCACCACGAGAGAAACACTTTCTCTCTCGAGGAAACTTGTGGGTTAGTTTGGTGTGCCTTGGTAAGGTGCCGGTCCGACACAGGTTCCCCAAGACGCCCCACTCTCTAATACCGTCGGTGTAAACGGGTTCACCCAGTTTGGCAGGTTCGGAAGACAATCAGGCTCGTGGTTAGCCTGTGGGGTGTCTAATAACAACGCGGGTATTTCTACGACCAGTCTCTTTATCGTCCCAAATGGCTGATATTTAAATTCTATGTCCTAAGAGATTTACACTAAACAAAATCGAATTCCCATATAATTGGTATTTACAGATGATTGAATGAATTAACGATTCCGAGATACATACAAATAATTGAATTCATAAACACCGGGAATTATTTATTGGACTGATAAACACTAGTCGTGATACAGAATTATTAATTTACTTACTAACACTAAGTACAATTTAATATTTGGGTAAACACTAAACGTGTGACAAAATTATTGATATACTTGCTAACACTAAGTACAATTTATGGAATTGCTGAACACTCGACGTGTGACAAAATTATTATCTTACTTACTAACACTAAGTACTATTTAATATTTTGGTAAACACTAAACGTGTGACAAAATTATTAATTTACTTACTAACACCAAGTACAATTTATGGAATTGCTGAACACTCGACGTGTGACAAAATTATTATCTTACTTACTAACACTAAGTACTATTTAATATTTTGGTAAACACTAAACGTATGACAAAATTATTAATTTACTTACTAACACTAAGTACAATTTATGGAATTGCTGAACACTCGACGTGTGACAAAATTATTAATTTACTTACTAACACCAAGTACAATTTATGGAATTGCTGAACACTCGACGTGTGACAAAATTATTATCTTACTTACTAACACTAAGTACTATTTAATATTTTGGTAAACACTAAACGTATGACAAAATTATTAATTTACTTACTACACTAAGTACAATTTATGGAATTGCTGAACACTCGACGTGTGACAAAATTATTAATATACTTGCTAACACTAAGTACAATTTATGGAATTACTGAACACTCGACGTGTGACAAAATTATTAATATACTTGCTAACACTAAGTACAATTTATTATTTTCGGTACGAGTTTCGTAAACGTCCAATGCTCGCGGCGGACACGCGAAAGTTCTGCACGGATGCGGTGCACTGTAACAACGATCTTATTGTTCTTAACAGGTGTTTCGCGAAAGTACTGCCGGGACGCGGTGCACTGTAACAACGATCTTATTGTTCTTAACAAGAGTTTCGCGAAAGTACTGCAAGGTTGCGGTGCACTGTAACAACGATCTTATTGTTCTTAACAGGTGTTTCGCGAAAGTACTGCCGGGACGCGGTGCACTGTAACAACGATCTTATTGTTCTTAACAAGAGTTTCGCGAAAGTACTGCAAGGTTGCGGTGCACTGTAACAACGATCTTATTGTTCTTAACAAGAGTTTCGCGAAAGTACTGCCAGGATGCGGTGCACTGTAACAACGATCTTATTGTTCTTAACAAGAGTTTCGCGAAAGTACTGCCAGGATGCGGTGCACTGTAACAACGATCTTATTGTTCTTAACAGGTGTTTCGCGAAAGTACTGCCGGGACGCGGTGCACTGTAACAACGATCTTATTAATTTTACCAGGGGTTTCGCAAACGTTCCATGCTCATTCATTGCCTTTTTCTCACTAAAACTTTCCAGCTCCTCGGGATTGACTCTCGCCACCAAAACACATCACATCCCTTGGTGTGGGTAACCGCATCGTACCCCTGCCTGTGTGTATTTTTTATTATTATGCGCACAGGGGTGAGCGCCATTGCGTGTGTTTACTCGTTGTACCATTTTATCTGTAGGGACGTTCATATTGCTTATACGTGCAATGTGATGCTGCTACATGGGCATGCGTTATATCTCACGTATTTGTATTTGTTGAGATGTGTCCTTTTAAGGGCATGCGTTGTAGATTTCGTCGGTTTGCGCGCCTTCTTAGTAATTCCAGGAATTAGTCGCAGGCTTGCGCGACCGCATCATGTTTTTCTTGGTTGTTCTGCCACATCCGATCGTTGGTTGATGTTTTTACCAGATCGATGTGCAGGTGTCCCATGCTCTCCTCTGCTATTTAGTTTCTTACCATTGCAACTACGTTGTGCTTGGTCATCATGACATGATTTTCGTGCTTTATGCATTTCTACTTTTAGGAAGATGCATGTATTGCTCATACGCTTGTATCAGCGGGCTTGTGGTTATTTTACATGCTAATGCAGGTAAGTATTCGATTTTCTGGCGCCGAAAGCCTGCGAAAAGAGGGTTACCTGGTGGTAAGTAGGCAGGTGGGTAGTGGCGTTCGCGCTAACCGCCACAAACTCACCCCAGTTGCGAAGTGGCTCTGCATCGAGCAGAGCAACGCTGAGTCGTATTTTAACATCCAGCCACGCTGGTCGGTTTTTCTTCTGCTCCCCGTGGCGCGCTGGGACGCATCAGTCCCAGAGTCTATTCTCAACCACCGAAGGAGTGCCCTCTTAGTGTTGCGTACGTGTTCCGGAAGTATAATCGAAATCGTATATATCCGTCGTGAACGTTTTAAACCCAACTTAGCATAACTCTACGTCGACTTGTAAAATGCGACAAAGACTTAATTTAATTTAGAGAACGATCATTATATGTTTAAAATTAATACAAATAGTTTTACACCAATTAAGAACAATAAAGTAACCTCTCAATAAATATACAGTACTCAGTGTATTTTATTTCCAAGCTGCAGTTCCTGGGTGTTTTCTTTTATACTTTTCACTCGTGCGACCAATGTTTCGATCTCTCAGCAGTGCACCGACCAGCGAACAATCAGTGGGGACGAAGTGGAACCCCGTGCCGTACGCCGGCACCACGACTTCGTTCCCCACAGGTCTTTTACGGTTATCATACAGAATCCAGTTTTCATCACAGGTGACTATCCGGTGCAAAAACGGTTCAGTTTGGTTTCTTAATCTAAGCGATGCGCAGATTTCCAAAGCGCCGTAGTTTTTGGGACTCGTTCAGTTCATTGGGCATCCACTTATCGAGTTTGTTTACTTTTCCTATGAGAGAAAGGTCTCGACTTATGGTCATTGGGGATACTCCCATGTTTTGTGCAATCTCCCGCACCGGAAGACCTGAAATCTCCCGAACGGAACTTTCCAAATTAACGTCGTATAGTGCGTTCATTTACCGCTATATCCTCATATGCGTCATTCGTGTTTTTCATTGCCAATGACGCATTATGTCCTATTTTAAATTCATAAAGGAAGAGGGTTCGAATTTGAACTGCCAACAGCATGGTAACCAATTCCTGGAAAAAAAATAACTGTACTTGTGACGAACCCTAATATTCTCACACGTCAAGCGCACGTACCACTTTACTTAATAAAAGAAGAAAATTTAACGATCTGGAACAGATGTTTACTCGAGAACTTTTTATTTCCGACTGAGCGAAAATCGGAGATTCCATGCGGTACAACCGAATACATCAATTTTCCGGTATAACGCTATACGTTGCACCTCCCACTTGAAATTAATTCTATACCCACCCATTTCACCTGCCCACACTATACTTTTCCGTCTCCAAAATGCATGAGAAGCTAAAAGCAATGTAAAAATATCCCCGGGAATACACCAAACACTTTGTTGCAGCTGTGAATGTGGCGTGACTTAAGGAAGTCCCCTATAATAATACCAGCCGGTTTTTGGACAGCATTTATTTACACTGCTTAAGAAGCCAACATTATTACGTACAAATGTTTTACATGCAATCGACTATCGTCTTGGGTTCCATAAGGATCTCAATCTGGAAAGCAATCGGTGTCCTAAAATAGTTTCTTCGTAAACAGCTGTTACCAGATTCCGAGAAGTTCTTATTATGCTTCGAAAAGTATTTGTGAAGTTACGACTTACGTCTGCTTTGCTGGCCAATTTAAGGGATTTTCAATACTGCATAGATGGTTTGGGTACCTCAAGTAAAAAGTAGAGAAGTTCTGTTATCCCGGCACGTCCATCGATAAATACAGAAAACCAAACTTTCAGCAACCCAGCCGTCACTTACAACTAGGAGTCGACTTATTCTATTTTACAGACATGGGGTTTGAATACATGCACAAATTATCCTTTCAAAATTCGAATGAACCGAGTGAACTCTGTCGAAATACTTTTAGTTAATGTTCAATTTCTTTTGTCCACGGATGAACTATTTTGATGAAAGTTGAATTTTAAGTATTCAACTTTATTACACCACGAATTTCAAGTAAATCGTACTGTAAATAGGTTGGATACAGAATTTGGTTATGATCTACAGCATTAAATAAAGACAAAGTTCGTCAATGAATCTCTTGTATTTAATTAGGTTTTATATGAACATTTAGGTATTTCTACAGTCCTTGGAGTAGTAGAATATTTATCGTAATAGTTTCTCTTGAAAGGACCTTTGTTTCTTGGTTATGCACATTCCAGTCATTATTTTTCCTTTTTGTAGTTGTTCCTTGTTTTATTTATGTCGTTAATATGGATTCTCATAATAGTTTGTTGTAGCAGGGTCCTTGTAAGCAGAATTATGAATTGTGAAAGCCATTCAGTTGGGGTATATATTTGGTTGTCCTTTTTGAAGCAAAGGGGATTGTTTGCCAGCATTCTCAGAATGTCTTGTAAGAATGACCTCAGAAGATACCGCTCCAATGACGTCTGTCCTCCGCAAGTAGTCTTTTGTAAAATTCGTCGTTTATTCGTCAATTCATATTGAAAGTCTGTTTTACTGATGGCAAGGGAGAATTGTTTTTTAAATAAATTATGTGGCTATGGGTCGCCATATTTGGTCCCTGCACAGGAAGACGACTCAGGCAGAGAGATTTTTTAATATTTTTTATAATGTCGACAGTTCCGGAAGAAATACCACTTGAATAACATATTGTTCTGAATTCAACTTCTTTTTATATTAAATGTCACATCATATTAGTAGCTAGTAAATGATGGTTATGCCCATCATTCCCGCCCACAATTTCCTTGTAATAGATTCTAAATAAAATTTTCTTTTAGAGAGCCAACGTTTTATGACGAACCGCCTGGGCGAATTTTTAATTCCAGCAAATCCCCAGCTCGATTGATATTTCGAAAGCAATCAAGATACTAGTCAATAATTCAACAAACGCGTTTGTGGCAACCCAATATAATTCGCATGCAAAATGCACAGGCAGGACTATTTATGGGGAGAAGGTGGCCACAGGAACCGAATTTAATAATGTAGGAAGATCAGAATTCAATTAATTGAATTGACAATGGTCCATTGTTTTTACCTAGGGCTAGTAGATGTGCTGTTTAATTTTATTCTAGGTTTCTTCAGATTGAATTTTGGCATTATTGTCTTTCTACATCTGCGCTCAAGTTACTCAGAGCACACTCATTATGGGAGTATGATGTCATGTCTTAAAGTTTTCAAGACTTTAAGACTTTGGCTCAACCTATGTTGGGGATATTTAGTAGTTATGACCCAAGAAGTTTTATATGTTTCTGTAGGGGCTATAAAAGTGGTTTTTTTTATTTATAAATGATAAGCATACATCATCTTTTGTTTTTAAGGGAAGCGAATCTTGGAATATTCTGTAAGTTGCCTTTTCGCTACCGTAATCTATTTTTTTTTGTGTGTGTTCCAAACTTCATGTTAAGACCAGCGGCAACAATTGTACGTTCGATACTTCATTATTTTTGTTTTATTTTACTTCTCTCAACAAAGGGAAAGGCTGGTGTGGTAAAAACCTTGACATGGTGTGGCGGCTTAAATTACAATGAGTCACTCAGCCTATGTTCACACCAATGTATCGCAATGGTCTTTGTTTAAACGAAGTATATTGCGGCAGGCACAACGGTTTTGTCGGCGGATTAGCTTCCCGGTAATTCGCTTATCGTCGGAGGTGTGATGTTTGTCGACATCTGGCGCAGCTGTGCCAACCGTTTCCGTATATCCAGTTGGGGTTGTTGACTCCAGGATGAATGTTAATTTTTGTTTCAGGTGGAAAGGAGGACTTTTGAGGACACATGTCTGTGGGCACGTGTAATTTGGATATAGGTGAGTATGTTCCTTGTTGGAATGACGATATATCGACCTATAGTGGATTGTGTGGTTCGTAGAATCACCACAGCGCCCCCCCCCCCCCCCTAAAAATCGCTGCCTCGAACTGTGGTCCTCGGTCGGCTGTGAGGGTAGCCGGGACGCCGGAACATGTGGCCGAAACAATTGCGTGCCCATTTGGTTATGTCTTTGGCCATGTGTGGCCAGACGAATTTACGTCGGACGGCTGCTGCGGTTGCGCGTCCGCCTGGATGGGCCAGATTATGGAATGTTTCGTACACATTCCTTCGGAGGATTTTTGGGATGTAGGGGCGTGTTACCCCCGTCGAAACATCGCACCAGACTTCGTCTTGTGAGTCATTGAATGCGAGTTTACGCAAAACTAGTGCTGTCTCTGCTTTCAATAGGGACTTAAGTTGACGATCTTCATTTTGCGCCTGTGCCTGGTCGGCATCGTTGGCGCACGGAGTTGTGTCACTACGCGAAAAAGCGCCTGCAATTAAGTTCTGGTCTCCTGGATCGTATTCGATTCGGGTGCTAAATTGCTCTTGTCCTGGGGATGAGTTTCTGGATGTAGTGCTCCGCAGCCCTACTGTCTTCCCAAAATTCTAACCTCAATCCTAACATATCCATTCCATCATAAAATCCCATAGTATACATTTATACACTTTATATTAGTAAATATATTCTTTAATATCTTTTTACCTCAAACAAATTTCTTATCAATTCAATTTCCATATTACATACATTTGCATATCAATTCAATTTTCATAGTTCATACATTTACATACTAATCAATTCAATTTCCATAGTTCTTACATTTGCATACTAATCAATTCAATTTCCATTACATTGGAAATACAATACTTCATACATTAGAAATACATTTCATCATCCCTAATTCCCAAATTGCATATCATAACATAACATACACATACAAAATTTCAACCTATCCCTTACATAATAACATTGAACACAATCCCCGTTATCCGAAATTCCTAAACAGCTGGAATAATTTCAGTTAACGAGAATGATGAATCACCCCCATGTAGGTAACTAGGGGTAACAGATTGATTTGGTTCATACGAAATCGCAAATAAAAAAAGAAAGAATGCTTTGTAACAGGAGTAAGAATTAGACTTCCAACCAGGAAGGTCGTGTTTTAAATTTGTATAAATAAAAAGAAAACAAAAGAATAAAATTAACACAGACGTGTGCGGACGTCTTGTGGTCGGTGAATTTAAGAACAGTTTTTTTATTTTAATTAAGTGATAATAAATTATATAAAATACATTCCACGCTCTTCCCTCGGTCGTGTTGAGGAAGCACGGCGTAGGAATATGACATGGAAGGCATACACCAATGGTTTGTGATCGGTTTTGATCGTCAGTTGGCGTCCTTCCACCATGTGCTGGAAGTACTTCACTGCGCTGTAAATCGCTAGTAACTCCCTGTCGTAGGCACTGTAGCGTTGCTGGGTCGGGTTCAATTTCTTTGAGAAGAAACCCAGCGGTTCCCATTTTCCGTTGCATTCTTGTTCGAGTACGGCCCCAATTGCAGTGTCGGAAGCGCCACACTGTATGGCCAATGGGGCTCCTTCGATAGGATGCCGAAGTAAGGTAGTGTTTGCCAGCTGCTCTTTCGATAAGCGAAATGCTTAATCAGCTGACTCGGTCCATTGAATGGGCCGTTTGTCGTTACGCTTGGCTCCTATTAGGTATTCGTTGAGAGGAGCCTGGACCTGGGCGGCGTTTCGAAGCGTTGGGCAATAAAAGAACACGCACGCCATCAACGCGAACCCCCCTGGCATGTGCTATTTTCACTACCCTTTCAGTGCACAGGCCAGGAAGAGCAGACAACCCTGCAATTGATCACAAGCGCAAACGACACAGTCTAGTCCTTTAAACTAGAACTGCCGACCCCAGAAAAAGCGCAAACGGCCAGCAACCCCCAAGTAAGTCACTTGTCAATCTATGATCAGAAGTCAAATATGGACTTCATAATCGACACAGGTGCTGATATCTCCGTTCTTCCTCGCTCTTACGCACCGATGTAACCGAACCCCTAATTGGTTCGGACCTGCTGCGACACTACAAACGAGTAGTGGACGTAGCCCGCAACAGACTGATGGACCCGAAAACGCCTCTCTCCAAGCCAGAAAACGCAAAGGCGAGAGAGGCGATAGTACGACTTCGATTTCTAAACTCAAGTACACTCAACTGATGTGGATTTGTTATGTTATCGCTATGGTATACGGCTATGATGCATTTTCTTATTCGATTTTCGTTCGGTGTTCTTCACTATTTGCTTGTGTATTGTGTGTGTATCTGTTAGAAACGCCACACTAATCCCTCCTCAGTAACTTTGTTACGATCAAATTCGTGTGCTAACGACGGAGCGAGAAGCGAGCGAGCGAGAGAACGTCGGAGTAGGCGAGTGTGCCGGTGCTCTATGCGGAAGTCGTGATCGTGTCGTGAAGTTCTGTTTACTATGGGAAAGTGTCGATCACGTCGGGGTCACCAAATATAGTGTTTGTGATGATAGTGAAGAACGTGTGATTCTAATTGACGCTATGACAGTTAGAATCACAAAATATTGAATCAATGCTTAACACATCAGGCTACTGGCCGCGTGTACGAATTCAATTTATAAACTCAAGTACACTCAACTGATGTGGATTTGTTATGTTATCGCTATAGTATACGGCTCTGATGCATTTTCTTATTCGATTTTCCTTCGGTGTTCTTCACTGTTTGCTTGTGTATTGTGTGGGTATCTGTTAGAAACGCTGCAAGGGCTGCCCATGTCAGACAGACTAGCGAGGAGTAAAATACAAATATCTGCCACTGTTACGCGTCATCGCGCCCATTGGATGGATTGCACCCTCAGTGTGATAGCATACCTCGTAGTGGACACTACAGCTGCATGTCAAGAAGAATTTTATATTGTCTTCTTAAACAGATCTATAAGATAGTTTCGCGAAACAAAAGTTTATCAAACTGTTGTAATTTTATTTTGAGTGACACAAATAAAATGATGCTGCTTCACAGTGACAAAAACAGTCAAAATAAAAGTAATATATATGAAAATAATGAAATAAAAGAGAACGAAGCCACGAAAAGGGAAAATAGTAACATGATGTGTTGTGTTAAGTTATATTTCCTTGTGATATTTAATTTGATCCCTTGCCCGGAGTGGGGGAGACAGTGTCGCTCCGCTTCGCTGGTGTATGACGGCTGGATCGGTGCTGAATGGGGTGCCCGTCCCAGCTGGGGGTGCGGGGGCAGAGTAAATGGGTACGTCTAACCTCTTTGGTGGGAGCCTCCCTGAGCAAGTAAAGGGCGCTTCCTTCAGGGGTTTGTGGGTAGTTTTTACGTTGGCATCAGCAAGGATGCAGGTTGCATAAAAACACCACAGATTGTTCACTAAAACTAAAGAGAATAAAACACACTGGAGTGGTAGCTGAAAATACATTTATTGTTCACTGGTGACTTTTACTATTTGTCGAATAAGGGTTATTAAACTTCTAATTGAAACACGTGTGGCCCATAAGAATACAAATTTTAACCGAAAACGGTGTTGGAATAACTTTAGTCTATCCTGGCACATCAATATTAATTAATTAATTGTTTCTCCGCGCGCGGTGCTTTTTTTAATTCACTTGTCTTAGACACGAAAATGAAAGTTTAGACTTGGCACTGAAGGTAAAATTAACTTCATCAGCGCACGCAACTCGATTCCGACTTGACACCGCTAAAACTCGACTTCACTCATTGGGTGGAACAAAAAAAAACTACGAGACGCAACGACCTCGGCACGTCTGTCTAGTTAGGCGGATAAGATTTGACTCCTCATGATGCAACTCACATCCATCCGTTCGATGGCCGCGAATTGCATAGATAAGGGAGGATTATATATGTGGCGTATAGGACAAGTACAATGCCCCGCGATGAGGACCATGATCGGTGGACACCTGATCAAACAGAACATCGTTGGCGATGTATCCCAGAGATCTAAATAGTTTTCTTGTTTCAAAGTAAACAAAAACGATATTTCACAGATCAATAGTGTATATGATGATGATGATACACAGATGATGTATATGATGTGCCTATGATAGAAAAGGGGTCGTCATGATATTTGCCTAAGATTCCTTGGAAACACCGATGTAGGCAATATCCAATCTAGTCATATGGCTCCGGTGCACAAGGAGGCAAATTATTTTGTTGACATAAGTCAACAGGGACCTCGTCAACGGCGGCAAAAGGTCAGACAGGATGGCTATATGTTTAATTTAGGTTTTCAGGCGGGTCATCATATGCATGGCATGGGTAAGGTTAAATAAATAATGATCTTTTCCATGCCAAAATTCCAGGATCGGTTGATAACCGATGAAAAGGAATTGTCGCAAGTGTTGCGGACCTACGGGTATAGGCGCGATATTCACTCATGAATCGTAGCAAGAATACCGGCTACAGCTATGTCAACAATTACGCTGGCCAGCGTGTATTTATCTTTTATAATTGCTGACTAGCTGAGCCGATTGTCTGGCACGGTACATGTATGAATGAAATAATTTGTTTGGAGAGCATGGTTGATAAGATTCAACTTTCAGGTGAAAGAGAATGAAGGGTAGCTTACGCTGCCCCAATATTGTAGGTAGGTATAGTGGGTTGGAAAGTGGTTAATTTAAGAGGATGGGCGGTTCTTTGGGAATGTATTAAAGAGCCGCCACAGGTTCGTTGTTCCAGGCGTTAGCCCCCGGCAGGTGATTGATGTCAATGGTGGTGGAATGTTAAACAATAAAAGACGGTTCCCTTTTATTGTTTATTACGATCTATTCCGCAGATTTTGGCAAGTCCATAAGCGTAGTCAACTGATTGCCCTAGGATAGGCTGCCGCAGGTCTGGTCTCTGGAAAGTGACTGATCAAAGGAACTTACTTATTATGTATTTGTTGTATTCGGCTTGGGGCCGTCTTCTAGATTCGAATTTCCGCTTCCGCCATAGGTTCGGCGTCAGAATGAAGATGCGTTTTAACTATTGTTTATTTATTTTAATGAGGTTTAGCTAGTGTTTATTTGTGGCATTTAAATTGTGGTAGTTTTTCAGATTTAAACTCCTGCGTTGGCCATAGGTTCGGCCTCTGGAACTGTACTAATGTCGAAATCGAAAATTACTGCGCTTTTATTCTTTTTTACGTTGAGATTTGTCAACGATTTTAATGTAAAAATTTCAAGAAGCACACACAAGATTTTGTGTGCTTCAATTGGAATTGTGTTCTGGGAATTGGTTAAAGGTTTAGTTGGATGGGTTCCTGGAAGGGAAATCATGAAATGCGTTTTGAATTAAGCATTTCACGATGTCAGGATTTTGGGAATTTATGTCAATGTGCGACGAATTAACTTTTGGTTTAATTCGTTGCTCATGTGATTCAATTGGAATTTGGATGTAGGTTAATGGGAAATTGGATCAATGTGCGACAAATTAACTTTTGGTTTAATTTATCGCTCATGTAATTCAATATGGAATTTGGATGTAGGTTAATGAGAAATATTGGGGATTTGGATGGGGGTAGTTATTTAGGATCGCTACAGTTGTGACATTTCAAACAAAAAACATCAAACACAAACAAACAAAACGAAGAATAAAGGTGAAAATTCAACATTTTCAACATTCAACACAGTGCATTAAATAAAATAAAAATATAAGTGCTTAAAAATTCACTTCAGTAATGTGTGGAACACAAAATAATAATTAATTCAAATATATCACCTCGGTCGCAAACGTGAAAACCAAAACTAACAATATATTGCTCGTTAAGCAAGTGATATTAAAATGAACATCTACCGTGAGTGTAAGGTGACTGGCTCTTAATCAATGCTAGGCGAGTTCGATTGCGGTTTACCGAGAAACTGAATTGCATCGACGTTCGTGCAAAGAAGCAAGATTGCCTTGTTTTTTTAATGAAAACAAACCGGAGAGTACCAGCATGAACACGGACGAAGAAAAATACACAACAACAAACAAAAGGCACGGCGGCCAGTGAGCTCCCCTCCCCCTCCAACTTTAACTTGTATGGGGCAAATAATACATTCGCTTCTCATGCATCGTCAGAGTCTGAGGATAAAGAAGAGGAGATAAGCGAATTGGAAGCGAAACGTGCGGTGTCAAAAGCACGACTAGAAGAAAGACCGCGGAAGAAAAATATAGCTGCGCTCGAATACAAAAGAACCACCCAACAACAGAAAACGCCGAAGCCAAAAGTCAGCCAACACCAACGGCAGCCCCCTTTACAACATTGCCCACAGCAACAGCAAACAGCATAACAGCAGCAAATCAACAACAAAATAAAGATGCCACCTATTAACACCATCGATATTGATTGTAAGGAATTGGTAAGTCTGTGTAAGCGACCTCCCGCGCTTGGTAGAAACTTTGACGTAGTGCGGGGGCTTAAACTTCAATGAATCACTCAGGCTATGCTGGCGGAAGCACACGCTTCCAGTAGGGCCACCCAAGTCAGACAGGCTAGCGAGGAGTAACACACAAATATCTACCACCCCTAATCCAGGGTGTTACGCGTCACCATGCCCATTGGATGGTTTGCAGCCAGGGGTATACCGGCTGTATTGTAACGGCGCCTCTCTGATACCGGTTCGAATCAGAGCAGTAAGCAGACCTTACCATATCAAAGCGGGGCTCTGATATGGCGGACTATTTGAAACCCCAAGATTATTCCCACAATATACAAAAAAACAATCTCACGAAAAACCCGGTAGGCGTAGGTGTGATGAGCCGACACTTCCATAAGGGAACAAATAATCAAGAAAACACCGACTCGGCAAAAAGAAGACGTTGGGAAAGAAGGGATTTACGCGTCGGGACGTGGAATGGTCGAACGTTATATAAACCATGCGCAATACAGACGGTCGTAGAAAACGTGAAACAATATAAAATGGACATCGTCGTGCTTCAGGAAGTTCGACTCCAGCAACAAATAATCGAAGTCAACGAGTTTACATTGGCGTGTTGAGGCACCGATACACATAACGTCGAAACCGGCTTATCATAAGCAAGAAGATTATGCCATATCTAAAAGATGTGAAATAACGAATAGATTTACAATCCTAGAAAATGAAAGCAGTGTGGAAGAGGAAGCCAATAGTGTGGGCACTAAATGGACATCGATCAGAGACATAATCAAACAAACAGTCCAAAAGGTATTAGAATTTAAGAAAACAATTAAGTCCAAACCTTGGTTTGACGATGAGTGTAGGGCGAAGATCGAAGTACGTAAACGCCTCAGAATGATCCACTTAGAAAGATATGATGAAGTCAACGCAGAAAGATACGCGACAATTCGGAAAGAGACAACGAGACTTTTCAAACGAAAAAAGTGATGGGCAAAATTAGAAGTCGACTCGCAGCAAACCCACATGGGCAGTCAAGGGAGACGAGAAAAAAGTTCGAGATTGATAAACTAAAAGACCTACGCAAAAGGGCTGAATATCAAGACGAACTAACGAATAGATTTAGCATCCTACAGAATGACAGTAGTGAGGAAGAGGAAGCCAATAGTGTGGACACTAAATGGGCATCGATCAGAGACACAATCAAACAAACAGCCCAAGCTGTATTAGGATTTAGGAAAACAACTAAGTCCAAACCTTGGTTTGACGATGAGTGCAGGGCAAAGATCGAACAACGTAAACGCCCCAGAATGATCCACTTAGAAGCATATGATGAAGTCACCGCAGAAAGATACGCGACAATTCGGAGAGAGACAACGAGACTTTTCAAACGAAAAAAAAAACGCGAATGGGAGAAGACTCGGATCGGATAAATCCTAGAAAATGATAGAGCAAAGAACATCGACTGCATACGGAAAGAGCTTATGAAGGATGGAGGAGAGGCAACCGCTCGAAAGATGCACCAACTGATTCAAACAATATGGGATAAAGAAGCCATTCCGGAAGAATGGAAAACCTCAATAGTCATCCCCATTTTCAAAAAAGGTGACTGCGAAAATTACAGAGGAATATCATTGCTCCCAACCACATACAAAATAATAACAAATGTCATACTGGCGAGAATCACACCGTACGCAGAAGACAAATTGGGAGACTACCAATGCGGAGTCCGTAGGAACCGGTCAACGAGCGACCAAATGTTCACAATAAGGCAACTACTAGAAAAGAAGTGGGAATACGGGGAGACGGTTCACCAACTGTTCGTTGACTTCAAAAAAGCCTACGACTCAGTCGCAAGGCAAAGACTCCACCATATTGTAGTCGAGCTGGGAATCCCGAAAATATATGCCGTCCTCATTCAAATTTGCATGAACGAAAACAAAGGGCGAGTTAGAATAGAAAACCACCTCTCAGAACAATTTGAAATTCGAGACGGACTAAAACAAGGGGATGGCCTCTCAGCGTGTCTTTTTAACCTTGTGCTTGAGTATGTTATCAGAAAGGTACAAGACGACAACATGGCCGGATCATCCCTGAACGGGGTCACACAAGTGCTCGCATAGGCGGATGACATCGCCATTTTGGGCGATAATCTAGAAACTGTAAGTAAAAACGGTGGAATCATCATGCAAACGGCAGAAGAGGTGGGTCTAGAAATAAATAAAGACAAAACAAAATATATGATTACGGCGAGAGCAGGTGAAACTCAGGGAACACATATAAACGTTAGAGGCAAGATATTTGAAAAAGTTACAGAATTTAAATATCTGGGAACGATACTGACGGCCAGTAACGAAATGTCGAAGGAAATTAACAAAAGACTACACTCCGGCAACGCTAGTTGGCACACAGTCAGTAAATTGCTGAAATCCAAACTGCTATCACGTAACATAAAGCTCCGTGTCTATAGTACCATAATCATGCCGATTGCTCTATACGGATGCGAAACATGGACTCTCACAAAACGGGAAGAAAACAAATTCCGCGTATTCGAGAACAAAGTTTTGAGGGGTATCTTTGGAGGTAAATATGACGAGGAGGCAGGACAATGGAGGAAACTCCACAACCACGATTTGGAAGAGCTATACTGCAAACCTACATTAGTGAGAGTAAGTCGCGAAGATTAAGATGGGCCGGACATGTAACGCGAATGGGCAACGATAGGACCGTGCGTAGAATTCTTGACGGTAGACCAACGAGAAGGGAACCCGTAGGACGGCTGCGACGGAGATGGGAGGACAATGTTAGGTTTGACCTTGAGGAGATCGGATCAGATGGTCAAGCGTGGAAGGAGAGTGCCCAGGACAGGGAGCGATTACGGAGTCGAGTCGGTGAGGTCATGAACTTCCGGGTTCCTACAGGTCAATAAATAATAATATAATAAGAAAAAAAATTGAAATAAGAAAAAAACCATTAATCAACTCCAGCTAGACAAGAACAAAGAAATCCAGGTTCGCCCAGTAAAATTAGTCTAACACGATGGCATAGTCTTTAAGTTCAACAGACCAGAAGACATACAGTTGGATGCATTCAAAAACCTCCCAAAATTCAACGGAAACCCAGAAGAATACGCCTCTTGGAGGGAAATCGTCTCTAACGCAATGAAAGCATGCGAAGCCCATAAACGACATGCTAAATATGCCACAACTGTATCAATACTAAAATATAAGATCACAGTTGGAGCAGCGAGATTACTAACAAACTACCAAACAAAATTCTGTTTCGAAGCCATACTAGACTGACTAAGTGCAGCATATAGTGACAACAGACCCCTTTATGTATTGAAAGAAGACATGGCAAACATCCGACAAGGAACAAACACATTGGCTAAATACTATGACGAGGTTAACAGAGCTTTAAACCTCATCATATCGAAAATCCAGTTCAAAACACGCCATCAAAAGGGGAAAAATGGCATAACTCGAGGAAGCTGAAAAGGAAGCCACAAGAGTATTCTCAAACGATCTAAATAGCGTATTGGCAAATCAAACACTATACGATCACAGATGCGAATCACCAGCAGAGACCTATGGTATAGCCCTTGCAGTACAGAATGATATCAGACACAGAGATATCACACCAAACTTCCGGATGATAGAGAGAAACCAACCACAACAGAATCCGCCCAGACACTACCTACCGCAAAGAAACCCAATGCCCAACAATCAGAAAACAGAGAATAACGAATCCCAAACATAGAAGTAGGAAGACGTTAGCAATGTCACAGGGGAAGAACTCATGGCAATACTGTAGGCCCGACTGAAGACAAATACCACTCTACAGCAGGAATCAATTCCGACCAGAGCCCATGGACGCCGAGAGATATACCATCAGAACAACCAGACCAAACAACCCATTCAGACGGCCGCAGCGTTTCCAACAACCTGAGCGAGAACAGCAACAGATCAACAATGTAGCTTCTGCATCAGAAACCAACTCTATGGAAAACTGTGTGAACACATCAAATAACATTAAAGAATCTTTTTTATACTAAAAAATGGGTTGCCTAGTTTAAGTGTAACAAATCCAGAGAATGAGCAAAAGTACGTAATTTTAATTGATTCGGGTGCAACCCAGAATTACTGTGCTAAGACTATAGACTAAGTTTTCTATTCCTATAAAACATATCTATTCCAAAACAATCCATGGAAGAAGTACAATCGAAGCCAAAAGGCACGTACACATTCTAGGAGAAAGACTTGAATCTTTTTTAGGTATTAGAGCTAAAAGAATTCGATTAAGTAATAGGGTTAGAAGGTTTAAAGGAACTCAACGCAGAAATAAATTTCAACACGATTGTAGTGATCCTAAATCACTATTTCCAGCCAACCCCCTTTATTACCTATAATCCCAATCTTGTTCCTATAGCGAATCATACGAGTGACAAATTAAACCAAAAGTTAATTCGTCGCACATTGATTCAATTCCCAATTACCCTACCATTTATCCATAATCCCAATCATGTCCCCCAAGTGAATCATAGGCACGACAAATTTAACCGCAAGTCCATTTGTCGTACAATGATTCAATTCCCAATGTTGTATTCCAGAATACTACCCTTATTAAATTTAACACTGAATCTCCTTACACATCCTTTAAAAACTTCCCTTAACATATATTACATTCTCACTTAATACATACCATTCATAAACATTCACAATATTGCCAGTTACAGCACATTTAATAACCTGCACCTTTTTATTCATTCAAAACATAGTAACTTTGATTTTCATTCAAATTTTATTCAATTTAAAAGTCACAGAGACTTTGTTAAAAGTTGTTTTGTTCATGTTATAATTTCCCGTAAATTAGAACACAATGTTCTATAAGTAGAGAAAAAATTCAATTGTAAAATCAGTTAGTTTTGAGTTAGAGTTCAGAGGAGAAAGAGTTCAGTTCTGATTGAGCAGTTTGAGACAAAAGTTGAATTTGAAAAGTAATAAAGTAGTAGTTGAGTATCAGAAACAAATTGAGTTCAGTTTGAAAGCAGTTAGAGTTTAAGTAAAAGAAATTAAGTTCCAGTTAAAGAAATAGAGTTAAATAAATAAAATTGAAGAAATCCTGCGTTTTAATAAGTCTACAAAATAAAAGGTCCCCGCTCTTCCCTCATTCCGAGGAAGCACGGCGCCGGACGTCAACACCAATAACCCTAACATTATGAAATGCCTATTTCTAAATGGATTTCATAATTTTTCCTTCCGGGAATTTGCTCTACCAAATTCCCATCCGCTTCCTAGAATCCCATTCTAATTGAAGCACACACAAAATCTTGTTTGTGACTATCCCAGCCGAAAAAACAGTTTTTGCTTTTTTTGGAGGCGATTCCCCTAAGCAGTCCACTGTTTTGACTGTATTTTTGTTTCGGGCATATAATGGTATCCAAGTTTCATCGACAGTTATTAATGGCCGACAAAACTCGGATTTATCGCGCCTAAACTGCGCCAAAAGAGCGTTGGAAATGTTCATTCGAACACGTTTTTGGTCTAACGTGAGCAAACGCGGCACCCAACGCGCGAACAGCTTTCTATGCCTAATTCTTGATTTAATATGTGACAAACACGTTCTTTGGATATTTTCATAGCCTCTGCAATCTCTTTCACTTTAATTCGGCGATCGTCTAGCACCATTTGGTGAACTTTAGCGATGTTATCGTCAGTTGTTGCAGTTTTTGAACGTCCCGAACGTTCATCGTCTCTCAAGCTCTCACGGCCGCGTTTAAAGTCAGCTGCCCAAAATTTCAGTGTGGTAAATGATGGTGCAGAGTGCCTATGGGGTACGTAGTCTATGTACCTACATTGGCACTGATTCTACTACGATTCCCACTAAGTCCACTGTCTGTCCCACTAAACGCAAAGGAAAATAAAACATACAAATTGAGGATTTCGCGGCAAAACGATCTCCCAAGTAATTGTTCACATCGGACGACCCGCACCACAAGAAATGAAACACACATATTGTTTATTGTTTTTCCCAGAGAAGTAGTGCGGCAGTTGATCCAATGCGGAATGTGGAGCGGACACAAAACGGATAAATAAATACACTGTATGTCTGTTGTAATGGATGTTCTTTTATTTAGTTAAAACTGTTTAAAATCGAGTGTTGTGGTTATTGTTTATATGTTCTTTGTAGGTAACATTATTTAAGTTACTTTAAACAAAAACGGTATGAACATTGATTGGCTGAATTTACGTGTGCACGTAACAAGGGGAACCAGTTAAGGTAAGCAGCCACACATTATTAACTTCCACTTTAAATATTATGGTGCAGACGACTCACACGATTCAAACTAAATTCGAGGGTCTTAAATTCGCGACTCCGGGATGCACGTACCCCCGTGCGCGCTACGGGGAGCGGAAGACGACTCAACCGGCTCGTCTCGTGGTTGGAAAACGGCACTTGATTACACGGATCGGGCAGAGCCAACTAGCTAATGGGGTGAGTTTGTGAGGTTTTTGATTAGGTTTCACTAAGTTTGCATTCGGTGGCGTGAGTCTATGTCTTTGGTTTTTGTGTCGCAGGGACATGGACTCCTATGGTCTTCCGGAAGTGGTGTGAAGCAGAACGCCAACCCCTCCTGACTACCGGTTCTCGCCGATTACACACGAAAAGCAACTTACGTCACTAAGGGAACGAAGAATCTTTAAGTCCGCAACAGCTCGTTACTCCTTAATCTGACTCCATAGATAGGACGTAGTCCAATTAAAGGAAACACAAATTACACGGTTATTAGTCCTCAAGTATTTTATTTAAATTGAATGTTCCTTAATCCATAGGTCTGATGCTATAACTTAATAAGAATGTAATTTGGTATTCGTTGAATATAATTGGAATTATTGTTTAAGCACTTAGTCCGTAGAGTAACTTAAATTATTCGTATATACACTTAGTAAGTAAATCCGTTTAAATTGAAAGAAAGAAAACCAGTACGACACTTCGCGTCTTTTCCTTACCAGTAACTATTTGCGACTCCAACATCCTACCATCCCCAAGAGCAACACTACGAACTACAACCCTTAGTGGTGAGTGTACCCGCACTCACACAGCTCAGCTGCCCGTACGCTCATACGAAGTGCGGGCATAACTTCCATAAAAGGAAATGTTGTGTGCCGTGTTTGCCTGGACAAGCTACGTCACCGAACGGTGGTGTTTTTACCCGATCGGTACTGCGTAAGGCGTCTATGCTGATCGGGCACACGTCACTGGCGTCTTCAGAGAGTCGAAATCTCGCGTGTGTATTTACACTAACGAGGACTCGATTCCCTTTTGCTGCCAGGTGCACGGTAAGCCATCGCTTGCCGATTGGCTTAGCGATCTACGTGCTTGTAGGGAAAATAAACATGTCTATTGGTTTAGCGACCGATATGATTGCAGCGTGGAAGCAAGGCAGGAGTATCTCCTGCTTGTACGCTGCAAATTTGATGGGGGATATGTGCACGGAAATGTTCGAGACATGTTGGTTGCTTATTTGTGAAACCACATTGCCTTTATGGAATATGGCCCTGAATACTAATTCTTTAGCTTGTCGGTCGGTTTATCGATCGATGTGCTGTAGTAAATATAATGAAAGAATATCCCCTGCACGTGTGTGGCAGGGTGAATATGTTTATGCGTAGCGCCAAATGGTTTTCCCTGGTGCATGATGCATGTCATACCTTCTTACTAGGAAATATGATGATTCAACATACACCAGACGAATTGCTTTCTAGGCAATTGATGGCCGTGGGGAAAATGTCTGTTGTGGTTTATACCATTGAATTAGCGAAAATATGGTTTAGGAGACACCTTAGGTGCTTGACAAAAAAGGTAAGTAAATGCGAGACAAGTAATGGAACTGCCTCAGTACTTGTTTTATCGGTTTTTCGACCGCTCCCGTGGAAATTTTCGAACTATAATGGGAAGGTAGGTAGTGGCGTTCAAAGGAACCGTCACGAGTTTCCTCGAGAGGGAAAGTGTTTCTCTCGTGGTGAAAACGAGGGAAGAGGATCTCACTGGTGATGTCCTGTGGTGCTGTGCGTGTAGTTGATCGTAAAGATCACGCTGTCTATTCATGCGGTGAAACAAAGGATAAACGAGATTACAACAAAGAGCAAATGTACCAAGGGCATGATTGGTAATGAGGGTTCAGCTGAGTAAACACACTGCAACTCATTAGGGATTTCGAATGCTTACGATGGAAATTTGTTTATGGCATCTCTGCCGGTGGAAGAACCGAATTCTTTGTTTGCATTTGTTTATGGTGTAGAATTCGGATTTGGCGGGTGAGCGCGATATTGGTGATTGTTTGTCAGTTGGACACACCTATCATGGGTCGGGTATATTGCAGCTGAGTAGATAAGCTGATTGGCGTTGCTTTGTCGTTGGACAAACGGGTCGGCTGGTGATGTGCATGCGGGAAGATTAAAGCGCACATGTGGGACAGGAATTGCCGGCAAGGAGAATCGATAAGATTCTTAATGGTTCACGTTGGGTGTGAACCAAAATGTTTCCAAGGAAACTTAATGCTGCTTGATTGCAGGGGAATTGCTTTGCAAACAGGCGATGCCGATAAGGCTTTGAATTTATGATGCCTGTATGATGTAAAGAATTCTTTTCAGGAAATTTAGGAAATGCATTGGATGCATGAGTGGTAAGAGAATTCTTTACAGATAATTTCAGGTAATGCAGTGCATGTATTAAATGTCCTTGAGAAAGGAAATGTTTGCAGGTTTGCAAAGGGAGTTGAGGTTGGAATTGTGGGTGGTTCTTTCGTGAGCTTAAAGAACCCTTACATACCCATACACAGAGCCCAACTCATCTTCGATTTGCGTAGGCGTATTGCCTTTTAAAAACAAAATTTTAATGACAGCTCGATACTCAATTTTGTCCATTTTCACCAAAAACACACACATCGATTCACTCGAACGACTGTCGAATAAAAACTACGCAACCGAAATGGCTGAATTTTGGTGAGTAACTGTCAAAAGACGCACAATTACATTCACTACGTTTTATTGACGAGTGCTGCTATCTTCACGCTGAGGTCCAAAACTTTTCAGCCTACACTCGTAAGATAACAGTTAAGTATAAGAATCCTTAACTCAATCTAAAAAGTTGTTCATAGTTAACCGAAAATAAAAGCATCAATACGTGTTGAAATAAAGGGGCATCGTCTGCAAAAAATAATTTTTGTTAAATTTTGTCCCTAATGTAGTGCTCTAAAAAGCCCTACCACCTTTTCCCCCATTCCTACATCGAAATCCCACCGCTGCCACCACAATTGTTTTGCTGTTGTGGATTTCTGTTTAAGCAAGCGCGTCTCCTCATCCTTGAAAAAGGATGGGTGATCTCTTTAATAGACCGCTCCTGAAACAATGCACTTCAGCAAGGGGTCGTTGCCGTGCTTCCTCTGGTCCAGAGGGAAGAGCAAAGTCCTTGATTTGGCCGCAGTTTAATCTTATTATTTGTTCCGGAAGGAGGTACCCCAGGAACAAGCCGCAGTAAATGAATGTACACTGCGCCTGAAGGAAGTACCCCAAGAAAATCTTTGACTAACTAAAATAAACACATACCAAAGAAAACAAAACGGATTTTCATTTTATCCAACACCTCCACAAAAGACACTCTTGTAGATTAGGAGTATCACCTGGTCCCCACGGAAACCAGCGGTGTCGAAGACTGAGGCCAAACCAAGGACGTAGCTCTTCCCTCTGGATCAGAGGAAGCACGGCAACGACCCCTTGCTGAAGTGCGTTGTTTCAGGGGCGGTCTATTAAAGAGATCACCCATCCATTTTCAAGGATGAGGAGACGCGCTTGCTGAAACAGAAACCCACAACAGCAAAACACTAGACCGGACAATAACTCGCACGGGAATACAGTCCACTAGTCATCATCACCAAACTCCCCTTTTATACAAGTCATTTTAAACTAATTAATCTTTTCATACTTGGAGAGCGAAGAATTCAGACTGACATTCTCTTCATCCACCAACATCTCTCAGCATCGGTTGATTATGCAAGCCTAGCTATAAGTATATATTAAAACCTTGCTCATAGAACTGATTAATCTAAGATTGTCTGTTATAGTTTCATTGCGCTACAAAAAAACAATAATATTATTTTTCTTTATATTGTTTATACTGTACTCCACTTTATTGTAAATATAAATTAATACAAACGTCACCATTAAGAAGATACAAATTAATCAACATGGATTTATTTACAATACCCCATTGAACTTTTCTTGTTGGTACACCCTTCTTTTGTGCCTTTCGTATATGAAGCAATATCACTAGTGCCATATGTATAAAAAGTAATTGGCTAAGTGGAACGTGACGACCAAAGCTAGCATGTTGGCAAAGTTACTGAAAAAGTTCGTTATCCGGGTAGGGTCACTTTTGAACCAATTGAAATTGTGAAAAGTCGAAGTTCAACGTGGTATACCTCGCGTATTCCCTGTCCACAATATCAAATCCCATGGGGACTCCGGATATTGAATTAGTCCCTAATACCATTGCCTCTAAAAGGATATACTACAGTTAGCCTAACACACATAACCACTACAATAAAGTCAGAGGATTTGATGTTCAATTACAATCCATATTAAGGGTTCTATACAAAAAGGAGCCGCAAATAACGTGCTTACAGGCGTCGACTTTCAGTCGCATAAATATGAATTCCGGTTTGGGACAAATATCGTATTGTGATGGAAATTGGAAAGCCGATATCACGCCCTAATTCCTACAAGTGAATGGTGATAAAAATCTTTGAATAAGGACAACTTTGCTTTAGCAATACTTTTCTCGCCTCCGTCGGCCTCTATTCATTGTATGTGGTGCGAAACAACATTAGAATACCAAATCACCCCCCACCTATCAACCTTGATTATTGAAATTACAATTATCATTACAAAATTGAACGAAATTTAGCAGCAAAAGCCGGATACCGAAATCGAAGAGCGGGTCTTTCACCATCTACATTTTCATCAATATAAATTCGGTTATTATTTCAATTTGCGTTCCTTACTTTCCGATTATTTTTCTTTTTGTGTGTCCTTCAAGAAAGTAAAAGTTACTGAACTGAGCTCCTCATTCCGCAGGAGATCTCTGATTGTATGTTCGCATGCCGGCATTTATTTGATTTGATTTGAAAAGAAAACTTGGGGTAGGCGAAGATATCGTTTCCAATGACATGTATGTGAGGAAATTGTGTGTGAAACTTGTAATCGTAGAGACATACATGAAGTCCTTGCCATTTATCATTGAACATTCCGCTTCGCGTGGAGTATAAATTTAGTCTGAGACTTGTAGCGCCGCTTGTTAATCCAATAGCCAAATGTCAAGACAATATCTGCAATGCTAATTTGAATTCTAGGAAGACCAGACAGACACCCACTCACAATTTGTTATATTAAGTATATAAAATGTGTCACTGACATTTTTACGCGCAGATATACAGCAACATGTGCTTGAATGGCGTTTGTAATGATAACATTTCATGCAAGTTGAAATACTCATACTTTACTTCTTAAATGTCGAATTCCCTTAGTAGCAATCAGACAGTGTCATTGAAAGAGATTTCGCCATTAATTACGGTGACATTTCGCAACATTGCAAATGGTATTGTTATTAAATGTTATAACAGTTGGCAATATTAATTAGTAGGTCTTCAAGATTAATTAACGGAAATTCAAAAAGTGTGCTTTTCTCCCATTTAAAAAATAGATTGTTTTAAATGCCACAGCATATGTCCCAGAACCAGTACCGAATAATACAAACATTATATTATATGAACCATTGGGGGGAAGTCTAATTTTAAGACAAGGATAGGTTTGACGCTCTTTATTTTATTTTCTGGCTGTTTTGCAACCGTCACAATCACAATTACTATTCACAAGGATTTGAGGCACAGATCTGGAATAATGAAAGAGGTTGCCTACTTGCTTGGAGTCTAAGTTGTATACGTTGATTATGCCTTGTTACTTTTGACCACTAAAAGCACCTCTATAGAAATGTCACATGACAGTCAAAAAGATATTAGACTTGAGCTTTCGATAATGAAATACAAAAGAAATCGTTATTCTTGATAGATTTATACGTGGTTAGTAAATAAGTCGGTAGGGTAAGAAGGAATCGTACAAGACCAATCAGTTCTGGTGGCTGCAATAAACAGAGACTACGTCTTCTGGTTCTTGTGCGACTTACAGAATCAACACATATTCACAGGCATTCTCAAGAATGTTCGACTGGACCCTAGGATAATGAAAAAGGAAAGGTTACGATTGACTTCTAAGTGGTTAGTACAGATCGTTCATTTAACTACAAAACATGACAGAATAAGGATAGCATTATCTAAAACCAATTGGTATTGGGTGGAATAATAGAATAATAGACAGGCAGGTCAACTCCGGATCGCTGGTAAAATAAGTTGACTCCGGCGGGGTATTCACATTCTCTCTTTTGTCTTACCAGAAAATTTGTTTTTAAAGTAACACTTGGTAGAGACCTCTTGCGGTCTTTATTGTGTTTTCTTAATCTTTGGAAAAGGTTGGTCACTAGAGTCTGAACGGGTTAAATAGATACAAAACACTCTGGATCTATAGTTTTGCGATGGTAATAAGAACGTGATTATTTATGCGAGAATGTCTTACCTCACTGCATAATCTGTGATTGCTACGTTAACTCTATCCGGCGCTGATGGATCACAAAATCATTACACAATAGCTGATCAGTCATCATCGGCACGTCAAAGAGAAGAGACGTATATTTGGCAACAGGGGAAAGAAAAAAAAAACTCGTCGCGCGATCGAGGAGAGTGAGTGTAAGTGTGCAAATGTGGATTACACAGTGTGGCCGCCACTGAGACCGATTGTTTTAAAAAAATTGTGGAAACAAACATGAAGTGCTAAAGGTTTCGTCACCTTTCATGAAAAGGGGCCAGGCAGACTTTAAAACAATGACACGGAGCCGACTCGAGCGACAGCCGAGTCTTATAACAAAGCGGCGCAAACCAAATACAGATGGCGAAAACAATGTTAAAGGAAAAAAAAGTGAATACACAGGAGCAGGCAACCAATTCAACGACCTTGACCCAAGTGAAATTGAGTTACCTGCTGATGAAGAAAACAATATCACAGGTACTGAAACAGATCCGGCGGAACTAAAAAAACTCCTTGCGGATATCCACACCGAAAAAGAGGAACTGAATAAACAAAAAGAAGCAATCCTCAAATTACGAGGGTTGCCTCTTATGTTTCGGGATTTGGCAACCCTAGTGTTGCAATCCGGCAATTGACAGCTCTGTCGTAAAGTTGGACATTTTTGAGGTTATACGCACTCAGAACGTTTTGACATACGAGCGCTATTTGTGTTGTTTACAGTAACTTAAAAGATTCATCTCGGCCCAAATCTGGAATTAAATCGTCAACATTTTCGTGCGATTATTTTTTACAACTTTCGGCCTGGATTAACTCAGCAACAGTGCATGGATGAACTTAATTCAATTTTTGGCGATGAAGCTCCATCAAGGACCAGTGTTTATCGATGGTATGGTATAAACATTTGACTGTCAAAAAAATTTGTTCGCGTTGGATCCCACACAATTTGTCAATCGCCCAAAAAAAGGCTCGTGTCAATTGGTCGAAAGAAATGCTCAAAAAATACGGCCGCGGTGCTTCGAAACACGTCTATGACATCGTGACAGGTGATGAATCGTGGATTTACGCGTATGAGCCCGAAAGTAAACAGCAGTCGACTGTCTGGGTGTTTCAAGATGAGCCAAATCCAACAAAAGTTGTTCGCGCACGAAGCACTTCCAAGCAAATGGTCGCCTGTTTTTTCGGAAAAACTGGACATGTCGCAACCGTACCACTAGAACAACGCAGGACAGTCAATTCTGAGTGGTACACAACCATTTGTTTGCCAATTGTCTTCCAAGAAATCAGGAAAACCAACCGCCGAAGACGGATCACTCTTCACCACGACAATGCGAGCTCTCACACATCGGCTGCGACAACAAACATTTCAAAAATTAATAAAGGACAATTTAAAAAAAAATTCAAAAAAGGGCAAAAAATAAATGGAACTATAAAATCCAAAACATTTAAAATCTGGGAAAAGAAGAGGAAAATCAAAAATAAAAAGAATAACAGATTTCTAAAAGACAGCATCAACCAGAAACAAAAAAAAAACAAGCGAAGAAAAATAAAATAGGAAAAACAAAAAGAATAAAATGTTTATTATTAGGCTAACTAGAAATAAGTTCTTTTTCAAGTGCAATAAAATAAAATTAAAATTTAGCAATAACAAAATGGTATTAAAATTACAATATTTTTAGTAAATTATATACAAATATTGTACAGCATTTGTGCTTTGTATGTCACCAGTTTTGGAAAATTTTTATCTTTTGATTGGTTCATACAGAATAGAGGAGTTTTCCTTTTCTTCTGGGTGCTTTTTGAGAAAATATATTTGGGAACATTTTTCACAATAGGACTGTGTCTGTTACTTTAGGATTTCTCTGTCTGTTGTTTAAAATCTGAGTGGTTTTAATAGATACAGCATCCATCTCTATTATTCCCTTAACTCAGTAGTTAGTTATTTTGCACTGCGAGTTTTTAGGGCGAACCCTCATATAATAAAGCCATTTCTTATTTAGGAAGAAACAGTTTATTGTATTCTGAACCCACCTTTCGTTTAGTTTCTGTTTAGCATCGGTTAGATTCTATCCATACCATAAGCGGGAAGGTTAGGTTTCCTTGTTTAGCACCAAGCCTTTCATGAAAACTAGGCAAACCAAAAAGAAGGAAAGTCAGTTACCATTCAAACCTGAGATGTCGCGAGAAGAGACCAATGCTTCAGCCCAATAAATGAACACCAGGGAAGAGAGAAATGCTTCCTCTCCTGAACCGGACAAATCCGTGGACAGGCTAGGTATTAGCCAAATCGTGGACCTGGTACGAACATCAGTACCAGTGTACAATGGTTCACAGGGTCCTACAGTAGCTATGGAACTGGAGAAGTTCGTAGATACTGGTAAGAGGACCCGCAGATGTTTCTCCGAAAGGGAGGAGAGGAAGTTGATGCAGTGGTTGCCCATGCAATTAGGCGGGGAAGCCTATAGAATATATCATGAGGCGACCCCAGCACTGTTATGTGAGTATGAATAACAACTCCGGAACACGCTGTTACCACAGCCTTCGCCTAAGCAACCAATATCCATGGAACATACATATAGCAATGGAAGAATGCCTGCGCCAGAGGCACATTCAGAAATAATAACAATGTTATTAACCATGCAAGGACAATTTGCTGAATTTCAAAGAGCACTGACTGTGCAAACGGCACGAATAGATACTCTCTATTCAACCCTATTCTCAAATAACTCTCCACATCAAAATCCTCAACCCTCCGTCTGAACTAAACCTACAAATTATTGCTGTGAGTGTAAATTTACTAATCCATATTGAAAGAAGGGATAATTTAGGCTATCTGCTCCAAGCCGAATGCCCAGATGTACCCTTGGCTACGGAAACTAAGCTAAGCCAAGGGCACAAAATGGGCTACAAAAATTATAATATAATTAGACGAGATCGACCACGCTGTCTTAGTTAAGAAAGGTCTTCGCCACAAGGTCATTTACAGCACGGAAGTACACAAATTCCATGTGCTAGAGGCTGCATTATAGACATTCTTCTAAAAAGACAAAGGCATCTATATATAGTCGCTGCTTACGCGCCTGAATCTGTTCAGTGTACCCAATTTATCGGTGAAATCGATTCGCTTTTCCGAAGTCTCAAGTTAGATTCGAAAAACATTTACTTTTTAATGGCGGGTGATTTTAACGCCAAGCACAGTGCCTGGGGCAATCTGACCTCGAACACAAGAGGCATTGTCTTGTTTGATTGGTGGCAAACAAATGCGACAGAGCATAAACTAGAATTGTAGGCTACAAATACACCGTCTAATCCAAGAGGTAATTGCTTCCTGGATTTACTTATGACAGATGATCGAATTCAGTTACCAGATACCGAGGTAACTACTCGAAATTTCCTTCGCATAATTGAGTACGATAGCGGTCATTACGGACTTGGAGCCGTCATACACGTGCCAAACGAGCACTTGAGCAGTATGACCAGATACACACTTCCGATTACCGAGAAGCACATTGGTCGGGTTTCGATCGCATAGTAAAAAGAGAAATACGCAACATTGGCATAGACCCACCGACTATCAATTGGAGCCTGTTTCGAAAGAGTGTACAGAGTTAACGAATCAGTTCATGCTAACACTGAAATTGACAGCAATGCCCGACAAAGACATTGCTCGCTGCGCAATCAACTTCACAACTGGCGATCCGAAAACCATAGTTTCAGCACATTCGGCGAAAATAATAGAGCGGACTCTCCCGTCAGAAATGAAAATACAAATATGTTTGTGCGCAAGGATGAACTTAGAAACATACTTAGCTCAATAAAAAATAAGAAATCATCTGGAATAGATGGTTCTAAGGCACTTGCCTCGCGAAGCAGTGAACATATACACTACTTTGTTTAACAACGCTCTAAACAATGCACACTATCCAACCCATTGGAAGACTGCAGTAGTCCACCCTATCCCCAAAAAGGGTAAGGATAAGAGCAATCCAGCCAATCTCCGCTCGATCAGCCTGCTTCCCAACATCAGCAAGGTATTCGAAAAAATTATAAACAAAGCACTGATAGGTTGGTGTGATGAAAACGACATCATCCCCAACAACCAGTTTGGCTTTCGAGCGCGACATGATACAGTTCATGTAGCGACGAAACTTGTTTCCGATATACAGTGGAACAAGGCAAAGCGACAATGTACAGGCGCCTGCTTGGTTGACTTTCAAAAGGCTTTCGACACCGTATGCGAGCAGGCAGGCTGGAAAAGTCATGAAGTGGATAATTACCGTATGTGATGCTCCCATGTCGCGAAAAAGACAACCAGCGGGGGCTATGAAACCAGTGTATTGGTGGAACTCAGAAATCGCGCATGTGCGATCGGAGTGCAACAGGTTAAGACGCTTGCAACAAAGAGCAAGAAACCGTAACACCTACCCACAGTTGCATGCAGAATTCGTCAACAAACGGAAAGAGTTGAGGAATGTGATCCGCAAAAGTAAATACGACGCGTTCTGCTCCCTAAGGGATGAATTAAATAACAACCCATGGGGCAGCGCTTACAGGATAGTCATGAAAAGAGTACAGAACAACAGTAGTCAAATGCAAAAAGGCAAAACTGACATGGCAAGAATCGTTGCTGTTCTCTTCCCGCAGTGCGATGATGTGTTGAGAGTGCAAGAGGAGGGAGTATCACTGAAGGAGAGATACCTCCCGTGACCCCCGAAGAGGTGCTCTTGGCTGCAAGGGTTGTCAAAAAAAGCAAGACCCCGGGACTGGATGGTATCCCTAACGCTGTAGTGAAGAGTGCTTTAACAAAAAACCGGAAGTCTTCAGCAGTCTCTTCACAACCTGCAATTTCAGGACAGGACAATTTCCCAAACGATGGAAAAAACAGCGGCTTGTGCTTATTCCAAAAGGAGTCAAGAATCCAAAGGCGCCGTCGTCTTATCGTCCGTTGTGCATGTTGGACACGACAGGAAAACTGCTGGAGCGAGTAATTGCCATTCGCCTGGAACAATTCACTGAGGGGACATCGGGGCTCTCTGAATCGCAGTATGTATTCCGGAAAAGAAGATCAACCGGTAAGGCACTATCTGTGGTGTGCGAAATCGCTCACAATGCGATAGCTGAAGCACGATGGCTAGGGAGTACAAAGAAATATTGCGCGGTAGTCACGCTAGATGTAAAAAATGCGTTTAACTCGGTGAATTGGAATCGGATTCTAGAAGCGTTGCGCGATCTACAAGTCTCACTCTACTTGGTGCGTATACTAGCAAACTATCTCTCGGATAGAAGACTGCTGTATGATACAGATGAAGGACCACAGGAATATCAAATAACAGCGGGTGTACCTCAGGGATCTGTATTAGGTCCACTGTTATGGAATATAATGTATGATGGTGTGCTCAGGGTCAATGTACCGGAGGAGGTTAGAATCATTGGATACGCAGATGCCGTAGCTAAACATCTAGATGACCTGGAGAATATTTGCTCCCAAACAATCCAGAGCATTAAATGCTGGCTAGATATGGCTGGACATAAGACGGAGGCAGTTTTAATAAGCAGCCGCAAGAAAGTTGAACACCTTGATTTGGAAATAGAAGGACAAATAATCAGATCCAGTCCTTATATTAAATATATTGGTGTGATACTCGACAACAGGTTGAACTTCAAGGAACACCTGAGGAAAACGAGTGAAAAAACGGCAAGAATATGCAAAGTTTTAGCGCGACTGCTACCCAATGATGGAGGACCCCGGCTCCACACAAGGAAACTCATAACCAGTGTCAACACCTCCATTATAATGTATGCAGCTTACACATGGGCAGGAGCCGCACAGTATAAGTCGTACATGAGGGGAGTGAACTCTGCACATAGACTAGCGTCACTAAGAGTATGTTGTGCATTCCGAACGGTATCCAAAGAAGCTATAAATATTCTGGCCGAGAGGACGCCACCTGACATTGCAGCTAAAGAAAACGCTGCATTGCATAAGGTTTCTCAAGAGAATCGTCGGAGAATGCAGTCACAATTAGAGCTCTCAAGCCTAAGAGAATGGCAACGAAGGTGGGATTCTTCCACCAAAGGAAGATGGACCCACACCATGATACCTGATATAGAAACATGGGTGAAAAGAAAACATGGCGAGCTGAATTACCACCTGACTCAGCTAATATCAGGACATGGATGCTTTCGGCAGTACTTGCACAAGTATAAGCATGTGAATCACCCATACTGCTTGTATTGCGAAGGCAAAATAGAAAATGCGGAACACGTACTCACAGAGTGCGTGAGATTCGAGACCGCACGAACGATTTTGGAGAGACATATGAGATGGACAGTTACTCCGGGAGGAGTAATAGAATACATGCTTAGTTCAAAACAGGCATGGTCCGTAACAAATGGTATTCTCTGTGAAGTGATGTTGCGACGCGACGAGCGGAGTAACAGGTAAGCTCCGTCTCGCCCCGCGATGGAATATCTAAAAAAAAGTTCCGCGGGGATCAACGGGCATATGAGCCTGACGGGAGGTGGTTTTAGTCGGTAAAAACCCGGCATGCCTCTGAATCGGTCAAGAGGTATCTTTTGAAGATTCCCAGCTTCCTACAGAAACCAAAAAAAAAAAAACCGTACGGTTAGAAGGACTTGTCTATAAGTTAACAAACCTGGGTATGCCGCAATATATGCTATACATAATTTATGATATGATAATGAACAAACATGTTGTGGTGAAATGCGGGGACATACTCTCCAACAAGACCTTCCAAATTAAAAATGGCTTACAGCAGGGAGCTGTGAATTCTCCCATTCTATTCAATATTTACACTAGTGATCTAGTGACTTCTCTCGATAACGCCATTGCGTCGCCGATGACATAGTGGTGTACAGAACAGGAGGAAAAATAGACGTCATCAATAGAACCTTCAAGATGACTTCAACAAAATAAAATAATTTTGCGACGACTGGAAATTAAAGATTAATTTCCAAAAAACCGAGACTATCCTTTTCAGAACGCCCCTATCCAGGGCCTCGAGGGATACAAAATACAACTGGAAACACTTTTCTATTGTAGGTAACAATAACCTTCCTCTGCAAGTGAAAACTGTAGTTAGACACCTTGGTATCTGGCTAGACCAGTATTTATAGTTTGACAAGCACGTAGCAGCGTCCCTCTCCGTAGCTAAAAGCGCATATTCTATGACAAGACGTCTAATCTGGAGGAGTCTTCTTGACCCCAGAGTCAAAACAATTTCGTACTCGGCATTCATCCGACCAGTTTTGGTTTATGGCTGCCCAGTATGGTATAATATATCTCCACTTTATATGGAGAAGTTTCGTGTGTTCGAACGGCAGTGTTTGCGTTCCTGCCTCAGACTTTATAGAACACCAGAGTCGCAATACAAAAAATTCTATCCCAACAAAATCCTGTATAACAAATCAAGGTTAAATAGGATAGACAATTTCATAATTAAAATTATTCGTGGTCACACAGTAAGGGCAATGTGCAGTGAAAATAATCTTATCTCGGGAGCATTCTATCCCAACGATATGTATCTGGAGAATACCCTCCAGAATGGATTTATTTTCCCAGAAGCGTTCCCTTTCTTGGATCAAAAAGACCTTATCCAAGACGTGGATGGAGTCCCGATTATTTACCACGCTCTCCGTGGTGCCAGGGACAAACGAATTCTTCATATAGTGATATCTCCAATTCCCCAGACCGCATGCGTTTTAGCACGGCGAGCAGTGAAAGATCGAACATCTCCCAAATGGTAGTGGCTTCTCAACCAGGAGAGGACTTCACTTCCTCAGATGTAGTATGCTTCTCAAGCGCAACGCTCTCCTTCCTCTTGTCCCCCCCCCCCCCCCCCCCCCCCCCCCCGCCCATCTTCCCCCATTACGTTTATTACTTATTTTGTAGCTATTTTATTTTATATTTACCTTTTCGTTTCGTTTTGAAGTTTTTGTTTGTTACTTAATAATAAAAAAAAAATTATAATAATATGTACACATATTACGAGGAGTCCCTCTAATATATGACCTATTTCATATATATATATATAAGAAAAAAAAGAAGATGTACGCCGAAAGACATAAATAAAAATCAAGTTGTAATGTGTAATTTAGAGAGCTCGCAGAGAGCCAGTAAGTTAATTTAAGGACTGTGATTGTAGAAGAGGGTTTAACATTTACCCCTAATATTATACATGTAAAAAGAATTAGGAAAATAAATGTGGTTTAAAAACTAAAAAAAAAAAAAAAGCAACACAGAGTTGGCCACACAATGCAAAGATACATTTAAACATTTTTTTTCGCGGCGACATGAGCGGTCGGGGAAGTTACCATGTAACGGGGGGAAGTTTGAAGGCACACTTCTTTTCTAAACTTCATTATTTTCTGTGGGGATACTGTCAAAGTAATCCGACAACAACAGAGGAGTTACAAAAAAAAAATTAATGCTATTCCAAAAGTAAATTGTCATCGTGTTTTTGAGTATGTGCGAAAACGAATGGAACAACGCAACAAGGTAATGCTGTAGTACTTTCCAAAGCCCTACTATTTTTCTACACAAGTATACCCAAAATAAAACCCTTATCCATATATCTAAATTATAAATGCATTTAACAATTCATTCCTTAGAAAACGTTTACATCCCTAAACTAACATTCAATCCAATGGTAGACAAATTGAACCAAATGTTCAATCATCAATTCCTAGAAATTCCAAAAATCCAAACACCACAATGCATATCTTCATATACATTGTATGTCCATTTATCAAGCATGCACACAAAGCATCCATAACCCACCGAAATCAAACACATGTCAAACGATCCAAATGCTGATTTGGTTCGCATACACACAATTTCTTTGTTTCTATAAATAGACGGATCGCACTAGTTTGCGGTTCATCTCCCGACAACGCGAACATCCGTGCATCAGAACTCGTTCAGTTACAGAGTGGGAAAGATGTGGAACTCCATTCCCGCGCGAGGGTTCCCGGAGTGTTACAACCTTTTTTTCGCAGCCCGAGAAGTGTAATAAAAAAAATAAAATAAAAAGATCAAAATTCCTACAGATCTTTATCTTCATATGCATTGTAACCAGATGATTATATTCTTAAAATAGGTTTCCCGTCCCTTTCCCCAGTTTCTCACACACAAATTTCAATGAATATTTGTATAAAAGGGCGATCGATTTTTGATTCGAGGATCAGTCTCTAGGTTGGCCTCCGATGTTTGAGGACGCCAATCAATTAAACTAATAAAGTATTGTTCAGTCTCAATTGGCGTCGGAGGGGCAAGGACGCCATTAAATTAATAACCTTAAACTAATCGTAAGAGGGCAGTTTTTAATATAAAGTAAAAAATATATACCATAATGTAAAATGTACAAAGCAGATTTAAAAAGTGTTTGAATCAACCGTCTCTTTGGGCCCGGCAGATCTCCAGGCCCCCTTTCAACAATCGGTCGTCACTCTTCCCTCAGCCCCGAGGAAGCACGGTGGCGACCGCAACGAGCCTTCTCAGGAGCGTGTAGGTAGTTTTTATGTTGACATCAGCAAGGATGCGGGTTCCATAAAAACATCACCGATGTCTGCTGCCAAAATTGTCCCACAAGAAAAATCAAAAGCACTGAATTTATTTTGATGTTCCTTTTATTTCCACGAAAATCCTTACGATTAAACAACATCGTGCCTTTATTCGTTCTATTGACTTAATTTTAAATTTACACGGTGCACTTGTTATATGCGGTAAGGTACACGACTTTATAACACGTCACATTTTTATTCGGCAATCATTATTTAGTTAAATTCGACTCGCACACGAACTAGGTTAAAGACGCGACAGAACTTCACATATGTATTCGCCTAGGGGCGAACTCGACTCCTTGAGGTGTTAAATTTGACTCCGTTGAGAAGGTGCGACCGTCCGCTATGGAGATTGACATCTGACTCCACGACGTAACCCAGATCCATCATATTCAATGGCCGCGAATTGCATCGATAGGCGAGAATTCTATATGTGTATAGGAGAAGTACAATGCCCTGCGATGAGGGCGATGATCGGCGGACACCTGATTAAGCAGACGTACGATGATCGGGGGCTTCGGCGATGTTCCCAAACATCGCTGATAATGTATGCCAGGGATCGAAATAGATTTTTGTTTCGAAGTAAACAAAAACGCTATTTCACAGGTCAAATGGTGGCACACACGATGTATATGATGTGCCTATGATACGATGGGGTCGTCATGGTATTTGCCTAAGATTCCTTGGAAACACCGATGCAGGCAATATCCAATCTAGCCGTATGGCTCCGGTGCACCAGAAGGCAAATTATTTTGTTGACATAAGTCAGCAGAAACCTCGTCGACGGCGGCAAAGGGTCAGGCTGGGTGGCTATATGTTTGAATTAATATAAGGGTAAGTAACGAACACAGTGAGATACTGTATGTTTACTTTAGGTTTTCAAGCGGGTCATCATAGGCATGGCATGGGTAAGGCTACCTAAACAATGTTCATATCCATGCCCAAATTCATGATCGGTTGATAGCCGATAACGGGAAATTGTCGCAACTGTCGCGGACTTAAGGGTATAGGCGCGATATACAATCACGAACTATGGAAAGAATATCGGCTACAGCTATGTCAACAATACGCTGGCCAGCGTTTGTTTATCGTAATTGAAGACTGGCTGAGCCGATAGGAGATGAACTGGTTCATGGAATATGAACCAGGGAAATTCAGAATGTGTGGATGCCGTCGGGTAGGTTTTCCTTTCAGGTATGATGCTGCAGGGAAGCTTACGCTGCCCCTAATTGCAGGTGAGTACGATGGCTTTGCATGGAAAGAGGAAGGTGGTTAATTTAAGAGGATGAGCGGTTCTTTGGGAATGTATTAAAGAACCGCCACAAACGGTCTATCAAAGAGACTTTTAAGGACAAGGAGACACGCTCCCTGAAAGCAAGGCTACTATAATGTTTAGCCATTTGGACAACATTACTTTTAAGAACTATCTATGATTACAATTTTTTTTCTGCTAGTTTTAAAAATTGAAATAAAACATTTAAAAGTTCCGAAATTTGTTTTTTTAGCATATATTAAAAATAGGCATATAGTTAAGGCCGCCCTGTGTCAGGCCGTACATTCGACATGGTGATACAAAGTACCCCTCTTCCCCCCATAGGTGTTCCGCTGAGAAACCAGCTAAAATAAATAGGTATAGAAATAAATAGGCGTAATATAAATAAGGGTATAAATATAAGTATGCAAATAAACAAGTATACAAAACATACATTCATTCATTCAAAATATACATTCACTTCCTCATTATCATCGGCACTACAACCAGGAGCCGGTCTTGGCCGTATTTAGCGAGTCCTGGGGCTTGTTAAATTTTCCATAATGATTTGTTTTTTCGGGCAAGGTCATTAGTCTTGCGTCAGAGGCTCCCCGACGGGACATATACCAAATTTACATTTTCACATTTAGACATTCATTCTAAAATTTCAAACCAAAACAAAAGCAAAATCGTTAACATAAAAATTACCGTTAGTCATATCTCAGTTAAGATCGCAAGCAGGAAAATACCGTCTTCCTGACTAACATGCGATCAGCGCACTTACCGTTGGCGAAATCACCCCATATTACCGTATAGTCGCAGATTTCGCCGGAGTATCCATAACGGGGTAATCGGATAATTGGTTTCTGAAAGGAACAACGGCGATCGAAAAGATAAGGCAAAAAACCCCGATTGATTCGCATCGGGCGATGATCAATAGTTGAAAAGCGAGCGAAAAGTTGAGAATTGAAATCGAATAGTTGTGTCTCCGTGTCGCAGAAAATGTCGTCCAAGCGTAATTTTATTTACACAACCTTCTTTGTATAACGATTTTAGCAATAAAATAACGCTTTTATGTTTGTTATTATTGGACATCAAATGTTCTGCATGAGTGTACATCCGATGCGCACACCGGCGCCAACGAACTTGGTCGAACTCGACGAACATCCACCATTTTGTATTTCGTCAAGTTGCAATAGCTTTCCTGATGACGTACGTGCACATCATCGGTCTCTTTCCTCTACCAGCCGCCACGGAGTACGGACCTCCAGCCACGTGCCATCCGCGGCAAATCGATACAACTCTTCTATTCAACTCTACATCTGACATCTATTTGTATTGTAACTATCCTTACCCTCTTTTTATTGATTAATAAAATCCAACAGGTTACGCGCCCAGGCACCCGCCTACCTTCGAGAACAAATTAGGAACGCCTAAAAGAAGTAACACGAAGCCCCCCACCAAAATGGCGCCATCCATCGCGAGCATCGAGCCCCTCAAAAAGGAAAACTTCGACACGTGGAAGATGCAGATGGAAGCAATCCTCATCAAGAATGACGCGTGGGGATACATAGGCGGAGAACTCCCCAAGCCTGAACCCACGGGAGCGAACGAGGTGAACATCGAGAAGTGGAAAACGGGCGACAGGAAGGCCAAAGCAGACATCTTCCTAGCTATCAGTCCACCGGAGATAAAATGCATCAAGGGATGCGAATCCTCGCGCGACGTATGGGAGAAACTGACTTCCATATACGAATCCAAAGGACCAGCTAGGAAAGCCAGTCTATTGAAGAGACTCACGCAGCACCGCATGGGTGACCGCGACGACGTGTGAGAACACCTGAGAAGCTTTTTCGATACGGTCGACAAACTCCTTGACATGGAGATCGTGATTAATAAGGACCTGCTTTGCATCATGCTCCTTTACAGTCCTCTCCGAAATTCGAAAACTTCTGGTGCGCCATTGAATCTCGGGACGAACTTCCATCTCCGAAGGCACTTCGCATCAAAATCATTGAAGAAACTGATGCCAGACACACGAATGAGCACCTCGAAACCCAAGGCGCGATGGCCGCCAAGCACAACGTCGTAAGGACCAAAAGAGGAAAGGACCAAGGCAATAACAGAAGTCGAAGAAAACCGTCCTTCAAATGCTACAATTGCGGTAAGATCGGCTACAAGGCAGCCGAATGTAAATCCCGGCTCGGGGAAGATTCCTCCACATCCAAGAAGCTAGGAAAGGAGGGGAAGCTGCTGAACAACAGCATCAGCGTCCTAGCTCTCACAAGCTCAACACAGCACGAGATGCACTCCTTCAAATCAACTATCGATGGCGGCTGGTGTTTGGACAGCGGTAGCTCATCGCACATGTCGAGCGACAAACACGCCTTCGAAAAATAGCATGAGACGCATCCCACGACGCCAAACCTGGCCAACTGCACCTCAACCAACATCACCGGTCGTGGCGACATAAATATGACCACCGTCCACAGCGGAGGCAGACGAAACATCACCGTGACGAACGCCTTACACGTGCCAGACTTAAGGATGAACCTGATGTCGGTCAGCAAACTCGCCGACAAGGGGTTCAAAATCACTTTCGAGAAGGGAGGCGCCAAGGTCACAAACGAAAAGGGACACAGTATCCTCGAGGCCATACGAACAAATGACCTTTACTTCATTTCGGCGATTCAGAGGCCACCAACACTCACCGCTGCCGCTGCCGACTCCGGACACTCCCGTACCGCCGAACTGGAAAAATGGCACCGCAGAATGGGACACTTAAACATTAAGGATTTGGTTGCGAGCCACAAAAACGGCCGCATACGGGGAATGTCCATGGAGCATCCGATCCAGGATCTGATGTGCGACATATGCGCCCTCGGGAAGACAACGAGACTGCCATTCCCAAAATCATCCGACAGAAAGACTGGCATCCTGGACTTAATCCACTCCGACTTATGCGGACCGATGAACACTGAGTCCCTAGGAGGATCCGTCTACTTCGTCACGTTCATCGACGACTGCTCCAGGTGGTGCAACGTTCGCATGCTCAAAAGCAAAAGAGAAGTCTTAAATGCCTTCAGAGACTTCAGAGACTTCGCCGAAAAGCAAACCGGCCGAAAGATGAAGTGTATACAGTCCGACAACGGCACCGAGTACACAAACAAGGAGTTCACCTCGTACCTGCGGGAGGACGGAATCAAATATCGATTGTCCGTCACTCATACCCCCAACAAAATGGAGTAGCAGAGAGGAAGAACTGAACCCTTGTGGAAATGGCCAGATGTCCCCTCATTCAAGCCGACATGGACTCACGATTTGGGGTGAAGCCATCAATACGGCCAACCACATCAGAAACCGATGCCCCACCAGTGCCTTAAATGGCAAAACCCCATACGAAGTGTGGACCGGAAACGTGCCTAACGTCGGCTATTTTCGTGAATTCGGACACACCGTTTACTCCCGGCTTTGAGGACCCAGGAAAGGAAAGTTCTACCCAAAATCTCAGAAGGGGATACTCATCGGCTACTCTGATCAATCCAAAGGATACAGGATCTGGCTTCTCGACCAACGCAGAAATCGCCAGAGACGTTGTATTCACACAAAACATCAGAAAGACCAACCTTCGCGAACTCAGCTCCACGAACGACAAAATGGAAACCGAGCACAACATGGTTGAGTTCATCACACCTGAGGAAACCAACAACGAAGCACAACGACCCAGAACGCGGACGAAACGTGCGGCGAAGAAGCCGAACCGCCAACAACCCCAACCAGAGAAGAAGCAATCGCACACACACGCAAAGGACCAGGTAGACCACGAAAAGTAAGGACCGGAATCAGGGGAAGACCCCGAAAACTCTTCCAAACGAGAGACACTTCTTCCGAGGCAGCAGGAACCACAGAAGTACTCATCAAAGAGGCCATAACCGGACCCGACACTGACGAGTGGACAAAGGCCATGGCGCAGGAAATTGAGGCCGTCATCAGAAACGTCACATGGACCCTAGTCGAACGCCCGAAAAACGGCAAAGTCATCGGCAGCCGATTTGTCCTACGTAACAAAACGAATCCCGATGGAACATTGGACCGTAGAAAAGCACGTATAGTCGCCCGAGGATTCTCACAAATTCCCGGCGTCGACTACCATCAAACTTTTGCACCAGTGGCCAGGATGAACTCGATACGTATCACAGCTGCCTTAGCTGTTCAACACAACATGAGCATTCACCACCTGGACGTGGAAACAGCTTACTTAAACGGCGAGCTCGAAGAAACCATCTACATGGATATTCCAAAACACACAGAAAGCACCCTGGAGAAGCTGATTCAATCCGGAGGAAGCGAAGAAAGTCCCCAAAGTCAAGCCAGACAAATGCTGACAAAGATACGCGAGGAAAACAAAGTATGCCTACTAAAGAAAGCCATTTACGAACTCCGCCAGGCAGGACGGCAATGGCACACGAAACTACGCCACGAGCTTTCGGGACTAGGCCTGAAGCAGTCTACAGCCGATCCTTGCATTTTCTTCGAAGGAAAAGGAAAGGAAATTTTACTCGTCACCATATACGTGGACGACATATTAGTTTCCTCCCAAAGCAAAGCAAGGATACAGAAACTGACGAAACCGTTATCGAAGACATTCCGAATAAAGGACCTTGGCGAAATCAAGCACTGTCTCGGAATTGAGTTCCAAAGAGAAAAGAAGCAACTACGGATGACTCAAACGCAGTACACACTGGAGATTCTGGAGCGATTCAAAATGAGCGACTCGAAACCAGTGATCACCCCATTGGAAAACGGCACAGAGCTCCAAAAAGGAAATGAAGAACCCGACAAGAATTTGCCATACAGGGAGCTGATCGGATCTCTGATGTACCTTGCCGTATGTACCAGACCAGACATAGCCTTCGCCGTGAGCAGACTCAGCCAATTCAACAGCCACTTCAACGAACAGCATTGGAAAGCCGCGAAACGTGTACTGCGCTACCTCAAAGGCACTCCCAACATTGGGCTTACGTTCAAGGAAAGCCGTGAAAGCCTCACAGGGTACGCCGACGCCGACTGTGCTAACTGCCCCGACGACAGGAAATCAGACGCCGGCTACGTCTTCTCACTCTACGGCACAGCGGTCTCTTGGGAATCCAAGAAGCCAAGGACCACCGCTCTATCATCCACAGAAGCTGGGTACATGGACATATCCGACGCGGCGAAAGAGGCCATACATCTCCGAAGACTGATCAGTCAACTGGGATTCGCCTTACCAGACAAGCTAACGCTATTCAACGACAACAACGGCGCTCGGAAGCTGGCCGAGAACCCCGTATTCCACTCCCGGAGCAAACATATCGACGTCCGACATCACTTCATCCGCGAAGCACTGGACAGCGGAACACTCTCGGTCGAATACATGCCCACGGAACAAATGCCTGCAGACATTCTCACTAAGGCCCTATCCAAACCGAAACAAGAGAGGTGTCTCGACCTCCTAACCCTGATGTGAGTTTTTTTCGCACCGGTGCGCTCATCGAGGGGAAGTATTGGACATCAAATGTTCTTCATGAGTGTACATCCGATGCGGACACCGGCGACAACGAAGTTGGTCGAACTCGGCGAACATCCACCATTTTGTATTTCGTCAAGTTGCAATAGCTTTCCTGATGACGTACGTGCACATCATCGGTCTCTTTCCTCTACCAGCCGCCACGGAGTACGGACGTCCAGCCACGTGCCATCCCCGGCAAATCGATACAACTCTTTTATTCAACTCTATATCTGACATCTATTTGTATTGTAACTATCCTTACCCTCTTTTTATTGATTAATAAAATCCAACAGTTATAAATAAAAGAAGAAGAAAAAACGAAAGTAGAGAATTGAAATTAGGCCGAGGAAGTATGCGTGCGCACCTTAGTTTTCATTCATCATCATCATCGGCACTACAACAGGGAACCGGTCTTGGCCTTATTTAGCAAGTCCTGAGGCTTATTAAATTTTCCATAATGATTTATTTTTTCTGGGCAAGGTCATTAGTCTTGCGCCAGGGGCTCCCCGACGGGGAATCGAACCCCGGTCTCCCGCGTGACAGGCGGGTGTACTAACCACTATACTATCGAGGAGTTTTCATTCAACATAACATAAAATTAACATTATACAAAAGCTACTCAGAAAGAACTCCGGAGGGGGATATAGAAAAACAATATTTATGCCTTGACAAGTAATTGGTGAAGCCCTATGAACGAGCTAGACAATAGTAAGAAAGAAGTTAACCCCGCAACAGTTTTAGATTTAAATTGGATTTTACTATAAAAGTGATATATTGTTAAGTAAATAGGTAAATTAAATAAATAAATAGTTGAACCATTGGAACGATTCTGTTTCTATTAAAGTGACTTTAACAAAGATAAGCATTATATTTTCCTGTGGAAACTTTTATAAGGAAGAGAAATAGAGGGCGTCCTCACCAACAACAACCATCGTCGCACGAAACTGTGAGTATAAGCCCTTTGTATTATTTACTTTATTTTTTGGTGCAACAAAATTGAAGATGAGTTAATGAGCAACACAAACTAATTTTTATTATTATTATTATTTATTGGCCTGTAAGAACCCGGAAGTTCATGACCTCACCGACTCGGCTTCGCCATCGTTCCCTGTTATGGGCACTCTCCTTCCACGCCTTCCGATCTCCTCAAGGTCAAACCTAACATTGTCCCCCCATCTCCGTCGCGGCCGTCCTACCGGTCTTTTTCCCGTTGGTCTACCAACGCTATACATAATTCTATGCACGGTCCTATCGTTCCCCATTCGCGCCACGTGTCCGGCCCATCTTAATCTTCGCGATTTGATTACTCTCACTACTGTAGGTTTGCGATATAGCTCTTCCAATTCGTGGTTATGGATTCTCCTCCATTGTCCTGCCTCCTCGTCATATTTACCTCCAAAGATGCCTCTCAAAACTTTATTCTCGAATACGCGGAATTTGTTTTCTTCCCGTTTTGTGAGAGTCCATGTTTCGCACACTCTAATAAACAACTAAAAAAATAAAATAAAATCACATCATAACATCACAATTTATAACCTCCAGCCCACAAACGCCTTTGACAGCTATTTTGGGAATGCGTTCTTTAGAAATTCAATTAGTAGCTTGTAGCAAATTGCAGCTATTATGAGTTGCTATGATGATCCTGCGGAAATTCCTCCTTACCCAGCAACCTTTCCTGATGGGAAATGTTTCTTTACGACACGTGCAAACGTCCTTTCTAATTAAATATCTAGAAAATACATCTTCTACCCATACTTCAACCCAAGAAATGAGTACTCTGACCCTAATCCTCACCCTTGGAAAAAGAAAAGAATAACTCAAGGAATAGCCAAGCAATCCGTTTCTCAAGAGAAGTTGATTAGTGCAGATGATGCTTCGACATTTGGTAGCCATACTTGAGTAATACCCACACCTCGACATAAAACACTACACATGTGTGCCCAAGTGAACTTATAATCCAGCTGATGAGTTCCAATGCCATTTTGAAAACACCCAGCCCAACCAATGCTTTTTCTATATCCTTTCTCTCTTCGCGGGTCCGACGGCTATACAAAACCACTATATTGGCTTCAAGATGGTTCTATTAAAGCGGATATTTAGGATAGCATTATCTACAAATAGATACATTGTTGGCATAATTGCGTCTTGGAACAACACAAACAGAATCTTAATCATTTCCCAAAGAAAGAAACTTGCGCTCTCGACCACCCACAAGTCCGTAGCTGGCTCATGGCGGAAACGAAGGATAAGGACACCCGCCATCGAACAAGGCAGCAACATTGTGGTAGAGCGAAAGTTTGCCTAGTTTAATAACAACGCCAATAGGGTGCTATAAAAGCTTGTACGTGGAATTGATATAGCTGAGTTCTTAGTTAGAGCAGTCCTTAATAAAATGGGATGGGTGTGTACATACATCAGACAATCGGCTTTTAATTTTAGCAGATAATCACAAAGTTAAACATTGCTCCAGCAATGTTTTCATTTATTGCGAATACGCGCCCGAAGGGTTATTAGAAATGATTTATTATTGTTTGACTATAAAGAGGATACGGAAAGGGTGGAAAACATACATACAATACACTTGCAGTAGTGGTACTCTTAATTAATTTAATGGCGGGAAATGAGAAATGCGTTTTGTTGTGTTTACATGAGGTTTAGTTCGTTTTGCAGTCGGTTTGAGTTTTCAACGTTGGGCTCAACAGCAAACCCTCATATCAATAATTATTGGCAGGTATTTAATTCAATTTTTTTTTACTTATTTGTCGTTACCGTCAATTTCCTTTTCTTTTTAATTCACAGAATCTAGACCATTAAGCTTTTATCTGCACAATACTAGGTAAATAAATATGCATGAAACTATATACATAGAAGTCCAACTGGGAACTCTGTCTCCTTATTACAAGTGGGTGATACACATGCTGGTTATACTATACTATTAAACACTAGTCAGTGAATGCGATTTTCAGATATCCTTTAATGTCGAAGCACAATGTAAGCGGAAGAAAAAGGGGAGGATAAGAGATATCAATTTACGTAGGTCTTGAATATCTGGAGTCTATAAACGACGAAAAAACACATTAGCAGGCCGAACATTCCACTATCTAATGATGCCTTGCTATCCAAATTAGGGTTCTCTACAGGAGTAACAGTGATATACCCACATACGTGAGATTAATTTCCGGATTGGAACAAAGAATTTATTGTGACATAAGAAAAGCTGATAAGCACTATTTCTTCTTATGTGTGAGATTATGCCACCACGTAAAAAGAACCAGGAACCATATTGTATCCAGGCAAATCGAAATGTGAGATATCATCAGTAATCACGTGCGATTCACTTGGTATAAGATTTGCCGGTCGTTAATTAGGTGTGTAGGCAGACACGTTAGAGAAATTTCAATTTCAGTCACGAATGTTGCAGTAATCAAGGCGACACTCTGGTGAAAAAATAGTAGCAAGTTAACATATCATCATGTTTGTACATGTGGCTGGTTTGATGGGTGGGCTGTAACTGTTTCATAGTGTGGGTTTGTGGCGGTTCTACGAACCACACAACCCACTATAGGTTGAGATGTCTGTGGGGTTTCTTCAAGGCGCCGAAGAACCACCCATCGCTTAACCCTACCTAACCTGCAATTACCATTACCATAACTTACCTGCACCTATTTTACATAGCTTACCTGTATATGGGCCGTTCCAAGCCCTTCTTCGAACGGTCATTCCTGGAAACATAAATTCATGGCAAGATTATCATCTTGCCATGACATCAAACCATAACATCAACCGAGCTACCTCGGTGCATCCGTCATGAATCGACCGAACAATGGACGGCACATGTCCACCAAACACACGCCAACCTTTCCATGTCTTATCGTTTCACCCATCCATAGTCCAAGAAGTCATGCCGGGCTACTTGCTGGCTTACACATCTGCAAGCCAGATTTCCAACGGCATGCCCTACAATCTATTTTTCGAAAGAAAAAAAAAGATCAAATAAACCATTGGCCTGCAAGTACACATATTTGTTTGCATACCAGCATGACCAATTATACGATCCGTTGCCGTATCGAGGAACGATCACCAGCATCGGTCATGACTAAGGATATGTTACCCAAACATCGAGTAGCCACGATTCTCACGCTGGCTATCGAAACGGCTTTCGTTTACCCAAAGTAAACACAAGAAAAATATTTATGCCTGTTGGCAACTTCTCTGGGATTAACGTATCCTAAAATAATCTGCACCCATGCGTCGCGACCTCGATCGTCTCCTCGAGGTCTGTTGATTTAAGACCAACAGAATAGGAAACCAATTCCTATGATTTATGACGGTATGTTCCACCAGCCTCACTAACCCATCTACCCTGTGCCTAGCCAGCGTGAGCAAAAGCTCTATTGACTTAACGTCAATCATGGAATTTATCCTTATCAGACGGCGGCAATATGCCCGGTCCATGCATCGATCAGCATGTTTGACCTGTGGCATATGTGTTTTTCCCTTTTCCCCCCTTTTCCCTTTCCTTCGCTAAAGACGAACCTCTCAATGGAATGAAAATCGTTTTTCATTGGTCATTGGGGGCGAAGGGAGGATTGTTTCCCTTGCGATGGCGTGCGTCGAAACCCATCGCAATCCACGAGGCTGGGTCAATGTCGGCCAGCTACCAGGAGTCAGATTTCATCCCTTTTAGTGTGCACACGCCCTATACGAATCGTGTTAGGATCGGTAAATGTGTATACGATGTCGAGTTCGTAATTAAGTACCTCTTTGAGTCTTGGGGCGTGTTTCTATTTTGATGCCGAGATAGTAATTGAGTAAAGTCTTGATTTTTTTTGCAAGCCACTAAATATAACTCCATATCCGTTATGAAAGTGTTAAATCAAATAAGTTAAACGCAGCCGCCACCTTATTAACGCTAATATGTACCGCTGGTTCTAATAAAAAGAACGTTTTATTATAAAAAGACACTGTGCTAAGGAGTAACAAATCATCAAGGGAACATTAATAAAAAGACGTTTTATAAATAGAATAAACCGTCTTGTTTCAATTCATCAACTTTCACCAGGGTGTTCAGTGTTTTGTTCTACCATCAATGGGTGTTTTTATGGAACCCGCGTCCTTGCTGATGCCATCATAGAAACTACCTACATGTCCTTTCCGCGAAGGAACATACTCACCTATATCCATTACACGTGCCCACAGACACGTTTCCCAAAAGTCGTTACTCCCACCTGAAACAAAAGGTAAGATTTCAAACGCCAACGTTGAATTCAATAGCAAAAATCAATCGAACTAAACGTTCAAAAGTCTCTAATAGTGAAATGAACGCATCCAATTCGACGCACCAATTCAACGCATCCAGTCCAACACATCCAATTCAGGGCATCAATGCAATACATCCATTAAACGCGTTCTTCGGTAAACAAACCGAATAACGAATATCTCCGCTGGTAGCTAATAGCAATTAGCACCTAAATTCCTAGCATGAACCAAAACCTAAAAGGCACACTTGTGAAAACAAAGGATAGCGATTCTCCGCCGACCAACAGTCATGCAATCATAAACATCTTATCGTAGATCGCACACTAGATGTTTATGATTTGGAAATGCAAACAAAAACTATACCAATCACACGGTTCCTTTGTACCCCTCTGAAGCGCACAAGAACCCTCATTGTCTTAGGCCAGATGGGGAACACAAACAAATCCCAAGAAAAGATCGAAAATTAAGCGGCGGTACAATCGATCATTCAAACAAAGGAACAAGATTCCGATAAGGAAGACAGAAAGGAGAATGATCTATGATGGGAAAATTGTCTTTGCAGGCTGGATGGGAAATTTTCTGTTTCAGATGAAGGATGAAAAAAAATTCGAAATGGGGAGGAGAATTTTTCAGTCTACTCCAAGTACCAGACAAGTCGAACAGAGAGAACCCTACCGAGGAGGTCGATAGAGACAATCAGAGAACCTCACCGAGAAGGTCGCGTGTTGAGTAACGTGATTTGAAACGAATGACGCGAACAGTAAAACATATGTGCCTAATTAGATCCGATAAATTAACACGTAAGGAAAGCTATCGCGGATATCACACGATATATAAGAACAAAGATTGCAATACTTAAGTGTCGTCGAAAGTGCATGCGCGCCGAATACCGGGAACAATATGATCAGTGTTGAGTGTCTTCCACAGTCCTTTCCCTTTGTGCTCGTTTTCGATTATGTATAGAATGACTTATTACGAGTTTGTAACCATTCTGTAAATATTACAAACAGTGACAATAAAAATAAAAATTAACCACAGGTTAAAAACAAACTCAACTCCTTGTTTTATTGTTGACAGCATTCGCTTCTTGTCTGGCGCAAGACTAATGACCTTGCCCAGAAAAATAAATCATTATGGAAAATTTAACAAGCCTCAGTACTTGGTAAACAAGGCCAAGACCGGTTTCCGGTTGTAGTGCCGATGATGATGATGATGATTCGCTTCTTGTGTAGTTTTGTTCGTGTACAGTGTTCGGCGGAACACTGCGTCTAAAGACAAAAATCCGCTAAAGGTTATTGACGGATTTATATGTATTCGACTAATACGAAATTAAGGGTCGCAAATATAGCTTTGCACAGTCTTTTTAATTAACGAACTGGACATAAAACATCGACACAACGATGGCAGCGTCGGCTGGAATCATTGAGTGGCCGAACCCAGCTGTATTATCCTATGCCTGAACAGCGACAAAATTCCAGTACCAAATTCACCACCATCCGGTGTAGACGTGTCGATAATCGACAAACTGTAGTTGATGAATGTTTGCCGGAACGGCCATAAAAGTGAAGTGTATGTTAAGTTATTATTAAATTATTGTTAAATTATTATTAAATTATTGTTAAATTATTATTAAATTATTGTTAAATTATTATTAAATTATTGTTAAATTATTATTAAACTATTGTTAAATTATTATTAAATTATTGTTAAATTATTATTAAATTATTGTTAAATTATTATTTTTAAATTAAACTACGTTGCACATCTTAATTGAGTACAGGTTCGCTTGGGACTTCTCTGCACCCAAAATAATTAAAAAACAATTAGTGCCGATACGTGACATACGAAGTGTTCCTGTTTGTGTATGTGCACATTATAATAAAAAAAACTCTTGAACGTGATTTTCTATTTATCACTCGCATAAAAAAAAAACCAAAAAAGGGGTGGGAACACGTGGTCCATAATATGGACGTAAATCAAATGGATGCCAAAGTGGTGCTTCGGAGAAGGCAAAATTCAGATCTAAAAACTAAACGCCATAAAGCCAATAACAACAAGGATATAGACACGTTGATTGACAACAGCGACGACGAAGACAACCCCCATGGTGCCCAATACTCAGGGGCTGGAAACCAATTCCAAGAACTAGCTGTCAGCGAAACAAATACAGGCGCCAGCAGTCAGGTCGAGGTCCTGTTACATTAATTAACCTAACTTTGTTATTCAACCCCCCCCCCCCCCCCCCCCCCCCCCCGTAAATCCTTAAAAGTTTTACCGATCCATATCCTTGTAGTACTCTAAGAAGCCCTACCATTTTCCTCCCACATACATTTCTACCCACTCATGTATCCAAATACCAAACTCATATTTACAAAATCTATTACCCCGATCCAACCAAATTCGCGATAAACGAATCAAATATTCGTTTATCACTCTTACATCCAATTCCCCATAATTATCAAACAAAATCAAACGTATGGCAAATTGGACCAGATGTTCAAATACCATCCGTAAACTCGAATCCCAATGCATATCTTCATATTCAAACAAATTCATATTAAAAGATATTCATTTCCTTCCCATACACACAATTCTAAAATCCTTATCTCCTTCTGGGTTGTAGTCAGACGTGTACATTTTAAAAATAGATATCCCATTCCTTTTCTCCAGTTTCTCACATACAAATCTCAATGAAGATTTGTATAAAAGGGCAATGAATTTTGTATTCGAGGATCAGTCTCGTTTGGCGTCCTAGGTGTAAGGACGTCAACAAATGTGAATTAAACTAAACTAAAATTAAATTAAAACAATAAATAAATTAAAATTCAAAAGACAAAATATTTGCCTTTTTAATTGGGCTTGGCCGATTCCCAGGGCCATAGTTAACGACCGGTTGCTACTCTTCCCTCAGGTCTGAGGAAGCTCGGTGGCGACCGCAACGGGTCCCCTCAGGAGCGGTCTGAAGAGATCCCTCATCCTTTTCAGGACGCTCCCTGAGAGAAGGACCACAACACCCTTATCCACAGAATCAACCATCACATTCATGTCAATAGCGTATTCTCACCATAAATAGCTACATTTTAATCAATTTTTCATCCTTAGAAATACATAATCCATATTCCAATAACTTAATATTTTGTTGGTCACATGTCCATTGCAATAGCATACAAGAACTTTTCATTTCCCCCGCTTTATCGCAAATTATTCGAATTCCTACTTGAATAGCCATTTACCAAGTCTGTCCGATTGGCCCAAAATAATATTTACACGTAGAAACAACAACACTTCCCCCAATCCAAAAGTTTGCTTCGTAGGTTCACCGTTTTCATCGACCATTTGTACTGGGGTAAGGATAATTGCGACTCCTTAGAGCTAGTGCAGAGAGTTGGTTAACGGTGAATTTGAAACGAAGGATATCAAAAAGGATTATGAATTGGTGAGAGCGGAAAAAGGTCGACTCCACGCGGAGAAAAAAAAAAGAGAAAAAACTTGAAAGCCGGCGGCAGGTAGTGGACTCTCGCGTCAAGGGGTGAAATTTGATCTCCATGGTGGACGGTTGACTGAAGGCCAGTTTGAACTCAAAAGTCAAAGTGTGATGGTGTTTCCTTCAATCAGAAGTTTAATCAATAAAAATAAGATTCAATAAAAATAATTTGGCCCAAGGATACTTATTTGTGCAGTAAGTAAATTGTGCACTAACTGTTAAAATTACATTTAGTACGTTTCACGGATTCAATAAAAATAAGACAATAAAAATTAGATTCAATAAAAATAATTTGGCCTAAGGATATTTAATTGTGCAGTGTTAAAATTACATTTTAAATGTTTCACGGATTCAATAAAAATAAGATATGTGGTGGTTCTTTAAAGCATTCACAAAGAACCACCCATTCCCTTTAAATCAACCCGCCTTTCCACACCCAACAAAACTATTTTGCTTACCTGTAATCGAGCAGCGTTAAGCTACCCTTTCAATATCATACCTGAAAAGTAAGCCCACGGCAAGATTATCATCTTGCCATGGCATCATACGAACGCATATCAACCAAACCACTTCGGTTCATTTTACATTAATCAGTTAGGAGTATGATCGGTTCCTCTGGGCGGCAACATGCCAATCAAACATACACCGATCCTCCTGTGTCTGCTTGTTCCAACAATCCGTTGGTCCAAAAAGGCACGTCGGGCAACTCGCCTGCTTGCACGTCTGCAAGCCAGATTTGCGATAATCGATCGCCTATGCCGATAACCGATCATCGAGTTGGACACGATATGATTGTTATTTAAACAAACATGCCAATGATCAGGTCCCACGGTATAGTTCCCTTAAACAACTCTCGTACCATTAACCAAGGTAAACAAACGCGTATCTTAGCGTTTGAACCCCGAAATAGCGTTTCTGTTGACTTAATACTCAGAAACCTATTTCTGCATCAACGAATCGCTAGTTCAAACATAGCAACCTTTTCCGGTCGCTATCCGAGCGACCATCTATTTGCACAGCTGACCTGAGTTGAATTCGAATATCATTTAGGCAGTTGTTGTTTCCGCTTTTCCTTATTCGACTTCAGTCTACATTTGAAATGCTGTCCTTGCCATGTACAGACCCTTTCTCTGTATGTGTGCAATCTCGAATAGAGATATCCGCGCGAAGCAACATCTAGATTCATGATGGAGTCAGATTGCAATCCCCGTCGCGTACACATACGCTGAGGAGTCAAATTCTACCAGGCGAGCAGACTGATCGAGGTCGTTGCGTTGTCGGAGTCGCGAGAATTCGATAAGTTGTGTGTTCGATTCGCGTGTAAATACACCTCGTGCGAGAATTCCGTACTTGGAAGTTAGTGTCCTTGTAAAAATCATAGCTTACGTGTGAACAATAATAAAATAAATTATAGTGAACACAGAAAAGTTAATAAACAATATAATACGTTGCGAACGCGTGTAATTCGGTGGATAAAATAAAAATCAAAAATTAACGGAGATCGATAGCTTTCTATACGAAGGCTTGTGCCTTAAACCACTCTTTGTAATGCATATGCCCAAGTGCTACCGTTTTGTAAATTGCAGTAACGTCAAGATATTTTCGTACTGTACAGAATTTTGGTGAAATAAAAACACATTAGCATTAAGCAAACTCAGCGTGTTTCATTTGTTTTTTATGTTTTATCACTTATTGGTCGGTGAACAATTATCAGTGAACAATCTGTGGTGTTGTGCTCAACCTGCGCCCGTGCTGACGCCTCAAGCATGCCACCCACAGATTCAATAAAAATAATTTGTCCTAAGGATACTTATTTGTGCAGTAAGTAAATTGTGCAGTAACTGTTAAAATTACATTTAGTATGTTTTACGGATTCAATATAAATGAGATTCAATAAAAATAATTTGTCCTAAGGATAATTAATTGTGAAGAAATTTTTAAAATTTCTATATATGCAAAGCTGTGCAATGACGATTTGGAAATAGAACCTGACAACTTTACCAGTTTCACTTTTCGGAAACGTAAGTAGAAAAAAGCCAGGTGAGTGAAAATAAAGGAAAATAAATATATAAATAGTTTAAAAAAAAAAATATATATATATACAAAAATATACCATAACAGTTCTCAACAGACGCATTCATGAGATTAGTCTTAAAAAACAAGAACTAGACAAACAAATGGAGGAAGTTCTTAAACTAAAACACAATTTGAGCCAGAATGAGCGGAAAACGAAAATGGTACAACAACAACAGCAAGAACAAAGACAACAGCAACCCACGAAGCCAAAGAAGCTATATAAAAAGAAAGAGGAGCTCTCCAAAAAGAAGAACGATTTGGAGCGACAAATTAAAGAAGCCCTATCGGAAACCAACACTCAACAGCAAGAACAAAAACAACAACAGCAGCAGTAGCAGCAGCAGCAGCAACAACTGCTGGGAAAACAACAAGCAGCAGCCAATAAGAAGGAGAAAGTGCCTCCCATCATAGTTAGCTTTATGGATGATAAGGACCTATTTAAATTGGGTAAGTTAACATGCAGAAATTTCAAAACGAAAAATTTAAGTAACAGTAAAATAAATTTTTTATGTGATAGTTTAGATGACTATCATAAAATTAAATCTGCTCTAAGGCAAGCAAGTAGCGAGTACTTCACGTACACACCCAAATCGGAGAAAACTATCTCCATGTTACTTAAAGGAGTTGATCCTTTTTTTCCTCCGAAGAACTCTTCTCGAAACTACAAACTGTCGAAAATGACAGTTTAAAATTTACTGATGTAAAGCCATTCTCCACTTCTCTCTCCCGAACTCGCAACCGCAAGTTGCCGTTCTTCATTGTCTCCCTAAGTCCCAACAGCAAAGTTGATGCACTTAGGAATATTAAAGTTATTTTCCACCAAACAATAATTTGGGAAACAATAAGGAAATTTGACCATGTATTGCAGTGCATGCGGTGCCAACGATTCGGCCACGTTGCGTCCAACTGCTGTATGGAATTTAGATGTGTAAAGTGCCAAAACAATCATACAGTAGGAGAATGCCCCTTAGGTCCTGTGCAAAAATACAGGTCACCCGGCCAACTTTAAAGGTTGTCCGAAATTCCAACAACTAAAAGCCAAGTTGGAATTAAAAAAAAAAACAACTTGAAGAAGTGAAACGAATGAAGGTTCGTTCTTATAATAACTTCGTTGCACCTAATGTATCATTCGTTCAAATTGCCGGTAGTCCATTAAACTCAAACTTCGCGACACAGGAAAGTAACATAATGTCACAAAATCTTCCGCACCTATCATATCATTTTCCCAAATGGCTAGTAATGCATAATAAAAATCATAAAAGCGCCCGCTCCCGGGACAAATTCAAACATAAGAGCAATCCTGTTGGCCATACAGGGACAGATTGCTGGATTTGAAAAAAAAAAACTGACTAAACAAGCGGCCCGAATAGATATTATTTATTCTTCCTTGTTCTCAGACAACCCAACATACCACAAACAACTAACTATCCAACTAATTTAACAATAAAAATTATTACTGTGAACGTGAATTCACTAATCACCGTAGGAAGGAGGGATAATCTCGGTAACCTGCTTGAAGCCGAATGCCCCGATGTGCTTCTAGCTAGCGGAACCAAGCTAAACCAGAGCCACAAATTTGGCTACAAAAACTATAAAGTCATCAGACGAGATCGTCCACACGCGACACAAGGAGGTAGAGTTGCTGTCTTAATTAAGAAAGGCCTGCACCACAAGGTCGTTTACAGCACAGCTGTACACAAATTTCAACTGCTGGAAGCTTGCATTATAGATATACCTTTGAAAAGTCAAAGGCATCTATACGTGGTATCCGTGTATGCGCAGTGCCGGATTAAGCCAATCGGGGGCCCTAGGCCATTCAAATTTTGGGGCCCTCTTTTTTTTAATAATCGTAAAATTAATCGTTATTGATACATTTGTATAATTTAAACAACTAATTCATATCATTTTAAGGTTTTCAAATACAATAATGTTTCGCCAACTGGGAAACAGCAAAAGGGTGATTCTGTGTCGAGTTCCTCCTCGACGAGACAGCAAACATGGCAACGGTGATTCTCTCGTCGTTGCAAGGGTTCCAAATAATGCCACACTGGGCGTTAATAAATGATCGAACCAACCATCAACAAACTATACAAATCAAACTCAAAACAAACAAATTAATCGCGCGGATCGTCTTCACGAGATCCATGTACCTTTATTACTCGAAATTAAAACCACATTATCAAAGCACAGGTGCTGAAGACACCGTAAACAACATAACATTATAACTTTAACGTTCAACATATACAGGTGCTGCAAAAACCGTATACAAACGAGTCAAAAACATTGTGAGCACCGTACAGTAGTAAAACAAGCATTGAAAACAGTAACATGGAAACGTCACACGAATAGACAATTTTGCTTTTGTCTATTCAGCAATAGGTGGCGTTCCGTGTGGTATGTTTTTTCGGAATGGTGTACTGTGGTATATGTTGCGGAACTGCAACATCTTCCCGGGCCGAGACGATGGACCCAGTAGTAGTCCTCCTTAGTTGGCGTCACCACCTGGTGTCAGCGCCGTGGGAAGTGGCGGTTGGGTTTGGTTGAGCTCAGAGCCCTTAATGCTCGTATTGCTCATACACCGGTACGGTAAAACGGTAGGGTGGCAATAATTAATTATGTTGACTAGAACTGACTATTAACTGAATTAATTTGTTATAAAATATACTTCGTTATTGTTTAAATTTCTAGTCAATTATCAGTGTTAGTGTGTGTGTGTGTATGTGTGCGTATGTGTGTGTGGTTGTTTATTGTTGATAGTCTCCGACATGTTGTGGAGAAGTCCCTGAAAGGCGATATTTGCCGCATCAGCTGCGGCAGCGGTGTGATTTGTATGTTTAAAGTTAAATGTTGGTTGGATCGTACATCCCTGGTGTCATCGATGAACTTCTTGGACGTAGTCCTCTCCTTGGATCGTGGATCCCTCTGTGTCATCGATGACCTTCTTTGACGTAGTCCTCTCTTTGGATCGTGAATCCATTTGTATGAAGTATCAATATGTTAGACGTAGTACCATGTCGGGTCGTAAATCCGTTTAAATGAATAAGAATATCTTGGACGTAGTCCCCTGTTGGATCGTGAATCCGTAAGTGTAGTTTATATAGTTTGGACGTAGTCCTATGTTGGATCGTGGATCCATGAATCGTCATTGAGCGATGTAGTCGTCAATCTGTTGAATTGTTTGTGTTTGTCCCTGGTTGGAAATGTGTCCATTTAGATTTAGTTGAAATCTAGGTGCACTAGATGGAGCTGTCAATTCAGTCCAAAGACCGATTAGTTGCGTTAAAGTCGGCCGTGCAATGTTGGTTTTCTCTCATCTTCTGAATATGGCCAGCCTGTGCCGATATTAGAAGTGTTAGAGTTGCCGCCAACTGCATATGATCATCTGCGTCTTGAATCCAAGGTGATTGCTGTGCCTGATGCTGTTGCAGTTGGGGATTTGTCCCATCTACGCCGCTAAACCAATGCTCGGTGTTGGACGAATTTCTTGATGGGAGCTGAGATTGTCGTTGGCCACATTACCTGGCGGAGTATTTGATCCACTGGTTGAGTGATTGTTTGATGATGATGCCTTCGGTAATTGTTATAATGGCCACCATAGAAATAATCTTGTTGGCCTTGACGACTTGAAGAAGACGATATACTGCTTGATTTGCCAGACTTCGCTGAACCTACCATTATATCAGAAGAGATTCTATTGTTCCCTTGATGGTAATTCGTGGAATTGATTTTCCGGTATTGTTGGATGCTCTGGCATTTGAACTGTAGTTACCGTCAGCCGATTCACATATCCGATGTTGAAGTCGCTGAGCGTAACTCTTATTTGCTGAATCTGGACTGCGGTCATAATGTGCAGTCATTGTCTAGGAACCACCATCATCCTCATACGAATTGTCATCATAAGGTCTATGCTGCTGCTGCAATTGTTGTTGTGGGTGCTGTGACCGCATATGATTTCTTTTTGGAACAGCATAGTTGATAGTCTCCGACATATTGTGGAGACGTGCCTGAAAGGCGACCTTTGCCGCATCAGCTGCGGGAACGATGTGATTTGTGGTCGTCAATATGTTGAAGGTGATGGGTTGTAATTTCACCATCTTCTCAGTATGTCCAGCCTGTGCCGCTGCCAGAAATGTTAGGTATCCCGCCAACCGCATAGAATCATCTGCGACTCGAATCCAATTTGATTGCTCTGGCTGATGCTGTTGCAGTTGGGGATATGTCCCATCTACGCCGCTAAACCAATGCTCGGCGTTGGGCGACTTTCTTGATGGGAACTGAACCCTCTGTCGGCAGCGTTACCTTTATCGTATTTGATGAAGTGGTTCAATGATGGTGCTGGACATGGTGGCTTTCTTTTTGGAATGTTGTGGTTGAGTCCTTGAGGCCTATTTTGTTGAATTAGAACTGGCACTTGATTGAGCCAGAGAGGTTGCGCATCCAAGTTGCTATTTAGAAGATTACTCTGCTGATCAATGAAAGCCTGCGTTTAATTGTGTCGCAGGATAAAATAGTCCCAATTCTAGGCGCTTTTCTTCGTTGACTGGTGGCTGGACCTTGTGTACACCGTTCGCCCTCCGTTGGTCGGATTTCCTGAAGGGTGCCGGCATCTCTCCTGTTCTTCTCCTTCTGTATTCCCTTATCTTGGCACCGAAAGCCTATCTTAGACACCGACTCCGTTGGAGTGGTGCCCCCGTGCCAGCTACGTGCAATGGGCGGTGTTGATAGGGTGCCCCCAGAGCATTTCGTCCAGGCGGCGAAAGCGAAGAACCCCAGACACTTAACGGCGATGTGCCTAGGTGGCGAGAAGCGACAAATTCAGTATGCTCGAACGATATCCAGGTGACGAGAAGCGGTGAACTCCAAATCCGCAATAGTTTTCCGTGGACATGCTTTCCAAGGGGTGCCGGCATCTTTCCTTGTTCCTCGTTTTCTTTGTCCCTTAATCTTACAACCGAACGCTTATCTTAGACATCGACTCCGTTGGAGTGGTGCCCCCGTGGCAGCTATGTGCAATGGGCGGTGTTAAGAGGATGCCCCCAGAGCATTTCGTCCACGCGGCGAAACCGAAGAACCCCAGACACTTAACAACGATGTGCCTGGGTGACGAGAAGCGACAAATCCTGGATGTGTAAACGATGCGCCCAGGTTTCGAGAAGCGGTGCCCAGGAACGGATGTGTATGATGCGGTGAAATCGCAATTCTCAGAGTTCTTGGAATTATTCATCTCCAATTCGATTTTTGGGTTGACATTGCAACTATAGGACCGGATGTGCCCTTGTTGACAAAACTTTTCTTGGTACTGACCCCTTAGATTTGATTGTATTGTCCTCTTGACTTTTTTGTCCGATGGGCCATCGTCCTCTTCTTGAGGTTCTTTTAATGTACGCGGGGCGCATTTAAGTGGTAGCGTGGGTCTTTCCAAGTACCTGCAACTTCATTAAAAGAGGAGCCGAATGATGTCCTCAATCCAAACCCTGGAATTGATCGAATATTTCTTGATGTACCTGCAGTGAATTCTGTAAAATTAAGCCAAATGAAACAACCTTGGATGTCGAACAGTAGACTGTACTTTGTATTTGATTAATTGAGTATTAATTAAATTGTTGGTTAACTGTGTTATTTAAATTGCTAAATAATAGTAATTTGTGGACTGTAATTTGTATTTGGAAGAATTATTAGCTTTTCGTTTATTGATCATGACTTGTTCGACTTGTATGTTAAAGTTAAAATATAAGTTGGATCGTAAATCCATCTATATCATCGATGACTTCTTGGACGTAGTCCTTTTTTGGATCGTGAATCCCTCATGTCATCGATGAACCTTTGAACGTAGTCATACGCGTTCCACTCGAATGAAACGCAAAAAATGTTGTTTTATTTATATTGGAAGTTTATAATGTTGGTAAAAATAGGAAATATCTATTAATTCATTCTATTTACCGTCGATTGCAATAGAAAAATTATTAAAATAAAGCAGAAATTAGTTTATTTTCACAAGAGTGATGAACCACCTAATCAGTACGGGCTCGGATATGTCCAGTCCGATTGAACTCAAGAAATATACATGTGGTAAGCATATTCCACTTGACCACGGTGTCTTCGTTTTTCAGAAGCACATCTGCCAGAGTTCCACTCTTATGAAGTGCTCCATCACTTTGTTTATTATCAACGCTTGGTGATGTAATACTTGCATCCGACTCCCATTGTTGTTGTCAGGTTCTAATTGAATAGCTTTCGTATCGTCGTCTATGGCTTCATCGTACTTTCCTGTATTGATTCGGCCATATGCTTTGCTGTAATCTGGATTGTAGAATAATACAGAGTTGCAGTCTTTAATCGCACGACCATTTTCTGTTACACGGATATAAACTGCAGCTCGATTACAGTAGAATATTGGGTTCTCCGGATCGAAACTAATTGCCCGGTTGTCTTGGACTACTGCTTCTTGATATTTGCATTCCTTCATCAGGCGGTTGCCTTTATTCTTAATCTGTTCGGCTGTTCCAAAGGATTGTAGATTGCGTTCGATAAACATCGACTGGAACATTTCGAATAGATCTAACCTTTGTGGTTCCGCTTGTGAGGTTGTGCCTGCACTGTTAGACGTAGCTTCTTCGCTATCGAGATCCTCATCATCGCTCAGATTAAACGCTGGTTGCAAACATTGTATAACAACATCCAGACTTTCGATGACATCAGTTTTACATAGTCAATGAAGGATTTAACGAACTGCTTGTGGACTTGATCAGACATTTTCGAAATCTATCAACCGTAAACACTGAATTGCCGTTATTGGTCTCAAATCAATGTCGAAACTCAATTCATGTTAGAAACTAGAATAGTCCCGAATCACTACACGATGCTGTTCTTGATATACGAAGGTGATTGTTTCCCGTTTCACAATTTTGCTATTAATTACGATTTCTTTGTTTAAAATTATTATTGAATTCATTTGCTTTTGTTTGTTCTGCGTATTTCCATTCATTGGAAATTCAGCAACAATCATTGAAAGCGGTTAGCTTAACCTTAGTTTCCATCCTTTTGTTGATTTAATTAATACTTCATTTAGTTTTGATGATGAAAATAGTGTGACGTCAACACGTAGATTCAATCACAAAGCACGACACAGCACAACACTCCTTAAGTTAGGATCCATTCGGATCGCTAATTAATTTGTATATATTATTATTAAATTATTGCCACCTACCTGATCTCGGCGATATTTCCTTGTTGGTTTCGTCTTCCTTTAACATTGTCCATAGGTTGGCGCCTTCTTGCGGATGAATCCGGAACACTGCACACTTCGAGCCATCTGGCTCGAAGGACCATAATGTTTCGCCAACTGGGAAACAGCAAAAGGGTGATTCTGTGTCGAGTTCCTCCTCGACGAGACAGCAAACATGGCAACGGTGATTCTCTCGTCGTTGCAAGGGTTCCAAATAATGCCACACTGGGCGTTAATAAATGATCGAACCAACCATCAACAAACTATACAAATCAAACTCAAAACAAACAAATTAATCGCGCGGATCGTCTTCACGAGATCCATGTACCTTTATTACTCGAAATTAAAACCACATTATCAAAGCACAGGTGCTGAAGACACCGTAAACAACATAACATTATAACTTTAACGTTCAACATATACAGGTGCTGCAAAAACCGTATACAAACAAGTCAAAAACATTGTGAGCACCGTACAGTAGTAAAACAAGCATTGAAAACAGTAACATGGAAACGTCACACGAATAGACAATTTTGCTTTGTCTATTCAGCAATAGGTGGCGTTCCGTGTGGTATGTTTTTTCGGAATGGTGTACTGTGGTATATGTTGCGGAACTGCAACAAATAAAATAAAGGAAATCATTTTTTTCAGTTGAATTATATATTTTTTGATTAAAAATAATTAACAGTATATTAAATTATAAAATAATCTTTGGACATCTCTTTGGAAGAAGAAAGCGACGCTCGTTTTCAACAAACTTTTTTTCTACATTTTTGATCAACAAAATCATTGATGATTTCTTCAAAATCAATTTGACGAAGAATGTCCGATTCAATGGACATCAGACTTAGCATGTCTAATCGTTCTTGACGCATAACACTTCTTTGCTCGTTTTTGATGCGTTTCAATTTTGAAAAAGAGCGCTCTGTCGAACAATTCGTGATCATAAGAGTTAAAAAAATGCGAAGAGCAATTTCAACGTTCGGAAAAACTAATTCAACATGATCTTGAATCAAACTTTCGTAGAGGTCATAGTGAGTGAACTTAAGTTTCATTGGGAATTTTGATTTAATGAAAGCGTGAAACTGTATGAGTTCAGGGTAAAATTCTTCTAAATTGTCAGAGTAAAAGTCAGCTAAATCGGAAATCTTTTTGGAATACACATTTTCGGTCAAATCAAAATCAAAAACGAAAATCTCTCCGAAACCTCTAAGTAAACTTTGCTTCGTCTGTTGATTTCAATCTTGAGCGTATCGATGATTACCAAAAAACCGTTCACACGAAAATAGTAGCGCGGACTTAATGCAACATCTGGAGCATCGCCATCGTTTGGCTGTCTTGTTCTTCGTCGAACTCGCGATGCAACATTCGCATAATCTGTCTCAGGTAAAATGGACTGGCTTTGTTTTCAAACACTTCGAACTTATCTCTCATCTCATCTAACAAATTTTCTACTGACGAGTACATTAACGCGCAGGTTTTCAGATCAATTTCTACTGACTGCAATGCTTTGCTCGTTGCCCGAAAATTGTTCAAAATATCGCTCCACAAAACAAGCATGAAAACAAATTCGAAGGTTTGAATTTTATTCGCGATACATTCAGCTTCGTGTCTACAGTCACTTTTTTGTGTTAAACCATTAGCAATTTCATACAATGCTGCTACGATTTCGTTGAAAGATTTTTGAATTGCCTCAGTGGCGTTCGCATGAGCTTCCCAACGAGTTTGGGATAACGATTTCAGTACCTTTTCCTTGTTTCCGATACGTTCCTTCAAAACGTCCCGCCGGTGGGTTGAGCTTGAAAAGAATGTGTACAATAGAAAAAAAGTTCACTGCAAACAAGCAGCATACAGCAGTTTCTCAAACTAAGTTAAGCGAATGCGCTGCACATGGTAAATAAATCGCAAATTCGTTGAGCTTTAACAAGATCGATTGCATACCTGAGTAAATACCCGACATATTCGGAGCATTATCATAAGATTGACCCCTGCAGTATTTAAAATCTAAGCCACAAATCGCAAGAAATTCTAAAACCACTTCAGCCATCGCAACACCTCTATGGCTATCAAAGTTCAAAAAAGTCAAAAATCTTTCAACGGGCTTTCCATCCTTAGCAACATATCGGACAACTACACTGAGTTGATCAACGTGAGCGATATCCGGAGTTGAATCGACTGAAAGACCAAAATATCGCGCGGCTAAGACCTCTGGTATAATGTGATTTTGAACCCATAATGCTGATCAACTCCTCACAAATTGTTTTTGATAAATACGAGGGATTCCCCTTGCCCCGGTCCGCAAAATTTTCAATGTGACTTTTTAAGAACGGGTCAAACTGTGCAATTAGTACGAGTAAACCTAAGTAATTTCCATTATCTGGAACGCCGAAATGCTCGTTTGTGCCTCTGAAAGGTAATCCTCGTTCAGCCAACGTTATGATGACTGGAATCAATCGTCGCACTGCATCTTTCCAATAATTTTTCTCTTTCTGGTACTCAAGTTGAAGGTTGTCGGAAACATCGACGCAGTTCTGTCGCCTTTGAATGTATGTCAACATAGATTCTCTGTGAAGAGATCCATTCTCATGTTGATGTAATTGGGAAACATTTTTCCTTAAATCCATCGCTGGTCAGTTTGTTTTGTTTGTCTTTGGAAGCAAAAATTTTACATACAAAACAATACACGCAACCAGCCGTGGGAGAATAAATTAGCCATTCGCGCTTGAACCGTTCTTGATTTGCCTTTCTTCCAAAAAACATTTTTTCTGAGCAATATCTTGTTCTACCTTCTGCATCGTAAAATCTACGAGACGGCTCAAACGGTCCAGAGTGATTTTGGCACATGCTTGGACCACGATTGATCCAAAAATTGGCGTCATCGTCAATGAAATCACCCCACTTGCCTGGATCGCTCGAACAATTGTCATTGTTCGCTGCAGTTTCAAAAGTACCCAAATCCGCGGCTCTGAGCTCTTCGTATTCGTTCAGACTAACATCACGCTGCGAGTTTGATCCATCATCTTGATCCAAAGATTCAGAGGTTTTGAGATGATCGACTTGCTCTGTTTCAGATTGAATCTGCAAATTTGATAAAACAATTTTGAATTCAAAAGTTTTGAGAATTACATTTGCTCTAAAAACACTTTAGTTTCTATTTTATAAGAAAGTTATAATTTATAAATATCAACAGTAAATTATATTTCGATTCTTACATCTTCATTACTAGATTCGATCTGTTCACTAGCTGATGAAGAAGCATGTGCAGTGGAACTTTGGAAGAATATCGTCAATTTTGGTAGTCTCGATAAATCTGTCTCAATTCGTTTTTTCTTTTCATCCGCAATTTTTCTTTTTTGAGCCCCGCTCTGATAGGATCGCCGCATTATGTAATCTACAAGCATGCTTAAATCGTAACATTCTGATAGGAAAAGCAAACATCAAATTCTGTATTTGAAATTAAACAACAAAGTTTAAAATCAAAAAATCGAACTCAAAAATAAATCAAAAAAACAAAACCAAAATGTTAAATTATCGAAATAGTTAAAACTAAATCAGTTTACAAAATCAAAATCGAACAACAAAACAAATTTCGAAAAACTGAACGAAACTTAAAAAAGAAATTTAAAACGAAAAGAATATACAAACTCACTTTCATTATTATTGTTTGGATAACAAAAAAAGACAATTTGATTGGTGATGTTTTTTGTGTTGTGTGAAAAGATACAATATAAAACGAAACCTACCTTTTTCAACAAATGCCAGTCACAGTCAGTGAATAACGATATTCAGTAGTGTTTGTGCTTGGTAACAAAAAAAAAAAAAAAAAAAAAACCCCCAAGGAGACGGGGAGTATTTGTTATAATTTAAATTATATTCTACTTTTCCTTGATTTACATTTATATTTCATCTTAATTTCAATTTCATTACATTTCATACTCTTTTCTTTTCATTTAAATTTCCGTTGCTTTTCTTCTCACTGAAATCTCATTTTTCTTATTTATATTGTCCAAATATCTTTCTTCCTCTAACATAACTTTTATAAATTATATAGCAACTTTTTATATTTCGGACTTGTGTTGAATTTAGGTTCCGTCGGGCTGTTTTCTTTTTCCTATCTTCTTTCCGTTGTTTTTCTGCATTCCTACTTGTTTTATTCAGTTAGTCCTATCAGGCTGTTTCTCGCGCTTTGTGATCTCCGGTGTCCATCACTTTTCTTTCATTTATCCCTCGTAAAATGGACCTCTCTTCTCCTCAGAGCTTGGGGCATCAACCCAATCAGGATTTGATGACTCTTCTTGAGAGATTGAGAAGCGAACTCGCGACCGCGGTAGCCAGGATCGCTGCTCTCGAGAGGGAGAACGCAGCATTGAAAGCTACTTCACCCCCGACCCCCTCCAACAAAAACCTGGAAACCCGTCATTCACAGGTCGAACCTGAAATGATAAGCCTCGACAGTGACTTTGATGTCTCTGCCGACGAGAATGGTCTCCATGTCCCTACTCTTAATACTTGCCGCTCCACGCCCACCCCTCTCCGCGCGGAAAAGCGGAAAACACCTCGACCCAAGCTGAACTGCGAGGGAGCTCCCTCCAGTAAACGTGTTGCCACCGGCTGTACGCCAATAATAGCCCCAGCTTCGGCTAATGAAATCGTGGCAAACCTCTCGGTACACCCCACTGCACAAAAAGTCGTTCCGCTGGAAAAATCGTGCACATCGAAGGTACCATCCTCCACAACCCCGAAACCAAAGACCACTCCAACTCAAAAGGCCAACCAAACATCGGTCGGGGGAGACGTACCTGCTTTAAAAAAGAAGCAGCAACCTGGGGTCTTTGCACGAGACCTCAACCTAAAGGAGTTCGTCGGTGATATGAACCGACAAGGAATATCCAACTTTAAGACAAAGACCTTGAGTCCAAGTCTCAATAAAATCGTAACCTACGATCGACAAACGTTCTCCAAGGTTAGCGATACCCTGAAGGCCAAGGAGGTGAACTATTACACATTCACCCCGGCCGACGAAAAGTCGAGGATCATCCTCTTAAAACGAGTCGCTGCCTGCTGGGAAAAGGACGACATCGTAACTGCCCTTGAAGCAACATTCCCCCACGTCAAATTCACTGACGTTAAAAAATTCTTTCCGCCACAACGGTTTGTGAACATCAGACCGCAAAAATACAGCAAAGTAAACATATGGCAGCTTCGCCTTGCCCCAGGAACCGACATAGACTCCATAATACGGACAAAGTCGCTTCCAACTCTCCATCAACAAGTTCTGTTCGAAGTATTTCATAACAATGAAATACCTCAATGCCGACGTTGCCAACGTTTCGGGCATGTCTCCCGGAACTGCAACATGGCCCGCCGTTGCGTCCGTTGTGGAAAATCCCACGACATTGGCAAGTGCGAACTCCCTTCAGCAAAATACGATCCCACAACAAATGTGCAGGATGAAATTACGTTGCCAATTTGCTGCAACTGCGGTAATAAAGGACATCCGGCCAGCTACAGGAACTGTCCCAAATATAAAGAGATAGTCCACAGAACCAAGGAGACTCGAGCTAAACAAGTAGCCAAGTCAAGCTTCGGAAAACAGCCCACACAAAATTTCATCCAAAATGGATTTACATTCGCTGATAAGGTTAAAGGGAACCAAACAAAGAATATGAAAACCCCACCACCTCCCCCCCAAAAACATATTCAAGTTCCTAAGCGATCCGCTATACAGGCCACCACAATGCCACGAATCCAAGCGGCGGCACAAAAGCCTCCAAAGGGGCAACCCTCAATGCTGGAGAAACTACTTAGTCTCTCTCGCGTGATTGAGGATATTCGACCCCGATATGAAAAACTAACAACTGAGTCTGAGAGGGATGCACTCCTTTTCACGGCATATGTAAGACATACGCTTCAAAATGGACCCCAAAATTAAAGTTATCCTTATAAATGTCAACTCCCTTGTTTCGCTATCAAAGCGTGCGATAGTCTCTGACTTCATAAAGGATAACCGGGCGGACGTGGTTCTTGTAACCGAAACTAGGTTGCATCCATGTCACCGTCCCACTTTCCCAAACTTTTCAATGATTCGAAGAGATCGAACCCCCACTGGCGGCCCCACCATCAACGGAGGTGGCACCTGTATTCTAGTTAATAGCGAACTTCGCCATGAAGCTATTGACCTCCCACATTTCGAGTCCATAGAGGTCTCCGGGGTTGAACTGCATCTAGCTAATAAAGGTAGAGTGAACATATACTCCGTCTACCACTCACATAAAACCAATAATGGCCCCATTAATCCCGAAGATATCGGCCAATTAATAACGTCCTCACCCTCACCGGCATACACCCTTCATCATAGGCGGCGATTTCAACTCCAGCCATCCCCACTGGAACAACTCCGTCTCTTGCCCAAACAGCACAAAGTTGTTCCAATGGTACAGCGAAAACTGTCATGCCCTCAACTTCGAAATAGTCGCACCTACGGGTGGTACCCGAGGTAACTCCATCCTGGACATCTTTATTGTGTCCAAAGACTTACTTCCCCAAGTATCGGCGCGTGTATGTGACCACAACGCTGTGGCCATGTTCATCCGCGGCTATCAAGCATCCCGGGCTCATGTCAGATACATACCCGATTATGGGCGCACAAATTGGGACAACTTCAATATTACATTGAACGGAAAACTCCACCAACTCTCTCTCCCCACTGACAGGAACCTAACGACGGTTGAGATAAATAACGCTGCAACTCGACTTCACGAGATTCTAGTTGAAACTTCTGAGACTCATGTCCCGAAGTACAAACTTGAAAAGACTTATCAGATTCCCCTTGACGACCTCACTCTTCGTCTCATCCGGGAGCGTAAAAAGCTCTGCAGAATGAGATATCGTCACCGCTTTACGCAAAGGGAGCCATTATTGCGAGCCATTATTCACAATATTGGCACACTGATAAAACAGTGAATCCAAAACAATCGTACCCGACAATTGGAAGACAAACTGAAGGGTATTCAGATGGACCAGAACATTTATAAAAATGTTAAAAAGATATGTGGCACCTCTCGTATCACTGGACCAATCATGCACAACGGTCTTGTTGTCAATAATGACACCAATAAAGCAAACATCATCGGAGAGACCTTTGAAAATAATCACAAGCTCACTCTCGAGGATGGCGACCCGGAAACAAATGCAATAATTAGTTCAGAGGTTCACAACAAATTAGACAACTTTAACGAGCCAATAGTTGTCTTTAACTCAGCTAACAGTGCATACTTCGACGACACACGCGATAATAGTCACGGCTTCGTCACACCAAATACCCTACAGAACCTAGTTAAATCTCGAAACCCCAAGAAGTCACCCGGTATCGACAATATGTCCTACCACTCGTTGCGAAGGCTTTCTGCTTTATTCTTTATAAAGCTCTCCATTCTGCTCAACCATGCCTACAACGTGGGGTATTTTCCCCAAGCTTGGAAGCATGCTGTTGTCTGCCCAATAGCAAAAGTTGGGAAACCAAATCATCACCCCTCAAGCTTTCGTCCTATTTCGCTCCGCACCTGCATCAGCAAAATATATGAACAGTTCATATACGAGAAGCTAAATAAATTTATCAGTGTCAGGAACCTAATACCTGACTTCCAATTTGGATTCAGAAGAGCGCATAGCACCACTATGGCTCTCAACATATTTCAAAACCACATTTGCGTGCGCTTCTTTAATAAGGAACCCACCATTGCGGTGAGCTTGGACATTGAAAAGGCTTTTGACACAACCTGGATCGAAGGTCTCGTTTTTAAATTACTGAATACTGGCCTCAGTAAAACGCTGTGTAATATAATCTACCAGTTCGTTTTAAACAGAACCTTCCAAGTTCGAGTGAATGGAAAGCTTTCCCGAACTTTCAACGCCGCCGCAGGCGTACCACAGGGCTCCATTCTAGGCCCCATCTTATTTAATATCTACACCTCAGATATTCCTCGCCCTGTGGATGGTAGAGTAAACCAGATTTGCTATGCGGATGACGTCCTAGTGTACACGTCATCTAAAAGCCCAAAACTCGCAACAAACCGACTCAACCGTCATCTGGACGAACTGTATCAGTATTACAGTCGGTGGAAAATTCGACTTAACCCATCTAAAGCAGTAGCTATAATTCTGAGTAGTAAACACTCCCAACCTACTTCTCGATATTCACAGAATATTCGAATAATGGGAGATACTACGATTAGACCACAGGACAGGATGAAATATCTTGGGGTCATTTATACCCCAAAAATGAATTTCATCAAACATGTGACCCACATTCTCCAAAGGGGCCTCGGTCGGTCTAAGCAACTGCACAACATCTTCAAGTGGAGCAACAAAGTTGACACCAAAGTTAAGCTTCTCTGCTATAAGCAGCTAATCCGATCTGGAATATCGGACGCCTTTCCCATATGGTCCTGCATATCTTCGGGCCAAATGGAAAGACTTCGGGTTTTCGAAAGGAAACTCCTCAGAAGATGCACCAATCATTCTAGAAGGCCTGACGGTCGTCATTACCCCAACTCTCACCTATACGAAGGCGCCTCCATTACCCCTATCGATGAGTACTTGCTTCAATTAGCATATAAGTACCTCGAAAACATTCAGAACAGCGAGAACCTACTTTTACGGGACTCCTGCGTTCTTGACCCTTCTCTCTCTCGATCTCTTCGGATCAAACCCCCACAATTTCTTCTTCAGTACAAAACTGAAGAAAGCACCCTTCCCAACAACATTCCCCTCTATAATAGAGGATTCCTGGACCCATCCCATAGGGTCTACTATTAACAAACCACACACACGAACGCACAGTACAAGACGGCACAAACACAAACATACACACCGACCAAAGCGCAGATTATCAGACGCCAAAGACGTGATCTGCGTTCACGACCGCACCCAAGACCTACCGGTCTTGTACGATTTCTTTCCCACCATCCCTCTATAAAAGTAGTTAGAGAACACCCGGACTAACACTGTCCACACTATCCTTGGATACCCCCCCTTTTTCTCTTTTCTTTTCAGAGATCGCGAGACCGAGCCCAACATCCTCACGGATGTGGGTGATTCTGGTTATCGCAAGATGACCAGAAGTCAGAGACAAGATGAAGGACACATATGTCCTGTCTCGCTAAATTCGGCCTTCTCGCCACAATTTTTTTTTCAACAAATGCGTAGTTTTCGATATGTTCATAACACACAATACCACAATTTCACATTAATTAACATCTAGATTCGTCACTAATTGAAAAAACGTTCTTTTTTTCTCTAAGAACAACGAACAAATGTAATTTGACAAACGACAAAGCAACAGATAGTTTTGTTTTGCTTAAAACACTGAAATGAATCGTTTTTGTTTATATAAACAAGCTCGAGTTTGCAAGCGCTGTTTCGGTTATTAAGCGCGCGATTTGAAATTCAAATCGTAGCTTAAAATAACAATCAAAAGAATAAATCAATTAAGATTTTTAAATATTTTTGTTTGAAAATACATTTGTATAATCAATTACATAAGATAAATGAATTGTCTGTAAAAAAATTTTTGTTTACAAAATTCCAAAAAATATAAAAAAATGTAAGCAAAATTAAAAATAAATTAAAAACAATCATGACAAATTTTCTTGGGGGCCCTTGCTCGCTAGGGGCCCCAGGCCATGGCCTAGTCCGGCCTAATGGGTAATCCAGCACTGTGTATGCCCCTGAAGCTACTCAGTGTTCGCAATTTCTCAGCGAACTGGATACCCTTTTTCGTAATCGCCAGTTAGACTCGGAAAACAATTATTTTGTTCTGGCGGGAGATTTCAACTCCAAACTCAGTGCTTGGGGTGATATCACGCCGAACACAAGAGGTAATGTACTATTCAACTGGTGGGAAGCAAATGCAACAGAATATAAACTAGAATTGTACGCTACAAGTACACCATCTTATCCAAGAGGAAGCTCCTTTCTGGACCTACTTATGATTGACGAGAGACCACAATTATTAGGCACGGACCTAAATACTCGAAATTGCCTTCGCACCATCGGGTGTGATAGTGACCATTACGGCCTCGGCGCCGTTTTACATGTTCCAAACGAACATGCAATACTTGAGCAGTACGACCAGACACATTCGTTCGTTTTCCGAAAAGCACATTGGTCGCGCTTTGATCGCATAATAAAAAGAAAACTATGCTCTAATGGCGTAGACCCTCCAACTAATAGAAACCTTCGAAATGAGGAAATAGATCATTATCTCTCAACGATGGACAACATTGTCATCAAAACAATGCACCGTTCCATTTCAAAAGCGACGCACATGGAGGAGAATTTTAATAGATACAGAAACTCAACTATTGATGCCCTGTATAGACAAAAAAGCGCTCTGCTCTCTCAGCTCAAACTGCTCTACAGACAGTTCAGCGATCCTTATAGCCAAGAAATAAAGACAATTAAGTCATTGATTAAAAACGTTCAAAAGCTGATCCGTGACAACTACAAATCATCAATTAATAAAGAATGGAAACGTAAAATTCTCTCCATTAAAACCAGTGGTGGGAATATGTTTCCGCAAATAAATAAAGCATTTAGAAGAAAAGATCATAATGACATTCCCTGCCTTCGAATCCCGAGGACTCCCGAGAATTGTCAAATATAGCTGAACGCAGGACTCACCCCGGAACACATCAACTCCAACGAAGAACTAATAGTAGTCGAGGAACCGCAAGAGAAAGCGAACTCCATTGGCGCCTATTTCGAGGCAGTACACAAAGTGAATGAATCCATTCATTCTAACCTCGATATCGAAAACAGAGCTATCCAAAACCATATTTCGCTGCGGAATGAACGGCAAAGTTGGCATTCCGAAAACAAAAGTTTCACCATCTTCAGTGAAAACAATAGAGCAGATGCGCCGCTTAGAAATTTGCACACAAATATATTTGTGAATAAGAATGAACTCATAGACATCCTTAGATCCATTAAAAACAAGAAATCCTCTGGAACAGATGGTATTCCGAATACAGTTCTTAAACATCTGCCTCCGGAAGCGGTGAAAATTTGCACTACCTTGTTCAATAACGCTCTAAATAATGCATACTTTCCAAGACGTTGGAAAATAGCAGTAGTCCATCCCATCCCCAAAAAGGGCAGCTTCCAAACATTAGCAAAATATTCGAGAAAATCATAAATAAGGCATTGATATACTGGTGTGATGAAAATGACAACATTCCGAACAACCAGTTTGGTTTTAGAGCGGGGCACGACACAGTTCATGCAGCTACAAAACTTGTTTCCGATATACAGTGGAACAAGGCAAAACGACAATGCACAGGCGTATGTTTGGTTGACTTTGAAAAGGCCTTCGATACCGTATGGTTAGAAGGGCTGGTATATAAGTTATCAAATCTAGGTATGCCCGAATATTTATTATACATTATCTACGGTATGAAAATAGGTAAACGATTTGTGGTGAAATGTGGAGATATAATCTCTAACAAGACTTTTCACATCAAAAACGGTCTACAACAGGGAGCAGTGAATTCTCCCATTTTATATAACATTTACACAAGTGATCTAGTGGGTTCTCTCAACCATGCAATTGCGTTTGCCGACGACATTGTGGTGTATAGATCTGGAGAAAAGATTGATGTCATCAACAGACTTCTGCAAAATTATTTCAACAAAATCAAACGTTTTCGCAACGAGTGGAAATTAAAATTAAATTTCCAAAAAACGGAGACTATCCTTTTTAGAACGCCCTATCAAGTGCATCAATGGATGCAAAAAGGAATTGGAAAACATTTTCCATTGCAGGAAGTAATAATCTTCCACTACAAGTAAAAACTGTATTCAGATACCTTGGAATTTGGCTTGATCAATATCTTTACTTTGATAAGCATACAGCAGCTGCTCTTACAACTTCTAAAAACGCATATGCAATGACAGACTCTTCCGTAGTAGTCTGCTGGACCCCAAGGTGAAAATAATATCGTACTCAGCATTCATCCGACCAATATTGGTGTATGGCTGCCCGATATGGTACAACATATCCCCATTTTACATGGAGACGTTTCGGGTGTTCGAGAGGCAGTGTTTGCGTTCCTGCCTCGGAATGTACAGAACCCCGGAGTCGCAATACAAGAAATCATCATTATAATCGGCACTACAACCGGGATCCGGTCTTGACCTTATTTAACAAACCTCTCCACCGGTCCCGATTTCGAGTCGATGTTATCCAGTTTGGCACTCCCAGGCTCTGGGCGTCCTGGTCTACGCCATCCCTCCAACGCAGATAAGGTCTGCCGCGCTGTCTACTTTCATACATCCTGCCACAAAGTTCTTTCCGGGTAGGCTCCTCTTCGCTCTTTCGAGCTAGATGTCCGCCCACCGGAGTCTACCAAGCTTGATTTTTCTTACAACATTAGCTTCAAGGTAGATTGCGTACAACTCATGGTTGTAGCGTCTCCGGAATCGTCCTCCCTCACATACGGGGTCAACAATTCTCCTTAAGACCTTCCTCTCGAACGCGGCTAAGAGTTCAGAGTGCCTTTTATTGAGCACCCAGGTCTCGGATCCATACATGAGTACTGGTAAGACCATGGTCTTGTACAGTAGCAGCTTGGAAGTTCTGGATAAATTTCGGGATTTAAAGAACCTTGATAGACCATAGTAGGCTTGTTATGTAGTTATTTAACAATTTACAATTAATATGTATATATGGTTTATTTTATTTAATATAGTAATATATTCTAATTATATAAAAGGACACGTGAGGACTTACGTGTGTTGACCGTTGAGCGGACGCTGCAGCTGTTGTTGGTCTGCGACAAGTTGCAGGGGGCGTTGAACGTCGTGCTCCCCTGTTCAGCTGGATTCAATCGTGCTTCCGTCGATATTTGTTTTGTTCTTATTGATTTCCTTTTTATTATTATTTTTATTATCTATCGTTAACGTCGAGTGCCAATCGTTGTTTCTATTCGAAGGTTTACGTCGAATCTATTTGTTGTCACGATCTAAGTTTTACGTCGAATCTATTTGTTTTTATTGCCGTTTACGTTTATGTTTTTTATTCGGCGCCAACGCCGTTTTTTATTATTTTCTCTACCAAGTAGAATTTCCACAAAGTAGTTTATGCAAATTAGCTACTTGGCGAGTTGTTCTCCTTTTAGAGGTAGAGAGGGAAAACTTACGAAAGGGGATTTGTGGATGTTAGGGGGACCTGGACGCGAGGTAGGTCCGTAACAGGCTTTGTTGGATTTGATCAACCGTTCGCGTATTTCTTCTTCCATATTGTTATCGGCTCATACTATAGACCCAAGGTAGATAAACGATTGCACTACTTCAAATTCGTGCTCCATTACCCTGATAGTTTGACCAACGTTAGGTCTTCTCTTCGCAGAAGTTGGTACTATGTATTTTGTTTTCCCTTCATTAATGTGCAGTCCCCGTTTTTGTGCCGCCTGCTCGATCTGGGTGAAGGAATCCTGTTAGCAATCGAATCTACCGATGATGTCGATGTCATCTGCTTAGGCAAGTATCTGGTTGTACTTGGTGACAATAGATTGCTTTCTCCAACGCCAGGTTGAAGAGGAGGCAGGCCAGACCGTCCCCTTGTCGGAGTCCATTAAAGATGTTTATTGATTTGGACAGCAATCCCGCTATTTTAATACAAGAAATACTATCCCAATAAAGTCCTGTATGACAACTCAGGACTAAACAGAATAGATAACTTCATTATCAAGATTATTCGTGGTCACACAACAAGGGCAACATGCAGTGAAAATGAAAATGATGTCATTTCGGGAGCATTCTATCCCAATGATATGCATCTGGAGAGTACTCTCTAGAATGGGTTCATTCCCCCAGAAGCATTCCCTTTCTTGGATAAAAAAGGACTTATCCAAGACAAACATGGAGTTCCTATTATTTACCATGCTTTCTGTGGTGCCAGGGATAAACGAATTCTCCATGATAACGATATCACTAACATTCCAGATCGCCTGCGTTTCATTATGGTGATCGGTGAAAGGAAGAAATCAATAAAAGGTCGACCTCATCCTAACAGGTGGTGGATCAGTGATGAAGAAAGAACTATACGTCCCCAAACATAATACGAGGGTGGACTGAAAAGTTTCCGGCCTCGACGTGAAGTTAGCAGCACTCGTTTATAAAAGCTAGTGAATGTAGTTGTGCATCTTTTGACAGTTACTCACCAAAATTCAGCCATTTTGGTCGCGTCGTTTTCATTTGACAGCCGTTTGAGTGCGTCGATGTGTGTTTTTGTGAAAATGGACAAAATTGAATATCGAGGTGTCATTAAATTTTTGTTTTTTAAAAACAATATGCCTACGTAAATCAAAGATGAGTTGGACTCTGTGTATGGGGACTCCCCACCATCATTTACCACAGTGAAATTTATGGGCAGCTGAATTTAAACGTGGCCGTGAGAGCTTGGGAGGCGATGAACGTTCGGGACGTCCAAAAATTGCAACAACTGACAATAACATCGCTAAAGTTCACCAAATGGTGCTAGACGACCGCCGAATTAAAATGAGAGAAATAGCAGAGGCTATGAAAATGTCCAAAGAACGCGTTTGTCACATATTAAATCAATTTAAGCATGAGAAAGCTGTCCGCGCGTTTGCTCACGTTAGACCAAAAACGTGTTCGAATGAACATTTCCAGTGCTCTGTTGGCGCAGTTTAGGCGCAATAAATCCGAGTTTTGGTGCCCATTAATTACTGTCGATGAAACTTGGATACACCGTTATACGCCCGATACAAAAATACAGTCAAAACAGTGGAGTACAAAGGGCGAATAGGATCCAAAAAAAAGCAAAAACTGTTTTTTCGGCTGGGAAAGTGATGGCGACTGTTTTATTGTGATAGTCATGGGGTTATCTTAATCGATTATCTCCAAACAGGAAAAATCATTATAGGAGCATACTACGCATCATTACATGACCAACTGAAGGTAGAAATTGCGGAAAAACGGCAACATTTGAAGAAGACGAAAATGCTGTTTCACAAGACAACGCGCCGTTTCACACATCAGCGGTTGCCATGGCGAAAATCCACGAATTATAGTTTGAACTGCTTGACCATCCCCCTTACTCACCAGATCTAACCCCAAGCGACTTCTTTTTGTTCCCTAATCTAAAAATTGCGTCGAAGGACAGATTTTCGTCAAATGAGGAGGAATCACGCTCGTGAACAATTATTTTGTAGATAAAAACGCCGAGTACTATTTGGACGGGTTAGAGAGATGGGAGCATCGCTGGGAGAAGTGTTACAGAGTTACAAGTAGACTATGTAAAAAAATAAAAATTAATTTTAAGAAAAAGTGTTTTGTATCTTTGTTAGGTCGGAAGCTTTTCAGGCCACCCTCGTATGAGATATGTGACTATTTAACGCCACTTTTAAGGACAGTTGGACGTTATTGTCACTTTTGTGATCGTCCTTTCAGCTGGTTCACGTGTGGGGCCTACATCATCAAAGACGTATTGGGAGGACGATGATGCCCAAGTAAACGCGGATCCGTCGGCCTGTTCCCGTGGTTCTGACGGTAGGCGGATCCTTTCGGGCGTAAAGTTCAAAAACATGCAAAGAGACAGTCAGGTGGGAGTGAAGGTAATGTAAGACGTATCGCAGTCGACGTGTTCCTACTACAGATTTGTGATTGGAAGAGATACTGATTTTTTCTAAATAAGTGTGTCTGATCGTACTGCTCAAATATATGGTACTCGTTTGGCACGTGTATTACGGCTCCAAGTCTGTAATGATCGTTATCGTACTCAATTGTGCGAAGACAATTTCAAATAGTTACCTCGGTATCTGGTAACTGAATTCGATCATCTGTCATAAGTAAATCTAGGAAGCAATTACCTCTTGGATTAGATGGTGTACTTGTAGCGTACAATTCTAGTTTATGCTCTGTCGCATTTGTTTGCCACCAATCAAACAAGACAATACCTCTTGTGTTCGAGGTCAGATTGCCCCAGGCACTGAGCTTGGCGTTAAAATCACCCGCCATTAAAAAGTAATTGTTTTCCGAATCTAACTTGAGACTTCGGAAAAGCGTATCGATTTCACTGATAAATTGGGTACACTGAACAGATTCAGGCGCGTAAGCAGCGACTATATATAGATGCCTTTGACTTTTTAGAGGAATGTCTATAATGCATGCCTCTAGCACCTGGAATTTGTGTACTTCCGTGGTGTAAACGACCTTTCTTAACTAAGACAGCGACCCCACCCCCTCGAGTAGAGTGTGGTCGATCTCGTCCAATTATGTTATAATTTTTGTAGCCCATTTTGTGCCTTTGGCTTAGCTTCGATTCGCTAGCCAAGAGCACATCTGGGCATTCGATTTGGAGCAGATTGCCTAAATTATCCCTTCTTTCAATGTGGATTAGTGAATTTACATTCACAGCAATAATTTTTAGGTTTAGTTCAGATGGAGGGTTGACGATTTTGATGTGTAGAGTTATTTGATAACAGGGTTGAATAGAGAGTATCTATTCGTGCCCTTTGCTCAGTCAATGTTTTTTGAAATGCGGCAAATTCCTTGCATGGTTAATAACATTGTTATTATTTCTGAATGTGGCTCTGGCGCATGCATTCTTCCATTATTATATGTATGTTCCATGGATGCTGGTTGCTTAGGAGCACCGGCCATTTGTGCATATGACACACAAGGAGCCACGAAATTGTTGTAAGAGCGAGTTTTCATTGTTTTCTCTTCTTCAACTTGTTTCTTTTTGGATTCCAATTTTAGTTCCATTTGTTGAAATTTAGGACATCCTCTAAAATTTTCAGTGTGACCTGTATTTTTACAGAGGAAACGGGACAGTGTTTTTCTATCTGGAAGCTGTTCCTTGCCCAAAGGGCATTCACAAATGATATGGTCGGAAAGGCACTTTACGCACCTGAATTGCTTGTGGCAGTTTGATGCCGCGTGCCCGAAGCGATAGATAATTGTGTAAACGCGTCCATACAGAATATTTCTTTAGACAAGTTCATGAATTCTGCCCTATGTTTACACATTTTGCTTATTGCGCGTTTCGGTGCTGCCGATTTGCTCTTTGCATCGCCTGGTCGTGTGGCTACTAGATTAACTTGTTCTTTTCGAACGAGAGTTTTTTCTATAGCCTGATTGGTGAGTTTTTTGACAAACTGTTTATATTTAGGACAGCCTAAGTAATTTGCGAGAAGGGCGATTTGTGTACAATTGTGGCAATATACTGTACTAGATTCGTCTTTGACGAGCTGACATTCTCCTGGCCCATGTAGATGCTCGCATTTTACGCATTTATAGCGCCTGTCGTAGTTTTTAGCTGCGTGTCCGAAGGATTGACATCGTCGGCATTGGATTGGGCCAGAGTTTCTCTTTGGTCTTTCCCGGGAGACAGGCATGTGGTAAACGCTTTAAATTTTCATGATGGCTTCAAATGGTTTCCCGGAGAGTAATCTCACTACAAATAGAGCTTATAGAATATTCAGTCGGTTAGACTTAAGTGTTTCCAGTCTATGTATGAGAGTATGTTTGGACATATTAATTCCAATTCAGCCCAGACTTCCTCGGCGTCGAAATCAGAAGTAAGACCTCTTAGGACGAGGTCGACTGATCGGTTTTGTTTGGGTGTAAAAGAATGTGCCTCTACATCGGGATTGTTGCCGACGATTTTGATGAGTTCCGCATGAATTATGAGATCATGTACATAAAATTTGCTTTTCGACCGCGAGGCCTAAGTCACCTTGCTGTTAAGGGGCGGAGATTTAACTTTCAGACCCCCAATACTGACGTGTTCCTGTTCTTTCCTAGGCGCTTGCTTGCCCTTCAGCTTATAATGGAGAGGTCACCAAAGACCTGGAACCTGTTATTGTCGCTGCTACTGGTGATCGGTGGTCCATTATTCGTAAACTCTTGGGGATGTCGTGACGGACCGACGGTAACCCATACGTCCGTTCCAGTTGTGTTTTCGTTTATTCGGACTTCTACTGCTTTAGAGAGCTGTTTGTTGCGGCGCTTTTATTCGGGCTCGGATTCCCTAAGCAGCTTTGCTTTGGTACCAAATGTGCTGCGAATTTGCTTTTCGATTGTGGTTTCTGAATTCTTTCCTCCTCGAAAATAGAACCTTGGGGCACCCCCGAATTAACAGGATACAGATCCGAACACTCGCCGTCCACAACAACCCGGATCGATCGATTTTCGAGAAACCTCTTCGTACAGGCGCAAAGCTCATATCGACGAAGTTTGCTCAGTAATGCCCCGTGCCAGACGCGGTCAAAAGCCTTGGAGATATCCAATGGGACCGCCCTTGATTCACCATACCCCTCAATCGCAGATGTCCATATATCGGTTGCAAGTGTTAAAAGGTCCCTTGAACCGCCTGCCAGAGGAATCCGTATTGACGATCATTCAGAAGTCCGTTGCACTCCGAATACCTAATAAGCTGGGCATTGGTGATCTTTTCCATTACCTTAGATAACATAGACAGTAATGGTCGGAAATTTTGTGGGAGACTCGTTTTTCCCCTCTTTGGGATTGGCTGAACTCGAGCAATTTTCCAGCAGGAAGAAAGGTCCCTCGTGCATAAGATAAACGAAAGAGTCTGCCAAGAACCGGCGATAGTTCTGGAGCACGCTGCTTAAGGACTATTGCTGGTGTTTCGTCCGGGCCGGTTGCCTTCCTACACACCAGTCTACGTAGAATGCCTTGAATAGTACGCGGGTGTAACCTCACATCCCGAATCGAAGACCATACTGGTGCGATCACAGGTGGCTCCAAAAAACCGGCGTCGGGATTTGAGTTCGCGGAAATAAATTCGCGAACGCATTAGCTTTATCTTTTGAATTTGTAACTAGCGTCCTGCTGTCTGTCACCAACGGAGGAAAAGAGGAGGAAGCGAAGTTACTGCTGACAGGCCTTGCCATTGACCAGAAGGAGCGCGAACCAGTCGGGCACTGAAAGAGTTTATTGGTCACTCTGCCGTTGTAAGTCTTCTTCGCGGTATCAAGCTCTATTTTTTGCCGTTGTAATCTGCTCACATTTTTTACCAAATCAAGATTTATCAGATTAACTTCGTTTCCTGGAATGCGGAATGTAGATCACCACCCCGAGAAGAATAATCTTTGTGACCGACTCCGCACAAGCGTTAACATCGGAGTTTCGGAAGCACACCTTCGACCATGGAAAGGATGCGAAGAAATCTCGCAAATCGTCCCAGTTCGCAGCCCCATACCTCTATACAAGGCGAAACTGCTTATCTCGGTTATTCGTTTGAAATCCAAGTGGTTGCGCGACCGATACCAAGCAGTGATCTGAGTTTCCCAGTGGCGCAGAAACCTCTACAGTATAAATACTCGCTTCGGATGTCAAAAACAGATCCAGGGCGTTCATATAATCACCTCGGACATCCGGGACTTGCGTAGATTCCTCCACGAGTTGAGTCAAGCTGTGGCTAACAGCGAACATCTCCGCAACCACCCAGTCTGGTCGGTTCTGTTGGAATGCACCATCTAGCCGAAATTGTGTACATTAAAATCGCCAAGCACTATAATTTCAGAAGCCGGGTGGTTGATCTGTATCCAGTCGACGATATGTGAACGATGTTCGACAAAAATCGCTGGTTGATCGTCATTCGGGGAGCGGATGAAATTTAACAGAACTCCTCAGCATGACCCTCAATAAGATATCCTTGTTACTGGGTTCCAACGCCTCCATCCTCTGGGAAGCCAGATCGAACCGCGTGAAGACGCAGACTCTACCCTTAAAACGGAATCTCGAATGTAAGTCGTATCTTGAGCAGTGAATATATGTCGAATCAATTGACGAATCGACCTGGGTCTCAGTTAGTGCAAGGATATCGGGTTTCGCTCTTTGCAAATTTGCAAATATTGATGGACGGCGTTTACATTCGCATTGGTGAAACCGATACCCCTGATGTTACAAAATGCCGTTACCAGTCGAGCGTCGACATAGCTTCTACAGACTTTTGCCACCGATTTAGAAGCTATAATATCCCTTGTTCGTAGAAAGATTTAGGGCGAATGGTTAGCCAATAGCGGACGTGCTCTTCGACTTCTGCATTACTTTCGAATTATTTTGCTCCGTGATTCCTTCAAGGGTGCGAATAAAAAAAAAAGTCACAGAGAAGCAAGTCTGGGCTATAAGGATCGTGCTCGAGATTTTCTCAGCCCATTTCTTCCAATGTATCCCTTGTCAAGGACGCGGTGTGAGGCCTGGCGTTGTCATGAAGTAGGATGACATCTCGAATGAGAACACCTGGTCTTTTGTTTCGATATGCGGCTTTTTCTATACCTGATACCCACTTCTGATGAGATTTCTCCAACAGTTAAGCCGCGAGTACTTTCAATAACCTTTCGAGCGTCAGGGATGTTGTCATCTGTACGACTTATCCTTGGGCGTCGATCATGACTTTCGTTTTCGATGCAGTGTGAAGCCTGGGGTTGTCATGAAAAAGGATGACATCCCGAATGAGCATACCTCGTCTTTTGTTTCAATATGTGGATTTTTCGATAGGTGATACCCACTTCTGATGAGATTTCTCCAACAGTTAAGCGGCAATCACTTTCAATAAGCTCTCGAACTTTTTAATGCTCTGCCCCACGCATACACACGATTCAGTGTATCATCACCAAACTGTGCCTTCAATCGAGAAAAAATTTTCGAGGGCTTAACGCCTTCATTTGTTAAATATTTTATAATAATCCGTTGTGCAGCAGACGTATGTACCTCTTGCCCGCCCATGGTTATACTGACTACAAAGTCGAGAGAGTTAATTGAATATTGATAGGCCTAATTCGGTACAAGACAATGAGCACCGCTGTCAGGCGTGCATTGGTATTTATACTTAAAACTAGCGGCGTTGGATGGGGACTTCAGTTTTATCTTTATCTCCGTCGTGGTCTCGTTCCTAATCGCTTCGGCGCTTATTCGTTGGACGGTGACTTCACTGTTTATCTTTATCTGCGTCATGGTCTCGTTGCTTATCGCTTCGGGGTTTATTTTATTGATGATTCAAGTGGAATTTTCCTGTGTTCCTGTGTCCCTAATTGAGTACATAACTAGCGAGACCGCTAGCCAAACCGGTTTCCCTACTCTTCATAAACCAAACAACAGCCACGCACAAGATTATCTAGCTCGCAACTTGTTGCTAAGTAAAAAAGTAAAATTACGGTTTATATTTTATTCACCCCCGTATTCAATATATAAATAATAGATATCTGATAAATTGGGTATGAAAAAAAATATCTGCGAGATGGGGGCGGCATTTGCTCTCAGCTGAGAATGAACTTAACCGCGTGGTCCTTTCAAAGACTCTTTTGAATTTCTGCTCGCAGATTACTGACTGTGTATGAAAGATGGATTTATGGGGTATCTTTGGAGGTAAATATGACGAGGAGGCAAGACAATGGAGGAAATTCCACAACCACGAATTGGAAGAGCTATACCGCAAACCTACAATAGTGAGAGGTATCAAGTCGCGAAGATTAAGATGGGCCGGACATGTGTCGCGAATGGGCAACGATAGGACCGTGCGTAGAATTCTTGACGGCAGACCAACGGGAAAGAGGCCGGTAGGACGGCTGGAACGGAGATGGGAGGACAGTGTTAGGTTTGACCTTGAAGAGATCGGTTCAGATGGTCAAGCGCGGAAGGAGAGTGCACAGCACAGGGAACGATGGCGGAGTCGAGTCGGTGAGGTTCCGGGTTCCTACAAATTATTAAATAATAAAATAATAATAATAATATGAAACCTGTATACACCACTACAGCCCGAGACGAAGGAACAGTAAAAACAGTGGATTGTTAAAGGCGAACAGGCTCCAAAGAAAGCAAAGATAGTGAAATTATGTGGAAAGTTTTTGGCTACTATGTTTTGCGATGCATGTGGCATTATCTTCTTTGATTATTTGGAAAAGGGGCAGATGATAATTGGACAGTATTATGCGTCATTATTAGGTCAGCTAAATGAGGAACTATATATAATATATATGTATACCCGCCTGTCACGCGGGTGACCGGGGTTCGATTCCCCGTCGGGGAGCCTCTGGCGCAAGACTAAATGACCTGACTAAAATCATTATGGAAAAATTTAACAAGCCTAAAGACTTGCTAAATAAGGCCACGACCGATTCCCGGTTGTAGTGCCCATGATGATGATGAAATGAGGAAATAAAAGAAATCGTCCTCATTTGAAGAAAAAAAAGTCCTCTTTCTCCACGATAATGTACGAGTGCATACGTGCGCAGTTTCAAGTGCTAAAATTGAGGAATTGAAGTTTGAATTGATAGACCATCCACCGTATTCACCAGATTTGGCCCCGAGTACCTCCTTTTTATTTCGAAATTCAAAAAAATTGATCAGCGGACAACGCTTTACATGAAATGAGGAGGTCATCGCACACACAAATGCTTATTTTGAGGAACTACCACAATCAGACTTTCTAAAAAATTAAATTAGGCAAAAAAATTGTTTTTCTATCTTTTTCTATAGACTTATTGACCTGCCCTCGTGTCTAGGCATTAAAGTCCAATGTAGGTCGATATCTCCCTTATGCCCCCCCCCCCCCCCCCCCCCCCCCCCATATACCATTAAAATCACTTAACACCATGGTTTGCAATGTTGCCCCCGAGTGCCTTCTTTTTATTTACAAATTTTAAAAAAATTGTTCAGCCGACAACGGTTTACATCAAATGAGGACGTCATCGCACATACAAATGCTTATTTTGAGGAACTACCACAATCATACGTTCTGAAGGCTTAAAAAGGTTTGGGGGCTGTCTGTCAAAGTAGTTTAATACATTTGGACAGACAGCCCTCAAACGAAGGAGAAGAAGGAGATTATGTTGAAAAATAAGAAAATTAAATTACGCAAAAAATTGTTTTTCTATATTTTTCTAAAGACTTATTGACCTGGCCTCGTATCTAGGCATCCAAGTCCATTCTACGTCGATATCCCCCCCTCCCCCACCCTATTTTCCATTCGAACTGTGCTCCAACATTGAAAAAGGTACCCCAAAATCACTGTTATGCGTGCGATGGTGAAATGGTAATACACACCAACAAAGAAAAAATCCACTCAATCAAATGTAGACAATTCCCTTTTCTTCACAATTCTATGGCCGGGTTTAGCATCATCACCTACCAAGAAAGTAGCAACGTTTTTAAAGGTTGCCCCCCCCCCCCCCCCCCCCCCCCCCGCGCTCTTTTCATAAGTCGAATTCTATGATTGGCATCACTACCCAGCAATCAATAAATAGATGCCACCCCTCCCTTAACGCCATAATTTACAATTTTTCACAAAGTACCAATCTATTTAAATGTCTAAATACATCCAGATAAACTTGCCTTTGTACCATAATAAGCTCGAATTTAACATCATCACCAACCAAGATACGTAAAAATCTACTTAAATATGGACATCCCTTCCCATTCCACTATATTATATCCACTATCTTATATCCGAGTTTGACATCACTGCCTGTCAACATGGTCGAAATGTGCTTAGATATATGCAACCCCTTCTTGTTTGCCATACTAAGTCAAAGTTTGACATGACTACTCGTTAAGATGCGTAAAAATCTATTTTAATATGGACAACTCTTTCCGTTCCATTATCTTATGTCTGAGTTTGTCACCACTATCCATCAACATAGTTGAAATATATTTAGATATATAGATAGATAGAATCTCTTCTACTTCACTAAACTAAGTCCAAGTTTGACATGACTATCCATCAATAAAGTATAAATCTATTTAAATGTTGGCAATCCTTCCTTTGTCTCAACTCCAAGTCCGGATTTGATATTTCTACCCATCAACAAAGCACAATTCTTTTCAACTTTCGGCAACTCCTCTCTTTCTACCATTCTAAGTCCGAGTTTGCCATCATTATGGGGGTCAACCATTTCTGCGGATTTCCATTATCCCTGAGCATGTAGGCGATTTTGGACTTCGCAAAATAGCTAGAAGACAACAACAGCGGAGAAACTCCGACTAATTCGTGTCTTGAATTTGATTTTTTCTTTTACTTTTCTTTGGAAAGGCTGGAGAGCAACTACAGACCATTAAGGTCACACTATACACAATAAGAACATATAATTAATAACAACAAACTCAAATTTGTCTTACCCCATGGGTAGTTTACTTTTCTGACTTGGCTTTTTGTCGTACTCCATCAAAATCTCATTCAATATGAATTTGGAAAACTACTTCAATGAGAAAAGTTTGGCTAATGGCCATGCTCCGAAATTAGACTATTTGCCTATAAGTTAGCAAAAGTACGCGTTTATCACATAAGGCAAACAGAATCAGAAGCAAAAATATTTGACCAAAAAGCACACATTATAAATGAAGTTTTAATGAACTTTACAAAAATGTAAACAGAAAAGGATATCCATTTTTTTATTATCAATACTTCTCGGGGCCATGTTGCGTTCTAGTTTCAGATATTCAATAGTTATTTTTACAGCATGCCGTAGAGTTGCAATGTCCAAGCCAGTCACTATTTAAATTGATACACTCCCTACCACGTTCCCTCCCACTCAGCTAATACTTTGGCCGATGATTTTTATTTAAATTCCCATTCGCTCGCATAATTCATATAAAACAATCCCACCGTCAAACCTGTCTCCCTTAAATGAAATAGCTCTTTTTAAAATGACAAGCTGTAAAAACAGTAATCCAGTGCAGGCAGTATTTCACATGCGTCTTCTCTTTGTATTCGTATAAAATCCAGTACATAAAATACGATATAAATTCAGTCCGACAGTCATAAGGAGTAGTTCATATTTTTCCCAGATAATTCTTGTAATTTTGCTGTGTTTGCCAGTTGGAAAGTAATTTATGTTACACTGGCCTTCCCCCGAGCTTAAAAAATCAAGATATAACCAGGAGGCTCGCGCTGATTTATAATGTACATACATTAACTTGCTCTCATGTGTATCCTTTGCAATATTCATTTTGGGTTCATCAAGGTTATTTCGACCAAAAGACGAGTAATTCGTAATGTTTCGATTACCAAATAATCATCCAACTTGGAACGACGTGTCCTTACTCCTTTCTTCGATCATCCCTTCCACACATTCGTCTACTTAAAGTCAAACTCTTATCAAAATGATTAAATACTTACTTTAGTCTCAATTGATATCGTTACTATCACCAGCTTAAAGTTTAATACAGTGCACTATAGGGTCCACTTCCTTTTGTAGGACACAACAACTTTTCAGTAAGCAATGAACAATTAACTAGTCGCTCTGCTCTTCTTTTATACAGCATTCATTAGTGTGTTTGTTTTTCTGCACCTCACCAAAGTGTTTGCCACCGTCTTCCTATGGCATTTCGGAATGGGCCCTGAAATGCTCATTTTATATCTCCATTAATTTTTTATTCCGACAACTTTGCGGTACCGCAAATGTTTACTATCGGGGCACCACATTAACATTTCAACACAATTAAACGCCAGGACTTTGTCCGCGACGATATCAAACACCGAGCAATTTATAAAGATGAAATTTCATTTTTAATCACATTTCGCATAGAAGAAAAAAGTAAACCGGAAGATAAAAGCACTCTGCAAATTTGCATTTGAATTTTACAAAATTTGCTAAGTTGCAGGATATGAAGTGAACATTCCCACTGAGGCCATGCGCATGCTGAACCCATAAATTTGGTATTCCTTTGAAACACAAAACTCTCTTTAGTAGAATCACATTTCAACCAAACACTTTAACACGTATGTTCACACAAAACAGAGATCTGAACTGAAAGGATATCAAAAGGGAATCTGCATCCTGGCTCACTTTCAATAAAATTATTGTTATTACATTTCTCCCTTTTTCACAAATAAAGGAATGCAACACTTCCCGAACTGTGGGGCTAGTAAAAGCGTCCTTGTTTATCGGGAGATTACCCTCGAGTGCCTTTTTCTGCACATGAGCACTACCCAATCTACTCACGATCCACACAGAAGTTCTGTTGAAGCTTTTTCCATGGGAGAAGGCAGCTACCGCCGAGCTCTGGGAAATGCTTTATGTTCTACACAATCCTTCGAGAAACTATTGCAAATAGCATTTATAAATCTCTAAGGAGCTGTGAGAAGCCAAAGTTCAAAAACACCCAATTTCGGTAGATCGCCATATGGCATTACGACTAGGACCGAAATAAGCAGATGTAGCTTTGAAATTACATTGAGGAGTATCCTGTACCCGTGAGAAATACGAATGTGGGCGACTCAAAACCAGATGTCAGTTATAAATTGAAATAAATAAGGAGTGTACAATCACAGGCAAGATTAATGAACATTCTCTAAATGTTGTCTTTCCTCTTGTCTGATAAAGTAACTTTTTTTGTTGTTGCCTGCTGTAAAATCTCTTTCACGTTACACGATCGACAACAACCGATGCTGCTTTCAGCTCCTATATGCTCGCGTCCGTCATCTTTTCGCTCCTTCCAAGCACAACCACCGTTGAAACTACGATTACATATCATATCTGTATTTTTATATACATCATCATCATCGGCACTACAACCGGGATCCGGTCTTGGCTTTATTTAGCAAGTCTCGAGGCTTGTTAAATTTTCCATAATAATTTGTTTTTCCGGGCAAGGTTGTGGGGAGGAAGTATGTACCAGCATGGGTACATGATTCACTTCCTCCTCCATCATAATTCCGCTGAAAACAGTTCTCCGGACACAACGACAGGACAAACAGCAAAATGTCTCTGAGGGGAAAACCGGCGCACCGAGAGGGAAACACAAAGCGAAAATCCGCGACATCAACACAGGAAAAGTTAAACACACTGCGGTAACTACATTTTCTCTGATTTCATTTTAATGTTACTCTGTTCGGGAAAACACTAAATACATTTCTGGTTACTGAACGCGACTCTCGACTCACACGATTATCCTCCATTACCGCTTCCCTGTGCGCACCAGGGTAGCGATGGAGCCGCGACCCGCTCGGGTCTGACTCAACGATATTTTGCTCGTTCAGAGCTCACTCGCTCATCGTGGTCATGATGGTATGTGTGCCTAGAACAAAGAAAGCCATAAACTGCATTCCTAGGATACGATTTCGGTAAAGCAAATAAAACCGTAATCGTCGGATGCCAATGGAATCTTTGTTGGAACATGTGCGGCTAAACAAAGAGACGATGTTCCGATGTGAAAATGTGCTAATTGGTTTTAGCGAAGTTACTGGGAAATGGTGTTTATGGCATCGCTAGAAAGGGTACGTATTGAATACCCATTGATTATGCTTGGATTTCGATTGATGCCAAGGGACGCGAAATGCGTATTTGCTTTGGGTTGCACATTGTGCTGGGAGAAAAACGTCGCCAGCTAAATGTATACATAAAGAAATTTATCGTATACATGAATGAAGATGGGAATAGGCGACGCCATGATAATTATCTCTGGCTGGAATGGTTATATGATATGTGAACCGGGGTTTTTCTTTTCAGGATAATTTATGATAAGGAAAGTAAGAACTCTTACAGGGGATTTGTAAGGGAAGGAATGCTTGAAAAGGTAAGAATTCTCTTGCAGAAGCTTTACGACTATAGCTTTGCTCCAATTAATGCGTGTAGCGTTTTCAGGTGCCTAACGCGATTTGCATTGGCGAAATTATATGGGAAGATGGGTGTTATGGGGTGTTTAAGGAAAGCGTACCGTGGGATCTGGCGGAACCGCCACAAGGTTATTAGCCTTGCGATATATTTTTATATACAACAAACTTTTTATTATCTAGGCCTAAATGTGCAATGTTTCCAGATTCCCATCCCGGCCCATTTTCGGTCTAGAAATCTTCGGTACGAGGGTTGCCTCTTATGTTTCGGGATTTGGCAACCCTAGTGTTGCAATCCGGCAATTGACAGCTCTGTCGTAAAGTTGGACATTTTTGAGGTTATACGCGCTCAGAACATTTTGACATACGAGCGCTATTTGTGTTGTTTACAGTAACTTAAAAGATTCATCTCGGCCCAAAAATGGAATTAAATCGTCAACATTTTCGTGCGATTATGTTTTACAACTTTCGGCGTGGATTAACTCAGCAACAGTGCATGGATGAACTTAATTCAATTTTTGGCGATGAAGCTCCATCAAGAACCAGTGTTTATCGATGGTATGGTGAATTCAATCGTGTTCGTAGTTCACTCCAAGATGAATTTCGTGAAGGTCGCCAAAATCAGTTGTTGTTCCGAAAACCATTGATGCTGTGCGCGAACTGATATTGGAAGATCGTCATGAGACCTATCGTGAGATTGAGACAACCTTAGGCGTTAGTGGGACCAGCATACATTCAATATTGCATAAACATTTGACTGTCAAAAAAATTTGTGCGCGTTGTATCCCACACAATTTGTCAATCGCCCAAAAAACGGCTCGTGTCAATGGGTCGAAAGAAATGCTCAAAAAATACGGTCGCGGTGCTTCGAAACACGTCTATGATATCGTGACAGGCGATGAATCGTGGATTTACGCGTATGAGCCCGAAAGTAAACAGCAGTCGACTGTCTGGGTGTTTCAAGATGAGCCAAATCCAACAAAAGTTGTTCGCGCACGAAGCACTTCCAAGCAAATGGTCGCGTTTTTTTTCGGAAAAACTGGACATGTCGCAACCGTACCACTAGAGCAACGCAGAACTGTCAATTCTGAGTGGTACACAACCATTTGTTTGGCAGTTGTCTTCCAAGAAATCAGGAAAACCAACCGCCGAAGACGGATCACTCTTCACCACGACAATGCGAGCTCTCACACATCGGCTGCGACAACTGCATTTTTCAGCACCCAAAACATCGATTTGATGAGTCATCCGCCGTATAGTCCTGACGTGGCACCGAATGACTTCTTTTTATTCCCGTACGTAAAAAACAAACTGGGAGGTCAACGTTTTTCGACACCTGAAGAAGCGGTTGCTGCATTCAGAATGCATGTGTTGGAGATACCTCAATCAGAGTGGCAAAAGTGCTTCGACAATTGGTTCAAACGCATGCAAAAGTGTATAGATCTTCATGGGGAATATTTTGAAAAACAATAAAGTGATTTTCGATGATCAATATTTGTTTTTGTTCTCTAATCCCGAAATATAAAAGGCAACCCTCGTATTTGTTTGTTCCGCCACATTCATCCCACAGTAGTTATTCAGTTATTCAGGTTGTTATTTTCGTAAAATACAAATTTGCAACTTATTTCTTACAATATTTTTATTTAATTAAAATTAAATAATTTTAGGAAATTTGTTAACTTTGTACAATGTGGAGCAAAATCAATTACCCTATCGGAAGATGTTATTCAATTCAATTCAATTTTTATTATGTAGGTAATTACATTTATGGTATATATTACAACTAGTATTTAAGACGTTTAGGACAGCAATTCCTTTACAACTATAATCTTAAATCGATATAATGACAATAGCACAATTTTAATGAATAACAAATAATAAATTAAGGGAAAAGTACAATAAAAAACCCTTATTTGAATCTTAAGACTAATATTGGACAGGTTTCCGATTATTTTATGTAATAATGACCTCGATATAATTTTCATAGACAGGGTACATATTTAGTGATTTAGGATAACGTAAGACGGGAAACGAAAACATTGTCAGAAAAAGAACAATTGACGAAGAAGTTTCAATTAATTTTGTCAATAATGAACTCTACCGGGTTAACGTTAGCGTTTTCATGTAGTTCATGTGTCGAATAATGCCATGGCAAATTCAGCAACATTTTCAATATTTTACTTTGACACCTTTGCAATTTTATTTTATGTGCGCGAGCACAATTACACCATACAGAGCGCCGTACAGGAGTATAGCTTGAAAAATTGTTTTAAAAATTATGATTTTATTTTCGATGCTAAACTTTGACTTTCTACACACTAATGGATACATAACTCTTACGACTTTGATTATTTTGTCTATTGTGGTAGTGATGTGTTTTTGAAATATAAGTTTTTTATCTAGAATAATACCTAGATATCTACACTCTTCGGACCAATCAATATCAACTGCACACATACTGAGTTTAGTGTCATTTGGTAGGTAGCAGAGTTTTCTACATCTCGAAAACCAGACAGCTTGTGTTTTATTACCATTTATTTTTATTTTCCATTTCCTGTAATATACTGCTCGTTTGTCAAGAGCTGCTTGCAAAGAGTTGTAGACGTTAGTGAATAAGGCACCCGAAGAGAAAATAGCCGTATCATCGGCAAACATAGCTACCTGAATGTTTTCACCTAGACATGGTAAATAAGCGACAAACAATGTGAATAATATGGGACCAAGGACCGAGCCATAGTGGATTTGGTGAGTAGAGGATATGTCGGTTCCCATACTCACAACATATTTTCTCGAACGAAGAAAGCTCTGGATAATTTTGATAAGCGGTATTGGCAACTTAAGTTTTAGTAGCTTATAAATCAAGGTATCGTGCCATTGTTACGTGACGTTCGACAATCCACCGCCCCCATCATTTATTTGTTTTCATATAATTTAATTTTAATAAAAGGCTTTTTCGGTGTCTAGAAGAACCAGTCCCGTTGACTCCTTGTCGGTGAATTTACCAGCTATGTGGTTTTTAATGCGCAAGACTTGGTGGATTGTGCTGTGCCCAGTACGGAAACCGAACTGAAAGTTTGGTAAGACGCTATTGGCTTCCACAAAACGATCAATCTTTTCCTTAATGATTTTTTCTAAGAGCTTACTCAGACAGCTAAGTAGACTAATAGGTCTGTAGCTTTCGGGGCTGTTCTTCGGTTTGCCGGGTTTCGGGATAGGTATTACTTTTGCTGTTTTCCAACAGTCCGGAAAATAACAATTCTTAAGACAAGCGTTGAAAATGAACGTTAAATAGTTATTTGCAGCAGGTGGAAGTATGGGATGGATTCGTAATGTTTCGGTAGGGGGCCGGCCCGACACTGCTTTACCAAGACGTCCCCAATCTCCTTAACCTTCTTACAGGCTTGTGTCCTCCGCTTCGGTGAGACCAATTAAAAACAGTCGGTATCTTTTTCTTTATTTTTTTTACTCGAACCTTACTTCCTTGTAATACAAAAGTATTCGGTATTTTATTGAATATACTTATTAACTTAATTAATATGCAAAATAAGTGTATACAGTATTTCAGAGAATTTTTATTATTTATTTTAATATGTAAAATTGGTGATACTGTATTTCATAGAACTTTCTTAATAATTTCTTTAATATATAAAATCAGAGTGTACAGTATTTCCAAGAACTTTCTATGCACTTAATTAATATGTAACATTAGTGAGTACAGTATTCCAAAGACTTTCTTATACACTTAAATAATACGTAATATTAGTATGTACCGTATTTCAAAAACTTCTTATGCACTTAAATAATATGTAATATTAGTGAGTACAGTATTTCAAAAACTTCTTATGCACTTAAATAATATGTAATATTAGTATGTACCGTATTTCAAAAACTTCTTATGCACTTAAATAATATGTAATATTAGTATGTACAGTATTTCAAAAACTTTCTTATGCACTTAAATAACATGTAATATTAGTGAGTACAGTATTTCAAAAACTTCTTATGCACTTAAATAATATGTAATATTAGTATGTACAGTATTTCAAAAACTTTCTTATGTACTTAAATAATATGTAATATTAGTGAGTACAGTATTTCAAAAACTTCTTATGCACTTAAATAATATGTAATATTAGTATGTACAGTATTTCAAAAACTTTCTTATGCACTTAAATAATATGTAATATTAGTATGTACCGTATTTCAAAAACTTCTTATGCACTTAAATAATATGTAATATTAGTGAGTACAGTATTTCAAAAACTTCTTATGTACTTAAATAATATGTAATATTAGTATGTACCGTATTTCAAAAACTTCTTATGCACTTAAATAATATGTAATATTAGTATGTACAGTATTTCAAAAACTTTCTTATGCACTTAAATAATATGTAATATTAGTGAGTACAGTATTTCAAAGAACTTTTTATGCACTTGATAAATATGTAATATTAGTATGTACAGTATTTCAAAAGAATATTGCCCGTGGTCGCCACTAGTTTTTTCGCGTGCACGGACGTGACCCAATAAAAGAATGAATGTTTATGTCGTAGGATCTTTCAAACGTTAATCGATCACTTGTTAGAATCACTGTCGCACCGTGGTGGGCACTGTAGTTCCTGCGAGCACGGTCGTAACGTGACGCGATTCTAAACAATCAATGTTCACGCGGAAGGGGCACTCTGTAGGTCTATTTACCACGTGCACTGCGTGTCACTTGGTTATTGCCCGTGGTTGACACTAACTTTTTCGCGTGCACGGACGTGACCTTAAAACAATTAATGTTGGTTCGTAAAATGACACGCTCCTTTTGGTAATCGCCAGCAAACTGACTCGCTGGTTGTACTCTGGCACCCTAGGGGTTGATTTTGCATACTCACACAGTGACAGCCATCTCTCCGTCAACCAATTCATGCGGAATCTTTGGCGGATTTTAGTCAAAGTCTGAACGTCGATGTGTACCTCCGAAAACAGTCCGCACATCAAACACAGAGTGAATCAGCACAAATAAAACACGGAGAGAAATTGTTTTCAAATAAGTTTTTATTGTATTCGAGTTCGGTCTCCATTTACGTCTAGAACACACATTTGATTTTTGTTTATACTAGTAGTTCGGGTAGTAGAAGTAACACAAGAACAACAACTTCCACTACGACCGTAATCGCATTAATAATTGAAAATACTCTTATTTATTTCGGTTTATCGCACATAGCCATCCACACATGTTATGATACCACGAAAGTGTAACCACCTCAGTCTTTGTATTTACTGTCCGCCTTCCTTAATTATTTTACAGAACAATTTAATCGCCCGATACACACATTTCAAAAATGTCCCTAGTGGGAATCACAGGCCTGAGCGCGTGGAATTGCTGCGCGTGGACGTCGAATATTTACGCTTTTTTTATTACATTACGCGGCCGACCTCCTCGTCGGGTTTCTCTGTGACGACTGTGATGCTCGGAGTAGACTGAGGTGACTTCTCTGGGGATGATTCCATTCACCCCACAATTTTCCTTTCCCTTTCGCTGGTGGTGACTTTCTCTCGATCGAGAATCTCTCCACCAGTGCAGAGCGTGCTCACACATACAGATGCGGAGGTTATTGTCCGCATGCTGTAGATCATTCTGTGATCAGGATTTCACACCTTTAATGGATTGCTTACGTAAACAATCGGGTGAGCGTTTTCCTCTAGGCGACCATGGGATAATGTAATTATTGTTGTTTACATATCCCTAAGGCAACAGCATTTTCGTTTATTGCTGTTGCATCGCAAAGGCCTTTGTTTAGGCGAAGTATATTGCGGCAGGGACAAAGGTTTTGTCGGCGGATTGACTTTCCGGCAATTAGCTTTTGGCCTGAGACGTGATGTTTGTCGACATCTGACGCAGCTGTGCCAACCGTTTGTGTATATCCGGAACGTTAATCTGACGTCTATCCCAATGTTGGCGATGCATCACGTCGACACGAATTCCTGGGAAAGGCAAGGCAAGCGCCAGGACACAAGTACCTGGGAAATAACGAGCAGCGGCGCACCGGTTCCAGGAAGCCATTAAAGACAACAGCACCCAGGAAACGAGCGAACGAGAGGGCGGCTGCGGGCCTATATAAGGCAAGCACATCGACAGACCAGTAGGGGTTGCCACAGGAACGGTCGTAAAAAGACCACTTGGCTTTGCATAAAGATCTAACAGAGTGTACAAAGGAAAGTAAATAAATAAAGATTAGATTAAGCGATTTTATTAGCGGTGTTTTATTTAGAAGAAATCGTACTGGCCAAGACAGTAACGCCCTTCGTCCAGAGCAGAGTCCGGCTTTGGAAGTACGATACGCTAATCAAATAAACCGTTTGGCAGTCCACAAAGGAGGTGAGGAAGCTGAGATGTCGTCGGAGAAGGCGCCTTCCGCAGACCAGTAACACCCAACTCCCTTTCTAATGACACGATTACGTCAATCGGCCCACAAACTACTGCCAATCTATTCGCGGAAATTCATTTTGAGCCTAACCGCTCTTGCTTCAAAGACCTGCCCGAATTCTCCCTTAGCCCCTTCATCTCTCGAATTATCCAGCGTCACCTAGTTGATGGAAAATTAAACTTACTTAAAGACGAGTTCAACCCTGGCCCTGATGGACTCCCTGCTGTCCTTTTAAAAAGAATGTTCAAGTTCTCTTTCTCTCCCGCTCTCAAAGATAGTCAATCTATCCCTTACACAAGATGTCTTCCCAACTATTTGGAAATCCTCTTCTGTCACCCCAATGCATAAAAAGGGACTTAAAAGCGACATTAGTAACTACCGACCCATCACCAGACTGTCACATATTCCAAAATTGTTCTTTACAACGCGTTATGTTTCCGCTGCAAATCCAACATCTCACCCGACCAAGATGGTTTCCTTACGGGTAGGTCAACCACCACCAATCTAGTTGAGTTCCCATCCCACGGTCTCCATGCCTTAGAGAATGGCAGCGAAGTCGATGTAATCACAACCGATTTCATCAAGGACTTTGACAAAATCTACCACGATATCATCCTCGTTAAGATACCTTTACTTGGTTTCGAACCCATACTGATTAAGTGGATTTCTTTTTATCTTAGCGATCGAGCGTATGTGTTATATTTAGATCCACCCTCTCCAATCCTTTTTCTTCCCACGTCAGGGGTTCCCCAGGGCAGCCATCTTGGAACCCTCCTATTCATTCTTACTATTAATGATATAGACTCCAGTATCAAGCACTCCTCCATCTGGCTATACGCCGACGATACTAAACTCTTCAAGACAATCCGTTCTTCTTCCAACTCCTTACTTCTGCAAATGGATCTCGACAGCTTTTCAACTTGGTGCCAAAACAACTACCTCAAACTAAATATTGCCGCATGCCACTCAATCACCTTCTCCCGTAAACACTCTGCTTCCCCGCTACGTTCTTATTTCTTACTCAACCAACAGATATCACCTGTACAATCGATTCGTGACCTTGGCATCTTATATGATAGGGAACTTAACTTCATCCCACATATTGATGATATTATCCTCAAGGTTAGTTGGTTTTCATGAAACGCTGGTCGAATGAATTCCATAATCCCAACGTTTCCCGATCGCTCTACATAGCCTTTGTCCGCCTCCTTCTTGGTTATGCTAGTCAGGTCTAGTCTACTCACTACTCGTCCCATATTCGCACAATCGATAGCGTGCAACGTAATTTTTTGCATATTGCCCTCCGGGGATTGAATTGGGCAAATCACCCGACTCTACCCCCATACACAAGCCTCCTCCATCTAATTAACTTTATCACACTTGAAGAGTGCAAAATTCATTCCGACATCCTCTCCATGCATCGTCACCTCTCTAGTTCAATCAATTGACTAAGCCTGCTCTCCTCCATCACATTTTACACTAACCCCCAAAAACCTGAAAAATCCTCGTCTCTTCTATTTGTCCACCCTCCTCAGTTCTTATGACTCTAATGAACCCATTTCGCGAATGCTGAGGTGGGCAAAACTCGACCTTCTTTGACTTCAATCTCAACTCGCGCTCTTAAACTTCATCTCCTCTCTTGCCTCTCCTGATCCTGCCCTACTCGCATCCTAGCCGCCGGCCTATCCTCACCCTTCCCCGTCCTACCACTTATACTATTGTCTATCCATTACTAGCTCCTCCTACCCATAAGTTATTCCGTACAAGCCCTTTAACTATCCGCTTTCTGCGTTGTTCCCTAAACATTTTTGTTATTCTGTTATTAATTCTTCCTATCTAAAGTAATATTTAAATGCATTCCAGATTTTGAAATAAATACTAACAGAGTTTGAAGATGCACAAACACCTTTTCGTCAAAATATAAAGTGAACTACATATTTCAAAAACACATCTAAGGACATTTTTGAATTTATTTTAAATCGATGATAACATAAATTACGAGGACAAATTGTTAGTCCATATTTAAATGGCCAGGATAATTGATCCAAATGTGTAATAAAATCAAAATGTATATCAGATGCATTCTAGTTGCAAAGGGTTGCTAACAGGCCTCTGCACACACCCACCAGTGTAACACTTTTCGACATGTCGCAAAAAATCCAACATGGTGGAGTAATCCTCCCCGATTGGACTAACTTTATACGGACATTCATATGAAAATTTCTCCAGATCAATTGCACAGCATTTCATTAAATGTGGAAAGTGTGTGAACCATGAATTTATGTTGATCAATGGAATAAGGATGTTATGCCGCAGGAAGCCAGTTATCCATATATCGTCAATTACAAACGACGGCGCCAATTCTGCTTTGCTAACTAAATATAATGCCGAATTCGGATTAGTGATATAGAACCGACCAGAAACATATCTCGAAACACGGACACCGTCCGGTTTCACCATCCACTTGGGCTGTTCACTTAACATTGATGTAAACATGTCCATTGTGTGCACGAACCCTGCGATGAAAGCTGATGGTAGATAATCATCTCCTAGATCCTCTAAAAACGACTTTAAATAAAATACATCGAAAAAAGTATCGTCGGCGGTTTTGATTATGAACTTTGATCTAGGGCATTTCATAACCGCCCATTTGAGGCCCATGATGTGTTTGTGAGAGAGATTCCTGTAGGTGTCGAAAAAGTTTCCTTGAACAAGATCGCCAAATAATTCATTTTCTTCGTCAATTGCCTTCTCCGTGATTTCCCTGACTAGAGGCGGATTGGTTCCTAGTAGGAATACCCTCACGAAACCCATTGCGTGAAGTTTCTCTTTGGGGAGGGCTAATCGATACATATCTCTTGCTTTGCGATTTCCTACATAGGAAGTTACTAAAATTACACCTACAAGAAAAATGCAGTTTACGTTATAAATGTACGAAATAATTATCATTGGATTGTACCTAAAATATCTTTTTCTTGATCTGTTCTTTTGCATTCTTGATTATCATTGATGTAACGAAATTTATTCAAATCGAGGAGTTTATTCTCTCGAAGACTCTTTCGAAGTTTCGACAGATTTTCGAAGCAAGTCAAATGGTTATTAAAATTTTCAGAACTACCCAATGCACACAATAATAATATACAAACAGTGGCAACGAATAGAATTATAAATATTTTAACCGATTTCCGAACGTGCACCATCATTTTTCTGCGTTAGAAATTTACTAATAGTAAAATTCTAATTTTCAAGTCTAGAATGAGTGTCACTATTTTTTTTTTATTCTTGCCAACTTGATCGTGTAGTTTTAATTTCAGTTTTGAGCACAGTGTTGCCTTCTCAAGTACGTACCCAAATTTCTGCTTCACTTCCTCGCCTAAAAAAAATTAAAAACAACTCGGTCAGTCAAATAAAGTTACAAAATGGGTGCGATTTAACTATCAGCATTCCCCAAGAAACAGTAACCTGGGATCTTTACACAAGACCTCAGCGTTGAATTTGTTGGTAATAAGAACTGAGAAGGGATATCTAACATCAAAAAAAAAAATACCTTAAGTTTATATCTCAACAAATTCGCGACTTATGATAGAAAGGTCTGTGGCGGTTCTACGAACCACACAATCCACTATAGGTTGAGATATCATCGTTCCACCAAGGAGCATACTCACCTATATCCACTACACGTGCCCACAGACACGTTTCCCCAAAAGTCCGTACTTCCGCCTGAAACAAAAGGTAACGTTCCGAATACCCAACATTGAATTCAATAGTAAAAGCCAATCGAACTAAATATTCAAGATTTCCTAATATTGAATTCAACGCATCCATTCAATTCAATTCAATGCATTTCCCCCATTCATTCAATCCATCCATTAAACGCATTTTTCTGAAAACAAACAGAATAAGGCATATCTCCTCATGTAGCTTATAGCAATTAGCACCCTAAATTCCTCGCAAGATCCCAAACCGACAAGCGCACGGGCGCAAACAAAGGCCTATCGATTCGCCCGCCGACGAACAATTCTTGCAATCATAAATATCGTAACGCATATCCCACGCTAGATGTTTATGACTGGGAAATGCGATCTACAAACCAAACCCCACGGTTCCTTTGTTACTCATCTGAAGCACACAAAAACTCTTGTTGTCGTAAGCCAGATGGGTAACGCAAACAAAGCCCATAAAAGGATCGAGAAATGAGTGGCGGTACGCTCGATCCTTCCAACAAGAAAAAAAAACAGATAAGGAAATGGGAATGATGATCATGATGGAAAATTTCCTTTACAGATGAGGGGAAGAGAATTGGAAAGGGAAATAGGAATTTGACAAAGACAGTCTACTTCGAGCATTGAGTTGATAGAGAACCCCACCGAGGAGGTATCCGTGATTCAAAAACAACAAGAGGTCTAGTTTAACGTGTGTCGAGTAACGTGATGTATGAGTTGCGTGTGCAATACAAAAATATATTCATATCGACTCTGTAATATTGTGCAATACAAAAATATATTCGTATCGACTCCGTAATATCGTGTGAGAACAAAACATTAAAACATTTTGTGTATCAACTCTTAACTCGTGACAACAAGTCATTCAAAATAAAACAAAAATTTAAAGCCAAGCTTTTCATCGTGTTTCATTTGTTGAGGTACTCGCTCTGTGTTTTCTGTGTTAGTGTTCTTTTCTTATTTGAAAGCAGTGTTCGGCGGAACACAACGGCGACTAAGGACAACATCCGCCAAAGGTCTACAATAGCATCAAAAGGAACTTGAAGACTAACTAATAGGCGTTCACATCAACTAATGGGAATTCGGCGATGATCTGCCTTAACGATTTCAACCCGGAATGCCGTTATTATCATAACATCAAATATGTTTGTTGATCCGATCAAACGACTTACTTTAAGTATATTTTCAATAAAAAAGTTCCAAAAACATTGTTGCGGATTCACACATAAATGTCCTCGAGAATTCTAGTACGTTCGCATTTGCGTGCCATTTGCTTACTATCATGGACCAGCTGACAACGCGTCGGTGACAGGAAAGAAACGCCTCCTAAGCATCACTTTTCAAATCTACTCAACGGTTCCTTTCACTCTCGTCGCCTCACCTTGGTCTCCTTTCACCAGTTTTTGCCTGGGGCTATACACTTTCATCCGTTGGTAACACCATCCTGTGGATACATTCGCTCGTTGCTCAGCTCGACCTGTGAACGCCGTCTCATAGCCACCGCTTGGACTGCTACTCCTGTTAGTCATCACCACTCGGACTGGCACTCCTGTTAGTCATCACTGTTCGGACTGCTACTCCGGTTAGTTATCACCGCTCGGACTGTCACTCCTGCTAGCCATCATCGCTTGGACTGCTACCCCCGTTAGTCATCACTGCTCAGACTGCTACTCCCGTTAGTCATCACCGCTCGGACTGGTACTCCTGTTAGTCACCACCGCTCAGACTGCTACTCCTGTCAGCCACCACCACTTGGACTGCTACTCCGATCAGTCATCACCGCTTGGACTGCTATCCCCTTAATCGTCAGCGCTTGGGCAGCCTTCCGCTCGTCCGTTAACCTCTGGACATCACACTATTGGACGTTGCACACGGTGGACGCAACTTCTCAAGGGTCGCAACCCAACATTATATGGTCCTACGAGCCGGATTATTATCGCCTCCATCGCGCGATAAACTAAACCGCGACCGAGTGGCGAAAGTGCGAGTGCATCATTGAGAAAGGCTCGGGGCACTTTCGCTGGCGGTTCGCTCGCCTTCAAGTGGTCACATGGCGAAGATGGAGCAGTATATCACCGCTCAGTGCATAGCAAGTCAGAATGTCTCGTGTTTTTCTTAACCTCCAGGGCAAGGGACAACCAACGTTGACCACGACAGATGTGCTCAAACGTGACCTTCACCTCGAATGGGAAGGTATTCTCAGGCGGCACGAACAAATCGTGCAGATGGCCACCCATGAACATCGAAACCACATCTACTTCGCGGAACCTTTATCACCGAGGCCGAGGAAGTGTACATCGACGAGCATGCAAAATTCATCGATGCCCGATACATGCTCACATCAACATCAAACTTCCCGGCAGGATCAACAGCTTCTGCAACAATCCGAACCAATGCCCAGGCCAATCGCATCCGACCAAGTGAGCTGCCTTCTGTACAGCTACCGACGTTCACCACAAAGCAGACGGTAAAGGAAAGGAACTGCCCACCGCTGCAGCCAATCACCAACAAGGAGCCCACCAGAATGCTGTCGTTCCCACCTCTAGCTTGAAGTCGCGCCCAATCGTGTCGCGTTCCTGAATGCACCACATCAGCACAAACCTCCTGCACGTTCTGCGGGGCACCACACTATATCTCCCCTTGCAAAGACTTCCGATCGCTCATACTTGGCAGGCGGAAGTCCTTCACACACAAAAGGAGCCAATGTTACAACTGCTTGGGTCGACACCGACTGCGCGATTGCTACTCCAGCAAGGTATGCCGACAATATAGAGAAAGACATCACGCTCTCCTACACCTCGAGGCAAACACCATCAACAGGCCGCCCCCATCATCTCCAGGAGTGAGCATAGGACCCGCCTGTCCAACCACATCAAATCAAGGGGCCTGCTCAAATACCACCAACACCGCTCCTCAGCAAACTTACAGTTCGCAACCACTCGAGTCTTCGTCATATCGGAACTTTAATGGAAAGTTGAAGTTCGTGCTCTGGTGGACTAGTACACTTATCGGACTCACTCAACCGACGATTGCACCGTCCACGCCCACCTAAGGTGTCGGAGGTACTCGCTGGCTCACTGCAAAGACGCAAGCAACAATCACCATCGTCCCTCGCCCCCACAGCTCTCAACATTGGACACTGAAACACTTCATCTTGCCGCGCCTCTCTGAGTACGTGCCACCACCACAAATAATGGCGCGGGACCTTTCGTCTGTGGCGGAACTGGACCTTGCAGATCCGACCATCGACCTTGCCGACAAGGTGGACCTTATTATCAGAGCAGACCTCTACCCCGCCCCCATCCTCGAAGGATTAAGAAAAAACGAAAACTCCGACCTCACCGCGCAGGCTACTCACTTGGGATAGGTGCTAATAGGTGCAACACCCAGTTCCGGTGTAACGAGACCTGTCGCCAGCGATCACGTGTCCATTGATCGTGGATTGCGAACCTACAACTCGCAATGCATCCCATCTGCCACACAAGTGGTTCATGGAACCAACCACCATCGACCAACGGACCACAAACTACTAAACGGAGTATTTAACGTGAAGGATCCTACGTCACGTTTAGTAAGGTTCGATCACAAGCTACTGGAGTTCGATTACCAAATACGGATGTGAACGCCGTCCACCAATATTTGCAAACAACGAAATCTGATATCCTTGCTCAAACTGAGACTAAGGTCGATTCGTCAACTGATTCGACATATCTTCGTTGCTCAGGATACGACTTACATTCGACATTCCGTTTTAAGGGCGGAGTCTGCGTTTTCGCGCGGTCCGATCTGGCTTGCCAGAGGATGGAGGCGTTGGAACCCAGTAACATGGACATCATATGGTTGAGGGTCGTGCTGAGGAATTCTGTTAAATTTCTTTGTTGTCTTTACCTCTCCCCGAATGACGATCGACCGGCGACATTTTTCGAACATCTTTCATATACCGTCGACTGGATACAGATCAACCACCCAGCTTCTGAAACTGTTGTCCTTGGCGATTTTAATGTGCACAATTCCGACTAGTTGTTACATTCTAACAGAACCGACGAGACTGGGAGACTGGCGGAGATGTTTGCTGTAAGCCACAACTTGACTCAACTCGTGGGGGAGCCAACGCGAGTGCCGGATGGCCGAGGCGATTATGCGAACACCCTGGATCTGTTTTTGACATCCGAACAGAGTATTTATACCGTAGAGGTTTCTGCGCCACTGGGAAACTCAGATCACTGCTTGGTATCTGTCGCGCAAGCACTTGCATATCAAGCGAATAACCGGGATAGGCGGCTTCGCCATGTATGGAAGTATGGGGCTGCTAACTGGGACGATATGCGAGATTTCTTCGCATCCTTTCCATGGTCGAAGGCGTGCTTCGGAAACTCCGATGTTAACGCTTGCGCGGAGTCGGTATCAGAGATTATACTTCTGGGAATGGAGATGTATATTCCACATTCCATGAAACGAAGTTCGTCTGATAAACCTTGGTTTGATAAAAAATGCGAGCTGATTACAGCGGCAAAAAATAAGGCTTTTAAGCAATGGCGCTCCAATCCCACCGATGTTAACAGAACGAATTTTGTTAGAATCAGAAACGCGTGCAGCCAGGCGTTTGATACCGCAAAGAAGGCTCACAACGACAGGGTGATCAATAAGCTCCTTCGGTGCCCAACTGGTTCGCGCTCCTTCTGGTCAATGGCAAAGGCTGTCAGCGCCAACTTCGCATCCCTCTCTTTCCCTCCGTTGGTGACAGAGAGCGGGACATTAGTCACGAATCCAAAGGATAAAGCTAATGTGTTCGCGAATTTATTTTCCCCGAATTCAAACCTCGATCCCGGTCTTTTGGAGCCACCTGTGATCTCGCCGGTACAGTCTTCCATGCGGGATGTGAGATTTCCTCCGCGCACTATTCAATGCATTCTACGTGAACTGAATTGTAGGAAAGCAACCGGCCCGGACGGAATAACAGCAATAGTCCTTAAGAACTGTGCTTCAGAACTATCGCCGGTTCTTGGCAGACTCTTTCGCTTATTTTAGCACGAGGGACCTCTCCTGCTTGCTGGAAAATCGCTCGAGTTCAGCCAATCCCAAAGACGGGAAAAAAGTGTCTCCCACAAAGTTGCCGTCCAATAGCATTACTGTATATGTTATCTAAGGTGATGGAAAAAGTCATTAATACAGAGTTGGTTAAGTATTTGGAGTGCAACGGACTTCTGAATGATCGTCAATACGGATTCCGTGGCAGGCGGTCCACAGGACACCTTTTGACACTTATAACCGATATATGGACATCTGCGATTGAGCGGCATGGTGAATCAAGGGCGGTCGCATTGGATATCTCCAAGGCTTTTGACCGCGTCTGGCACGGGGCATTGCTAAGCAAACTTCGTTCATATGGACTTTCCCAACAGCTTTGCGACTGGACGAGGAGCTTCCTCGAGAATCGATCGATCCGGGTTGTGGTGGACGGCGAGTGTTCGGATCTGTATCCAGTTAATTCGGGGGTACCCCAAGGTTCTATTTTGGCTCTAACCTTGTTCTTGTTTCACATAAATGATTTGTTGGAGACAACGGATAACAAAGTGTTCAGTTTTGCGGATGATAGTACGCTTGTTTCCTCCTTTTCGAGTGATCGGCCGACTGGTGCATCTACGTCGCACCAGCTGATATGTAGACAGATTGACTCTCTGAATCAGGATCTGGATAAAGTCTTGCAGTGGGGAACGCAACGCAACGAAGACCCAGTATACAACATTCACAAAGAAAACTGGGTCATCGGTTCCACAGCTGACGATGAATGGCCGGGCCCTCGAGCCTAGGGAAAGTTTGAAATTGCTCGGCGTCACGGTCTGTGGGAATGTATCATGGCATAAACACGTATCGGGTATCGCCAGATCAGCCTCAGGAAAACTGAGCTATCTTTTTAGAGCCAAGAAATATTTTACTCCGGCTCAACTTCTTCTCCTATATAAATCCCAAATTAGACCCGCGCTCGAATATTGCTCTCATGTTTGGAGCTCGGCTCCTAAACATACCCTCGACCTACTTGAGAGCGTACAGAGACGAGCGATCCGCTTGATCGGGGACTCGGCGCTGACATCGGGACTACAGTCGCTATCACATCGAAGGCGGGTAGCCGACCTCTGTCTGTTTTACAGATATTATCACGGGTGCTGTTCTTCGGAGATTCTTGGCATTGTTCCACGCAATTCGGTTTATATGCGCTCCACAAGACAATCCGACGGATCGCACCCGTTTGTGGTTCATCTCCCGACGGCGCGAACATCCCTGTATCAGAACTCGTTCCGTTACAGAGCGGGGAAGCTGTGGAACTGCCTTCCCAAGCGAGTGTTCCCGGAGCGTTACAACCTGCAACTGTTCAAAAAGAACTGCAACAGTTATGTGATGGCATCTCGGGGCGCCCACTCGGCGCTATAGGTTCGCCTCTCCCGAGAGGAGTCTATTAAAAAAAATATAAAAAATAAATCTTTCACATACCGTCGACTGGATACAGATCAACCATCCGGCTTCTGAAATTGTTGTTCTTGGCGATTTTAATGTGCGCAATTCCGACTGGTTGGTACATTCTAACAGAACCGACGAGGCTGGGAGGCTGGCGGAGATGTTTGCTGTAAGCCACAACTTGACTCAACTCGTGGAGGAACCAACGCGAGTGCCGGATGGCCGAGGCGATTATGCGAACACCCTGGATCTGTTTTTGACATCCGAACAGAGTATTTATACCGTAGAGGTTTCTGCGCCACTGGGAAACTCAGATCACTGTGATCTCGCCGGTACAGTCTTCCATGCGGGATGTGAGATTTCGTCCGCGCACTATTCAATGCATTCTACGTGAACTGGATTGCAGGAAGGCAACCGGCCCGGACAGAATACCACCAATAGTCCTTAAGAACTGTGCTTCAGAGCTATCGCCGGTTCTTGGCAGACTCTTTCGCTTATTTTAGCACGAGGGACCTCTCCTGCTTGCTGGAAAATCGCTCGAGTTCAGCCAATCCCAAAGACGGGAAAAAAGTGTCTCCCACAAAGTTGCCGTCCAATAGCATTACTGTATATGTTATCTAAGGTGATGGAAAAAGTCATTAATACAGAGTTGGTTAAGTATTTGGAGTGCAACGAACTTCTGAATGATCGTCAATACGGGTTACGTGGCAGGCGGTCCACGGGAGATCTTTTGACCCTTATAACCGATATATGGACATCTGCGATTGAGCGGTGTGGTGAGTCAATGGCGGTCGCATTGAATATCTCGAAGGCTTTTGACCGCGTCTGGCACGTCGTTGCGTTGCCGCATCTATCTCCGGATCACTCCACAACCTGATTGGTGACAGTCTCACTGAACAGCATCAACTTCCTCCTTCTCTCTATGCAGAATGGTACTGAAAACTCCGAAAGCACTTGTAATGCAACACAACTGGATACATTTCACAACTAGTTGGTATATTTAACTAAATAACATAAATCTAATACTTATAATTCACATCACAGATAAAATAAATATAGACGGCAGTGTGTATGCCTGGTAATTGTAACAGGTACAAATAAACAGCATTCACTGTTTAACAGGTAAATCTTACAACCTTACAGGTTTGATGTGGGCATATCCATGATCAGGTAATTGCCGTCTAGCAACAGACACACATGTCTCCTTTACAGAATGTCCTAGCGGCCGTTGAATGCAGTCACCCAAATGGCACCTTTTCACACCAAACAGGAATTTTCCAATCATTTTGGAGTCTCCTCCATTTGGCCCAACCTTATACTCGCATTCATACGAAGACGTTTGCATGTCCCGTAGGCAACATTCAATATATTCCGAATACTCTGCGTACCACTGGTTGAGTGACACCAGTGGAACAGCGATCTGTTCACGTAGCATTCCGGTTATCCAAATATCGTCAATCCAAAAAGGTTTCTTTGACTCCGCCGTCCTGACCAAATAAAGCGCTGTCATCGGGTTTGTAATGTAAAGCCAACCCGACGCGTAGTTCGGATACATATCTCCAGAATATTCTTCCATGGTTACATACCATTTGTTAGCTCTTCGTCGCTTAGGAATCGTTTTGTTTAAAAGGTAGCCGCCGAGAAAAAGTGGAGCTCGAATATTCTGGTTGGCTTTTTCTAAATACTCTTTGAAATGGTACAAATCAAAAACAATATCATCGTCTGCCTTTAATATGTATTTTGCATGACGGCATTCTGCTGCTGCCCACTTTAGGCCCATGATGTGTTTATATGACAAGTTTCTGTACGCCTCCACGAAGTCTCCTTGCAGCAGATCGCCAAATCGTTTGCCTTCGTCGTTTACTTGATTCTGCGTAATGAATCGTTCTTTGGGTGGAATACCCGCTAGGAGAAAAACCCTGAGGAATCCCAATTCAAGTAGCTCTGATTGAGAGATCGCGTTCCGATGGGCAGCTCTCAGGTTGTCATTGCCTACATAAGAGGTGATTACGAACACACCTACGAAGTGGAATTTACGTGGATGCATGCGTTATGATTTGTCTTATGTAGGCTTACCTAGTAATTCCTTATTTTTATTTAGTTGGCAAATACCATTACTAATCTGGTAATTGAACGTGGGTAGATCGAGGAGTCCATCATAGAGTTCAAATGTTTCGAATTCTGTGGGAGGAAAGTGACTGTATTTGTGACCCCCACTGTTTATCCATATTAAGTAAATAAAAACAAGGGCAGCACTCGCGGACAAGAGTATTAAAAACAAGTTTGATGCTTTGCTGACATGTAAATTCATAATCTGTTTAAAACAACGTATAACGCCCTTTGAATAATAACTTAAATCAGTAAACAATGTTGGAGGAGTTGCAACGGTTGTCAATTGTCAGAAATGGGACTAGATCTGTCCAAACTCGAATCCGATCAGTCACATTATTGCCATCGTTAAGCGGGCCACACAATATATTTGTGATCATTGTAATTTAAGCTTTTTATTTGATTTATGAATTTTGTGCAATACAAGCGACAGAAAACGCACTGCCTTTACATTACAAACGATTGAAAGACGAAATATTATATGTTCCATTGGTATTAGAGGTTTTTCAACTTTTGGGAGGAACATTAAAAACTCAGCATTTTCATTCGTTCCATATTTTATAATTAATATTATTATTATTATTATTATTTATTGGCCTGTAGGAACCCGGAAGTTAATGACCTCATCGACTCGACTCCGTCGTTGTTCCCTGTCCTGTACACTCCTCCGCGGTACATGTCTGGCCCATTAATATTATAACAAATCCATTATGAACAAACTAGAGAAAATAGGTCTACTTGCTGCGCTTTTCAAATTTTCTACCTCCAAGACATCACCTCAATTGTGTCTCTTCGCGAGTGCAAGGAGCACTCCATGAGTCACTTTAAAATCTTACTATAGCTCGAGTACTTAATTCAATGGCAGCAGCGAAAATGTCATCCGCCGCCAGAGGTCCAGCGTCTGGAGCCGTCTCGACACCAAAGACGATTTGGGGACCAGAACCCCAAATACTTCCTGCACTTTTCAAATTTTGTATGACATTACCTTAGTTTTGTCTCTTCGCGAGCATTCCATGAGTCATTTTAAACGCTTACTGTAGCCCGAATAATTAAGGGGGGAAAACCCTTTCGACGCCGCTTAATGAGTAATTTTTTTCTGTGTTTTTAAAGGTGATAAAATAATCGTTTTGTAGCGAGCTTAGGGTTCGCTGGATTAATTCTTTAAAATAAATAAGAGCCGTTAAATCGATTTTGAATTAATGTAACACTTTATTTGTCCGTTGATAATAACCGCTACTTTTACCATACACTTGACGATTTCTTTACTTATCGCTTACTTATCGCGGATTTGACTCTGCTTACTTCTTACTTCTTACTTCTTACTTCTTCTTCACGATCTGTGTGCGACGTATTTATACCGTTTCCTCATTCTGATTCGGCGTTTCGTTTCCGTCCGTTCCATAGCCTTGAATGTTCTACTGTTCATAGTCTCCAGCTTTCCAGTAGTTTCTAGAATATTCGAATACTTTGTTTCGGACTTTCTCGAATATTCTAGTACTGATTGTCATATGCGTCACACTACCCTCCGCCTAGATTAGTTCATCCCGAAATTCTTGCGAAAATCGTATACGGTCCTTCCCAATGTTGCTGCAACTTCGGAGACCTTCCTTTTTGCCGATGAGGGTTATAAAGCCACACGTTATCGCCTGCATTAAATCCGGATGCGTTGGCTCGAACGTCGTACCTTGTTTTCATCCTGTCACTGGATACCTTGATTTGCTTTCGAACCAAATGATGAATCTCATCGAGGCGATTTCTCCATTCGGCTACGTACTCTTCGGTCTTATCTATGGCGTCTGGAGGTATTCCGAATCGCAGATCGGCTGGTAATCGTATCTCTCGTCCAAATATAATTCTTGCTGCGAAATGGCCCGTCGTATCGTGATTAGCCGATCTATAGCTCATGAGAAAGGTTTGTACATATTTGTCCCAATCTCGTTGGTGATCACCAACGACCCTCGATAAATGCTCTTTCATTGTTCGGTTGAACCTTTCGACCATTCCGTCCGACTGTGGATGTAAGGGTGTGGTCCTAGTTTTCCTTACGCTCAGTGCCGCACAGATGCCTTGAAATATCTGTGATTCGAAGTTTCGGCCTTGATCGGAATGAAGCTCACAGGGAACTCCATATCTGCTGATCCAATTATTGATAAACTGCTCATGGTTGTTGCTTCTTGGTTTGGAATTGGAAGGACTTCCACCCACTTGCTGAAGTAATCCATGATGACCAACATTTATTTGTTGTTGTCGTTGGTTTTTGGAAATGGTCCTGAGATATCAATCGCAATTCGCTCGAAAGGGGCACCCACGTTGTACTGCTTCATAGCGCTCCTTGGTTTTGCTGTTGGTCCTTTGGTCACAGTGCAAGTTGTGCACTTCCTACACCACGACTCGACGTCATCTCTCATTTGTAGCCAGTAGAATCGAGATCGTAATTTTGAAAGTGTCTTATTAACTCCCAGGTGTCCACGGTAGGCCCCGTTGTGCATTTCTGTTAGTACATCCTTCACTTTTGATGGTGGGACTAGAATCTGCATTTGATGGGATTCTCCGTCCGCGGCTTCCCATTTACGCTTTACAATTCCATCTTCCACCAGCAAGGAATTCCATTGTGCCCAATATGCCTTAAATGTTCCACTCTTGTCGGAAATATTGTTCCAAGCTGGCCGCTCGTTCTTTTCTTTGTGTTCCAGGATTAGCGACATATCTTCATCCTGAAGTTGAGCTGTGCGTATAGCATCACTCGTCCACCCATCTAGTACTTCTACTTGTACATTTCGCAGGTCGCACGCCTCTTCTTTCTCCACTGCTCTATGACAATGCTTACAATCTGGCTTACATGGTCTTCTTGATAGAGCATCAGCGTTATTATGTACCTTCCCTTGACGGTGGGAAATTTGGAAATCGTACGTTTGAAGTCGTTCGATCCATCGAGCTATTTGTCGTTCCGGATTCTTAAAATTTAGCAACCATTTCAGGGCGGCATGATCCGTCCGAAGGTGGAATCGACGTCCGTAGAGGTACTTATGGAAATTCTTAACGGCTTCTACGACACCCAACAGTTCCTTTCTTGTTGCGCAGTAGTTTCTCTCTGGCTTAGATAGAACTCGACTATAATATGATGTAGTGCTCTGAAAAGCCCTACCATCTCCTTTCCCCACTCATATCCAAATCCCTATACCCAAACTCATATTTACAAAATCCATTACCACGATCCAACCAGACTCGCGATAAACGAATCAAATATTCGTTTATCACTCTTACATCCAATTCCCCATAATTATCAAACAAAATGAAACGCATGGCAAATTGAACCAGATGTTCAATTACCATCCGTAAACAAAACCCGAATCCCAATGCATATTCAAACAAACCCATATTAAAAGATACTCATTTCCTTCCCATACACACAATTCCTAAATCCTTATCTCCATCTGGATTGCAGCCAGATGTGTATATTCTAAAAATAGATATTCCATTCCTTTTCTCCAGTTTTTCACATACAAATCTCAGTGAAGATTTGTATAAAAGGGCGATGAATTTTGTATTCGAGGATCAGTCTCTAGGTTGGCGTCCGATGTTTAAGAACGCCAATCACATAAAGTGAATATTAAAATTAATGAAAGTAGTTGCAGATTCCAAAAACTGCATTTTTATTGGTCCTGGCTGATTCCCAGGACCCATATTCAACGATCGGTAGCTGCTCTTCCCTCAACGTTTGAGGAAGCACGGCGGCAACCGCAACGGGTCCCCTCAGGAGCTCCCTGAGAGAAGGATCACAACAATGCGACAATTCTCTCTTACATAACTCGGCCTTCAATGTGTTGAATGCTGCCTCACACTTTTCTGTCCAATTGAATTTCTTGTCTTTACCCGTTAGTTCGTGTATGGTTTTAGCCACATTGGCGAAACCTTTAACAAACCGTCGGTAATATGTGGCTAATCCCATAAAGCTTCTCAACTGTTGTTTGTCTTCTGGGGTGGGTCACTCTCGGACGGCTGCTATCTTATCAGGATCCGTTTGAACTCCTGCAGATGAAACGATGTGTCCCAGGAATTTTACTCTCCTTTGGAAGAGTTCACATTTCTTCGAATTCTGCTTTAAGTTGGTCTGTCTTAGTCGTTCGAAGACGGGGCGCAGATTATTGATGTGTTCTGGTAAATTCCTTCCAACAACGATCATATCGTCCAAGTACACAAGACACGTCTTCCATGTAAGTCCCCGTAGAACACTTTCCATTAATCGTTCAAACATTGCCGGAACATTACACAAACCAAAAGGCATCACGTTGAATTGATAAAGTCGGTTTCCGGTAGTAAACGCTGCCTTCTCCTGGTCTTCCTCTTTCACTTATACTTGCCAGAAAACGCTTTTTAGGTCCAATGTTGAAAACCACTGAGCTCCAGAAAGGGTATCTAGTGTGTCGTCGATTTGAGGAAGTGGGTAACTGTCTTTCTTCGTAACGTCGTTTAACCGGCGGTAGTCGACACAAAATCTAGTTGTCCCATCCTTCTTCTTGACGAGCACTACCGGCGAAACCCCATGGGCTCGATGACTTCTCGATGACTCCTTCCCCTTCCATCTCTCGAATCATGTTGCCGACTTCTGATTGTTTGGCCAACGGTAGTCGACGAGGTGGCTGCCTTATAGGTCTTGACTCACCCGTGTCAATGCGATGTTTAACTATACCGGTGCGTCCGAATTTATCATTTCCTGTCACAAAAATATCAGAAAAATCGTTCAGCAGTGATTCAACGCTTGTCTTTTCTCCGTCTGTTAATCCGATTTTCTGGGGCATCAGCCTATTAACCACAGGGGGTGCACCAGAGGGCTGTTGAATTAAATAGTCCTCTCCCCTTATCTGAATTGAGCTTATCATTGACAGGGGTGCACATTCTGCGATTACCTTTCCTTTTCTTATTGCGACCGGCTCCTCGGACGCATTTAGTACTCTGACGGGTACGATGTGCTTCTTCGCATCGATAAGGGCTTTCCCAACAAGGATGTTCCCCTTACGCTGATTTTGTACAGCTTCGGTGATGTAAAATCGATTGTCACCGGGATCACTCTCGAGACTGGTCCAAATTACCGACTCTGAACGAGCTGGGATCTCATCCTCCTCATGCACATAACATTTCAGTCTTCGCAATTGTTCGTCCTGCAGTGTAATAGCAACCTCCAAGTTACCAATTCGCAGTGTTCTTTTCCCGATATCTAGAACGACTTGATGCTCTTTCATGAAATCCATCCAAGAATGCATTCGTCCGTAATATCGGCAACCAAAAATTGGTGGGAGATGGAAATATTGCCCAGCACTATTATGCAATCCACTTCTCCGTAGACTGTAGAACATTGACTTGTGGCAGTCTTCAAAGCGTATCTTCTATTTTTATTAAGGGCTATTTTGCCGACGACATCCGGCCGAATTATGGATCTCGTTGCTCCAGTGTCGATTGTCACTGTTGTTGTCCTTGCATTAACGATCGTAGTTATAACCAAACTTTGGTTATCCCGTTGTAGTTGTGATACTGTTGCGATGCTGGGGCTGCACATTCCACCAGGCGACTTTCGGCCCGTAAAGTCTGCCCATACAAGTTTCCCGAGCTATTGGCCTCAGGTTGGTCCGTTGATAGTCTCCTCTTATGATTAACGCATGGACAACAATTCTCACTTGATGTTTTCGTCATTCGTCGACGTTGCCTACAGTCAACAGCGATGTGGCCGACTTCGCCGCATGTCCAACACTTCATATCAGGTCTCGGGGTTCTCCGTTGTACATGCCCGATTCTTTGACAGGAACATTCCTGGACGGACGTTTCTCGGACTCTATATGTACTCCTGGTAGCCAGTTTAGCAGATTCATATGCCAATGCGAACGCCAGTATATCATTAGTCGTCTTCTACCCCGCCAAACGAACGCCCTGTTGCAAGTCCCGATCTTGGAGTGCGTTTATAAATGCATTCATTGCTACCTCGTTCAGAAATTCCTTAGTCATATTTGAATAAGACAAGTTGCTGCATGTGGTTGTCTCCATACCTAGCTTCAAGGCCAACTCTTACCGCTTGGAAATCTGTTTGCTTCTCTGCTGGTATGGTTTCTAGCAATTCTGCAGCCGCCCCGCGGAGTGACACGATTAGTGATGTTGACTTTTGCTCATCCTACTACTTATGATAATTGGCCGCGACGTCAAACTGACGTACAAATACGGAGAAGGGTCCCGCTCCATCGAAAGTTGGCTGTTGTATCCTTGTATCTTTTTAGTCATGTTGATTGCTAGGCGATGTTTTGTTTCTCTCAACACACCCAAGTCTCTTTTCGATTCGCATTATTTCATCGGCGACTTTTAGATCCAGATTTTCTACTTCGTTTCGAATTTTTGACTGAATTTCTTCCTTAAAGTATTGAAAATTACATTTCATCCACTGCGTTTGGGCATCCAATTTTGTATTCAGATCTGCAGCTTGTGCGTCGAATTTTGAATGTTGGGCATCCAACTTTGCATTCACATCTGCAGCTTGCGCGTCCAATTTTGTCATCATCATCCTGAATATCTCTGAAATGTCCAACTGTGGCGAACTCTTCTCCTTCACATTGGCACCATCTTGACTCGGTGTTTCTTCTCCATCCGGATAGTCCGGCCCAATCGTAAAAACATATGTGTCGACATCAATGCCCTCTTCCTCCATTGCTGCTTGCAGACGCTGTCGAAGAATTTGCTTCTGTCCTCTGCTATCCAGATTCCGGTCCTCAAGTTCCTTCTTCGACTCAGGAACGCGAAGATCCTCCAAATGTCGATCTGACATCGTCACCACACTTTCACAGACTTATTCACTTCACCAATAATTAATCCCACTTCTGACACAATTGTAGGGAGCTTAGGGTTCGCTGTATTAATTATTTTGAATAAATAAGAGCCGTTAAATCGATTTTGAATTAATATAACACTTTATTAGTCTGTTAATTACAACCGTTACTTTTACCGTTCACTTAACGATTTCTTTACTTATCGCATCCGTACTTATCCCGTCTTTTACTTCTTATTTATCGCTTGCTTCACTTTCTTACTTATTACTTTCTACTTCTTACTCCTTACTACCGCACTTATCGCTTGCTTCACTCTCTACTTCTTACTCATCCCCATGATCTGTGTGCGACGTATTTATACCGTTTCCTCACATTCTGATTCGATGTTTCGCGTCCGTCCGTTCCATAGCCTTGAATGTTCTATTGTTGATAGTCTCCAGTTTTCCAGTACTTTATAGAATATTCTAGTACTTTGTTTCGGACTTTCTCGAATATTCTAGTACTGATTGTCATATGCGTTACACTACCCTCCGCCTAGATTAGTTCGTCCCGAACTAAGTTCACTGGTCTCCCGGGCCAACAAAAGCCGCCGGTCGGTCGCGATGCACCACTTTCATCTTGGCGTTCGGTGGTGGAAGTTTTTGACCATCTTCCAAATTTTCTACTGCTCTCCTTTTCGCGTCAGCTCTAGCCTGCCGCCATTCTTCCTGTTCCTGACGACGGAATTTCTCTTGCATTTTAGGGATCTCATGCGAATACGAGTAGTATAAGAGAAAATGCATGTGCATACCCCTAAGCTCTTCTGGAGTTTGCACATCACGTAAGTACGAGTAGTCTAGATCTGCATCTTTAATTACACGCATATCATCTGGTATTGGAGCATCTGTCGATTTCATAACCGTATCCAACTGGTAGTTCCGCATCTTTTCAAATAACTGGAGCGGTTTGTTCTTTGGAGCTGACAGTAAACACCAGCGTGCGTCGTAGTAATAGACTTTCCATAGATCGTCGCACGTTAATTCTGGTTTCACGTGTTCTTCTGTATAGAACGCAATGAACGGCACCGCTAGCTGTTGATTACGCCTACAATCTAGGGCTTGCTTGATCTTTCCCCCCGTATGTGGTGGCTTACAATAGCGGTCTCGACCTCTAACATCCGTTGATCTCTCTTGTTCGGAAACAGTTGATTTAGAAAACGCATGTTTGTAAATCCATTCAGCTTCATCTTGTAGTTCATTGGGTCCCTCTGGAACAGGCGTAACCGGAACTTCGCGCAATTTCATTCGCTCAGGAATATCCGTTTTACGGATTTCATTGTCCCGATCAGTAAAGTGACCTCTTTCCAATTCACTAGGTTCGTATTCGGGTTCATATCCGTCCTCGTCATAATTAGTGAAATCCTCATAGTCGAAATCTACACCGAAACTGTCCTAGCATTTTTGCAATGACGCGTCAGCGACTAGAAGTCGTCTTTTCTTCTTCTTCTCAGCAATTGGCCTTCCTTCGTCGTTTACAATAAAATCCTCAGCATCAGACACCGATTCCTTATCATCATTGAAATGTTTTGCCGCCTCAGTTTCCCTGTGACTACGTTCAGAGCGGCGTTCAACATCGTCTTCCTCGTCGAATAGCTGTTCGGCTATAGCCTCACGTGCTGAACCTTCATCGACGTGCTGTTCATCTCCATCACTTTCTTCGTCCTGTGTACTACGCAGACGCTTGGAACGCTTTCTGCGTTCGACTTTCAAATCAAGATTCTCTTCAATAAGGTCACAGTCGTCGTCTTCCAGTCGGTCGTCCAATTCGTCCTCATCATTGTAAATCCGTTTCGGGGAATGGCCTGAAGCATCAGTGTCTTCACCATCACTGCCATCCTCTTCAATCGGGTTATCATCATGACTCGCTGTTTCTTCTCCATCCGGATAGTCTGGCCCACTTGTAAAAGCATCTGTGCCGACATCAATATCCTCTTCCTCTATTGCTGATTGCAGACAGTGTCGAAGGATTGGCTTCTCTCCTCTGCTATCCAGCTTCGGGTCCTCCAAAAGTCGATCTGACATCGTCACAATACACTTCCACAGACTTATTTATTTCACCAATAATTAATCCCACTTCTGACACCAATTACAGCGAGCTTAGGGTTCGCTGGATTAATTATTTAAAATAAATAAGAGCCGTTAAATCGATTTTGAATTAATATAACACTTTATAGCGTTTACGACGATAGTGAAGAGCGAGTGATTCGAACTGACGCTATCACGGTTAGAATCACTAAAAGATAGAACCAAAGCTTTTACCCATCAGGCCACTGCCGCTTATGTGAATTTGATTTCTAAACTCAAATACATTCGACTAATGTGGTAATGGTATATTATTGCTATGGTATACGGCTTTAATGGATGTGCTTTTGGTGGTGTTGTTCTTTACTAGTCGTGTGTGTGTATCTGCTAGAAACGCCACATCCACTCCCTTCCCAGTAACTTTGGTTGGATCAATTTTGAGACGACTGAGCGAAGAGCGAGCGAGAGAGCGATCGAGAGAATGTCAGAGCAGGCCAGTGGGCCGTTGCTCTGTGTAGAAGTCGTGTGATTGAAATTAAAGTAAAGTTCTGTGTGTGGATGGGAGTGTGTGTTATGTCGTACAGATCACGTCGGTGAGTGGATCGGTTAGGCGTTTGTTTTTTGTGTCGACCATGAGTCCGTATTTCGCCAGGAAGTCCGCCCCCAGGATGGCGTGGGGGACGTCGGCGATGATGAAGTCGCACTCGAGGCGCCGCGCCCAGGTTCAGTGTGCGTCGTTAGTGTCCGTACATGGATATGGGCGTCGAGTTAGCCGCGTACAGAATTCCGTGACGTTTTCACCCCGAATGCCGGCCCCGCCCAGATCCCCGGACTAAAGGTAAAGCACGCCACCTGCACCACAGGCCCACCGGTCTTCGAACGCCCACGCGGGCTGAGCGGCGACAAGCTCGAGAAGAGCATCGTTCGCCCCCCCCCCCCCCCCCCCCCCCCCCCCAGCCAATGGGCAAGTCCACTCCACATGGTCGGCAAACCAGACGTCTCCTGGCGAGTAACAGGCGACTACCACCGCCTCAACGCGTGCACCACCCCTTCTCGACGGTGGACCTGAGCAAAACATTCTATCAGGTGCCAATCGCCGAGGAAGATATCGAAAAAATGGCTGTCACAGCGCCCTTCGGGCTCTTCGAATTCGTGGGCACATCGCTCGGTCTGAGGAACGCACCGCAGTCAATGCAGCGGGCCTTCAACCACGTTCTTCGCAAACTGCCGTTCGTCAGAGGATCCATCGACGACATCCTCGCCGTATCAGACGGACACGACCAACACCTCGAACACCAGCGTGAACTGCTAACCACCCTCCGAGGGGCCGGTCTGCGCATCAACGGCGAAAAATGCGCCATCGGCCAGCCCCAGGTAACCTACTTGGGCTACCAAATTTCGGAGAAAGGCTTTCAACCATCTCGGCATTTTGAACTACTACCGGCGGTGCGTCTCGCATGTCGCCAACCTACAAGCACCACTCCACGATCTACTCAAGGGCCTTGCCAAAAGGGCAACCTTAACGTGGACGCCCGAAGCAGACCGAGCCTTCCATCTGTGCAAGCAGGCCATCGCCGACGCAGCTTGTACCACCTTCTTCCGCCCGGGTAGGAATTTAGCGCTGAGAACGGACGCCTCCGACGCCGCAATAGAGGCCGCGCTAGAGCAACAACAACCTGACGACACATGGCGACCTCTAGGCTTCTTCTCCCAAAAGCTCTCGGATACCCAAAAGCGTTACAGCACCTATGACAGAGAGCTTTTGACAATATACGCAGCGGCAAAACACTTCAAGAGAATCCTCGAAGGCCGAGAATTCACGATATTCACCGACCACAAGCCCCTAGTCTACGCCCCGGCCCAGCGATCACACAAGGCATAACCGCGCCAAGCCAGACACCTCGAGTATGTGCTGCGTTTCAACGCCAAACTGGAGCATTCTCGAGGCGCAGACAACGTAGTAGCCGACGCGCTCTCCAGGACCCACCTCGACGATCCGCCAACAGTCACCGACAAGCACGCAACAAACAGCAACGCACCGACCGACGAACCCGCCATCGCTACTGGCGCGCCACCTACCACCGAGACGGACACTGCGCCAGACGCGCTGGAAATCTCAATGCCCACAACCCTGAGTGCGGACATAATCGCCGAAGGGCAAGCCGTCGACCCAAACCTTTCGCACTTGATGGACTGCGCCCTAAAACTGCAGCCGCTCTCAATCGACGACCACAATATCTATTGCGACACAAAGGAAAACATCATCCGACCGTACCTCCCAGAGCCCCTGCGACGTCAGGCCTTCAGCATCATTCACAGCTTGTCCCATCCAAGTGGCAGGGCAACAGCCAAAGCACTGGCGCGGAAATTCGTCTGGCCCGGCGTCCGCAAGGACGCCATCGCTTGGGCACGTCACTGCGAGGACTGCCAACGCTCCAAGGTAGGACGCCACAACAGGGAGGCCCTGGGAAAATTCAAAGAGCCGGACAATCGCTTCGAGCACGTCTACATAGACCTCATCAAGATGCCACTAATGCAAGGGATGCAGTACTGCGGGACCATCATCGATAGATTCTCGCGATGGCCCGTGGAGGTGCCCCTGCCCAACATCAAAACACCCACAATCGCCAAGGCATTCACGGACCACTGGGTCAGTAACTATGGAACACCACTTCACATCACGTCAGACAGGGGGCCACATTTCGAGGCAGAGCTATTCACAGAGCTCGCCAAATGCATCGGCGCGCAGGTGATCCACACAACGCCGTACCACCCACAGTCCAACGGAATGGTGGAGAGATTCCACCGAACTCTCAAAGCCGCCCTAAGATGCTGCCCACATTCCTGGCTGGATAGTCTGCCCACAGTTTTGCTGGGCCTCAGGACGGCGCACAAAGAGGATCTCGAAGCCTCCCCAGCCGAAATGCTCTACGGCACAACCATTCGCGTCCCCGGAGAATTCGTCGCATCAGAACCGGCACAGGCAAACAAAACCAACTTCATCGCGTGCCTACGCCGGCTTTTCAAAGACATCCGCTCTGTCCCAGCAACCCAGCACACCACAGGGCGCCTGTTCATCCACAAGGATCTGCAGACTTGCACCCATGTCTTCAGACGACTCGACAGCATCCGCAAGCCTCTCGAAGCGCCCTACACAGGCCCACACCGCGCCATCCGACGCACGGAATACAGAACGATCATCATCGACGTCAATGGCCAGGAGAAAACCGTCTCAACCGACCAAGTCAAACCAGCCTACCCGGAAAGGGCAGAGTGGGCCCACACCAACCAACCGACCCAGACCCAGCTGCCCATACCACAAGCCGGGGCCCCTGCTCAGGAGGCCGTCCAGCCACAGAGCACCCACATAACCACTACACACATCCGCCTCGGCCCGGAGGCAGCGCGCACCCTCACCCCACAGCCACACTGCAGCAGAGAAATCGCACCCCCACCGCAACCTGCGCTGGTCACTGGGGGGGGGGGGGGGTGGTTGTGGCGGTTCAGCACAATCTACAACCTTCACGCAGTCGCCGTAAGCATAGACTCACACCGAGAGTAGCTTTCGACTAATTAAGTCAAGCACACTCTCGGTCACCCTCACACACAAAGGAGAGTCACGGCTGAATTGGCGTGGAGTCGATGCGGCACTACGCTGGTCTCGCTCACACGTAGATTGAGAACCGACGCCAGATCTTTCTCGCGAATTTAGGTTGACACACACCACATGTGTGGACAATTGGCGCGAATACATCCGCTTCGCCATCAGCCGCCGCCACGACCGGACGTGAGTCCACAAATCGAACTCAGCATTGCCGCAGCCTAGGAGACATCTGGACATCGAAAGCAGATTGGGGAAGACATCCCCAAAACTTTATTAGTCCGTTAATAACAACCGTTACTTTTACCGTACACTTAACGATTTCTTTACTTATCGTTTCCGTACTTATCCCGACTTTTACTTCTTACTTATCGCTTGCTTCACTTTCTTACTTATTACTTTCTACTTCTTACTCCTTACTACCGCACTTATCGCTTCCTTCAATTTCTCCTTCTTACTCATCCCCATGATCTGTGTGTGACGTATTTATACCGTTTCCTCACATTCTGATTCGATGTTTCGCGTCCGTCCGTTCCATAGCCTTGAATGTTCTATTGTTGATAGTCTCCAGTTTTCCAGTACTTTATAGAATATTCTAGTATTTTGTTTTGGACTTTCTCGAATATTCTAGTACTGATTGTCATATGCGTCACAATATAATAAAAAAGTATAAAGTCAAAATCTAAGTACGTTCCTTAATAAAATGTTTAAATTGCATACTCTTTTCCCACATGTTTCATACCAAAAATATAGTTTATATACACGAAATCTTTAAAACTTTAGGTACATCCTTCCCGCAATAATATAGGAAAAACCTCACAAGCTACAACCAAATTGATCAATACATCTTTAAGTTGCAGCTCGAGCGGTTTTTGAAAATACGGTTTCGAGATAATCACGTTTAAAGTTTCAGTACGGTAAAACGATTAGTTTTAGTGACTTACCGATCAAGCAGCGATCCAGGTGGATATAACAGACCTTCCTCTTCGTCGAAAAGGTGGGTTTCTTCAAGCTACTACTGTTTTCAGACAGTGCGGGCTGCTTTTATCTCGGAAAGCCTCCTCCGGTTCTATCGAGTTATTCAAGCCTTATCAGTGTTTTCGGGGAAAACGTTGGCATAGGTGCCAATAATTATATCTAGTGTTGCAAAGTTCTACTCTTTGGTCGGGTTGGCGTACCTCCAGAACCGGCTCTTTCGTGGAGGAAGGGTGTTGCTGTCTTGCCCGTAAAATACGTAAAATTCATTGCACACAAAAAATATATTGTGACGCATATGACAATCAGTACTAGAATATTCTAGAAACTCCGAAACAAAGTACTAGACTATTCTAGAAAGTACTGGAAAACTGGAGACTATGAGCAATAGAAAATTCGAGGCTATGGAGCGGACGGACACGAAACACCAAATCAGAATGAGGAAAAACGGTATAAATTCGTCGCACGAGTATCTTTTACTTTTATTTTGTTTGTCCACTTTCTTTTCTTTTATTGTCATTACAAGAGTTATTAGTATTACAATTGTTATTGTCTAGATTAATTACCTTATGGAGTTTGTCTTCTCCTATTTTCTTTACAATTCTCTTCTGGTTATAGTTTAGTTCTAATGTATCTTAGCTCTTACATAACTTGTTTAACATTCACTATTTCTTAGTTTACACTTTAATTGTTTTCTCTTATTCTACAGCATTTATTATTCTCCTGGTATCCTTTTATTACACTGGACTATTTGCGCCACTGATTACTTTACAATTCTCTTCCGTATATAGTTTATTTCTGATGTATCTTAATTTACATAACTTGTTTAACATTCGCTATTCCGTAGTTAACGAATAGCACTCTGATTGTTTTCTTTCATTCAACAGCATTTATTGTTTTACCTTTTTGTCTCTTAACAATTTTTCTTAAAGATGTTATTCTACCCAGTACCGCACTATCTTCGAAACTCCGCTCTTCATTCACTAGCTTGCTACTACTTTTCCGATCAACCTCTGACTCCGATTCCTTTTACGATTCACCTCTCACTCCTCCCATGATCGACACCAGACTATCTCCTAACTTTGTTTCACCTCTTCTCGACACCTCGGGGTCAACACCTCCCGATGACGATAATGCAATTACATTTCGCAGTGACCTAATTTCCGGATTTTCACTTTAATTCGTAATTGCTTTTGAACTGTGGCGTCAGCCAATATTCCTTCATCGATTTGCGCCACAGTTCAATATCCGTAGTTGCGAACCGACCCAATTAATTCTTTTGTATATTGTATGCAATTAATTGCCTTTCCGTGATTTGTTAATTGTTCCGGAATATGCAATTAATTGCATTTTGCGTTATTTGGCAATCGTTTTGGCATATGCAATTATTTGCTTTTGTATTATTTGGCTATGTCAAAATGTGCAATTAATTGCATTGTCGTTCTGGGGGTTATTCGGGCTTAGAATTGGATAGCGTTTTTTGATTTGAATGCATCAATGATCGGGAAGATAAGTAAGAAGTAAGCAGTAAAAGACGTGATAACTACGAAAGCGATAAGTCAAGAAATCGTTATGTGTACGGTAAAAGTAACGGTTGTTATTAACCCTCGAATATTGCTCTCGTGTTTGGAGCTCGGCTCCTAAACATACCCTCGACCTACTTGAGGGCGTACAAAGACGAGCGATCCGCCCGATCGGGGACGCGGCGCTTACGTCGGGACTACAGTCGCTATCACATCGAAGGCGGGTGGCCGACCTCTGTGTGTTTTACAGGTATTATCACGGGTGTTGTTCTTCGGAGATTCTTGGCATTGTTCCACGCAATTCGGTTTATATGCGCTCCACAAGATCTCCCGACGGCGCGATCATCCCTGTATCAGAACTCGTTCCGTTACAGAGCGGGGAAGCTGTGGAACTCCCTTCCCACGCGAGTGTTCCCGGAGCCTTACAACCTGCAACTGTTCAAAAAGAACTGCAACAGTTATTTGATGGCATCTCAGGGCGCCCACTCGACGCATAGGTTCGCCTCTCCCGAGAGAAATCTAATAAAAAAAAATTAAAAAAACGGACTAATAAAGTGTTACATTAATTCAAAATCGATTTAACGGCTCTTATTTATTAAAAATAATTAATCCAGCGAACTCCAAGCTCGCTACAATATATAGAAACTTACGATCCCTTTAATGACACCCAAAAATTCATTTAATTTATGGTGCACATATTTTTTTTTTTTTTTTTTTTATTAGACTTCTCTCGGGAGAGGCGAACCTATAGCGTCGGGTGGGCGCCCCGAGATGCCATCAAATAACTGTTGCAGTTCTTTTTGAACAGTTGCAGGTTGTAACGCTCCGGGAACACTCGCGTGGGAAGGGAGTTCCACAGCTTCCCCGCTCTGTAACGGAACGAGTTCTGATACAGGGATGATCGCGCCGTCGGGAGATGAACCACAAACGGGTGCGATCCGTCGGATTGTCTTGTGGAGCGCATATAGACCGAATCGCGTGGAACAATGCCAAGAATCTCCGAAGAACAGCACCCGTGATAATATCTGTAAAACAGACAGAGGTCGGGGACGCGCCTTCGATGTGATAGCGACTGTAGTCCCGACGTCAGCGCCGAGTCCCCGATCAGGCGGATCGCTCGTCTTTGTACGCTCTCAAGTAGGTCGAGGGTATGTTTAGAAGCCGAGCTCCAAACATGAGAGCAATATTCGAGCGTGGGTCTAATTTGGGATTTATATAGGAGAAGAAGTTGGGCCAGAGTAAAGTATTTCTTGGCTCTAAAAAGATAATTCAGTTTTCCTGAGGCTTATCTGACGATACCCGATACGTGTTTATGCCATGATACATTCCCACAGACCGTGACGCCGAGCAATCTCATACTTTCCCCAGCCTCGAGGGCCCGGCCACTCATCATCAGCTGTGGAACCGATGATCCGGTTTTCTTTGAGAATGTTGTATACTGGGTCTTCGTTGCGTTGAAGTCGACAAGATTGGCCTTTCCCCACTGCAGGACTTTATCTAGATCCTGGTTCAGAGAGTCAATCTGTCTACATCTCAGCTGGTGCGACGTTGATGCACCAATCGGCCGATCACTCGAAAAGGAGGAAACAAGCGTACTATCATCCGCAAAACTGAACACTTTGTTATCCGTTGTCTCCAACAAATCATTTATGTGAAGCAAGAACAAGGTTCGAGCCAAAATAGAACCCTGGGGCACCCCCGAATGAACAGGATACAGATCCGAACACTCGCCGTCCACAACAACCCGGATCGATCGATTCTCAAGGAAGCTCCTCGTCCAGTCGCAAAGCTGTTGGGAAAGTCCATATGAACGAAGTTTGCTCAGCAATGCCCCGTGCCAGACGCGGTCAAAAGCCTTGGAGATATCTAATGCGACCGCCCTTGACTCACCATGCCGTTCAATCGCAGATGTCCATATATCGGTTATAAGTGTCAAAAACTCTCCCGTGGACTGCCTGCCACGGAATCCGTACTGACGATCATTCAGAAGACCGTTGCACTCCAAATACTTAACCAACTCTGTATTGATGACTTTTTCCATTACCTTAGATAAAATAGACAGTAATGCTATCGGACGGTAATTTTGTGGGAGACAATTTTTTCCCGTCTTTGGGATTGGCCGAACTCGAGCGATTTTCCAGCAGGCAGGAAAGGTCCTCCGTGCATAAGATAAGCGGAAGAGTCTGCCAAGAACCGGCGATAGTTCTGGAGCACAGTTCTTAAGGACTATTGCTGGTATACCGTCCGGGCCGGTTGCCTTCCTACAATCCAGTTCACGTAGAATGCGTTGAATAGTGCGCGGACGAAATCTCACTTCCCGCATGGAAGACTGTACCGGCGAGATCACAGGTGGCTGAGATATCTAATGCGACCGCCCTTGACTCACCATGCCGTTCAATCGCAGATGTCCATATATCGGTTATAAGTGTCAAAAACTCTCCCGTGGACTGCCTGCCACGGAATCCGTACTGACGATCATTCAGAAGACCGTTGCACTCCAAATACTTAACCAACTCTGTATTGATGACTTTTTCCATTACCTTAGATAAAATAGACAGTAATGCTATCGGACGGTAATTTTGTGGGAGACACTTTTTTCCCGTCTTTGGGATTGGCTGAACTCGAGCGATTTTTCAGCAAGCAGGAGAATTCCCCCGTGCTAAAATAAGCGAAAGAGTCTGCCAAGAATCGGCGATAGTTCTGTAGCACAGTTCTTAAGGACTATTGCTGGTATTCTGTCCGGGCCGGTTGCCTTCCTGGAATCCAGTTCACGTAGAATGCATTGAATAGTGCGCGGACGAAATCTCACATCCCGCATCGATGACCGTACCGGCGCGATCACAGGTGGCTCCAAAATGCGTTTGAATTCGGAGGTTTCAATTCGCTGAAAATGAATTCGCGAACCCATTAGCTTTATCCTTTGAATTCGCGACTAACGTCCCGCTGTCTGTCACCAACGGGGGGAAAGGGGAGGATGCGAAGTTACTGTTGACAGCCTTTGCCATTGACCAGAAGGAGCGCGAACCAGTTGGGCACCGAAGGAGCTTATTGATCACCCTGTCGTTGTGAGCCTTCTTCGCGGTATCAATTGCCTGGTTGCACACGTTTCTGATTCTAACAAAATTCGTTCTGTTAACATCGGTGGGATTGGAGCGCCATTGCTTAAAAGCTCTATTTTTTGCCGCTGTAATCAGCTCACATTTTTTGTCAAACCAAGGTTTATCAGACGAACTTCGTTTGATGGAATGTGGAATATACATCTCCATCCCCAGAAAAATAATCTCTGACACCGACTCCGCGCAAGCGTTAACATCGGAGTTTCCGAAGCACATCTCGGACCATGGAATGGATGAGAAGAAATCTCGCATATCGTCCCAGTTAGCAGCCCCATAGTTCCATACATGGCGAAGCTGCCTAGGTATGCAAGTGATTGCCCGACAGATACCAAGCAGTGATCTGAGTTTCCCAGTGGCGCAGAAACCTCTACGGTATAAATACTCGGTTCGGATGTCAAAAACAGATCCAGGGTGTTCGCATAATCGCCTCGGGCATCCGGAACTCGCGTTGGCTCCCCCACGAGTTGAGTCAAGTTGTGGTTTACAGCAAACATCTCCGCCAGTCTCCCAGCCTCGTCGGTTCTGTTAGAATGTAACAACCAGTCGGAATTGTGCACATTAAAATCGCCAAGGACAATAATTTCAGAAGCTGGGTGGTTGATCTGTATCCAGTCGACGGTATATGAAAGATGTTCGAAAAATGTCGCCGGTCGATCGTCATTCGGGGAGCGGTAAAGACAACAAAGAAATTTAACGGAATTCCTCAGCACGACCCTCAACCATATGATGTCCATATTATTGGGCTCCAACGCCTTCATCCTCTGGCAAGCCAGATCGGACCGTGCAAAGACGCAGACTCCGCCCTTAAAACGGAATCTCGAATGTAAGTCGTATCCTGAGCAACGAAGAAATGTCGAATCAGTTGACGAATCGACCTGGGTCTCAGTTAAGGCAAGGATATCAGGTTTCGTTGTTTGCAAATATTGGTGGACGGCGTTTACATTGGTATTGGTGAAACCGATGCCCCTGATGTTACAAAATGCCGTCACCAGTCGAACGTGGGCCGAGCCTCGAGAGCTAGCCCGGTTATGCGATGACGAACCTCTCAAAGTTCCATTATTTATCATGATATCTGCATGATGTTCCCCCTGACATAGTCCCCCCCGGAGATCCGAATGGGAGACTAGTTTACCTCCGGAATTATTTATATCAGAAGACACCATCATGACTTATCCCCGTGTCAGTCCGGGCCATCAGCCACACATTCGAAACACCGTCGAAGATTTCTCTCGGCGATATCGCGGAATGTACAGCGTGACGGGGTGGTATCTCACCTTGGGACCGACTACCACCTAACCAACATTTTCTCGAACCGGTCCATCAGCCAAGCTCCGAAAAATGGCCAGGGATTTCTCCCGACCATTTCACGGAGCCTAAAGCTTGATGGGGTGGTATTTCACCGTGCGCACAGGGCGTTGGGACCGCGGCTACCACTCGGCCTTTAGTCGCCTCTTACGACAAGCTGGCCTAGCTGTGAGTATATTCTAACGCCCTACTCACATGGCGAATTAATGCTTTTTCCATCACTTAATATTTACTTTTCAATTGAAAAACAGGTTTATTGAAAAATGCGGTATTCCCAATATAGAATTTCATTAAAAAGTTAAGGCGAATCCTTTTAATCGTTTAACGGAATATTACGACCCATTTAAAATTGCTTTGCAATCCGGCGAATTCAGTTATTCGCCGTTTCGAGAATTCTTTCATTCTTGCAACACCTCGAATGTTTGAACACCTGAAATGCATTAAGGAAAGTTGACATTTGTTACTCCCACAGCTGTCAGCTCAAAAGCAATAGGAAAACGAACTCCCTCTGCCCACGGCACGTGCATTTCGCTTGCTATTGGTGCCTTGATTTCGTGTTGACCAATTGATTTAAGGAAAATTCACGGTTTTGCAACAAACGGTTTAAACACGTCATCAATTGAAATCATCACTTTTAATTGCGTCATCGATTTATAAACTGCACAACTTACAATCGTTGCCCGTATTTGGTAGAAATTCATAACAACAACACACCGACAAGTGTAAACTAAACAACAAAGTCTCCGGTAATTCTGTTGAATAAAATGCCTAAAAAACATCAAGTTAAAAAGCAACAGCACAATCAAAAACAAATTCACCAAAATAAATCATTGTCACATCAGTCGAACGGCGAACAAATAGCTCCATCATCTGCGGTTTCTGGAAAGGATGCCGGTGGCCAGGCATTTAAACGAATATCAGCACAAAAACGAAATGAACTCAACGAGTTAGTGTTAAACCTGCAAAGAAAAGCACTGAGCCGTAAAACGAATCCCAACGAACAATGGCAGGACTATGTGGAAATGCAGAGCATCCTCGAGCGAATACAATCGATAGAGAGTTGTCTGAAAGTAAAAGGATCCGGACGTAGTCGTTCAGCGAATATTGAAGCATTTTCCAAATGGGCTGATCAGCATGGCGTCCGGCATGATGGTGTACAGATAGCTGAGTTCCCAGGCTATGATTTGGGGCTTGTAGCTACAAAAGATATTAAGGCAGATGAACCACTGATCCAAGTGCCACGAGATCTTATAATGTCCGAAGAGCTGTTGGGCGAGAAAATGTCTGTGTTACAAGTGGAACCAAAAGTCATGTCAAATCTTAGACTTACCTATGTTCTTATGTGGGAGAAACTGAATCCTGACAGTTTTTGGAAACCGTACATTGATATTTTACCGGAGAAGTACTCAACGGTGCTCTACTACACTGTGAACGATATGCAGGAATTGAAGGGCAGCAGTGCTTTGTCCGGGGCGCTTAACCAATGTCGGAGTATTGCTGCGCAGTACGCGAATATACATCGGAAGTTCCAGGTGACGAAGATATCCAGTTTACTCGCCGAGAGATTCAGTTATGATCTCTACCGGTAAGTGACCTGTTAGCAAGTAGATTTTGGTGTGTGATTATCTTCTTGACCAATATGCTTTTCCTTTTTTAATTTTGTTTTTCTCGAGTTAAGAATGATAATAGGAATAGTGATTATAACTACTGGATTTCGTAAGCTAAAGCGAGAAAAATGGAAGAATCTAGTAGGATACTAATTTCCTGCGTTGTGGTTGAAGATCTCTCTTGAGTTGTGGCAGAATTTGTTTTGCTGTAATTGGTTTTGAGCTCCCAGAACAAGATATTGATCAAAGTAGATTTTTATGATTCCATTTGACTTTGATTATTGTAACAAGTGTACATTGCTTGTCTCAGTGGCGTTGAGGTGACTAATAGCAGTCGACAGATTCGGTTGAGCAACTCTAAACTAAAACAACATCCAGCACTTTGGGAATAGTTTATTATGTCAGCTACAAAAAAGTGCAGTAGGGGATTTAATTTAAGTCGCGAAAGGGCTCTCACATTCTAATCACTACTTTTGGCATTTGTACTTGGCATTCATTCAGTATAGTTCATTCAATTCAGTCACTTATTCCGCTGCTCAACGGAGATATAGCGGTGTTCTGGAGTAGTTGCCTCTTCTATTGGTGTCAATCTTGGGCGGATGTCATAAAACTTTGCCTTACAATGGTTTTAGTATATTATTAAACAATATCTCGGCTGGTACAGCCCACATTGTTCCTGTATAACAGCTTATAAAAAGTACGAATTCTGTTGACCCACGAGCTAGGTTTCTCAACCATCAAAATTTACCACGCTTTTCTCATATCAAGTAGCCTTGAATCGTTCCTTCTCACATAGAATTCTCCGAAGGAATTTTCCTCTCAATCCCGACTAATAGCTTAGCATGTCTTATAAAGCAACAGTTTAGACGCTGTGATAGATTTCTACATTTGAAAAGCTTGGACAGGCCACAGAAGTCTTCGCTGCCTCTTAGGAAATGGTGCTGTTTCCTATTATAAACCAAAGGAGGGAGAAGAAACCCATATTCCCTCTGCTATAGTCGTACTGTGGGGGTTTGTTGCGTTACGCGCCGGGACGGGCGCTGGTTAACTCATATTCCCCCAACGATCAAAAGTTCCGCCGAACACTGTTCGCCAACTAATCGGAGAAACACCGCATGAGAAGAAAAACATAATGAGACACACTGATGTTGTTAATTGTTCATGATTTTTATTGTTTCAGCAAATGGTTTTTAATGTTACATGTATGGAAGGAGAAAATAAACGCACGAATATGATCTTAAAAATGTTTATATTTTGTTTTGAATTACTACAATAGGCACTTAGATACATAGTTCCCTCGTTTCTTGGCACATTGTCTTAATAGTAATTGATATTAGCACAGGAATACGGCTTGCATTGCTGTTTGGCATTCGCGATTTCACGCGTTGTAGTTATCTTTAGTATGTTCATTTAATGTAAAAGGGTCTATGGTTACTTTAAAACTCCGAACATTCACCGAACACACAATTACGCACATAAAGGGGGGACCAGGTAAGACGAGCGACAGCCTTTAACGTCTAGTTTATTATTCCGAAACGGATTTCTCGACTACGGTCCGCTGGGGGTTAGTAAGGCACGTCTGTCCTCTGGGATGGTTATTACTCGACTAACTAAAAGGGGACGAGAATCCATTCGTGGTGTCGTGGCAGTGGAGTCATCGCTAAGTAAAACTCACTGCCACTTACTAGGAACTTGAAAGGGGTTGCTATGCGTGCATAGAGGATTTGTTTCGGGGGAATTCTTGCCGTAAAGGCTGAGTTAGGTTCCTCGGTTGCTAGGTATACTGAGAAATCGGTTTTGGAGGCATAACCAAATATGGGCATAAGTTGTCGGTTAGACAAAGGAACATGGGTCTTGGTCGTTGCGATGGTTTTTTTTTCGCGGAAATGCAACGCATCGTGCTGGTGACTTATCAGTAAGGCGAATTGGTATATTTCAGAGGTTTCTGCGCCACTAGGAAACTCAGATCACTGCTTGGTGTCTGTCGCGCAAGCACTTGCATATCAACAGAATAACCGGCCTAGGCAGCTTCGCCATGTATGGAAGTATGGGGCTGCTAACTGGGACGATTTGCGAGATTTCTTCGCATCCTTCCATGGTCAGAGGTGTGCTTCGGAGACTCCGATGTTAACGCTTTCGCGGAGTCGCTACAGCGATTATTCTTCTGGGGATGGAGATGTATATTCCACATTCCATCAAACGAAGTTCGTCTCATAAACCTTGGTTTGATAAACAATGCGAGCAAATTACAGCGTCAAAAAATAGAGCTTTTATGGAATGGCGCTCCACTCCCACCGTTGTTAACAGAACGAATTTTGTTAGAATCAGAAACGCGTGCAACCAGGCGATTGATACCGTGAAAAAAGCTCACAACGACAGGGTGATCAATAAGCTCCTTCGGTGCCCAACTGGTTCGCGCTCCTTCTGGTCAATGGCAAGAGCTGTCAGCAGTAACTTCGCATCCTCCTCATTCCCTCCGTTGGTGACAGACAGCGGACCGTTAGTCACGAATTCAAAGGATAAAGCTGATGTGTTGGCGATTTTATTTTCCACCAATTCAAACCTCGATCCCGGCCTTTTGGAGTCACCTGTGATCGCGCCGGTACGGACTTCCATGCGGGATGTGAGATTTCGTCCTCGCACTATTCAACGCATTCTACGTGAACTGGATTGTAGGAAGGCAACCGGCCCGGACGGAATACCAGGAATAGTTCTTAAGAACTGTGCTTCAGAACTATCGCCGGTTCTTGGCAGACGCTTCCGCTTATCTTATGCACGGTGGACCTTTCCTGCCTGCTGGAAAATCGCTCGAGTTCAACCAATCCCAAAGACGGGAAAAAAGTGTCTCCCACAAAATTACCGTCCGATAGCACTACTGTCTATTTTATCTAAGGTGATGGAAAAAGTCATCAATACTGAGTTAATCAAGTATTTGGAGTGCAACGGACTTCTGAATGACCGTCAATAGGGATTCCGTGGCAGGCGGTCCACGGGACACCTTTTGACATTTATAACCGATATATGGACATCTGCGATTGAACGGCATGGTGAGTCAAGGGCAGTCGCATTGGATATCTCCAAGGCATTTGACCGCGTTTGGCACGGGACATTGCTTAGCAAACTCCGTTCATATGGGCTTTCCCAACAGCTTTGCGACTGGACGAAAAGCTTCCTTGAGAATCGATCGATCAGGGTTGTTGTGGACGGCGAGTGTTCGAATCTGTATCCTATAAATGCGGGGGTGCCCCAAGGTTCTACTTTGGCTCCAACCTTGATTTTGCTTCACATAAATGATTTGTTGAAGACAACGGATAACAAAGTGTTCAGTTTTGCGCTTGTTTCCTCCTTTTCGAGTGTTCGGCCGATTGGTGCATCTGCGTCGCATCAGCTGAGATGTAGACAGATTGACTCTCTGAATCAGGATCTAGATAGGGTCCTGCAGTGGAGAAGGGCCAATCTCGTCGATTTCAATGCAACGAAGACACAATATACAACATTCACAAAGAAAAGTGGATCATCGCTTCCACAGCTGAGGATGAGTGGCCGGGCCCTCGAGGCTGGGGACAGTTTGAAATTGCTCGGCGTCACGGTCTGTGGGAATGTATCATGCCATAAACACGTGTCGAGCATCGCCAGGTCAGCCTCACGAAAATTGAGATATCTTTTTAGAGCCAAGAAATATTTTACTCCGGCTCAACTTCTTCTCCTATATAAATCCCAGATTAGACCCGCGCTCGAATATTACTCTCATGTTTGGAGCTTGGCTCCTAAACATACCCTCGATCTACTTGAGGGCGTGCAAAGACGAGCTATCCGCCTGAGCGGGGACTCGGCGCTGACGTCGGGACTACAGTCGCTATCACATCGAAGGCGCGTAGCCGACCTCTGTCTGTTTTACAGATATTATCACGGGCACTGTTGTTCGGAGATTCGTGGTATTGTTCCACGCAATTCGGCTTATATACGCTCCACAAGACAATCCGACGGATCGCACCAGTTTGCGGCTCATCTCCCGACGGCGCGAACATCCCTGCATCAGAACTCATTCCGTTACAGAGCGGGGAAGCTGTGGAAATCCCTTCCCACGCGAGTGTACCCGGAGCGTTACAACCTGAAACTGTTCAAAAAGAACTGCAACAGTTATTTGGTGGCATCTCGGGGCGCCCATTCGGTGATATAGGTTCGCCTCTCCCGAGAGAAGTCTAATAAAAAAAAAAAAAAAAGTTGGTTTAGGTAGGATGGGAGCCGAAATGGTTTTCGGGGAAACTAAATGTTGCTTGGTTACAAGCGAGGGAAATGGCTTAAGTAGGAAGTGAGCCGGAATGTTTTTCGGGAGAAATTAATGCTGCTTGGGTGTGTGGGGGTTCTGTAAGGCGCGATCGTTCGATCGACAATATACATAACAGCCTATCGCTGGCTACCTACAAGCGAATTCAAGTGTTGTTTAAAGTAACACTCACTCGACCCATCGACCGATGAGACGTCACATGTTGTGTATAATCAAAGTGATGCTACACGCGATGGCAATAGAGTAAAAAAACATTGCCCTCATGTCCATTAGGTTTCCTACAGCTGCAACGAATTTCTAATTATCAACCGAGTATAGGATTAAACATGAATACGATTGTTATTTAAACAATCGCACTCATGGCCATGTCATATGTACCACCACATTAACCCTAACAATAGCCACCCTAGCCATTGCCTTGGCAAAGATATCAATTGGGTCGACCTATCTTCACCGAAAAATCTATAGCCTACAATGGCATGATCGTGAGCGTAAACACCAAAATCCTCCCATGTCGCATTGGTTAAACTAAACAGTACGCATCCCAGCGACGAACCCCGAAATAGTGTTTCTGTTTACTTAAGACACTGAAACTTATTCCTTCCTCCGGCAATCGTCATGATTTATTTACAACAACGATGCTGGCAGCCCTAATGCTTGTTCCTTTGCTTGAACAAGTGCAGGATCGATCGATGTCTGCACTTCTAGCAAAGGGTATTTGTACCTGATCACCAAGGCATAGGGGAAATTCCGCTGGTAAAAACTCCAATTCGATCGCCCATTGGTGACTACCAAGGAGAAGATCGGATTGGCTATCACGCGATCGATAGAAAATTCCATCACGATGGCCGCTAGCGGATGTGGAGTGAAACGGTCATCGTGGAGTCAGATTTTTACCGTCTAAGGAGACACACGCGTCACTGTCGTCGCGATAAAATTCTAGTCTTATCCAGAGTGGAGTCTGGGAGTTGCGTGCAGACACAGTTGTCTTTTGTAATTGTTAACACCGTTGTGTATCAAGTGTAAATTAATAACTTTGGAACACGTAGAACTAGCTAAAATTAAATGTTAATTAATGACTTTCGAAAGAGTAACGTCAGCAAAAATTATATGTAAATTAATAACATTTGAACTTGTAAAGCCAGTTAAAGTTAAATGAGAGTTGATAACATTTGTACGTGTAAAAACAGTTCCCTACTGGTACTAAACCTTCTTCATCATTGTACTGTGCAATCAAATAAGAATGTAATTTATGTCCCATCGTTTATATCAACCGATTTGGAGTTTGGGTTGTGAATAATAAATATATGTTCAATAAAGCTCGAGTGATTTTGTTACTTCTCTTTTCTCTTGGTGCTTGGTCCCTGTCGTGATCAATTTCTAGTGACTGTGGCCGTGGAATCGTGGAAGTTTAGCGAATCTCGCGCCCATGCTGGTGCACCGACTGAATTTACCCACACGTGCAAGCGAGGAATATAGTTTAAGTAGGAAATTAACCGAAGCGGTTTTTGGGAAAAATGCTTGCGGTTTGATGTAGATGAGAGAGATGGTTTATATGGTTGTAAGTTTTGAGAATGCATTTTATTAGAGATTGGGAAATGGATTCTTGGGAAGTTTGGGGGTGTATGCGATTGAAGATTTGGGAACGGATGCTGTTGCACATTGGGAGTGTGTTCTTTGCATGCTTGCGAATGTGTGCTATTGCAGATTTGGGTTATGGTGGCGCGCTGTTAGCGGTCAAAATTGGTTGGAATTGTGGGTTGCTACTCCATGTGATTTAGAGAACCCCCACAGTACCACTGTTGGTTCTTCTCATGGCTAATGTTTTGAAATGTCGCAAATCCTCCCAATTAGTTGCTTTGCAGTTTTGTACTTCGCGAGGCTTCATTTATTAGTCAGTCGTCGAAAACAAAAATCATCGGGATGAGTGACGACCGATTGATGAAAACGGACCTGAAATACTGTCAGGCTCAATGAAACAGTTGATTCAAACGTTTTTATTTTTTTATTTAATTTAACAATTTAATAGATTTAGTTTAGTTTATTGGCGTCCTTACACCTCGGACGCCAATTGGGACTGTGGCGGTTCCGCCAAACCCCACTACTACTTACCCGAAAAACCCCCATAACTGTTACCCAACTTCCTCAATTTTCTGCTAATGCAAACGCATTAAGCACCTGCAAATGCTTCACGCATCAAATTGATCAAGTTTATTTAGCTAAAAGCCCCTAGAAGAGAATTCTCACCTGCATGCATAACTTCGCATTTAAAATCCCCTACAAGAATTCTCTCCAAACTTATCATAAATTCCATGAAAGAAAATTTATCGGTTCACATATAATACAACCGCATAATCAGGGAATCTTACCCTTGAGTTGGCTAATCCCATCCTCAACATGTGTACAATAAAAACTACCTACATACACATCGGCTGGCGACCTTTTTACCCAACGATAAACAGTCCAACACAGCTGCATGTAATTAGCGCAATAGACGTTGAGTCTAATTTCCTAACTCGCACCATGTGCAAACAAAGGAACGCTGTCCTTCAAAGGCTTTCTGGCGATACCATAAACAATCCACAATCGTTTGTGGTATCCCAAATGCATTTCTCATTTAATGAGTTCCAACTTGTTTACACAGTTCAACTCTCAGATCATAAATTCCCTTTGTCCTACATATTCCTGGATCCGTTTACCATTGTCCTTCTCACATAAGCAAACACAAATCCAATTAGCATCCAATGAGATTTGGCTTGTTTGCTTAGCCGAACTCACATCTCATGGATGCACATTATGCCCTTTCTTTGTTTCAGTTTCGTTCTCATGGCTTTGTCCCATGAACGAACCAATGTAAACACATACATGCGTACCACCATGATCTTTATTACGAGATCTGGTTTTCTATTCCACCAAGAGAGACTTTACGTTTCTCTTGTGGTAAGTAAAAACATATCCTTAGTGGAGAGGATATCTACCACCACACCACCACACCATCAAACTCACCCCATTAGCGAGTCGGCTCTGCACGAGCCAAATATCGCTGAGTCTTTTCCAACTACCGATCGTGACGGTAGGTTTTTCTCTTGCTCCCTGTGGCGTGCGGGGATGCATAATCCAAAGTCGAGTGATTTTTATCCCCCGAGGCGCGTGCCGTTATTTTAGTGTTGTGTCAAAACTATCCGTAAGTAATAACAAAGACCTTAAGTCAGCGATACGTGTACGTTTAAAGTTTAAGTGGTTTTCCCGACTAATAATAACTAACATTAAAAATAAAAAAAGGAACCTTTATACAAATCCAAACCAGTGTTTAATTGTCCATGGTGCAGATTTCTTCATTGTTGTTCCCTTGGTGATCGTGTTTTTGTATTCAGCGGTATTTGTGATGGGGTTGGGAAGTGAATCAGCGCCGTACGCCGGCGCACAATACTTCCACCCCACAGGACTGATCATCGATTCAAAAAAAAAAGTGGAGTGGCGAGAGGCCGACATTAGGGAGACAAGGTCAAATGTGTCCCTCATCTTGTCTCTGGCTTCTGGTCATCTTGCGATAACCAGAATCACCCGCGTCCGTGAGGATGTTGTGCTTGGTCTCGAGATATCTGAAAAGAAATGGGGGAAGGAGGTATCTATGGATAGTGTGGACAGGGTTAGTTCAAGTGTTCTCTAACTTGGAAGGGAGTGGTGGTGGTGGGAAAGAAATCGTACAAGACCGGGGGTCTTGAGTGCGGTACTAAAGGCAGATTACGTCTTAGGCGTCTGATAATCTGCGGTCGGTGTGTTTTTTTTTTTTTTTTTTTTTTTTTTTTTGGTTTCGGTAGGAAGGTGGAAATCTTCAAAAGATACCTCTAGACCGATCCAGGGGCATGCCGGGTTTTTACCGACTAAAACCACCTCCCGCCAGACTCATATTCCCGTTGATCCCCGCGGAACTTTCTTTTAGATATTCCATCGCAGGGCGGGACGGACTTTACCTGTTACTCCGCTCGTCACGTCGCAACTGCTGCATCATTTCACAGAGAATATCACTGGTTACGGACCATGCCTGTTTTGAACTAAGCATGTATTCTATTACTCCAGTCGGAGTAACTGTCCGTCTCGTGTGCCTCTCCAAAATCGTTCGTGCGGTCCCGAACGAATCTCACGCACTCTGTGAGTACGTGTTCCGCATTCTCTATTTTGCCTTCGCAATATAAGCAGTATGGGTGATTCACATGCTTATACTTGTACAAGTATTGCCGAAAGCATCCATGTCCTGATATTAGCTGAGTCAAGTAGTAATTCAGCTCGCCATGTTTTCTTTTCACCCATGTTTCTATATCAGGTATCATGGTGTTGGTCCATCTTCCCTTGGTGGAAGAATCCCACCTTCGTTGCCATTCTCTTAGGCTTGAGAGCTCTAATTGTGTCCGCATTCTCCAACGATTCTCTTGGGTGTGTGTGTTTGTGCTGCCTTGTACTGTGCGTGCGTGTTTGTAGTGTGTCAGCAGTAGACTCTATGGGGTGGGTCCAGGAATCTTCTATTATAGAGGAGAATGTTGTTGGGAAGAGTGCTTTCTTCAGTTTTGTACTGAAGAAGAAATTGTGGTGGTCTTATCCGAAGAGATCGAAAGAGAGAAGGGTCAAGAACGCAAGACTCCCGTACAAGTGGGTTCTCATTGTTCTGAATGCTCTCGAGGTACTTATATGCTAATTGTAGCAAGTACTCGTCGATAGGGATAATGGAGGCACCTTCGTATAGGTGAGAGTTCGGGTAATGGCGACCGTCAGGCCTTCTAGAGTGGTTGGTGCATCTTCTGATGAGTTTTCTTTCGAAAACTCAAAGTCTTTCCATTTGGGCCGAAGATATGCAGGACCATATGGGAAAGGCGTACGATATTCCAGATCGGATTAGCTGCTTATAGCAGGGAAGCCTAACTTTAGTAGTAGTAACTTTGTCGCTCCACTTCAAGATGTTGTGCAGTTGCTTAGACCGACCGAGGGCCCTTTGAAGAATGTGGGTCACATGTTTGATGAAATTCATTTTTGGGGTATAAATGACCCCAAGGTATTTCATCCTGTGCTGTGGTCTAATCGTAGTACCTCCTGTTTGCAATCGGATATTCTGGGAATATCGAGAAGTAGGTTGGGAGTGTTTACTACTCAGAATTATAGCTACTGCTTTGGATGGGTTAAGTCGAATTTTCCATCGACTGTAGTACTGTAGTACGTCTAGATGACGGTTGAGTCGGTTCGTTGGGAGTTTTGGGCTTTTAGAAGACGTGTACACTAGGACGTCATCGGCATAGCATATCTGGTTTACTCTCCCGTCCACAGGGCGGGGAATATCTGAGGTGTAGATATTAAATAGGATGTGGCCTAGAATGGAGTCCTGTGGTACGCCTGCAGCGGTGTTCGGGATAGCTTTCCATTCACTCGAACTTGGAAGGTTCTGTTTAGAACGAACTGGTAGATGATACTACACAGCGTTCTACTGAGGCCAGTATTCAGTAATTTGAAAACGAGACCTCGATCCAGGTTGTGTCAAAAGCCTTTTCAATGTCCAGGCTGAGCGCAATGGTAGGTTTCTTATTAAAGAGGCGCACACAGACGTGGTATTGAAATATGTTGAGAGCCATGGTGGTGCTGTGCGCTCTTCTAAATCCAAATTGGATTAGGTTCCTGGCAGTGATAAATTTATTTAGCTTCTCGTATATGAGCTGTTCATATATATTGCTGATGCAGGTGAGGAGCGAAATAGGACGAAAGCTTGAGGGGTGATATGTTGGTTTCCCAGCTTTGGCTATTGGGTAGACAGCAGCAAGCTTCCAGGCTTGGGGAAAGTACCCCATGTTGTGGGCATGGTTGAACTGAATGGAGAGCGTTATAAGAAATAAAGCAGAAAGCCTTCGCAACGAGTGGTACGACATGTCGATACCGAGTGACTTCTTGGAGTTTCGAGATTTAACTAGATTTTGTAAATACCCTACAAAATCATTATTAACAGCAACACCGTTGTGTATGATTGGACCAGTGATACGAGAACTGCCACATATATTTCTAACCTTTTTATAAATGTTCTGGTCCATCTGAATACCATTGAGTTTGTCTTCCAATTGTCGCGTACGATTGTTTTGGATTCTTTGTTTTATCAGTGTATCAATATTGTGAATGGTGCATGACTAATGACCTTGCCCGGAAAAAACAAATCATTATGGAAAATTTAACAAGCCTCAGGACTTGGTAAATAAGGCCAAGACGGGCTCCCGGTTGTAGTGCCGATGATGATGAATATTGTGAATGATGGATCGTAATAATGGCTCCCTTTGGGTATAGCGGTGACGATATCTCATTCTGCAGAGTTTTTTACGCTCCCGGATGAGACGAAGTGAAGTCGTCAAGGGGGATCTGATAAGTCTTTTCAAGTTTGTACTTCGGGACATGAATCTCAGAAGTTTCAACTAGAATCTCGTGAAGTCGAGTTTCAGCGTTATTTATCTCAACCGTCGTTAGTTTCTTGTCAGTGGCAAGAGAGAGTTGGTGGAGTTTTTCGGTCAATGTAATATTGAAGTTGTCCCAAATTGTGCGCCCATAATCGGGTATGTATCTGATATGAGCCCGGGATGCTCGATAGCCGCGGATGAACATGGTCACAGCGTTGTGGTCAGATACACCCACCGATACTTGGGGAGGAGTGATTTGGGGAAGTAAGTCTTTGGACACAATAAAGATGTCCAGGATTGAGTTGCCTCGGGTACCAAGCGTAGGTGCGACTATTTCGAAGTTGAGGGCATGACAGTTTTCGGTGTACCATTGGAACAACTTTGTGCCGTTTGGGCAAGAGACGGAGTTGTTCCAGTGGGGATGCCTGGAGTTGAAATCACCGCCTATTGATCCTCGAATCCAAAATCCATCGTCCTTTTATTCTTATCGGGATTTTGTATCGCGGATGCATCAAAATGCAAGCAGAATTTCGAAATGTACTTCGACTGGAGTCGAGTACTAGAATTCTGTAGGAAGTCGGTTAAGCGAATTCCTGGAAATTTGGGATATGCAGGGCATATGAAGATATGCACTGGGATTAGGGTTTTGTTTGCGTATGGTAATTGAACATCTGGTTCAATTTATCATGCGTTTGATTTAATTATGGGGAATGGGTTGCATGTGCGATAAACGAACATTTAATTCGTTTATTAGGAATTTTGTTTTGATTCAGAGTTCAATTCTTGTAAAGGAGAATGGATTTGTGAATTAGTTGAATGGTGGATTTGTAAATTGGATTGAATTTAGGTTTAAGTGTAGGGATTATGGTTAATGTATGTGTATGGGAAGAGATGGTAGGGTTTTTCAGAGCACTACATCCTCCCCTCCCTCAAAAAAAAAACCTTTACGAGATTAATTTTCTGGAAAGTGATGCCATCGAGGGCAAAGGGTAATGTCATCTTGATTCGTTACATAATCTGGATTTAAAATCGTATAACGGTTACTTTAAATTTGTTGTATATATTTAAAACAATTGTTGTATATATTTACTTACCCGTTGTTTGAGTTGGTGGGGGTGTGTTTCGTGGGCGGTCGTGGTTTCTGCTTCATTCACCGGCAATTATTACCGCATTTTGTTGTTACATGTTACATTTTCCATAATAATTTATTTTTACGGGCAAGGTTATTAGCCTTGCGCCAACCTTTCTTAGGATGTCGCTGCATGCATTGGTTCACTACTTGGCGAGTGCCAAAGTAACTATCCAGGAGTGTCACGTGGAGACTGCATGTCAACTTGGATTGAACAGGGACAAGGATCGTCCTGGCCTCGCCGGGTTGAAAGCAGAGACTTTGCCCTGTATGTTCGCTCCCGCCGCCCCCCTCCCCATGTCTTCTCCTTGTCGTCCCTAAACTCTCACCATCGTCCAATCGATCCGCGACCATGGTATTTTATGTGATAAAGAACTTCCTTTCGCATATTGACCAGATGAATCTTAAGGCCAATTCGGCCAGGGGTTTGTAAAACTACATTTCATTTGTCCACCCACTGCTCGAACATGCTAGTCAAGTATGGTCCCCCTATCAGCAGTCACACATTCGCAGAATCGAGAGCATCAACGTCGTTTCTTCCGGTTCGCTCTCCGTGAATTAGGTTGGGAAAACCCTCTGAACCTGCCTCTTACATCAACAGTCTCAAATTAATTAGCTTGAAAACTCTGGAAGAATATAGAATCCTGGCCGATATTTTATTCGTTCACAAAATTCTCTCTGGCTCAAACGACTGTTCCAATGTTCTAAGTGATTTCATTTATTTATTAGGCTTAATCGAAGCATAAATTAATATAACATAATACCTTACAGACTAACTTTAAACTTAACTTCTTTCAACACAAACCCACACAACGTACGTAATCCTCACCTGTTCTACATTTTTTGTTCTTCTATTAGTTTCATAACGGTAAGAATATTACCATCAATAGTGTTGTGTTCGCAAGTATGAGGGTGGGTCAATAAGTCTTTAGAAAATGAAGACGATCTTCTTTTAATTTCTCATTTAGCTGACCGAATAGTGTGGCATAATACTGTCCAGTTATCGTCTGTGTCCCTTTTCCAAATAGTCAATGAAGATAATTTCACGTGTATCCCAAAACACAGTAGTCATAACATTTCCAGCTGTTTTCACCGTCTATGCCTTCTTTGGACCCCGTTCGCCTTTAATAATCCACTGTTTTGACTGTTCTTTCGTCTCCCGAGTGTAGTGATGTATCCATGTTTCATCTACAGTTACTAATCTGCGCAGAAACTCATGTGGGTTGCGACGCATGGGGTCCAAAAGATTGACCTCTCAGTTGAGAGCAAATGCGGCATCCATCTCGCAGATATATTTTTCATACCCAATTTATCATGCAAAATAGAAACATGAAACAAATTGAAAATTGACAGATACGTAGTGGGGAATGATGCTTACTAAAAACAGACCATTAGCGATGCTACGAGCGCCATCTTGGGCGTTTCTAAGGACTTATTGACCCACCCTCGTACAAACGACTTCAAATGATTTCGCTCTATGGATATAAACAAATTTTTTTCGATAACAATCGATTTTAAATTTTGTCTGGTAAAATGTCAGCCGTGCATTTATAATTTTTAGTCCATGCCTTAGAGCATCGAACTCTCTTTTCGAATGTGTTAAAAACGATACAGCTCTGCTAGCAAACAGAGAACCGAAAGATGCTGTCCAATTTAATGTTTTTCCTTGCTACCTCTCTACAAATTAGTTGTGATTCGCAGAAACCCTGCTGTGCTAGTGAAATCAATACATTGGTTCAATTTTAAATATCAAAGTGGGTTCTTTCTAACCTAATCCACTTTTCTCAAAGCGCGATCGTAATCCAAGACCAACATCCAGGTTAAGTTTCATCTTCCAGCGAAATGTTGCCTATATACATTCACCTGATACCACTACCTCCCCCGTATTGACACCTAGTTTGGTTTGTTGCTCCTCCAACCGTATTGCAGCATCTAGTTTAAGGTCGTGTGAAACGCGATGCCAACGAACTATTTGAATCAAATGTTTTGCACACAATGCTCACCTCTCTTGCCGCATTAATTTTCTGCTTTGATGTGATTGTGCAAAGTTCCCCTGCCCACTGGCACTTTGGAGATTCATTATTAGAGTGCACCTTTTTCCAGGCAAATGAGTTTTAAATTTGCACAGGTGGAGAATACTTCAGTCTCCCCTTGTCAGCCTTCTATTCATTTTTTGTAGAGTGAAGATAATAGAACAAATTAATTCAACTCGGTATTTCTGCACCGAATATGATTTACAAACATCTGGATATTTTTGGATGAAAGCCAAATAGTTTAGCTCATTCATTAGATGTGAAGAGGGTGGTGTAAGAGTGGGATTAATATATTATAATTAGATTTTTTATCTCTACATCAGGAGAATACTCAAGGACTCGTTAATTAAAAAAACAAAAATGTGGGCCTTCTCATCTGCGTGCTTAGTTCGCATCTAACGAATATTGGCGTTCTAAATCATTTATGGAAATCAGCTTTTGTTACCCGAATTAATTGGACTCTTAAAATAATTACCACATCCAAATAGCTGTTCTTTGAAAACAAAAGCAGAAATGCACTTTGGCGATCGCATTACAATTGAATAATTACCCCGTGTACACGGTGCGTTTGTAATAATGCTAATTGCGTCTGCTAATTCTCTTGATTGTTAATAATAATATTTCACGGGCTTGTATGATAATTATACTAGCCTATAGGCTAGCATTTCTGACATGGCAAGGTAAAATCCGTGTCGAGTTGTTGGGCTCTTCAAACCTTTCACAAAAAATAATTAACCACCTCGAATTTGTATATGCCACACCAATGTTTTAATATTCAGTCGGGACAGGCTCTAAACGTTATTATATTAAATTACAGGCAGTGTGTAATTAGGTGATTTAACCATCACTCGCTATACCTGCGTGTAACTGAAGCACTACGCAGGACTCTTTGAAATTACGATTTTATTTCATCTTTCTATTTGCTATTCATACCTAAGTGTCGCAAGTATCGTTACCTAATGCGTGGTGTTATAAGCACAGCTTGTAATCAGATTAAGTACGCCTTATTATGTTTAAAAGAGCTTTTATAATTTGTATTGTCCTCAAAAATAAGATGCCAAGGATAAATGTAAAGGACATTGTAAGTACTATCCGCCTTGAAGGACCAATTCCTGGATGGGCTCCGCTCGAAGTGCCAATCGTTGACATGATGTATTTAAAAATACATTTATTTCACAAACACCAATCTGACAATTTTCTTTCAAATCATTTCTCGGGCGGAACTGAACTGAACTTAACTTTTACTTAACTTGATTTAAATTCGAACTGACTCGATTTACTTCAATCACAACAAAGGAAGAACTTAACTCTTGCCGATGACAGAGGAACTGAACGTGTAACCACATCCTCCTTTTAAAGGTCCGATAGGTTATCATCACCATCATCGGCACTACAACCGGGATCCGGTCGTGGCCTTATTTAACAAATCTCTCCACCAGTCCCGATTTCGAGCCGATATCATCCAGTTGGGCACTCCCAGGCTTTGGGCGTCCTCGTCTACGCCATCCCTCCATCGTAGACAAGGTCTGCCGTGCTGTCTCATCCTGCCACAAAGGACTTACCGGGCAGGCTCCTCTTCGCTCATTCGAGCTAGGTGGTCCGCCCACTGGCGTCGATTGAGCTTGATTTTTCTTACAATATTAGCTTCAAGGCAGATCACGTACAATTCATGGTTGTAGCGTCTCCGGAATCGTCCGCCCTCACATACGGGGCCAATAAGTCTTCTTAAGCTCCTCCTCTCGAACGTGGCCAAGAGTTCAGAGTGACTTTTATTGAGCACCTAGGTCACGGATCTATACATGAGTACTGGTAAGACCATGATATTGTACAGCAGCAGCTTGGATGTTCTGGATAAATTTCGGGATTTAAAGAACCTTGATAGACCATAGTAGGCTTTGTTGGATTTGATCAGCCGTTCGCGTATTTCTTCTTCCATATTTTTATCGGCTGATACTATTGACCCAAGGTAGTTAAAGGATTGCACTACTTCAAATTCGTGCTCCACTACCCTGGTAGTTTGCCCAACGTTTGGTCTTCTTTTCGCAGAAGTTGCCACAATGTACTTAGTTTTCCCCTCATTAATGTCCAGTCCCAGTTTTTGTGCCGCCTGCTCGATCTGGGTAAAGGAATCTTGTACAGCCGAATCGAATCTACCGATGATGTCGATGTAATCTGCATAGGCAAGTATCTGGCTGGACTTGGTGACAATAGTCCGTCTAATTATAACGCCAGACTCGCGGATTACTTTCTCCAACGCCAGGTTGAAGAGGAAGCAGGCCAGACCTTCCCTTTGTCGGAGTCCATTATAAATGTTTATTGGTTTGGACAGCAATCCCGCTATTTTTACTTGACTAGTTACGTTGGTCTCCTCGATAGTATAGGGGTTAGTATACCCGCCTGTCACGCGGGAGACCGGGGTTCGACTCCCCGTCGGGGAGCCTCTGGCGCAAGACCAATGACCTTGCCCGGAAAAAAACAAATCATTATGGAAAATTTAACAAGCCTCACAACTTGCTAAATAAGGCCAAGACCGGTTCCCGGTTGTAGTGCCGATGATGATGATGATGAGTTACGTTGGTCATGGTCAACCTGCAAAGTCGTATCAATTTGTTTGGAGTGCCGTACTCTCTCATGGCATTATATAGTTTTATCTTGGCTATGCTGTCGTAGGCGGCCTTAAAGTCTATAAATAGATGATATAATGGAATCTTAAATTCCAGACATTTTTCCATCGCCTGCCTAAGGGTGAATATCTAATCAAACGTTGATTTGCCTGGGATGAAGCCACACTGATATTGACCCATGATGGCTTTAGCGTATGGGGCTATCCGATCTTGTAGGATAGAGGAGAGTATCTTATAGGCGGTACTCAGCAATGTTATACCCCTATAGTTGCTGCATAGTGTGATATCTCTCTTCTTATGTATGGAGCAAATTATTCCACGACGCCAATCTTCCGGCATCTCCTCTTGATCCCATACGTGCACCACGATCTCATGAATTGCGTGATGTATCGCTGTCCCTCCTTGTTTGATCAGCCTAGCTGGTATGCCATCAGCTCCGAGGGCTTTATTTGATTTGACCTGATTTATGGATTTTAATGTTTCTTCAATGCTTGGTGGCGACAGCATTTGGTCTTGATCTGGCGTTGGTGGAGCCTCCAATCCTTCTGTGAGCTGACCATTTAGCAATTCATTGAAGTGCACTTCCCATCGCTCCAGAATGCCTTTAGCATCGGTGATCAGATTACCCTCTTTATCCTTGCAGTAAGTGCAGCGTGGTGTGTACCGCGTCATACTGCGAATTATTTGGTAGAACTTCCGCGCCTGGTGCGGACCTCGCTCTATACTTTTCTCTATTTCACAGACAAGGTTTTTTCCCAGGCACTTTTCTTTTGTCTGTGAAGTCTTTTTTTAGTTCTTCTGAGCTCCTTGTATTTCTCTTTGTGTACCCGCGTTCTATGAGACTGCTGCATTGCCAGGTATGCAGCATTCTTACGTTCAGTCGCTTGTTTGCACTCTTAAACCAGTCGCTCCGATCTCATCGACTACTGCCTAAGATGGAAAGTGCAATACTAATGACCGTATTCTTAAGACGTGTCCATTTCTCTTCTACGCCCGGCATTCTGGCCCCTGGACTTACTCTCCCTCCGTCGAGCTCTTCGAGGACGAGTCCTAGCGCATGACTAAAGGTGTTACTGGTATTCTCATTGCGTAAGGCAGCCGTGTTGATTCGAACCTGATCCGCGGATGCAATACGTCTCCGTAAGGGAATCCGTGCTTGGGAAACTACCTATAGCAACAAGATAGTGATCCGAGTCGACGTTGGCACCTCGGTACGTTCGTATCGTCATCAGGCTCGAGGAGTGGCGGCGGTCTATCAACACGTGGTCAATTTGGTTGCGAGTGGCTCCAACAGGTGATACCCAGGTGGCTTTATGGATATCTTTATGCGGAAACCTGCTACCCGCAAAGACCAAGTTTTTCGATGCTGCCAGTTCGATGACTCGAAGTCCATTGTCATTAGTGTTCTCATGCAAACTATGGGAACCTGCGTAGTGCCTGAAAACCGGCTCCCGACCTATTTTCGCAATCAAATCACCAAACACGATTTTCACATCGTATCTTGAGCAGGCATTGAGGGCCCGTTCGACGTTCTCGTAGTACTCTTCCTTTTCGTCCTGAGGGGACCCCTCTGTAGGTCCGTGAACGTTTATGAGGCTTACGTTCTTAAACTTGCCTCGCACGCGAAGAGTGCATAGCCTTTCGTTTGTTGCATTAAAGCCGATGATGGCAGGCTTCAGCTTTTGGCTGAGTAGATAGCCTACCCCGAGCACATGGTGTTTTGCATGACAGCTATAATAAATGTGATACTCGTTTCTTATAGGTTATAGGGGATTTAAAAAATGATAGATGATTTCCCTTTTCTTTAAAACAAATGTAGCTTTAATAATCGCTGTGAAATTGTTTTACCTTTTTAGCCTTAGGGCGGGAGGCCGATTCAAACGAGATGAGGGCAAAAATGTCCTTCATCGCGTTTTTGACTTCTGGTCAACTTGCGATAACCAGAATCACGTACATCCGTGTGGATGTTGAACTCGGTCTCAAGATATCTGAAAAGAAAAGCGGGGAGGTATCTAAGGACAGTGTATGCATGGTTAGGTCAAATGGTCTCCAACTACTTGGATGAAGGGATGGCGGGAAAAATCCATCTTGGTGCATTTTTTGTATGCTTTGGATCTCCGTTTGGTTAACATCTTTCCAGACCCCATTTTTACTTCTAAGACGTGTTTAAATACTTTCTTTTAAATCAATCCACTAAAACTGACCGACAAATCACACTGCGAATGGAATCCCAAAACACAGCGAGGGGGGGGGGGGGGGGGGTGAGGGCGGTGGCGAGAGGCCGATTTAAAAAAGACATGGACAAATGTGCCCTTCACCATGTCTCTGGCTTCTGGTCATCTTGCGACAACCAGAATCACCCACATCCGTGAGGTTGTTGGGTTCAGTCTAAAGATATCTGAAAAGAAAAGGGGGAGGTATCTAAGGACACTACTTGGATGGGGGGGATAGTGGGAAGGAAATCATACAAGACCAGTAGGTCTTGAGTACGGTGGTAAACGCGGATTACATTTTTGGCCTCTGATAATCTGCGCTTTGGTCGGTGTGTGTGTGTGTGTTTGTTTGTGCACTCTTGTACTGTGCATGTTGTGTGGTGTGTCAATAGTAGACCCTATGGGATGGGTCCAGGAATCCTCTTATAGAGGGGAATGTTGTTGAGAAAGGTGCTTTCTTCAGTTTTGTACTGAAGAAGTAGCGGTCGGATTCGAAGAGATCGAAGGAGAGAAGGTCCAAGAACGCAAGACTCCCGTACAAGTAAGCTCTCGCTGTTCTGAATGTTTTCGAGGTAATTGTGGGCTAATTGTAGAAAGTACTCGTCAAATAATATTTAAAAGAAGAAAACATCAGACAGTACATTTGTAAGGATAAGGCAAAAAAAAAATTATAATATGATAAGTATTGCGTGGCACTACAGCCTTATACATTAAACCAACAACATTTAGACTAAGAAACGAAGAAGTGTAATAATATTTAAGTAAAATAAATAAACGTTAAAAAAAATATATATATATGCAGGACCATATGAGAAAGGCGTACGATATTCAGATCGAATTAGCTGCTTATAGCAGAGAAGTTTAACTTTGGTGTCAACTATGCTGCTCCAGTTCAAGATGTTATGCGGTTGCTTAGACTGACCGAGGGCCCTTTGAAGAATGTGTGTCACATTACTACTATTTACTATTTATTGGCCTGTAGGAACCCGAAAGTTCATGACCTCACCGACTCGACTCCGCCATTGTTTCCTGTCCCGTGCGCTCTCCTTCCATGTTCGACCATCCGATCCGATCTCCTCGAGTTCTAACCTAACATTGTCCTCCCATCTCCATCGCGGCCGCCCTGTCGGTCTCTTTCCCGTTGGCTTACCGTCAAGAATTCTATGCACGGTCCAATCGTTGCCCATTCGCGCCACATGTCCGATCCATCTTAATCTCCGAGACTTGATTACTCTCACTATTGTAGGTCACATGTTTGATGAAATTCATTTTTGAGGTATAAATGACCCCAAGGTATTTCATCCTGCCCTGTGATCTAATCGTAGTATCTCCCAATTATATTCTGTGAATATCGAGAAGTAGGTTGGAAGTGTTTACTATTCAGAATTATAGATAGTGCTTTTGGAAGGATTAGGTCGAATTTTCCATCGACTGTAATACTGATACAGATCATCCAGGTGACGGTTGAGTCGATTTGATGAGATTTTTGGACTTATGGATGACGTGTATACTAGGACGTCATCCGCATAGCATATCTGGTTTACTCTCCCGTCCACAGGGGGAGGGATATCTGATGTCTAGATATAAAATAGGGCGGGGCCTAGAATGAAGCTCTGTGGTACGCCTGGGCCGGCGTTGAAAGTTCGGGCTAGATTTCCATTCAGCTGAATTTGAAAGGTTGTGTTTCGAACGAAATGGTAGATGATACTACACAACGTCCTAATGACACCAGTGTTTAGTAATTTAAAGAGATCCAGGTTGTGTCAAAAGCCGTTTCAATCTCAAGGCTCACCGCAATAGTGGGTTCAGCCAAATTTGAAAGGTTGTGTTTCGAACGAAGTGGTATATGATACTACACAGCGTTCTACTAACACCAGTGTTTAGTAATTTAAAGACGAGATCTTGGATCCACTTCGTGTCAGCCTTTTCAATATCCAGGCTCACCGCAATGATGGGTTCCTTATTAAAGACGCGCATGCAGACGTGGTTTTGAAATTTGTTGAGAGCCATAGTGGTGCTGTGCCCTCTTCTAAATCCGAATTGGATATCATGTATTAGGTTCCTGGCACTGATAAACGTGTTTAGCTTCTCATATGTTATATGAACTTTTCATATGTTTTGCTGATACAAGTGAGGAGCGAAATGGGGCGAAAGCTTGAGGGGTGACATGTTGGTTTTCCCACTGTAGGGTTATATTTTAAGAGAATTATTATTTTTTACTTACTTGTGGATGTGCTTTTGTAGTACCTTGCCGTTCTTCGGTTGGGGGAACGCCGTATTAATCTTCTTTTTTTTTTTAACCGAGAAAAGAATCCACAGGGTCCAAAGAGATACAAAACACCCTTTACTGTTTGTATTTTATTTAAGTTTATTTATTGGGCACTTAACTTAAATTAAATTAAATTGAATACATATTAATACATGTTAGATTCAGCTAACACGAGCACACTGCACCACTTTCTTCATTAATGTCTAAATTAAATTAAATTGAAAATATTCGAGTACTTTTTAAAATTAGCCAACACGAGCACACTGCACCACTTTCTTCAAAAATTTTCTGACCGTCTGGGTCACTAGTTTCCAACCGATTCCCTGACCGTCTCGTTTAAATATCTAGAACCAACCCTCGTCTGCTCGGACGAAAACCCTTTTCTTCGATCGTTCAGATCGAAGGATACACTCTTTTGTTTGCATGGACCTTTTGCCACCCGCCATTTCCTTTCTTTATCTTTCCCGGATTGGGATCAAAAGGGGAAAACATAAAGGAACAATCAACAAAGGATCTTGCTGATGAGCATTTACCATCCTCAATGTCGGTGGGCGATAAAACGACACAAGTTGTTTGTTTTAACTTGGGTAAGGAGAATGGAAAAGAATGTTGATTGCGGGAAATGATTTGGGTAAACAACATTTTAAAGGATCATAACATTACAGACGCGCATTTTATGATTCGCAACAATTTTGTTTGAAAGTTGTCCCGCGATACCCGTCAATCTGTGAATGCGCATTAGTTCACGTTGAAAGTTCAGGCACACAAATAAACATAGAGAGGCATTCTTTAGCCGAACCACACGAATGTGGAATGTTCTGCCTGATCATGTGTTTCCTGGCCGTTGTGATGTCCAGACCTTCATGACCAATATACATACATCGACACCTCCTTTCCTTATCCACTTCGTCTCCATCCGCTCACGCTGTGCTCTGACATTCAACATCCCCTTTTGTGCCCGCGTTAGTGTAACAAAAAAAAGCTGGTCCGCACATTTGGATCCAGGCGATTTAACGTGTTGAAAATATGGTTCGTTTATCACGTATTGGTTTTTTAAGTTGAATTCAATATGAGCAAATTGAACGTTTAGTTCAATTTGTATGTTTGAAATATTGAATTGATATAACGATATTCATTGTATGGGGTAAGAGAGGAGACGACGTTTGACAGCGGGGGAGGTGTGATTGAAGTCGTGTATGGGGGTAGAATCAGAGGATTTTCCCAATTCAATCATCGGAGGGCAAAACGAAAAAAAAACGACGTTGCACGCTTTGGACCCTGCGAATATGGGACGAGTAGTGAGGAGACCAAACCTGACTAACATATTCAAGAAGGGGGCGGACAAAGGCCATATAGAGTGATCTGGAAATGTAGGGATTAGAGAATTCTTTCCACCGGCGTTTCACAAAACCAAGGACAGAGCTGGCCTTGAGAATAAAGCCATCAATATGTGGGATGAAGTTAAGCTACCTATCACATAAGACGCCAAGGTCACGAATCGTTTGTTCATGTGTTATCTGTTGGTTGAGTAAGACATAGGAACGTAGCGGGTAGGGGGATCGTTTACAGGAGAAGGTGATTGAGTGGCATTTGATAATATTTAGTTCGAGGCAGTTGTTTTGGCAGCGAGTTGAAAAGCTGTCGAGATCCATTTGGAGAAGTGAGGAGTCGACAGAAGAGCGGATCGTCTTCAAGAATTTTGTGTCGTCCGCGTATAACGAGATGGAGTGTTTGAGTGCTTGATACTGAAGTCAATATCATTAATAGTAAGAATGGATAAGAGGGGCCCAAGATGACTGCCTTGTGGAATCCGTTACGTGGGAAGAAAAGGATTGGAGCGAGTGGATCTACATCTGACACGGTAGGTTCGATCGTTAACATAGGAAGAAATCCACTTAATCAGTAGGTTCGAAGCCAAGAGAGGATATCTTAAAGAGGATGAGGTCGAGTGAAATTTGGTCGAAGGCCTTACTGAAATCGGTTGTGATTACATCGACTTCGTAGCCGTTCTCTGAGAGAGAAAGTGTGGGATGAGAACTCAACTAGATTGGTGGCGGTCGACCTACCCGTAAGGAAACCATGCTGGTTGGGTGAGATGATGGATTTCCAGCGGAAACATAACGCGCTGTAAAGAATGCTGTCGAACAGTTTTGAAATATGTGACAGTTTGGCGATGGGACGGTAGTTACTAATATCTTTTTTTTGCACCTTATGTATGGGGGTGACAAAAGAGGATTTCCAAATACTTAGGAAGACACCTTGTGTAAGGGATAGATTGAATATCTTTGATAGCGGGAGAGAAAGAGAAGAGGAACATTTTTTTAAAAGGACAGCCAGAAGTCCGTCAAGTCCAGGGCTGAACTCGTCTTTAAGCAAGTTTAATTTTTCTTCAACTAGGTGACGCTGGATAATTGGAGAGATGAAGGGACCAAGGGAGAATTGAAGTGAAGGGTTGTTTTTAAAGAAAGAAGCGAAAAGATTGGCAGTAGTTTGTGGATCGGTTGAAGAGATCGTGTCATAGGAAGGGGAGTTGGGGTAGGCGTCAGATTTACTTTTATAGTTAATAAAGTGGAAAAAAGATTTTGAATCATTGATCAGGTTGGTTTGTGTTTTTGTGAGATAATTGTAGTATAGGGAGTTGTGAAACTCGGTGAATTTATAACAGGAACCGAGATAGTTGAAGTAGTCCAGGGAAGAGCGTGTTCTTAAGAAAATATTCCACAAATTATTCCTCTTGTTCCGAAGAGTACGGAATTTGCGATTGTACCATGGAGGTGATGATACCGATGTCCTATATCGAGAATAAGGGACATATAGGAAAATGGCATTGGAGATTTCCTCATAGAGAGTAGTAGTAGCTTCTTCTACCTCTAGGTGATCAAAGCGAAATGCGATTCTGCCAAGGTGCTCATTTAATAGGCGAAAGTTAGCGGAAGTTGTAGGAAAAGTTGAGATGGGTTGGGGAGGTTTGGGATAAGCTGTCACGATAAAGGGATACGAGAAGCGGTGGGGGGGGGGGGGGGGTAATTGTCTATGGTGGAGAGGGCGTGCGACTAAGGGTAACTAAGGAATTATAGGGATCCGTTGTAAACACTAGGTCAAGTTGCCTCTTCATATGATTTGGCACATTACTTATTTGACGGAGGCTGGAGTCGGCGAGACCGTCTATAAAAAACATTCCTTGGTACTAGTGGGGTTTGGGGTGTAAAAGGATTGATCGTCTGACAGCGTCCATTGGAGATGGGGGAGGTTGAAATCGCCAATAACAACGATATTGCCAGTTCGTATGATACGATTGGTTGCGAAAGAGGTACATAGAAACATATGATGTATAATGACGTTGGTCAATTTTTATTGCGACATAGTCTCGATTGGGAGAAGAAGAGATGGCAATAAGAGATGAGGCGAGCTTATTTTTGATGGCAAGCAGCACACCACGGCAAGGTGAATGCAGACATATACCATCGTCATCACGAAAAACGTTAAGGGCGGAAGGGAATATTTCTTGACTGCGAATACTGGGGATAACGTTGGTTTCGGTTAGTGTGTATATATCGAAAGGGAGGGTATAAGCATTTTGCAGAATCGATTGCGTTTTAGAGAGGAGACCTCTAACATTTTGATAGTAGATGGTTAGGGAGAGAGTATTGGGAGTCTTAGGGTAAAAAAGACTTGCCCTTATTGGAAGAGGTCAATTTCTTGTGAATATATAGACGAAAGGCCGAGAGATCTCAACACTATTTGTGGGAGCATAATGAAACTTTTGTGGAATTTCATAAAAAGGTTGCTAGGCTAGGAAAGTCGGTAGGTAGGCCTTCCTGTTGAATGGAAATCGCGACGCTGGTTAATGTGTCTAACGTTCATAGCAGATTGAATCAGATTTGTCATGGATGTATGAAAGATAGAGGCGGACATTTTCGTAGGTCAATTTATTTCTAAGTTTAGATAAGGCGTAGCGACTATCAGATGAATTGATGGATTGTTGTGTGATTTTAACAGTTGGAGGTATGGGGGGACAATAATTGGTCGGGTAGAAGGGGGTGTAGGGCAAGGACGAAATGTGGATGTGGAATGGGGTGGTGTGAAATTCGGTCTTGAGTTGGGTTCGGTGGACGAGTGGAAAGTTTCTTGGTGGGGGGGGGGGGGGGGGGGGTGGTTATTGGGATTGAGGGTGTATGATCTGTGGAAGTTGGTACACCTCGCACCAGTTTTGAGGTAAAAAGGGGGGAAGGTAGAAGCAATAGGGGCAGATTGTGGTGTAGGACGAGCAGTTATGTCGTGATTAAGGGGGAATTTATTACGGGCAGTTGAGGAAGAGGGTCTAGGGTGACGGATGGTGAAG